>WOVY01011286.1:0-600000 GCA_013436015.1 Rhipicephalus annulatus
AGGCTGGCGCTACGGTCGTGCTGACGCAGCAAACGACCACACGCGACACGTTCATGCAGTCGTCAGTGTAGCACGCTTCCTTTCAACCCCAAATCAGATTTTTCTAGCTAACCGGTTTTTTTTTTACTGCACGATATCACAGTGCCGGACAATTTTGAGCGAGTGGAAAATGAGTCAGCCTTTCCAAAACACCACGGCAGCAATACACTTGCCTCACAAAATTGAAATTGGCGCGAAACAAATCAGCCGTCATGCTCGGGTGTTAAACTTAGTTGGCAGCCACAATTTTTTTGCGCGCCCGTGCATTCGCTAAGAATCTGCGTCTCTTTTAGATTTCAAATATGCGGTATGTATTGAAGAATTGAAAAAATATTACGGTGCACCCTTACCTCATAAATACGTGGCAGAAACTAGCTACAATATTACGTTTCTTTTTATTTTGAAACTACTTCACCTAGTTAAACGCCCGGAAGGCCCAAAGTGCTGTCACTGAGTTTGTTCCAACTTGGAGAGCGACGACGTTTATTCTCTTTATAGTTACGTCCCACAGTGCATCGACCTGCATTTATCCAATGCGTTGCTGATGATGCAGCATTTGCGAAAAGACTTGCGCACCATATCTTCCGTGAAAGATTCCCTTGCTGACGACACTCAACCAAAATTCTCGCGCGGGGGTGGACGTCGTATAAGCGCCAAGCATCCTCTTATTGTAGAGTTCGCGCACGCAATTCGCAAGATGTTATTAGGCACTACGTACAGAAGCTGGAGAAGAGAATTCCAGTAGACGTGGCGGTTGTATCTGTTACCTTTGCGCTGTGCTTAGGGGGAAATACGAGAGCCAGCGGCGAACATCTTACCACACCATTCTTCATGTGTACGAAACAAAGTATGCAGTGTTTAAATGCCGAGTAAATCTGACGCTAAGGCATCTCAAAAGGGCATATAGTCTCTACGGGAGCAGACCATGGTGAAACCTCTCTGGTTCCACACTCATGCACCACGTAGACGGCGCACGCACGACGTTACAAACGTTAAACATTGCGATTGTACTTGGTGGCGTATATAGTGTGCAGGATTTCCCGTCACCACCACCTGAATTCCCGTTGGCAATTTAGCTCTGCTTCGAAGTTCCTGGACTATCCGTACGCAGTTGCTGCCGGCACTTGGCCTACCGGGCCTGTTTTTCTGCCCAGACAGCACCATCAGCCCGCCGAATGCGAGCTGCCTCACCTTCTGACTTCCGGCATTCTTGTCGAGTTATCCTTGGCATACCCACGTGCAAGGTTACAGAAGAAGCTCTCGAAACACGCTCACTACTATAACTTTCTATCAAACAGTTTGTGTACCCCGGGCGTACCGTAATAGCGTGTGCATGCGCAGATACGTATATGTAACCGTACCGCTTACTGTACGTGCGCTATTTAACGTCAAACATGGTGGCGCTCTCGGATGCCCGCTTTCAAGTGACATGGTTGTTGAAATATTCACTTTGTTTGCAGCAAACGACTGTTTAATGTGACTTCGCTTGCCTTCATTTGCTTCTACGACCGAGCATACAAATAAGTGGCGCAGTCTTTGAGATAGCTTCCCAGTTCTAACATGTTTAGGCCTAACTACAACATCAATGTAACCTATTCGGAAACTTGAAGACTTTTTCGCATTTGTTGCGTTGTTCATATTTACTTTCATTATTACTACAATAAACGTGTAACAATACTTCGCGCGGTTACACACAGGCTGATAATCTCGTTTAATATCCTTCTCACTGTTCTTACTTATCAACACTTTGATAGGTGGCGCAACCATCCCGTCCGGGGGCACGTAAATGCTGTACCGCTAAACGATAGGGCGCTGTCCGCAAGTAATGTTTTCTGCACGGTAACGTCATTCCCTTAACCTCTGCTATCGCGCGGGAGTTAAGTGAATGACCCAAAACGCTGCCGACGGCGTGCATATGACGCTGCGAGTGATTAACTGATAAAAGAGCCAGTGGAGACCGCTCGTGACACCACCGCTATACGAATTTTTCAAGTATACACAGCTTTCACTGTAAAACGGAGCACTAACGTAAGCTTACTGGCTTCTCGGGGAACAGTGGCGAGACCACTCGACGATAAATATGGTGGAGTCGAATACGCCCCCCCCCCTTCTAGATGAACAAAAACGGAGGGCACATCTATAGCTCTGAATCTGTTTTTTTTTCTTTTTTTTTGTGGTCGGGACTTCATCTCAATAGCTCAGGGTCCTGTCCTCTTTTTAAAATTTTTGGTGTTAAGTGTATATCATATGTCATAAATGATGCTCTTTACGCCTCTATCTAGCAGTTCGCAAGTCTGTGTTCTTGAAGTGTTCTTGTGGATAATGTCGTACCTATATAATGTCGTCTGTATTGCTTTATTCTCGATCTACAATAGGCCTAAACGTTTAATTAAAACGTTTCGCGCTACAAGAAGTGTGTTTTGAATAGGAGCTGCTTCTGCTATCTCCAGCGTATTTCAGTTGTAATTTAAGTCTGTTGATCAGTTTCCGCTGCTCCCTTGGAGGGGATGGGAAGTAGACCACCCCGGGCGCCTGCCGGCACCAGCGGCGTCAGCGGCGACCGCCTCCAGGAAGCGGATGGGACAAGCGAGCGACAGCGACAGTGAAGATACTCATGCTTACTATCTCAGCAGTGAGGACTTCTCAGATGACGGTTTCCAACCTGTGCTGAGCCGCAAGGCGAAGAGAAGGAACATGAGGACATCCTCATCCTCAACTATTCAAACTGTAAGTGAAGCGCCAAAATCGAACACTTATACCATCCTGTTTCTGCCTGCACTTCCTACCGTCAGCATATGAAACGCCTTAACAGACAGTCTGTGTCGAGGTCTCTGGAAACGCTCGTGCCAAATGAGATCACGGACATAAGAGTGAACGCCAGAAAGAATATACTGGCTGTGGACGTTTTGCACGCAAGTGCGTTGGGCGTTCTACGCAGTGTAACTGACTTGGACGGTAACCAGGTGCGCTCTCATGTTCCCTTGGGATGTGATGTAGTAACCGGCGTGATCTACGACATTGATGTCGCTATTTCCAATAAGGACTTACAACTTCTTGTCAGGTCAACAACTGATACTCCAATTGTTGATGTCACCCGGCTAGGCAAGTCTCGCTGTGTGAAGATTGCGTTTAAGAGCACGTCACTCCCCTCTCATGTGAAGGTGGGGTACTTCAGACATGCTGTGCGGCCTTTCATTCCAAAGCCTCTCCAGTGCCGTAAATGCATGAAAACTTGGACATGTGAGCAGCGTCTGCGAGAATTCGGTGGTATGCCACCACTGCGCCGAGCACCATGAAGCGGATAAGTGCGTCGCAACTGTCAAGAAATGCTCTAATTGCAATGGATCCCATGAAGCCACATCGAAGGACTGCCCGCGGATTCAGAAGGAAATTGCCATCTTGAAGGAGATGGTGCGCGATCACTCATCTCATCGAGAAGCCACAGCTAAAGTCAGAAGGCGTCGTTCACGTCGACGTCGGTCTTCGAGGACGCCTGCTACCTCCTCGACACGTTTGCGTGATCCCTCATCAGTACCACCTCCTTTGCCTCCCAGACCGCATGCCGCGGGAAAGGTTGTAAAGGACAAAGCCAGTGAGCATACCCTAACTGTGACAGAGTGGCCTGCACTTCAAAGGGAAGCAGCATCAAGCGAACCGAAGGAGCTTCATGACGGCCAGTCCGCGCTCCCGGTTCGAGATCTTTCCAACCAAGACAGGCAAGTGAATGCGATCGTCCCGGTTCGAGATCTTTCCAACCAAGACAGGCAAGTGGCTGCAATCGTGCAATCATTAATTGCCACGATTCGCACGCTACTGAGCAGCATACAATCTCCGTCTGCTAAGAGTGCACTGCAAATACTGGATGCACTGAATCCAGTTCTTGCTAACTTCGTATAAGCACAATGGCTCAACAAAATCATCACTTCCGCACTGAAGTTAAAAGTGCGTCGATTTTTCAGTGGAATGCCAGAGGCATGAAGTCCCGTATCTCGGACTTGCGCCAATTTGTTCGGGCCAATCAATTCCCCATTGATTGATTGATATGTGGGGTTTAACGTCCCAAAACCACTATATGATTATGAGAGACGCCGTAGTGGAGGGCTCCGGAAATTTAGACCACCTGGGGTTCTTTAACGTGCACCCAAATCTGAGCACACGGGCCTACAACATTTCCGCCTCCATCGGAATGCAGCCGCCGCAGCCGGGATTTGAACCCGCGCCCTGCGGGTCAGCAGCCGAGTACCTTAGCCACTAGACCACCGCGGCGGGGCAATCAATTCCCTATACTTGTCATATGTGAACCAAACGTGTCAACGCCTTATAGATTGTCCGGTTATGAAGCTTTTTGTTCAGCCGCTTGCGAAGAACGAAGCAAAGTAATTGTTTACATTCGCACAGACTTGACTTATCTTTCGCACCCAATAAGTTCAAATGACGACAATCAGTACGTGTGTCTTCGTGTGAAGAAGAATGCAGTTTCGTTCACGCTTATTGGTGGATATATATCTCCGTCATCGAGATTTGACAGCGACAGATTAAAAGACATCCTAATGAGAACCGATGGGCCTTGGATCATCACCGGTGACTTCAACGCCCATCACATGCTTTGGGGAGCGCTAGGATGAATGCCAGGGGCCGGAACATTGTTACATTCGCTTCCGATTACGACCTTTCCATCATGAATGATGGTACCCCCACATATCTACGGGGTCTCACGTATGGCAGTTGCCTTGACCTGACATTGGTGTCACGGTGCTTCTCTCACAAAGTTAAGTGGTTTTGCGATATTGAGACTCATGGGAGTGATCACATACCCACCTACGTGACGATCGATGGTATCATAAAAAATTTCTCTTCCGGTGTTGCAATTGGCACTGACTGGTCGATGTTTGAATCGCGTGTTGAGAACGCTCGCCAAGAAGGCCTCGCCTGCAGCCTGGAAACTACCATAGTGGAAGCTATGCAAGCGTCCAAATGTAAATTACCATTTTCGTCTAAAGTAACACAGTTTGACATCGAACTGGAAAGATTACGAGCTATACGAAGGCGTGCAGAACGACGATACAGACGCACAAGATCAATTTACGATCTGAGGGAAGCAAGGCGGCTCCAGAAAAAGATTCAACGACGCATTTACAAACTGGAGAGCGAACGCTGGAAAGCATTCTGCGAATCTCTGGACCCCCATAAACCGCTGTCATATATCTGGAGAACAGTTCGTGGTCTTCGCTCCTCTCCACAACAACGGCACCCTTTTAAAGCTTTGGCACTCCATCAGGGAAAAACAGAACTCGAGGTGGCTGAAGAATTTTGCACGAGAGTTGCCGGGAATATTGCGAACGAGAGCGTCGACGCCGTGATCGTTCCTGAGACGCGATTACCAGAAATGGACATTCCGTTCACCATGGAAGAACTGGAAGGTGCGTTAGTCGCTTCTAAGCGCATGTCATCGCCAGGTCCTGATGGTATTACTTATAGTGCGTTGGGACACCTTGGACAAAAAGCTAGAAAAGAACTTTTAACATGCTTCAACAACTCCTGGCTCAGCGGCAGTGTTCCCCGAGAATGGAAAATTAGTAGATTAATACCACTTTTGAAATCGGGAAAATCACCATTGGACTTAACAGCGTATCGCCCTATTGCCCTCGCAAGCTGCCTCGGAAAAGTGATGGAAAGAATGGTTCTATTTCGTCTCGAGTGGTACTTGGAACGATACACCAAATACCCTTCTTGCATGGCAGGCTTTCGTCGGGGCCGCTCCTCCATTGACTGTGTCCTTGATTTATCGACATTTGTTCAACAAGAAAAAAGTCGCAAGCGCATATCAGTGGCACTCTTTCTTGACGTGAAGGGTGCATATGATAATGTAGCTCACGATGCCATCCTCACTTCTCTCGCAGCAATGGGCATTGGTAGACGAATGTTTCAATGGATAAAAGATTATATAACTGGCAGAGGTTTCTTTGTACAAACATATGAGGGTACAACTTCCCAACATTACACCTACTGCGGAGTACCTCAGGGAGGTGTTTTAAGCCCCACATTGTTCAATGTGGCCCTCATTGGTCTGGCGAAGGTTCTGCCGAAGTCGGTGTGCCTATCCATATACGCCGATGATATTTGCCTCTGGAGTGCTGCAGTTACTCGCCCTCAGGTGCGTGCACGAATACAGCGGGCAGCAACCCTAACAACAGCCTACCTTCAGAAACAAGGCCTAAATATATCAACTGTGAAGTGCGCGTTGATGGCGTTTACACGCAAACCAATGACGCCATACCCTGTTTACATCAATGGGCAGAGTGTCAAATATGCACGGACGCATCGTTTCCTGGGCATAATAATCGACAGAAGTCTTTCATGGAGCCCACATTGTGCGTACTTGAAGAAGAGACTGCTATCTATTGTGCATATCATGAAATTCTTGTGCGGGTAAAGCATGGGAACTTCTGTGGCCTCCATGCTACAGCTGTACAGGGCCCTATTTCTGGGTCTATTGCGCTACAGCTTGCCGGTACTGACTAACACTTGCAAATCGAATACTCATTCATTGGAGAGTTTGCAGGGTCAGGCACTGCGTATCTACCTAGGACTGCCCCGATGCGCTTCTACTTATGCCACAATCATGCTTGCCAAAGACCATCCGGTCAGGACATATTGTCACAAAGACACAGGCACGCAGGTACAAAATAGGGCGTTTACTTTCGCAACCCAAGGGCCAGAAAACACGAACGCCAGAGCACGCGCACACAGATCTACTTCGTTGTCCTCTTCAGATGCTGGCTACTATAGTTGCCAGCCTACCTTGCGTCAATTCCCCCCTTTCAAGAGAGACCGTCCCGGTCGATTGACTGAGATGCTAGAGGTGGCCATGAAAGAAAAAAAAAATGATCACGTCAATCAAAAGCCCACGCTGTTGTGGATAATAAGGAAAAAGTTCGAAGTGTTCATAAGTCGCGGGCATGGTACGGTTTCATCCGTACTACATGGACTACTTCTGGACGTGGACGTCTTCGGTTTAAACTGGTGTCGGAGCTTTGGGGAACTACCTCGTAATTCACGTCACTGAGGCAGCGCACAACTTCGTAAGGGCCAAAGTAGCGCCGCAATAGCTTCTCCGAAAGCCCACGATGGCGAACTGGTGTCCACACCCATACATAGTCACCTGGTTGATAGTGAACGCTCCTTCGGCCTTGGTTGTAACGGCGAGCGTCGATATCTTGCTGCGCGCGAATGCGGTTCCGTGCAAGCTGGCGGGCTCCCTCGGCTTTCTCAACGAAGTCGTCAACGCTGTCATTTCCGCTGTTGTCCTGGTCTACAGGGAGCATAGCGTCTAACGGTGTTGTGACGCGACGGCCATAAACAAGCTCGAATGGTGTTAGGTCTGTGGTCTCTTGCACAGCGGTGTTATAGGCAAACGTGACGTACGGCAAAATTTCATCCCACGTTTTGTGCTCTACGTCAACATACATAGATAGCATGTCGGCCAATGTTTTGTTTAACCTCTCCGTCAAGCCGTTTGTTTGGGGATGATAAGCTGTTGTTTTCCGGTGGTTGGTGTGCGTCAGCTTGGTGACTTGTTGCAATAACTCTGCCGTAAATGCTGCTCCGCGATCGGTTATGAGAACAGCAGGTGCACCATGGCGCAAAACAATGTCGTGGACAAAGAATCTGGCGACTTCAACTGCAGTTCCCTTAGGCACAGCTTTGGTTTCTGCATAGCGAGTCAGATAGTCGGTCGCGACAATTATCCACTTATTTTCTGAGGCTGACGTAGGGAAGGGACCAAGAAGATCCATTCCTACTTGCTGAAATGGTGCTCGAGGTGGATCTAAAGGTTGGAGGAAACCGGCGGGCTTTGCGGGTGGAACTTTACGCCTCTGACAGTCACGGCAGGTGCGGACATAGCGCTGAACGGACGAATACAGCTGTGGCCAGTAGTACTTCTGTCGGATGCGCGCTAATGTCCGAGCAAAGCCTAAGTGACCGGCCGAAGGATCGTCGTGGCACGCCTGCAAAACTTCCTCACGCAGTGCCATTGGAACGGCGAGGAGGAAAGTTTCCTGGCTGCTCTCAAGATTTCTCTTGTAGAGAACATTGTTCCGCAGGCAATACGTAGCCAAACCACGCGAGAGTCGGCGTGGGACGACAACGTCTTCTCCTTGAAGATGCTGGATGACAGGAAGTAGCTCAGTGTCCTCACGTTGAAGCTCAGCCATCCGCACCACATCGACGATGCCAAGAAACGGTAAATCTTGTTCAGTGTCAGATGACGTCGGGGAAATAGGAGCACGAGACAGGCAGTCAGCATCTGTATGTTTATGTCCTGATCGGTAGACCACCGTTATGTCGTACTCTTGAAGGCGGAGGCTCCAGCGGGCGAGGCGGCCTGATGGATCCCGTAGATTGGCAAGCCAACAGAGCGAATGGTGGTCACTGACCGCTCGAAATGGCCGGCCGTATAGGTAGGGTCGAAACTTGCTAATGGCCCAAACGACTGCTAGGCACTCTTTTTCGGTGGTAGAGTAATTAGCCTCTGCTTTCGTGAGACTGCGGCTCGCGTAAGCGATCACACGCTCTGCGCCGTTCTGCCATTGAACTAGAATGGCTCCGATTCCCACGTTGCTGGCGTCTGTGTGGATCTCGGTGTCGGCAGTGTCGTCGAAATGTGCCAGCACTGGAGCTGTCTGCAGTCGATTGCGCAGCTCTACGAAGGCTTGTTGTTGTTCTTCCGTCCATACGAAAGGTACATCTGGCCGTGTCAGTCTTGTAAGAGGTTCCGCAATTTTCGAAAATCCTTCGACAAAACGGCGGTAGTACGCACAGAGTCCAAGGAATCGCTGAACAGCCTTTTTGTCTCCAGGGCGAGGGAAATCGGCAACGGCAGCCAACTTCTCCGGATCTGGTCGAACACCCCGCGGGCTAACCACGTGGCCGAGAAACTTGAGTTCCTGATAGGCGAAGTAGCACTTTTCGGGCTTGATGGTAAGGTTCGCTCTCCTTATTGCAGTGAGGACACTTTTTAGCCTTGAAATATGCTCGTCAAATGTGGTTGAAAACACAACGACATCATCCAAGTATACAAGACACGTCTGCCACTTTAGTCCAGCTAGTACAGTATCCATCATGCGTTGAAACGTGGCGGGAGCGGAACAGAGACCGAAAGGCAGCACTTTAAATTCGTACAGCCCGTCAGGCGTCACGAACGCGGTTTTCTCACGGTCGCCTTCGTCAACTTCAATTTGCCAGTACCCTGACTTGAGATCTAGTGATGTGAAGAACTGGGCGTGGCGTAGGCGGTCTAAGGCGTCATCAATCCGTGGCAGGGGGTAAACGTCGCGTTTCGTGACTTTGTTAAGCCGTCGATAGTCGACGCAGAAGCGTAGTGTGTTGTCTTTTTTCTTTACTAAGACAACAGGTGACGCCCACGGACTTGTCGAGGGTTGGATGACGTCATCATTCAGCATTTCTTGAACTTGACGCTTAATCACCTCTCTTTCCTTCGGGGACACACGGTATGGATGTTGGCGAAGAGGCCGCGCCGACTCCTCGGTAACAATGCGGTGTTTTGTAACGGTGGTACGCTGAACTTTCGATGCTGTGGAGAAGCAGTCCGAGAATTCCTTCACAAGGTTTAGCAGCCGCTCTTTTCGTGAATCTGGCAAGTCTGGATTAACGTGAATGCGGCTTCCCAGGTCAGCACAAGCTTTTGCATGCGGTGAAGTCGTATCCATTGTGCTGATATCGAAAAAGTCGGCGATTTCACTGAGGAAAGCGACAGTGGTCCCTCTAGGAACGTGCTGAAACTCATTGCTGAAGTTGGTCAGCAGAACTCGAGAGCGTTTATTCTCTAACCGAACAAGGCATCGGGCTATGCATATGTTTCGTTTGAGCAGCAGCGGGATATTTGCCTCAGCAATACCTTCATAGTCGTTGAATTCGTCGAAAACGTCGCAGGCTACCAAGGTGAACACGCTACTCTTCGGCGGTAATGTGACGTCATCGTCAACAATTCTCAAAGCATTGACGTAACTGCCGTGAGGGTTGCGCGCTAAAGCGTGTGCCGTAGAAAACGTCACTTGCGACTGTTGCAAATCAATCACGGCTCCATTATCACGCAGAAAGTCCAGTCCGAGAATTAGGTCCCTCGAGCAACTCGGCAGTATTACAAAATCTCCGAGATACGTAAATCCGTGAATACTGACTCGCGCTGTGCACCGCCCCACCGGAGTAAGAAGATGACCTCCTGCCGTACGTATCTGCGACCCAGCCCACTGGGTAGAAACCTTCTTCAGCCTGCAGGCAAGACCCATGCTCATAACAGAAGCGTCTGCTCCAGTGTCAATTAGCGCCATTACTTCTTCGTCGTCCACAGTTACCGCAATGTTTGATGTCACCACTCTTCGCATCCCGTTTGACTGCGTCTGTACATCTTTTTGCTGCTGTCGCTGTCGTCGTAGTGGAGGATCTTCCGTAGAGTCAGCGTCAGCGGCCTCACCTCCGGAGGTCGCTGAACTCAGTTTTCCCGACTTGCAGGACTGGGTGAACGGCGTCTTGGAGCGCCGCGTGAATAGGCTGGGCTCGGTGACCTGTAGCGAGTAGGCGACGACGAGCGAGGCTCTTGTGACCGATGTTCGATACTGCGACGATTCGAGATGAAACTCTCTATTTCTTGTGGTCGCTCGCCAGGTCGTGGACGAGGGGCATTAGGCGAAAATCCACGGAGACCCACACGACGGTATGGACATGTCCGGTAGACGTGTCCGGCTTCCCCGCAGTGGAAGCAAAGGGGCCTGTGGTCGGGTGTACGCCAGATGTCACTCTTTCTCGGTCTTGCTTCGGCGATCAACGGTGAGCTGCGAGGGCGGAAGCCTACCTCCATTTGTTGAGCGGGTCGCTCATTGGGGTAACATACGCTGGTTGAACTGCACGATGGACGACGTCGCACTGCTTCCGCGTAGCTCATCTCGACGCAGTGCCTCTGTTGTGGCGCCTCGGATGGTTGGGGAGCGTGAACGGCTTGCCGTAGCTCGGCGCGTACCATCTCCGCAATGGAGAGCTGCTCTGCAGGTGAAGCAGTCACCTGCATCTTTTGTAGCTCTTCCTTAATGAGAGCTCTGATAAGCTCTCGCAACGCGCTGATGTCATTGCCGAGAGTGACAGAAGTGACCTCACTTGGGTTTACACCACGGTTATACTGTCTGGCACGCTGTTGAAGGGCCCTCTCCATGGCAGTGGCTTCCTCATGAAACTCCGCAAGTGTCGCAGGCGGGTTTCGAATCAGGCCGGCAAAAATCTCTTCTTTAACACCACGCATTAGGTGGCGAACTTTCTTGGATTCGGACATGGAGGGTTCCGCACGCTTGAAAAGCCGATCCATGTCCTCTACGTAGGTCGTCACCCTTTCGTTAGGGCCTTGAACCCTTGCCTCTATAGCACGCTCCGCTGTCTCCTTCCTGTCCTCTCGGGAAAATGCCTTGAGGAACTGCCGTTGAAACTCATCCCATGACGTAAGCGCTGCTTCATGGTTCTCAAACCACGTTTTCGCGGAGTCCTCCAGGAAGCAGTACACATAGCGTAGCTTACGCTCTGGGGTCCAATCGTTGATGACGGCGACCCGGTTGAAATGCTCGAGCCAGTCGTCGGCATCTTCAAAAGCAGCTCCGTGGAATGTCTTCGGCGTCTTGGGTTGGTTGATAACCAGGTGCGCTGGTGCTGGCGCGGTGACGTTAGGCGGTGTTTGATTCATAGCCCTCTGACGTTCAGGCAGCAAACCGTGCTGTGGCTCGAGTCCCTGGAGACGACGGCTGGAACGTACGTGCACAGGGGTAAGCTCGGCTGAGATACTCGATGGACTTGCGTCAGGGGTGCTCACAGGGGACCGTATCATCTACCGTGCCCAGCACTTCCACCAGAAAATGTCACAAAGACACAGGCACGCAGGTACAAAATAGGGCGTTTACTTTCGCAACCCAAGGGCCAGAAAACACGAACGCCAGAGCACGCGCACACAGATCTACTTCGTTGTCCTCTTCAGATGCTGGCTACTATAGTTGCCAGCCTACCTTGCGTCAATATATAGCTGTGGATTCCCTCAGAGCGCACATTCGACATGCTAGCCGTGTCCCCGACCACCACTTGGCCCTTCTACCTTCCGGAAGACCACGTGCTACGTTTTCACACATCATAGCCAAGCACCTAAACAGCATTCCATCAGGATATACGCCAGCTGCGAGAACGGCATGCCCTTTGTGGTGCCTCGACCAGCCGCATGTACGTCTAGAAATTCCGGGAATCAAAAAGAAAAGCAGTCACTCCAGAGTAGCATTGAAGCAAGCAACACTGCTATTATTACATGAGTTGTACTTAGACCGAACGCAGATATACACTGATGGGTCCGTCTCATCCAGCAGCTCATCAGGTGCCGCTGTAATTCCGGCTGCAGAAAAGACAATCAAGTTTATGTTGTCGCATATGACTACATCTACGGCTTCAGAGCTTGCTGCTATAAGGGCTGCTTTACAATATCTCGTTCAAAAACGTCCAAGAAAATGGGTCATATTCTGTGATTCGAAGGCAGCTCTTCAGTGTTTGCAGTCTGCCATGCGTAGGAGGAGCCATGACCAACTGGTACAAGAAATAAGACATTGCCATCATGAAGCTCTAGCACGAGGGCATGATATTATATATCAATGGCTGCCTGGACATATCGGTATTACCGGAAATGAACTAGCCGATGATGCAGCCTGCTCAGCCCATGAAGAAACCCGTGTAGTCTCGATTCCTCTATCAAGGAATGATGCAGCAAGACAACTTTACCTGCTGGCTCGAGATCTCACACGCACGTTCTGGTCGTCTACCAGCTTCCAAAGGTGTCAATTTTATGAACTGGATCCTTCGCTCAAGCTAAAGCTACCATCACAACTTTCCCGCTCCGATGCGACACTGTTATGCCGCCTTTGGTTGGGTGTTGCATTCACAAAGGTGTACTCCTTTCGCATTGGTATGGCAGACACTCCTACATGCGACTACTGCGGAGATGAAGAAACCATCGAACACGTCCTCTGCAGCTGCGCTTGCTACGACACACAGCGATGCCAGCTACGGATGGTTTTGAATCGACTTGACCCCGGACCATTTTGTGTGCAGAAGATACTAGGACCTTGGGCATCTGCCTCAGTTGCACAGAAAGCAACTAAGGCACTGCTTCTTTACCTTAAGTCAACAAACCTGAGCGACCGCCTGTAAACTGTGTGTGCTCCCCGAGTGTGCTCGTGATTGTGTGTACCTTCTCATCTTTATCAACCTCTTTTCTCCCCTTTATCCCTTCCCCAGTGCAGGGTAGCAAACCGGATGTGCATCTGGTTAACCTCCCTGCCTTTCCTTGTATCTTTATCTCTCTTCGCGCTACAAGAAATACAAGTTATTTACAAACACAGATCAAAAGACGCATCATGCAAAGACTTGCAACAACAGGACACTAAACTTCGTAAAGAAAAGAAAGGTCAGGATCTTAAGTGGCTTTTCAAATACCTCCCAGTCAACGTCCAACCAAATGGCTAAAGGCGCCACGCGTACAGCTAGACATCACCGTCGTCTTCTTCCGAGGAGTTGTCCTGAGAGCCGCTCGGTCCTGGTCTTGGCTCCAGGGTATTGACATCGTCCGTGTCACCTCGCCACTCACCAGGGAAGATGTCCAGTCTGCAACGCTTGCACGGCGGTCCGGCGTCGTCATCTGAAACAGACTTTACAATCCTACAGACGGTATCATATCCAGTAGACGCCTCTGCATTACCTACCTCGACTACAGCGCCAGAAACATCAGGTGCCGAACCCGCACCATCGTCAGTCGACGAGTCATCGCTCCATGAATCTTCACTAGACGAGTCATCGCTCGATGAATCGTCGCTTGAGGAATCGTCACACGGGACCCATATCTTCAGACTCTCCGCGAGCAAGATGTAGCGAAGCAGGCTCGAGGTTTTCTGCATCTTCCCTTGAGCCTGCGAAATAAGATCGTCAATAGTCGGGGCACGGTTGACGGGCATGACGATAAAGCGGTGTACTTACGGGAAGCAATACTTTTTTTCTCCCAACGTGCGCACGTGCGTTCAACGCCGAAGCCAGCAGGCGACTGAAGACTGAGCTCTTGTCTCTCTCCTTTCACTCAAGCAGTGACGTCACCAGCAGCGCCCGCCAATGAGGCCCCCTCTCGCTGTCGGAACAGGAGCTGATTGGCCAAACGAATCCTGGTGAGGGCAACCACTGGAAAGGCTGGCGCTACGGTCGTGCTGACGCAGCAAACGACCACACGCGACACGTTCATGCAGTCGTCAGTGTAGCACGCTTCCTTTCAAACCCAAATCAGATATTTTTCTAGCTAACCGGTTTTTTTTACCGCACGATATCACAGTGCCGGAAAATTTTGAGCGAGTGTCGAATGAGTCAACCTTTCCAAAACACCACGGCAGCAATACACTTGCCTCACAAAATTGAAATTGGCGAAACAAATCAGCCATCATGCTCCGGTGTTAAACTTAGTTGGCAGCCACATTTTTTTGCGCGCCCGTGCATTCGCTAAGAATCTGCGTCTCTTATTAGATTTCAAATATGCGGTATGTAATGAAGAATTGAAAAATATTACGGTGCACCCTTACCTCGATAAATACGTGGCAGAACTAGCTACAATATTACGTTTCTTTTTATTTTGAAACTACTTTCACCTAGTTAAACGCCGGAAGGCCTCAAAGTGCTGTCACTGAGTCTTGTTCGAACTTGAGAGCGACGACGTTTATTCCTCTTTATAGTTACGTCCCACAGTGCATCGACCTGCATTCTATCCAATGCGTTGCTGATGCAGCATTTGCGAAAAGACTTGCCCACCATATCTTTCGTGAAAGATTCCCTTGCTGACGACACTCAACCAAAAACTGTCGCGGGGTGGTGGACGTCGTATAAGCGCCAAGCATCCTCTTATTGTAGAGTTCGCGCACGCAATTTCGCAAGATGTTATTGGGCACTACGTACAGAAGCTGGAGAATTCCACGTAGACGTGGCGGTTGTATCTGTTACCTTTGCGCTGTGCTTAGGGGGAAATAACGAGAGCCAGCGGCGAACATCTTACCACACCATTTCTTCATATGTACGAAACAAAGAATGCAGTGTTTAAAATGCCGAGTAAATCTGACGCTAAGGCATCTTAAAAAAGGGCATATAGTCTCTACGGGAGCAGACCATGGTGAAACCCCTCTGGTTTCCACACTCATGCACCACGTAGACGGCGCAACGACGGTACAAACGTTTAACATTGCGATTGTACTTGGTGGCGTATATAGTGTACAGGATCTGCCCGTCACCACCACCTGAATTCCCGTTGGCAATTTAGCTCTGCTTCGAACGTTCCTCGATTATCCGTACGCAGTTGCAGCCGTCACTTGGCCTACCGGGCCTGTTTTTTTGCCCGGACAGCACCATCAGCCCGCCGAATGCGAGCTGCCTCACCTTCTGACTTCCGGCATTCTTGTCGAGTTATCCTTGGCATACCCACGTGCAAGGTTACAGAAGAAGCTCTCGAACACGCTCGCCTACTATAACTTTCTATCAAACAGTTTGTGTACCCCGGGCGTACCGTAATAGCGTGTGCATGCGCAGATACGTATATGTTACCCGTACCGCTTACTGTACGTGCGCTATTTAACGTCAAACATGGTGGCGCTCTCGGATGCCCGCTTTCAAGTGACGTGGTTGTTGAAAGATTCACTTTGTTTGCAGCAAACGACTGTTTAATGCGACTTCGCTTGCCTTCATTTAGCTTCTACGACCGAGCATACAAATAAGTTGGCGCAGTCTTTGAGATAGCTTCCCAGTTCTAACATGTTTAGGCCTAACTACAACATCAATGTAACCTATTCGGAAACTTGGAGTTTTTCGCATTTGTTGCGTTGTTCATATTTACTTTCATTATTACTAAAATAAACGTGTAACAATACTTCGCGCGCTAACACAGGCTGATAATCTCGTTTTAATATCCTTCTCACTATTCTTACTTATCAACACTTTGATAGGTGGCGCAACCATCCCGTCCGGGGCACGTAAATGCTGTACCGCTAAACTATAGGGCGCTGTCCGCAACTAATGTTTTCTGCACGGTAACGTCATTCCCTTAATCTATGCTATCGCGCGGAAGTTAAGTGAATGACCCAAAACGCTGCCGACGGCGTGCATACGACGCTGCGAGTGATTAACTGATAAAAGAGCCAGTGGAGACCGCTCGTGACACCACCGCTATACGAATTTTTCAAGTTATACACAGGTTTCACTGTAAAACGGAGCACCAACGTAAGCTTACTGGCGTCTCGGGGAACAGTGGCGAGACCACTCGACGATAAATATAGTAGAGTTGAATGCGCCCCCCCCCCTTCTAGATGAACAAAGGCGGAGGGCACCTCTATAGCTCTGAATCTGTTTTTTTTTCTTTTTTTGTGGTCGGGACTTCATCTCAATAGCTCAGGTCCTGTCCTCTTTTTTTTAATTTTTGGTATTAAGTGTATATCTGATGTCAGAAATGATGCTCTTTACACCTCTATCTAGCAGTTCGCAAGTCTGTGTTCTTTGAAGTGTTTCTTGTGGATAATGTCGTACCTATATAATGTCGTCTGTATTGCTTTATTCTCGATGTACAATAGGCCTAATCGTTTAATTAAAATTTTTCGCGCCACAAGAAATACATGTTATTTACAAACACAGATCAAAAGACGCATCATGCAAAGACATGCAACAAAAGGACACTAAACTTCGTAAAGAAAAGAAAGGTCTGGATCTTAAGTGGCTTTTCAAATACCTCCCAGTAAATATCCAATCAAATAGCTAAGGGCGCCCCGCGTACTGGCTAGACGTCACCGTCGTCTTGTTCCCAAGAGTTGTCCTGAAAGCCGCTCGGTCCTGGTCCTGGCTCCAGGGTATTCAAATCGTCCGTGTCACCTCGCCACTCGCCAGAGAAGTTGTCTAGTCTGCGATGCTTTCACGGTGGTCCGGCGTCGTCATCTGAAACAGACGGTAAAACCCTACAGACGGTATCAGATCCAGTAGACGCCTCTGCATTACCTACCTCGACTCCAGCGCCAGAAACAGCAGGTGCCGAACCCGTACCATCGTCAGTCGACGAGTAATCGCTCCATGAATCTTCACTGGACGAGTCATCGCTCGATGAATCGTCGCTTGAGGAATCATCACACGGGACCCATATCTTCAGACTCTCCGCGAGCAAGACGTAGCGAAGCAGGCTCGAGGTGTTCTGCATCTTCCCTTGAGCCTGCGAAATAAGATTGTCAATAGTCGGGGCATGGTTGACGGGCATGACGATAAAGCGGTGTACTTACGGGAAGCAATACTTTTTTTTCTCTCAACGTAGCGCACTTGCGTTCAACGCCGAAGCCAGCAGTTGACTGAAGACCGAGCTCTTGTCCCCTTTCTTCTATCAAAGCTATCACTCAGGCAGTGACGTCACGGGCAGCGCCAGCCAATAAGCCCTGCTCTCAACAGCGGAACAAGTTCTGGTTGGCTAAAAATGTTTGTGCGTTGGCCTCGAGGCCGAACACCGGGGAGGCTGGTGCTGCTGTTGCTGCGACGCAGTAAACGACATCACGTGGCTCACCTATTTATGCCAATGTCAGTGCCGCGCACTTGCTCTCAACCCCGAAACAGCAAATTTTCTATTCATGTGGTTTGTGTACAGCTCGATACCGCATTGAGGGGCACACTCGAGCAAGCCTAATGAAGACGAGCCCTTCGAAAACGTTGGGCAGTGACATACATGACTGATAAAACTAAAATGGGCGAAACAACTCAGCTATCATACTATAGTGTTGACCCCATCCAGCGGCCATTTTTTTAGCATTCATGCACCCGCAAAAAGTTCGAGTTAGAATGACAGTATATTTCGTGAATTTGGCGCATATGAACTAATATCTTTGTTTACTCTAAGGCTCGAAAGACCGATTCCCAAAGCGTGGAATCGGAGCAATCCCACCGTAAAGCCCTTGTATGATTAAAGGAAGTCGTGATGTGGTCAGTGCTTCACACACTGTGGCGCGAGTTTTCCTGCTACCCCGATACCTAAAAGTAACAGGGTGCATGTACAATAAAGCCGTTGTTGCGGGAAGCAACGCTGCTTTATTGTCGCGTGTGCGATGAGCACTTTAGGGAAACAATTTCATGTACTGCGTTGAGAATAAAATCTTCGGCGAGTACGACGTGGAACTTTGCTGTAATGTGCGCGAAGAAATTGGTGAAATTCATTCACTCTTGGCTGGCAGGCTTTATACAGCAGTCTGCAGCACAATGGAAGAGAGAATTATTCGGTCCGAATGCTGTTCTTTTTTTTTGCGTTGCATACTTTAAGGTCACTGCTTCTGTAAGCAACCGTGTTGTGCTGAGCAACTGGTACAATAATTCGATGCCCTTATGAAAGGTCGTGAGAGCTTAACAAGCACTGTCAAATATCGTTCCCTTTCGGCTATACTTGATACCGCTCTGAAAACTGGTTGAGGTGTCGCCTTCAATCGCGCGTGGCGTGCAATCCATGCAAAATAAAACGTTTATCTCTCGGCCACGCACTTTGCACGCAAAGTAAGAGACAGGTGCACGCCATTTCGCTGACTTCAGTGAAGACAAATGCACGCGAAACGAGACAATGTTTCTTCATTTTCAGAAGTCTATATGATTTACACAGCTACTCACCTTATACCAGAGAATCTCTTCATGTTGCTCGTCCGTGGCGCCACATGCTCCGTGGCTCCCTAAATATCTTTTTTAGCAAGCAGTTAAACTTGTTTTGTAGCTAACACAAACCAAACCAGCTCTTGCAAAGCAAGAAAAGCCGAGGCTGAACAATCTGACACACTGGAGTGTTCGAACACTTCGCACAGTCGGTACCATGTGATGTCCCTTCGTACGTCACTGGGGGCGACATGGTATCATAGAACACCTATATGCTTCCATTTGATGGTAGCATATAGTATGTCCTGTCCTCCAGTACTTATGCAGGAGCGCTGTGCGTGCCTACATTATATCGAAAGATTTGAAAATCGCTATGCCCTAAAGTATACACCGCTCACTCACAAATTGGCTCCGAACGCAACCGCCCTGTTTTTGCTGACGCGACGATGAAGCGTCCTTGCACGACAGTGTTAAATAAGCGTGCAGTGATTCAGTAAGGAGGCCGTCGTCAACGGCTACAAAAGATATCTGCTGTTCGTAACCGAATGTTGTGCATTTTCATGGCGCCGAAAGGATGGGAATTCCCTGAACTGGTTCGCTCGTGAAACTTTCTGAATGGCTGTCGTGACATTTGCACTGCTTCGTTAGTTTGCTGTGCCTCATGCTTCCGACGTGCTTTTTTGTATCATTTTGGTGATTTAGACTCGATACACCAGCGTGCAATGCGCGTTGTCACTTCATAAATATAGAGCCGTAGAAGATAACGGGTAAATGAAAAGAAGAAAAACAGAACCTTAACTCCGAGAGCTTCGGAGGCTTGTGCGTTCTCTGTTGCGTAGCGTATATTTTGATTCGGATATGTTTAAAACGTGCTGTGGTGATCATTCTGGCAGCTCAACCTTTAAGCTTGTATCTGGCGCACTAGGCTCCACAACCGAAACCAACAACGCTCAGCCTTTCCGTCACTAGGAACCGCCACCATACTGTTATCGCTGTTGTTGCCAACCGCCAATGTATCACCCTGTGTGGTCGCTGGTAATATGGCTGACCCGCAGTTCGAGCCTTTCAAGATATTTTTCGACCAGATGCCCCAACATATTAAGGCACCCATCAATTGCTACAGGTAAGCGAATGACCAGGCTTTCTCTGGGACTTAAACCGGAGCCTACCGTACGTCTCGGTGGTGCCTGGGAGGCCAACTAGTCTGTCTAGGGAGATGCGCCTATCGCGTGATAGTGGTTCTCCTTTGGGAGCGCTCGTGATTTTGGTAAACTAATACCTGGCATGGAATCGGGCGTCGGACACGTTATTCGCTTTTGAGGACGGGACGGGCTGCTTTTGATTTCGTCAAAAACTGCGATACCGTTCGTGGTTTCGTGAAGCTGTAACCGCGCGTTTTGCATTACGCTAAATGCTGCTGTTGTGATCTACCCATCCGTTTTTACCGTTACGTAAGGATAACTCTACGGTTCAATTGATGCGGAGAAACTGCCCTCTAGGAAAGTCGATTTGGGCTCTCGTGAGCGTAGAAGATGCGTATCGCGTACTTTACAAGCCGGGTTTGTTGTTATTAAAGTCGTGCGTCTTTTGACAGCTCTTCTACCCGCCCTTCAGCTGGCATTTCACGGATTAGTGGCTCTGTTGTCCGTCCCGGTCACGTCTCTTGCCGTGACAGTGCGGAGCGGGCGTTAATTTTGGCTGGTTCGAGACCTCGCAGCTGTTTCTTTCCATATCGAGGACGCTTTTTCTGCCTCCGTTGTTCTAATTACGTATATTCTACCTTTCATGATGGCATGCTAACGTATAGCACGTACTACGATTTGTTACCTTTTCTCGTCTGATATCAACCCGTGTTCTTGTGTAATTTTTGTTCAGTTTTATTCATTCGTTGTTTTTGCGTTTTCTCTTGTGTTCGTTTTCTTTTAGTTTCGTTTTGCTGGTGATGATACGCTCGGCTGCTTGGTAATGGTAAGGATTTCATTTTTGTTTCTCGATTTTCACTTATCGCTAGTCATAAATTATTTCGTGTTTTCTGTAGAGTGCTTCGGCAATGGCTCTTTTGAAAAACATGTATATGGGTACAAAAAAAATAGTCGTTCAGTTTCTACATAGCCAATAATCATACACGTACATGTCATGCAGTGCACCATCAGAATAAGAATTTTATTGATAAAAACTGTGTACCAAACAAGCATTTAGTATGCAGAAGGAGGTCCCATGGTCAAGAGACTGTATTGGGACCACCTGATTTGTTTTGATGTCTAATTATCAATGTCTAACATTTCAGTAAATTACAAATGGCTTAGACATCTCGGCAGCTTTGTGCTTTGGCACAGACTACTGCATTTTGTTGGTAACTTCTGACGGGGTTCGCAGCCAGCACCACATTAAATGAGCCCTGCCGCGGTGGTCTAGTGGCTAAGGTACTCGGCTGCTGACCCGCAGGGCGCGGGTTCGAATCCCGGCTGCGGCGGCTGCATTTCCGATGGAGGCGGAAATGTTGTAGGCCCGTGTACTCAGATTTGAGTGCACGTTAAAGAACCCCAGGTGGTCTAAATTTCCGGAGCCCTCCACTACGGCGTCTCTCATAATCATGTAGTGGTTTTGGGACGTTAAACCCGACATATCAATCAATCACATTAAATGAACATGTCGCGGCACAGTCGCAAGTGTCACTTTCAATCGCAATCGACCTTTTTCCATTGTGACTTTCTCTGTTGCACAGCTGGTGTCAAGCAGCACGGATCGATTGAATGTGTCTTGGGGGTGCTGTACTTCTATGCCCTCTTTTTCGGTTTGTATGCGTAATCGAGTTCTTAGATTTGGTTTGCATTGGCTGTTAAAGAGGCCTCGTTACACTTTTCGAAGTAGTCATGCAATGGATTCACTAAAGAAGCTTATTCCCTCACGAATTTACTTGTGCTAAAATTTTGAGAATGTGTCCAGTACGAGCAGAGTTGCACAGATTGGTCGCATGCTGCAATTGCTTTCTCTCTCTCTCCTCTTGTCCTCATGAAAGCACTGGATGAATAAGCAGGGAGAAAGGGAACAGGGGAAAGAAAATACGTCATGCTTGCCTCATAACCTTGAGTACTTCCGCCCTCCCGATCCCCCCCCTTTTTTTTGTCTTTTAATGCACGGCTTTTCGATTTCATCGCACTCGGACAGGTCGGGGGGCTTTCGCGGCGGCCCCAGTAGCTCCCGAGCGTGTCTTGCTCAAACAAGCCAATGGCGTGATATCTGAGCCTATGATGGTTTCTTAGTATGTAGTATGATTTTACGAGAGAAGGCGAGGTGATTTTTAGCCGAGATAGAGAATATATGAAAAGAACGGGCATTTTAAGGGCTTATTTCTCTTTGATAGACACAGTATTAATTAGAACTAAGAGACAGTAATGCCATAAGAAGTACAGGGGAAGTTATGTGTTATAAATGTAATGTAAATATGAACATACAAAAGTGCTCAAAAAGATTGCTGGTGTGGACGGGAACCGAACCTGCAACCTTCAAATAACGCGTCGGATGCTCTATCAACTGAGCTATCGCAGCGGCCATCTCCCTGATCATTTTCTTGGGTATATGTGTGCATTTCAATGTGGGAGCGTCAGTCGGTGCCCCCATTAGCCAGGACGGTGAGTGTGGCACACTTTTTTTCGGCCTTTTGACATCGCGTATTACGTGATCTTATTACGACCTGGCAGCTGACTAACAGTTGCAGGTTCGGCCCACTGACGGTGGCAAGTTTTCTTTTTGTCCACTTTTCTTTGTTCAAATTTGCATTACAATTAATTCTAATAACATCCCTTACAATTTTTCTGGTATTATTTTCTGTTTGGTTTATAAACATCTTAAAATTCATCAGAACTTTCTGGCCACATGCTGCGCGATATTTGGCACGCTTGTTCTCAGGAGCCTCTACTACCGATGAGCAGCAGTTTCCGACCGTGCTCAAAAAGTGTTGCAGGGCCCCTTCAAAGCATGTGAGCAGCAGTTTCCGACCGTGCTCAAAAAGTGTTGCAGGGCCCCTTTAAAGCATGTGATTGGACTCTGTAGTCGTAATGTGGTCTTGGACAGTGGTGCACTAGTTCAATCTCGGCCACGGGGGTCGTATTTCAGTGGCGTCGAAATGGTTGAGGACTAGATACTGAGCGATGTCAGTGTCTGTTAACACCAAGTGGTTAAAATTTTCCGAGCCCTCCGCTACGGTATTCATAATCACATCTTGGTTTTGGGACCGAGAACTTTAGATAATCAATTAAGTTACAGTGGTGTAATTGACTCGAAATTATTTTGCAAATGTAGAACCTGTGACAAATTGAACCCCTCTCGGTGATCCAGTTAAATGAAACTATCTTAATGATTTGTGGGCAAAATAAAGGAACTTTTCGGGGGAAAGGCACGCCCATATGAATTCACCCTCCAGTGAGGCGAAGGAAAGCACAGGGGCAATAAATTGTTTTATGAATAGTGTAGTAACTATTACATAGTTTTATTGGAATTGAAATGGACGAAAATCACCCATGTTGTTCGTGGGAACTGAACCTACAACCTGGCTATTCATATGTGTGAATAGCACCACAGCGTAAAAATATACAGGCAAAGGTCTCAAAGTTCCTCAAGGCTGCCATGGTATTCCTGGTGAGCGATATAGAAACCAAAAAGTAACTGCAGATGTGGTCTGCTTTCACACTTCTCAGAGGGGTATACAGGATGGTGATACTGAAGGTGTAGGTGGTTTCTAAAATGGAAAAAGAAGCATGTACTTTCATGTTACACATTGTAACTTCTATGCAATTGTTTTTTGCAGCCACTTTCGTTTTGCGGAGGTGTACATTGTTGAACTGTGACAAATTGACGCAAGACAGATGTTCTGTCAAACGCAGAGGTTTGAAGTGGTGCGACATTGTTGAAGAGTGGATGTTTTGCTGTAGCCTATGCTTCAACAAAGAGATGTCACTGTCAGAGCGGCGAAAGGGGCGCATGCCCTGACGACGCCACATTTCCTAGTCCAAATACTCTCTGCATCGCATTCTCTTAAGAACATCTTCATCACAAAATTACAACTGCATTCTATTTCGCGGGTTTTCTCAGAACCTAGAATACATGGTTACCATATAGATGGATGGAAACAAGGCAAAAGAAAACTAATTAAGAGGCTGTGAGAAGTTTGACTTCTTGTTAGTTACAGCTATATGAAGCCAACATAGAGTGAAACCACGTAACTGCTCGATGCTGCCGGGGTTACATCTAGTCTAGTTGCTCAATAGACAGATGTTCAAGAGACTGCATCGGAAAATGGAGGATGTGGTTGGGCAGTCGCAGTGCATTGCATCCAATGTCTTTGTGTTCACTGTTATCTTTTTTATTGTGGTGGCACTTAGAGAGACAATCTTTGTGCCACAGCTGCTGTCTAGCTGTGTGAAGGTTAAATGCACAAGAGAAAAACAATTTTTTTTTTGTATTAGTGACGTACATTTTCACTGTCCCAAAAACACCACTCTTAATGATTGTTCAGCGAACTGGGAGCGCGGGAGTAACACAGACACAAAGCAAAGAGGAGGCACATAGCAGGAGCGCTCAACTAACAACTGGTTTATTCTCATGTTAGAAGGACATATAAGTACACAAGGGTGCGCATACCAAGAGGAATAAGATGATAGTGTGAGCAGCAAGCGTGGCGTTCATCCGAAGCACTTGTCTACGAATTATCTATATAGTTAAACTCACTGTCAACTAGTGATAACTATGGATTGCTGATACATTGATTCTTATTTCTAGAAACGTGATATGCTTCAGGAATTTCACGCATGGTTTGAAGCGGATGCCGGAAAAGTACACTTGTTTTTTCAAACAACGTGTGACATTTGCAGGAATTGCAATGTGAAGCTAAAATGGAAAAAGCACTACCTCTCAAGGAACTCCAATGCTCCCTGAGGCGTACATTCAAACATCGGCCAGTTTGGCCGATGTACATGCGACCGCACGATAGCTGTATGCTATACACCACTCCTAAAATACACTTAACAAACTGTTTTGCATGTTTCTCCAAACATCCTCTGCTTTTAGACGCGCCCTCCTATGCACCATGGTGCATATACGGCCCAATTTATTGGGTGCAGAGAAAACAACGCGTACACCAAACGGGTTTCCCACATTTTTAGTCCGTGCGCCATTTTATGAATGTAAAGGACGACCGCCACGCATTTGTTTCCTTTATTGCATTCTGCAGAAACACATGCACGTTTATCACTGTTTCTCACCATCTGCAGAAGTCTCTCACACACCGATGCAATTAGATATGGCGGGTACCCAGCCCTGAATAACCTTCCTAGCTGCGCTAAGAAACCATAGTGCACCATGTGGATGCAGCTTTTTTCAAGCACTGAACGAAGACATAACAGTACAATTTCTCGTTTTATAAGCTCGGACGAGTAATCTAAAACAGGTTTCGCAAATCGAGGGTTATATTGCCAGCAAAGACGATTGCCTCCAAAGAATAAAGAAAGGTCTAGAAATTGCAATTTACGATTACTCGGAACCTCAGAGGCAAACCGGAGGCCCATGCCCTCCGTCTCGAAGCATGCCAAGATAGCGTCACAGTTCGCTTCAGCACATTTCTTTACAAAAATCAGATAATCATCAACGTATCTCAAGATTTTGGTGCCTAACTGTAGTTTAGTGCTTAAGGCGGTGTCTACCTTCTCTAGGAAAATGTTGCTTAATGCAGGAGCCACACTGGAACCTATACAAACACCCGATTTCTGCATGTACAGGTTTCCAAGCCATACGATGAAGGTTGACTTTAGGTAAAATGTCAAAATTTCTATAAACACTGAGTCGAAACTCCTGTGTGATTTCTGAATGATAGTTCGTCATTGTCTTCCACAATGCACTGCTCAACGCAGTTTAGCAACTGATCATGTGGCAAAGAATAATTTTGGTCGACTACGTCACCAGTAAATGCTGTTACCTCTGAAAACTCACAGGTATTCATGTATTCAACCACAACATCTGAGTTTTTTTTACGTAGAAAGGGTCGTTCACATACAACACAGTTAAATGCGTCTGGAGATACTTCGACACAGCCAGCTGCCACTAGTCCCTCTCCGAGATAATCGCACGTAACGGCATTTCTGGTTTGTGCGTCATTAAGGAAAAAAAAAATTTCTAACTCTGTGGATTTGGCCTTTGCCACAGAAGAGCTGTGCTTTTCCAGGTTCACTCTATTTAACAGCCAGATGACGCTTGGTAAACAAGAAAATGCGTGAATGAAAAATGCAGGTGGAGACGCCGCATTGCGATTTGCGCACCAAACGTCCTGATGCCATAGGTTTTGGCGGCATCTACTAGGTCCTACGTAGCTTCTAGTTGGTAAAAATGAAGTAGATTGCCATCTGTGGGTGCCGCAGACCTAACATTCAAAGTTTCAGAACATTTCATCGAGTCAATGTCATGAAAATAGGAAAAAAGTACATTCCGAAACTCGTGACCGTCATGTGCAAAGATTTATGCACGAGACTGAAAGATGAAATTTCAACCTTGATTTCATCCACTAATAATCAAGTTATGGTAGCGAAACTTTTGAAATTAGAGTTGTCAGATTGCAGTGTGTCAACCTAAACCCAGCCATTGTTTCACTTTAGTGTGCCTTTAAGCTGCCTGCCTGGGGCTGTTTTTCAATAAGTTTTCCCTGTTTTCATTATCAGAGCAGTTGCAAGAAATAGAAGTGTTCATAAGAAAAACATTCTTGGTCATTATCAGAAATCAACACCTCCCACCTTGACTAGTGTCTGCATAATCACGTCCGATTAACAACGGTTATTGTTTGTTTGGAATTCGAGAACAGGATAAGGAACTTTTCATATAATTCACTGAGGTAGATTTCATGTGCCTGTGTAATACTTTAAGTTTAGACATGTTTTTCAATCCTGACAACTCGTGTGAATTGTTATGGTTTCCGAGGCACCGGGGCGAAAAGGCGTAAAAACATGCGAGACTATCCTCGGTTACAACCTAAAAATAAGGATCAGCTCCGTGCTAGGTATTTGCAGCTCCACCTAGAAATAATTCACATAGATTCCTCGTCCTATTGTATTAGCTCAATTTAGGTATATCGGGAACCTTTTATCATGCCAGTGAGTTTCCCACACAGGTGCATGTTAGTGTCACTGGTTTTCGGCGAGGAACTTTAACGTCCTGGTGAATTTCAACAAAGATTTCCGACATCACTGCTCAGTGAGATGTCATATTTCCATGGGGCCCTGCAAAACTTCTTTGGCATGTCCGGAAATCGCTGTCGAGGCTCTCGTGAACATGGGAGCGAAACGTTGCAGTGCAGCACGCAAACTGGAATTTAGAATTCTCAAAGTCAACGCGAAAATCACTCTTTCTTCTTTCTATAGACCATTTTGCCTAAGACTTGTGGGTGACACCATCTTAGGCTGTTAAGCTGATATTTTCTTGTTTTTGTATATTGCAACATGAATGAATGACGCCATGAAAAGTCGTATGGACCGGTCAGATCGTTTCTGCATGTATGTGTTTACCGTAACACTGTTCGTTTTGTTTTCAAAGATGTAAAACACAGTGGTTAACAGCCCAATACAGCGGCATTCAAATGTCAAAACCGCTCGTAAATAAGTCTATAGGTGATGCCATGTACCCAAATTTTTGCACCGTTTACCCAATGTCTGCAGCTTTTGGTGGGCCCTATGCAACGCTGCCACGGGCCTGCATGCGTGCTGGCGATCACATGGACATGAAGTTGTGTATTTGGAGAAAAAACAAAAAGGGATAGTGTTGAAGGATGTGACGTGCTCTGAAGGGGTACCTTACCCCCCTTGTCATCCCCTTTTCTGCATAGCTTTCAGCAGACTCGCTGATATGAGAGAAGAGAGAAAGCACCACAAGTGTATGGTAAAACACTAACTCTGCTTGCAGTTGATGGGTTCTGAATATTTTTGTGACAGTCCCTATTGACTGCCACAAAAGCGTGAGGCATTACGCTCTTTTTGTGAAACCACTAGACAATTACTTGGAAAAGTGTTGTACGGTCGCTTTAAATTGGCACGAAAAACCTTAGTTATAATGTTTAATATGCATGGTATTCGTAATAGCAGCGAGAAATTACAGTTTGAAGAGAAACGACCTTGCACGACTCTTTCAACTGACAGATCAAATGTCCATTGGGGCTCTTTGGGTGGAGTCTGTATTTATGCTTGGGCTGAAACCGATTATGGCATGTACTTTAAAAGGGTATAAACTCGAGCTCACTTTGGCTTGGTTTAATCACAGGGAACAGCGCAGATACACAGCACAAGACTGGCAGGACTGGGCACCGGATAACATGCTGTTACATGCTGTTGCTAAGCAGTGCGAAGTCCTGTTATTATTTTTTGTCTCGTGTATTGGCGCTGTTCCTTGATACGGCAAGTAACACACTTTTTTTTTTTCATGACTAGGCTAAAGTAACTTTAACTCAGCCAGATAGACCCCATTCAGTCACGAATTATGATGCGCTGTGAGAAACGCATTAAATTCGCTTGGCTAAAATCCGAGGCGAAACGTTGTTTGTGGAAGTTTTCGAAATTACAAATAAATAAATAAAAGAGACAGGTGGGTTAACCTAAAAGAAATGGTTTGCTATCTTTTACAGGGGTGGGGAAAACAAGAGTCGAATAGAGGATATAGATAGAGATAAAGTAAATTCATAAAAAAAATACACATGCACACATATGCAGGGTGTTTTGATCACAGTGGTTTGAAGGGACTAGTTTCGTTTTTCTGTCGGTAGCGCAGGGTTCTTTCTTTCGAAAGAGTCTGGTTGTGCAGTTGGTCTAGTACATTGCAGAATGACTGTCTCTGCGAGCAGCACTGTAGGTATTCGCACAGAACATGCCAAGGCTAAAGTTATCAAGTAACTAATTATCTAATTATTGTTCCACCAGCCAATTTCAGTGGTTGCGTAAAATGAATCTGCTATTAGGTCCGAAGTACATGCGCAGTTTGTTTTTGGGCTGTATTTATTTCGTGTGAAGAAAAAAAGAATACTTTTCATAATGGGAACGCCTCACGTCGAACAATCGTCGAACATGCCAGTGTATCCAGCAAAGTAATCCTCTGCAGTAATACGCTGCATAATGAAGGTAACTGATTGCCAGTTTTCCACACGGGAGGCCTTGAAAAATGTGCAGACTTAAGTTTCAAGCCATCCGATGAAACGCGCGGTGCATGATGTGCCATCGAAGTTGGCGTGCACATTTTTACACACCGTGATCGAAAGGGATATAGTTGGCGCTAGAAGCGTATGGTGTGTGGCGAATGGGGGGCATACAGTGTCCCATCAAGCGTAATGAGGAATGCCAGTGGTCAGTTCACCAGCATCTTGACTGCCCGAAAGCTGACGTGTTGTTTTTGATGGCCGTCTGCATTCAGGATAGCCCATGATGTGGACTTTTCTCACACGGACGACATGAACAAGCAGCAAGTGCCCTGTTCCCCTCCTCCGGAACAGGAGTGCCGCCTGCCGTCGCCCCTGGAAAATGGCGGCGACAGGGAATTGGTTGACGCCGTCAATCACGCATGTGCGGTGAGTACTGAAGCTGCATTTGTTGAAGCTTGTTACAATGATCAAACCTCAATATGACAAACCCCCACTTACTGAATCATCGGTCGTAGCAAAGTAAGCAAAGAATTGTTTTTGTCATAAGTGCAATAAATATACGTTTATAACGAATTTTCAGATGCAACAAAGTATTTTCGTGGCAGATGTAATTTTGTTATGACTAAGTTTGAGTGTGTAGCAAATTGTGAATTATTGTGAACTAGATATAAACATTGGCCGGTCACCCGTCTTCCCGCATCTTTTTTTTTTGTAGCGAAACTGAAAATGTGAGAATTACTTTGATATCTGCTAGAATTACTTTGATGCTAGAATTACTTTGATTGAAGCCCTTTTCGGGTAACAGAATGACAAAATAAATATGGATTGTGATTTTTCAACCATAGTTCCTTGATTATCTTAAAATATCAAGTCATCTATCGGAAAAAGAAAGAAAAACATTTGACTGCTTGCATCATCATCAAATGAGCCTTCAGAAACTCATGTGATGACAACGAGTGCTACATTGCTTGTACCTAGTAGGGGTGTTTCCAGGATACTAAAATTAGCTTTTTATACGTAGGATTTTTGTTTGAGCCAGAGTGTTGGTTTATGAGAGCCAGTTATTATCTTTGCTGTTATAGTCAACATTGCAGAGCCAGGTATTATCTCTACTATTATAGTCAATATTGCATATAAAAGACCAGTTAACTGTCCTGACGGTAATTTGTAATAAGAAAGTTTTATTCGTTGTGTGTTGCTCAATGCATTCGGTTACCAGTGATGAAATCACTTGCTGACTGTCACGTCCCTTGATCTGTGACCTCGCCTATACTTCTCCAGCCGAAAATTAGCTAAAATAGCACATTTTGTCTTCATAATAAGTTTTGTCACTTTGTACACAGTGTCCATGGCTGTATTGTATACTTAGGGATGCTACATTTCACATGTTGCTAGTGAGCATAAGTTCTGCGCACACTCACTGCGTAAAAGGCGGTGTTCTTCCAGATGCTATGTTCTTAGTACTAGAGCTTGCTATTTACTCCCTAAGCACTTCGGAGAAAAAGCATTTTGAAATTTTTTGTGTTTCCTGCAGCACTGCGGAATTTGCACATTGGATAAATATGTCATATCCGTTCAGAATAATGTTTAACTATTGGAGAATCCGGAGACAATAAATAGTTTGCATAAAATTATTCAAATAAATGAATGTGCTAAATGTGTCATTTTAAATAATAGAAAATAAATATAATTGGGAGACAATAAATAGTTGGCAATAAATAATTTAAATCATACAATTGTGTCATTTGTCACATTGAATAAGTGTGTGAAATGTGTTCAAGAGAACTTTTCATTTTCAGAGAATAGAGAGACAATAAATAAAAAAGTGTAAGATGAAAATTTAATTTCTGCATGGCTTGCTGCAGGACTTCTTTCCGATGCTGAGGTGGAAAAATGAAACGTTATTGTGCTCTATCTGTGCGGGCGATAGACAATTTTACCCGTACGTTAGCTCAGAACATGTTTCATAAGGAAAATCTGGACATTTTGTCACGAATCACCTTTGCTGGTTTATGGCAACGGGCATGCGAAATGTGTGAATTTTCTGAGCTCTTCTTTGGGAGTCAACTGGTTAATGACATAAAATAATACTGGATTTTGTAGGCATTTCTTCACCTCAAGTTATTCTTATAACACTTTGTAACATGTTACGCCAACAATCGAAACCTGACACGTTCTCAGACGTTTACTTGTTGTTTCTCTTTTCTGGAATGTATTTATGTCAAGTTAGAAACATTTACCAAGTGACATGGGTACAGATGTAGATTGCACATATGTATTTGCACATTCCTTTTGTACCCATCGCGCTCACAATGGGTTCGGAAGCTTACATTGCAACATCATCATCATCATCATATTTTATTTCTTTAAAGACCCCACAAGGGGGTATTACATAAGGGGTGGATGTACAGGATATAAAAAACATTTGCCACATAAGGAGTTGGTATACAGGATATAAAGCTTTTGCTACATTCAAAGTATAAAATATTGCTACATAGGTGTGGGTATATACATTGCCATGAAGTTTCACTGACAGAGATGAGTTGTTACATTTTTAGCGAAAGTTGATGGGCAGGTGATTGTGACGACGTGGTTTGGGAGGTCGTTCCAGTCCTTCACAGCACGCGGAAAGAAGGATGCGGAGAAGGCAGCAGTCCTAGTGCGGTAACGGGAGACTTGGAGGGGGTGGCTGGTGCGGTGCGAAATGTACGTCGAAGGGATGACGTATGGAGGATGGTTGAGGGGCGAATGAAACAGCTTATGAAACAGGGAAAGAGTGGCTATGCGGCGTCGAAGGGCAAGTGGCTGCAATCCAGATTGGGCTTTTAAGGATGAAACACTGATGTCATAAGAATATGACGAATGTATGAATCGGACTGAGCGATTTTGAATTGATTCAAGGTCATTGATTAGGTAAATTTGAGGTGGATTCCATATTGCAGAGGCGTATTCCAGTTTTGGCCTGATGAGGGATGTGTATGCGAGAAGTTTTACGTGTTGAGGTGCGCAACGCAGATGACGTTTCACGAATCCCAATATTTTGTTTGCAAATGAGATAATATTTGTGACATGCTCATTCCAAGTTAGATCGGCGGACAGTGTGACACCTAGATATTTGAAACACTGTACTATTTCTAGAGGGGCGTTAGTGATTTGGTATGGGAATAGGAAAGGATTTTTGCGGCGAGTGAATGAGACAACCTTACACTTGTTGGGGTTAAGTTTGAGAAGCGAATTGTCACACCATTCTTGAATGTTGTTCAGATCGTGTTGTAGGGTTAGTTGATCGGAAGCATTAGTTATTGTATGGTAGATCACGCAATCGTCGGCGAACATGCGGATTTTGCAAGACACAGTTAGTGGGAGGTCATTAATGTAGATTAGAAATAGCAAGGGGCCAAGGACGCACCCTTTCGGTACTCCTGACGTTACTTCGAGAGGTTCAGAGGATTCATTATTTACGTGCACGAATTGAGAACGGTTAGCTAAAAAAGATTTAATCCATCTTAACACGTTAGGGTCAAGATTTAGCCCGGATAACTTCTGTATTAGTTTGTTGTGTGGAACTGTATCAAATGCTTTTGCGTAGTCAAGGAAAATGGCGTCAGTCTGAAAGTTGGTGTCAAGATTTGTATGTGTGTCGTGAAGAAAGAGTGCTAATTGTGTTTCACAGGAAAGTCCCTTGCGGAAGCCATGCTGACAGGTGTGAAAGAAACTATTGGAATCGAGGAAGTTGATAACATGAGAATATATGACATGTTCCATGATTTTGCATGGGATGCTTGTTAATGAAATGGGACGATAATTGAGTGGGGAGTTGCTGTCGCCTGCTTTGTAGACTGGAACGACCTTACCAATTTTCCAGTCATTCGGAAGGTCGCCGGTGCTGAGTGACTGTGAGAATATGAGGTGCAAGTATGGTACAATTGTATCGGTAATGTTCTTTAACAGTTTAGAATTAATTTCGTCAATGCCACATGACGAGGAAAGTTTAATGTTTTTTATTAGGGAAGAAATGCCGTCCGCGGAAAATGCTAGCGCAGGCATGCTGGAACCTATCAGGGTGCTTGTGGGAACGGAAGGCATACTAGGTTCTCTGGTGAACACCGACGAGAATGCAATGTTAAAAATATGAGCACACTCGGCATTTGTGGTCACTTCACCGGATTTGTTAGTAAGGGAGATAGTGCGAGATGGTTTTGGATTGACGGTCTGCCAAAATTTCTTTACGTTATCACTTAGCATGTTGGGTAGGTTCGTGTTAAAAAATGCGTGCTTGGCGTTGCGAATTGCTGTAAGATAGTCATTTTCGGCGGAGTAGTATTTATCCCATGCGCATGGCGTTCCTTTAGATTTTGCCTGGCGGAAAAGGGGTTTTTTCTTGTTGCTTAGTCGGTTTAATGTTTTAGTATACCAGGGCTTTTGCTGCGTGGCACGAAATGTGGTCTTCAGAATAAACTTATTTTTTAGTTCATAAACATATTGTTTTGTTTAGCATTTCACGGCGCTCTGGGGAAAATGCGAAATCTGCATGGCTAACTTTATGGTCGCTAATTTCATCGAGATAGGTAATCGACGATAAGCTAGAAGGATGGGTGGTTAGAATGAGATCAAGGATGTTTGCGGAATTGGCGGCAACACATGTTGGCTCTGATATAAGTTGTGATAAGTTAAAGTTGAAACAAGCATCTAGAAATTCTCTCGAGTCTTTCTGGTTTCCTTGTGAGGTTGTTCCGGTTTGCCAGTTGATGTTAGGAAGGTTAAAGTCGCCAAACAGCAAAATATGGGCATTCGGGTGGGCTTTGGTAAGCGCATTTAGTATATCGTTAAATTTGTTTGCGAAGTCTGGATTTGCATTCGGTGGTCTGTAGCAGACACCAAGCAGTATTGTGTGGGGTGGAGCCCGGCCATGTAGCCATAAGATTTCTATGTCAGATGCTATGTTGATTACGGAACATGATAATTCCGGGCCGACGGCGATCAGTACGCCTCCTCCGCGAGTGCACTCGCGATCTTTTCGGTATAAGTGAAAGTTAGGAAGATCTGCAAGAACTTCAGTGTCCGTCACATCATTGGTAAGCCACGTTTCTGTTAATACAACAAGATTGGCATTGGATGACGTCACAAGGCTAGATACTTTTTCTCGTTTCGGTAGAAAGCTGCGTATGTTAGTAAAGATTACAGATAAGGAAAGATTGTTTTGTGCTAGATTTCGGGGGCGGTTCGTTACTTTCTTCGTTCGAGGGATTTGCTATGCGATTTCTTTTACAGTTTGTGAAGCATTGTCGAAAATGTAACGTTTTCAGCCCATATGAAGGGTTTTATAACGTATCTGAAACTTTGCTGATTTCGCTTTCGCGAAATTAACTAAGTGTCAGCGAGCGGTTTGGACAGACTGGGAGAAGTCTTCGCCGATGCTGAAGTCGGTTTCTCTCAGCATGGGTGCATTTGTAAGTACGGCCTCTTTGGTTTTATGGAAGGTGAACTTTGCTATCATAGGGCGGTTGCGATTAGTGGCATGGCGTCCGAGGCGATGTGCGCGATCTATTTCTTTTGGGTCGATGACTACTTGGAGGTGTTCACGGCAGTGTCTGATAATAAGCCCTTCTGCTTCTGCATTTGTTTCGGCTGGGTTAGGATCGGGAAGGTTGTAGAATATTAAGTTATTACGTCGTGAGCGATTTTCTGCGTCGTCTAATTCAGCCTCCAGTTTGGAGACCAAACAGTTCGTTTCAGTTGCGTCCGTACGGATCACTTCAAGATCTGCATGCAGAGGCGACAGGTTCTGGTAGTGGTTTTCTACTTCAGTCATGCGTTAACTCAGGTCAGTTATGGTTTGGTTGGTTGTCGATAGCTGGTTTTTAAGTTCTTGCACCTCAGTGAGAAGTGTAGCTTGCCCAGCGGAAATTTTTTGTAGTTCGTTGAGGATTTCTTGCATTTCTGGGCCAGGATTAGTCTCGACATCACCGGACAATAATAACGGTAGAGAGGAGGTGGTATGGGCGCACTCAAGGATGATTTCACAAAGGCACTGTGGGCTCGGCAGCTGTACCAAGTAGTAGTTACTTGTCTTTTTAGCAAATAGGCTATTGTACCCACTAACCTGCATGACCAGGGCGAAGCGGTAAGTGCGCTGCGACGTGGCACAGCTGCCTAGCCCACGAAGTGCTGCCGACGGGCGTTGCTCTTTTATAGCTGGGGGGAGCGATGATGTTGGCTGCGATGGTGCTGTCCAGGTTGAAGTGAGGGTTGGGGGGTCCGGTAGTGTTGCTGCCAGCAGTGGTGCAGCCGCGATGATTGCGTATTGGCGAGCACCTGCCTCGCTTTCGCAAGGTGGCAGCGTCCCATTCCAAGGAAAATCCAACGAAGGATTCACCAGGGCGGGAAGCAGTAGGTGCAGGACCATTGCCAGGGATACCTGCATGACCAGGGCGAAGCGGTAAGTGCGCTGCGACGTGGCACAGCTGCCTAGCCCACGAAGTGCTGCCGACGGGCGTTGCTCTTTTATAGCTGGGGGGAGCGATGATGTTGGCTGCGATGGTGCTGTCCAGGAAATATAGCAGCGGATGTTGCGGTGACGCATGCTCATTGTGCACACTAGCATAGGCTGTCTGAATTGTTAGGTTGTTTCAGGGTACACTAGATTGATGTGCTCTCTTCTATCACAAGTTGCCTTCATTGTACACTGCATGCACTGCCTTACCTTGTATTTGTCCTCACCATCAGAAATTGGGGCACGAATACTGGCAAGCCGTAAGCGAGTGGCTCCTAGTTCATGACCCAGCCTTTCATTTTTTTAAAGGATTCAATGAAAAATGTCGATTTGCTGTTATATCCAACGTTGATTCATTCATTTTTTAGGCATTGTCTAAACTTAGGTCACTGGGATTCAGCTGGTCTGGGAAGCGGCTCCAAACGACCACGTGGACAGTTCAGGAATTTAAAAAGTTTCGTTCACCCAAGAGTAACAAAAAAAAAGAAAAACGGTCAGAAGAGGACATATTTTGGTACTGCGCAACAAATGCGCAGAAAACTGCATACATTGCTGCTACGCAAGAACGATGCATAGATGAGATGGCTGCCCCTATTTCCCTCTATTTGTCTTTGAGTTTGTGCGACAAGAAACCAATGAACAGGGATTGCTGCTGGAGGCAACATTTCGACTTGTGGCGTTTGTCTATCATTTCAGACCTGCACACTATGAACATCTCTCTCTTTAGCGTTCTTTTTTTTTCTGTATATGTCTTTGTCTTGTATCGTTGCAGAATAAGTCGTTCCACAATAGACAAACGAGCGGATATGAATTGCGTTTGTTTCCATCTTTAAGTTCCCTACATCGTAACTTGAAAGGATCAAAACCGACAATTTTTTTCTTTGTGCACGTTTTCTTTAGGTTACAAAAGCATTGTTAAGTGTTGTCTGGCGAGGGCGTATAGGCGTTGCGAGCCTCTTTGCTCGTAAGATGTACAGGACGTTTTACTCTACCCCGGTTTGGTCACGTTTCTTTCTCTGGCCCTTCTCCTCGCTTTCATCGACCGTGCGGCAGATGATGAACGAGCTGTCAGCCAGCGGCCACACGGAGCGCCGGCGGAGAAGACTGCCAGCCATCCCAGCCAACCGAAAACGTGAGTAGCATGTCTTGGAGCAGTCTGCTTGGGGCATTGCCTGCATTTTGAAAACGTAATACAATGCAAATGAATGGGGTTCAGTGGCCTCCGAGCTTGTGTAAGATGTTCAAAATCAGCACTGACAGGCGTACTTACCCTGCCCTCTTATTTTAGCTTGCTGTGTACAGTTGAAATATGCATATATAATGAATTACTGTGCATATCGAATAGTTGTAAGATCCCCTTAAATATATTTTTGATATATAATACACTTTATATACCGAATCTAGGCTTGTTCAAATATTCAAATGTTTCGAATATTCAAACGAATATTACAGCATTCGCTTCAATTCGAACTTAAATTATTAAAAATTTCAAAACATTTCAAATGAACTAATAGGTGCATAATAATCGTCATGTGCCCTCAAAGCTCGATATAAAGAACTTGAATATAACAAAGTAATGTAAGAGTACTCTTGCAATAGATATAGCGCTAGAAATATACCTTTATGACAAATTTTTGGTTATAACGAACTTATCCTGTAAGGTGCAACTTGGTTATAACGAGGTTGGAGTGTACTCGTCTGTAAAGGCGGTTTCATTTCAGTGTGGGGGTGCTAGGCTGTCAAAAGGCGTATGTAGAAGAAACTCGCACTGTCATGAGGCCACACGTCAATGTTAAATGAACACGTTACTCTCGCATTGATTCATCATTTTTTTTTTCAGTTTGAAAGCTTGTTACACCGGCTTATATGCTTAGAGTATGAGAAATTTTATAACGTAGCATTTTTGACAAATTATCACTCACATTCTACCGAAAGTTGAACCCTGATGCTATTCACTGTTTCTTCCACTTTCTTATAAACAAAAGGAGTGGCATTTTGAACAAGCATTGTGTCAGTTTATAATTTTTTTTCAATATTGCACTGGTAAGTTGAGTCATGACAAATATGCTCATTTCTATTTATAGCGTGTGGTATATATACTATTCGAATTCAATTCGGTTTCCCGTTAGCAGTGGCTAAGCTGCTCGGCTGCTGACCAGAAGGTCGTTGGTTTGATACCGGCCATTGAGGTGATATTTCAATGGAGCTGAAGTAGTAGAGGTCCATGTACTGTGCAATATCAGCGCACGTTAAAGAACACCAGATGATCAGAATTTCCGGAGCCCCCCACCGCCATGTCTCTTGTGATGGTATTGTGATTTTGAGACGTAAAACCCCAGAGATTATTATTAATATTAAGTATTATTCAAATTCATTTAGAAGTTATTCGACCAAAATTACTTTTTTCACAAACCGATTGCTTTTTATTGATGCTTTTGCATTCCCTGACAGAATACTAACGAGTGTCTCAAAAAAGTTGTTGCATCTCTAAAAAAAGGAAAATGACGCTGATTCTGTTTGTAACAAAATTTATAAAATGGTGTCTTGCCTTTGTGTACAATCTTCAAATGTGCCGGTTCTGCTTGGCCATGCCTGTGATTTCTTTCAAAATTTAAGCTGGCCATTTTAGTAAAGCTACTTGCTGTGTTCCTTAGCCATACAGAATAATTTATCTGAGGGAAGAAAAAAAGAAGCAGATATTACTCAACAGTTCTCACTTTGTACGTGGGCTTGAATTTGTGGAAGATTAGCATTATAACCTGATTTGCAAAAGAGATTGGCTATGAGTCAAGGTATTTATTCTGAATATACTACATTCATAAGTATACCTGTGATAGCTTGTGATTAAGGGTACCATATTTACACAATTCTAAGTCGAATAGAACACACGTCGACCTCACAAAAATTGCTTGAAAAAAAAAAAAAAGCGCACCAACACGTTTTCTAAACACGAATTTATTTATTATGTCTCAAAGAAAAAAAGTCTCATTCTGGTGTGCCAAGGTGGCTTCACAGCAGTTCCTGAAAGCTAGCTTTGCGGGGAAGTTTTTGAGGCAGACTTTACAAGCGAAATCAGTTTTCGATTCTAGGTCCACCTCCCAACATCGGATTTCAAGTTAACATAAAATGGGTCGACCTGCAATCGTGTAAACATAGCATAAGCAACCCATCTTTCATTACATCATTTCTCAATTAAGTGTATAAGCCGGGGAGGATTGTACGGAAATGAATGTTGGGATGCGCTTGTGAAATGAAAACTGAAATTGCCCGTGGGTTGAATACTTGGCATAGTAACACGGTCAGAAGCTCTGGTCACCTAGCTTTGGCTGTGCCGTTCCAGAAAGTTGCTACCAAGTACACTTAAACTTCGATATAGCGAACCTCGATAAAACGAAATATTGTTTATAATAAAGTAAATAAAAAATAGCCATGCGATAGATATATTGCTAGGAATATACCCTTATAATGAAACTTTGGATATAAAGAACCTATTTTCGTGTAAAATGCAGCTTCATTATTATGAAGTATGATTGTGTACCTTGTGAAGCCCCTCAAAGTTGATTTTTTTTTTCACTGTGTGTTTTCTTGAGTGTGATACGTTGCCTATTGAAGTGGAAGTGAGAACACCACGTTTTTGCCTCCACAGCGCTGGCAAAGCTGACGCAACAGCAGCAGCAGCATCCTGGCTCGTTGGCTGACGAGCTTCGGGGCGCGGATCGCGATGGGCCGCAGCAGTCCTCTCTGCCGCCCGAGTCCGGCCCCACCAAGTTGATCCGGCAGGTCTCGGATCGACTATACCTCGAGATCGACACTTCTGGTGCTCAGCCGAAGTCCTGTCTCAGGTACAGTTGGCCCGACCACTAGCTTCTGGGGAGTTTCTGGATTCGTTTTACTTTCAAGCTGTCTTGTATCGGTGTCACACGGGCAGTTCTGATCTCAATCAAGACTAATCCAGGTTAGGCTCTATCCGGATTAAATGCTGCTACATGGTCAGTTTTCATTAACCTTTTTGTGACTATTGACGAGTGAGGTCTATGTTCATCATAACAGAGATTGGTCCTACATGGAACAAAGTGGATACTTGTTATACTTCTGTTTTTCGATGCTGATGGCCACACTTGTCTGTGTTGTGCCAGTTGTGGCTTGTCTTTCCTTTTATTGCTGTCTTTCATTGTACTGCCATGCGTTGAAATGTCGTTCGAGTTATTTCATTTACGTGATGAGCGAAATAAAGGAACCTTATTGAATTGATAGAACAGGGCCGTTTTATTCTGGGGGAAAAACCCTGCAAGTTGAGCAAAATACATTTCTGGGTGAATTTTGCACATTTTTCGTGTTTTCTTACAGTAACAAAAGGGTCAAGTAGCTCTTTCAGCCATATATGCCAATTTAATATTAGAGTACGATCCTGCTGTCGCAACTCTTCACCAATTTGTGCGATCAAATAGAATGTCAGACTCGAAGCCGCCATGCTAAATGAATGTGCTTGACAGTCAACAATCGCCATTGCTGGAAACGAAGTCGAACACCTATGCTAGAATAGCAAAAGTCTTTTTAGTTCCCACAACAATCTGCAGCTGTTTTTACAATACATCACACATTCAAGTATCCTCATCAAACTCCAGCCCATAGAAAAATTTTTTCCTGTTGTGCCACCAGGTTGTACGGCAAATCTCTACTGAGCGGGACCACAAACAGCGGAAGCCTCAGTCCGGATGACCTGAGGTCAAGGTTGAGTCTGGACACGGGTGTCGACAGCGGCAACTCCACAGCTCACTCGCCGGACGGTGCCAAGTCCATATCGCCCGCGTGCAATGGTGAGTCCCGATGTGCAACTTTTCCCAGAGCTCTTCAGTTGTGTTCTGAATTCGGAAACTAGAAGACATGCCCATAGCCGATTCTCTAGAGGCTTGCAGATTGTCCATCCGCCTCGGCAAAACAATGGCTGGGGTGCATGGTTGCTGACCTGAAGGTCGTGGCTTCGATCCCAGCCATGGCCGTCGCATTTCGACAGAGTTATTCAGTTATACGAGTTGCGAACCTGCATAGCAAAATCTGGGCGTGCAGTTGGCCCAAATTTTCGGGAGTTGACGTTCACGCCACCTGGGGGCGGCAAACACAAATTATGCATTTAATAGAGGTGTTCGGATCAACAACTGGCGTGACAATCTGCTCGCTCCTGACAGGGGGGGGGGGGGAGGTCAAAGACGTGTTTGGATTTCGACACCTGGAGCCTATGGGGAGTTTCGCAACTTGTATGATTGATTAGCTCTGGCATTTTCATGGAGGTGGAATGGTAAAGGCTCCATGAAAATAGAGCCTCTATCATTTGTGCGATGTCGGTGCACAATTGTGCAATGTCGGTGTACGTTAATGAGCACCAGATGGTCAAAATGTCTGGAGCCCTCTGCTACGGCGTCTCTCGTAATCATATTGTGGTTTTTGGACGTAAAACCCCGGATAATATTATTAATACTGCAGATTGTCGTGCCATCTGGGAGCAGCAATGTATAACACTATATAGCGTGGCACCTCATGCAGTGCTGGCATCGTCACGAGCGTTTGCTACTTAGTTTTTCGGTCAAAAGATGGCGTGACACTTAGCAAGCCCTTGCAGGTTCATCTCTCCGTAAGTTCAGATTTTGACACAAGGGGTATAGCTTGTCAAACCCCCCCAAAATTGATGTTTATTTTTTTCAACTGTGTATTTTCTGAAGTCCCGTGTCTTCCCTATGCATGTGGCATTGAGAACAAGTTTTTGCCGCCACAGAGCTGGCAAGGCTGACGCAACAGCACCAGCAGCAGCGTACCGGCTCGTCGGCTGATGAGCCAAGATGCTATATGGAGTTTCGCAACTTCTATAGTTGAAGAACTCTGCCACTTCTTTCATATTCAATAGCCTCACTTTGTTAGGTGAATGTGGATCATGTTGAATTATTAGTGTGGGCAAAATACATTCATATCTAAATGTAATGCATATCCACACTAATAATAGTGATGAACAAGTAGTGATTTCATCAAAGAATTTAGCATTGAAGAGTTTGAATAGTACGTGTTGCGTAATGTACAGAAAAGTGACCATCTTTTACATGACCCAGCTTACTTGCACGATATTTTTTAAGAACTAGGCCTATGTGAATGGTTGTTTTTTTGTTCAACACAAGGTGTAACCAACACTGAATAGTAGTAGGATTTTAATACTAGTAGGCCACAAATTGCAAGGAGTGAAATTGGTTGTTTAAAACTTGCCCTTTTAGTGTATTAAGCCCATCTATTGGGTTTGCAAATTTGGAAAAAAATAATAGTTATCGAGACACTAGCATACATATTGTTACGTTTACGAGAGGGCTTTATTCAGAGGCGACGTAACAGTTGACTCGAGGGTATACAATGAACGCGCACCAGAGACCTCTTGCCACCAACCGAACATCCTCTTCGCCTGGCACCACCTTGTTCCCCGCTACACAGATGCACATACCTAAATTGCATATGTGGAAAGATTTCCCTCCGCGCAGACGAAGCCCACCGGGCGAGTCAAACAGGCTCTCAAGGAATAAAGCCCTTCAAACACGCAATATGGGCAAGTTCAGTTTTTGCAGACCGTCGGCCGTTCGAACGGAGACGCGCTATGTGGTAAACTAAATCACTGATATGGTCTATAACAAGATAAAGTCCCGCATAGTGCGCTAGCAGTTTCTCGCTCAAACCACGCTTTCTAGTTGATGTGCACAGCAACACTAGGTCACCGCGAGTGTACGTCACGTTTCGGCGTAGGTGGTCAAAATGTGCCTGCGAGTGGTCTTGCGAAGCAAGAGTGCGCAAATAAGCAAGGCGTCTGGCTTTTTTTGCCCGACAGATTATCTCGGATATGCAGCGATCATGGTGGTCCAAACACGGGAAGATGTTACTCAGGGTATGACGAGGCGGTCGAGCATATAGAAGAAAGGAAGGACTACCGTATAAACAGGACTATAGGTCGAGTGGGAATATAGGTCGACCCCCCAAGTTCAGGTTACCGAAAAAGAAAAGAAGGGAAAACAACCCAAAACTGCCGAACCACATTTATTCGCGAATTGGGTGCACCACACCTGCATTGTCGGAGCTCCCCTCAACCACCATCGCAACTGGATCCTATTCGTCCGACGAAGCACCACTGTCCTCCGAAGACGAGAGTTTGTCGCTGGCCGCCTCCCACAGTGTGTCGTCCTCCGTGCCATCCAGCGAGTTGCTGAAGCGACATTTCTTGAAAGCCTTTTCCACCATGGAATCTGGCAAGGAACGCCAGGCGGAAAGCATCCAACCACAAACAGCCACAAGCGGAGGCCTCTGTAGGCTGCCCGTCGGTGTCTGGGATGTGGCCGGACATTGACTCTTGGTACTCTGGCCGCACTCGGTCCTTGAACGGCTTGTTCAGCGCAACGTCGAGCGGCTGGAGGGTGGACGTCATACTACCTGGTACAGTAAAAGCTCGTTAATTCGACACCCGTTAATTCGGAAATTCAGATAATTCGAACGGCTCTATTGGTCCCGGCCAAAGTGCATGTTAACCTATGGGATCAAACCTTGGTTATTTCGTCGTGATTCGGCTCCGCACCGCTTAAGGGGGGACGTGCCTTTCGGAACGAACTTTCTTGTTTCTGGTTAGATCTTGATGAAAATTGGCACAGAGACTAAAAATGACCTCATAATGCTTCCATAAAAATTTCAAGATGATATCATGGAAACTTTCTGAGAAACAAATAATTTCATTACTGGACCTCGTGGAGCGGCTGGAGAGTTTAAAAAAATCACATAGAAAGTTGGTAAACACTGTGTTCAGAGGTGAATGTGTGCTCTAGGAGGCTGCGTTTTCAAAATAATTTTTTTGCAACACTAAAATTTGTAGTTAATGTTTTCTCGACTGATACTTCAATGAGCACATTTGCACTACAAACAAGAAACCCTACCAAAAATTTTTAAAAAGCTAAATTTTAAAAATAAAAACGCAGCCCCCTGAAGCACAGTTCAAGGAGCATTACAAAAAAAACAGAATCAAAATCTGTCAAGTAGTTGCGAAGATATCTGCTCCACGAGCTGAGCAACATGCCAAAAAAACAGTATTGAGAAAACGAGGTTCAAAGTCTTGAGTCACGGTTTACATGCCTAATAGGCACCAGGGTTGTAGTCCTTAGTGTCCTTTGCAGTGCGGCGTCGCTTGGCCATCTGACCTTCAGCCCGATGAGCTTTCCCAGCCTTTTTTTTCCGCATGGCATCTTTTTCGGCTGCTCTACGAAGTGCATGGCGTCCAGGTTGGAGACCAAGAGATGTGCAAAGTTGGGTGTAGGCATGAAGGTTCCCAGCATTATACCTACAGATTGCTTCACTGACAGCAGTTTCTGTGGCTATCAATGAAGCATGCTCTTCTTTGGGCAGAATCGACCAAATAATTGAGTGCAGGCTTTCGGCAGCATTTTGAGTTTTTTTGCCCTGGCACCGTGCAAGAAGCTGTGCGTCCGAAAGTCGCTGGTACACAGGCAGCAGGGCAGCGGCAACGTGTCGTCCCAGGTGGTACTTATGGGGTGGCTGCGGTTCACCTTTAGCTTCTGCCGCCCGGTGTCTGCACCAGCTATCAGGACCTGGTGGGCAAAGTTCGTGGTGTTGATCCTGGTCAGTCGAAGTGGTGTGGTAGAATGTAGCCATGACCGCTCGCTGCATATCCTCCACTTCAGCATGCTGCCTAAGGGCTTGGCCATAATAGGCAGTCAGTTGCTTGATCAAATTTTGTGTAAGGCCACCTTTTCCGCCGATAGGTTGGTCTTTCTTCTTTGTGCCGATGGCCCGCAGGGCTGTGCCCATCCTCTTTTTAACATGATTGATACAATCTTCTTTCTTCAGGGGTATAAAACCGTAAGTCTGGTCCTGACACAGAGCTAAGAAAGTGCGGCTGTCGCCATCGCAAACGATGGTTGTGTAGCGCTGGTCATTTTTTTTTAGTGAGCGCCGAAACAGTATGAGGGCCGCTTCGACTTCCATTTGGCCCGAGTTTGCCTCTGTGTTTTTCTGGCAAACATGTGCTTTCTTCCATTCACTGTAGCCGTCGTCACCTTCTTTGGGGCCCACAGCACATGCATGACAGTAATTGGACAGGACAACACTGTCAAGCACTAATCCAGTGTAGAATTCAATGACCGTGCCCACGCCGATGTGGGACGCGTTGCCGCGTGTCATCCACGTCCCGTCGTATACCACCGTGACATTCTTGGTGGGTGTTCCCTCCATTTGGCTGTACACATTGCGAACGGCTGCAACAGCGTCGCAAAACACACGTGCCGCGACTGCTGCGCCAGCAGGCCGAAATTCCCCCTTGAGATGCCTTTGAAAAGTCTTGTGGTGAATTCCCCTATGTGATACATTCATCACAGACCAAAAATCACTGAGTGCAGCTGATCCCTTTCCAATAGTTTTTATAGCTTGCATGGCCCGAATATTTACTTCAAATGACTTGCCGTTTTCCATTCGCGGTGACGACCACGCATTTTTCGCGTCCGTGTCGCAAGCAGTGCAGGTGAGCACCATCTTTACCGCTAACCCGTGCTTAGTTCCGTGCTTCATCTTGAGTCCCGGCTCTTTGCACTGCGGGCACAGGGCACTGCTAAACAGACCATTTAGAGCCGCGCGTTGCACGAGGAAAAACTCATCTTCGTCTTCCGTTTCGATGTCGCTCTCGTCCCCTTGGTCCATCAGTGACATCTTGCGCTCCGTCGCAGACACTGCTCTTAGGAACTCCTGAACAGCCGCGGTGCGTTCGCGAGATGCCTCCGCTGACACGAAACGAGGCTCTAATCGGGCCCGAATCATGCTGGTGGTGCTGGTAGACGGCCTCGCATCCTCGCGCGAAGTACTTGGCCGAGCATCCGCGATGTCTACATCCTCGCGCGAAGTGCTAGGCTTAGCATCCGCGATGTCTGCAGCCTGCGCGGAACGATGAACGGATGTTTCCTCAGACAGCACAAAGCACTGCTCCACAGGCATATGAACAGTTTCGTCGATGCTCGCGGACGATGCTCCGTGCGTGCTTGTGCTCGGCTGCGAGTCCTCGTCGTGCCGCACGCCGTCGTCGCTGCTCGCAGAAGTTGCCGGACTGAATTTCTTTTTCACGATCAGCGGCTTCGGCTTACGAGCACCAAATTGCTGCGCAGTCTTGCGTTTCTTCTTGAACGACCGCCGGTCCATGATCGCATGCGGGAACCTCAAAACTGCAATGCGCCAAACTGGATAACAACGTTTTTCTCCTTTCACGAGCGCTGGTCTTATCGCAGCGCGATGCGATCTCGAAACCACGCCGCGACGAGTTGAAACCAAATGCAGTAAGCGGCCCGTCAGCGCGTAGAGCAGAGACCTTTGCGCCTATTGCTACAAGCGACCGCACGAAACCACGCCGCGACGAGTTGAAAACAAATGCAGTAAGCGGCCCCTCAGCGCTGTCAGCGCGTAGAGCAGACGACATTTGCGCCGATTGCTACAAGCGATCGCACGGGCGACCAATGCGGAGCGGCCGTACAGTCACGTGACGCGCGTCGCCAATCGGAAACTGTTGTGATAGCTTTACACTTTGGCTTGCTGTGGGCTTGCTCTTGCCTGGGTCAGCCGGCCGAGGCGGCAAATTTGAAACGGAAGAATCGCGCTATCCATAGAGACAAAGATGGCGGCGCTAGGTTACGTGGTTGCGGAGATATCGCGGTTCGTAAAACGCCGTTTTTTCGCAATTTTCGTGAAATTCATCGCCACCCTAGCTTCGATAAAAATTTTTTACGTCATTTCTACGCTGTTTTCAGGGGCGAAACTTCGAAATTAGATAAAAAAGGGGTCACAGAATGTGAAAATGAGATTTTCAGAAAATCGATTTTTTGGCCAAATTTCGCGACGCCAAAGCCGCGTCTCCCCTTAATTCGGACAAATGCTGACAGCTGCTGCTACACAAAAGTGTGAGAAAGCAGCGCTGGCACCACTGGAGTGAAACCGAAACCTGAGTGGCATCGCTATCATCATCAACTAGTGGGGGCAATCGCAGCATCACCGAACGTCGGCATCTTCTTTCTTCTCCACTCAGCGCCTCCGACGCCATTTTCCCTTGTGTTGTCGTGTCGGAACCATCTCTTCTTGTGGAGTTCTCTTTTTCTTCCATTGTGACCGTATTTGCATGCCACCACCATCGTGCGCTACAGTCATGGCAACGCCGAAAAAGCGGCAGAACTACGACGCGAAGAACTTGGCGACTAAAGTGGAAATTTTGGAAGCACTGAAGAACGGCGAATCGCTACAGCAGGTTATGACCAAGTACAACGCGAAGCGGAGCACGTTGGGAACGTATGTGAAAAATGAACAACAGATTCGACAAGCCTTCGAAAGCGAGAAGTTTCATGCCTCTAGAAAGCGGTTGCGAACCGCAGCTCATCCCCAGCTCGAAGAAGCTTTGCTCCGGTGGATTACTGACTGTCGCAAGTCGCAACGCGCATCTGCCTTTGAGCGGACCTCTCATTATGGCGCAAGGTGAGAAGTACGCTGCAATGATGAACATTGAATCGTTCAAAGCGTCAGAAGGGTGGTTTGAGAGGTTTCGAGAGAGACACGAACTTGTCTTCAGGAGTGTGTGCGGCGAAAAGGCGAAAAGGTGTCAGCCGAGTCCACCGACGATGACTGCCCGACTTTCGATGCTGTCCTTCCCACAGATGTGACCTTTCAGGACTACATCGCGATTGATCATGGTGTCGCCACGAGTGGTCTCCTGACCGATCAAGATATTATTAACGATGTCACGGGCGCCCATGAAGACCACGATTCCGACAAAGAATCATGCGAGGAGATACAGCCGCGACCTCATCGCACCTCATGGGAAGTCTCGGAGGCGCTGTTAATAATAGAGGACGCTTGCCTGAACACTCCCGACAGCTTGCGTGCTGTTGGCCATTTGGAACAGTTAAGAAAAATTGTGATGTCAGCCGGAATCTGCGCGAAAACGCAGACGACAATTGCAAAATACTTCAACAAATAAAGGTATGCTTCTGCAGCTTGATTTTAAATGTTGTTTTCCTTGTTCATTCGTTAATTCGGCATTCGGTTAATTCAGACAGTTTTTCCGGTCCCGTGAAATCCGAATTAACGAGCTTTTACTGTATCACGGCGAGGTCTATTTTCCTGTCGTCGAGTGCGCGTTTCACAGCGTCGGTTAAGTGACCACGAAACGCATCCGACACCAGCATGCTGCGAAGACGCAGCAGTGCACTTGCCCGACGGTTCCACACTACTCTTATCCATTCGAGCATCATGGCCTCGTCCATGTATTCCTTTTTGTTGACGGGAAAGACAACACTGGGCGGGAACACTTCCTTCAACATTGTCTTGCGTTTGAAAATGATGAAGGGCGGAAGCTTTCTACCATCTGCCGTGCATGCCAGCATGACGGTGAAGCGTGAGTGCTCGTTGCCAGTGGACAACAGCTTCACATCCTTGGTGTCGCGCTGCGTGATAGTGGTCGACGAAGCCATGTCATACCACACGGGGGTCTCATCGGCGTTGCCAATCTACTCCATCATGTAGTCGTTCTGCTCCAGAAGCTGGTTCACGAAGCGCTGAAAGTTATAAGCTTGTCCTCGAACTCCTCGGGCAACTTCTGACAGATGGATGTGTGCTGCCGAAGAGAAAATCTTTTGCATCTCATAAATCGACGCGCCCAATAGTTTGGTGCACGAAACTATTCTGTCATGAGCCTAGCTTCTCGAGCGAGTTCCACGGCTTTCTTGCGAATGCTATCCACGGTCACTGGCAGCGAGCGCGCACGAACTTCCTGCACAAAGTGCGCTAGCTTATCCTCCAGCTGCGGATGAACGGCACTTCGTCCACGAAACGACATTTTTCGAAGATTGCACATCTGCAGCTTCCCTTTCTGCACCCTCCAATAGCGCACGCTTTTTTTCCGATACACCAAAGCGGCGCTGAGCAGCCATATTCCCGTTGGCTTCTGCGAACTCAACAACACTTAGTTTAAACGCAGCTGAGTACTGCCTCCTCGTACCGCTACTCATATTGACTGACCGAAAAAAAAAACACTAAAAATGCAGCGTAATTTCAAGCCGAGCAAAAACTCTGAACAGATCGGAAACAAATCACGAACACAAGAAAACAGACGGAGAGAAAAAAAAAACAGTCTGCGATTGGATTTGGATGCGGTTATGGGCGCGTCTGGCTTCTCAAGCACATGCAAGCCACATGTTGCCAGACAGCACTGCACTTTCGGCTAGACACCGCTCTATTAGACGAGGGGCGACCTTAGGTTAATATTTTATTGAAGATATCTCGACTTATATTCCGGTTCATACGGTAGTTTCATGCTGTGCGGTGTTGAATGCATAAGTGATAAAAGGTAGAATACTGTCCCAGTCCTTGTGATCTGATGCTACATACATAGACAGCATGTTCTTGAGAGTTCTGTTCAGTCGTTCAGTTAGACCGTTCGTTTGGGAATGGTATGGTGTAGAGTGCCGAAACCTTGAAGCGCAGATACGAAGCATCTCTTCCACCACGTCTGCTGTGAATTGTCGGCCACGGTCACTGTTTACAATTTTGGGAGGTCCATGTCATAGAATTACAAAGCGTAGCATAAGGAAAGACACATCGGCTGTAGTTGCCGATGGTATGGCACTGGGGAAAGACCGGGGAAAGAGTCCAAGGAGGTCAATCCCGACTTGCTCAAACGGAGTTCTAGGGGGCGGCACCGCATGTAATCGCCCTGGAGGAGCACGTGTTGGGAATTTATGACGTTGGCATTCGTTACAACTAGACACGTGTTGTTCCGTCATCTGGTGCATTTTGGGCCAGTAGAATCTTTCTTGAAGATGGCAAAGAGTTTTCGCTGTGCCTAGATGACCAGATGTTGGGTTATCATGCATAGCCTGCAAGACATAAACGCGAAGGCTCTTCGGAACCACCAGAAGATATCGTCAGCTGGTGCTGGTGTACCTCTTTTTGTAAACTAGCCCGTCTCGGATGCAGAAGCGCGTAGGCGATGATTTTGGTTTGGTAGCAAGAAGTTGCTGTATGATGCCGTCGCTTTGTTGCTCATCCTTAAAGGTCTTGGTATCTGGAAATGGTTGGTCCAGTGATGCGATGTAAGTGTTAAAGTTGTCCGCGTTACATTCCGTCGTTGGAAGTGGTAGTCGCAAACGACAATCTGCGTCAGCATGGCGTTGGCCGCTTTTATAGGAAACCGTGAAGTCATACTCTTGTAGATGAAGTGCCCAGTGGGCCAGCCGACCAAATGGGTCACGCAGATTAACCAACCAGGAGAGAGAATGATGGTCTGTCAGGATGGTAGAGGGGCGTCTGTACAGGTAGGACCGGAAGTGCTGCACTGCGAAGACTACTGCAAGGCATTCTTGCTCTGTGACAGTGTAGTTACGCTAGGACTTGCTGAGCGAGCGACTTGCATATGCTACGACGTGTTCTTGGTTATCCAAGCGTTGAACCAGGACAGCACCTACACCAGTACCGCTAGCATCTGTGTGAAGTTCAGTGGGAGCCAGAGGATTGAAATGTCGAAGAATCGGATGAGATGTCAAAGGAAACTTCAACTCCGAAAAAGCAGACTCACATTCCGGGATCCAGTCAAACTGCGCACCTTTCTGAAGCAGGCACGTGAGCGGGTATGCGATATTGGCAAAGCCGGTAATGAATTGGCTATAGTATGAACAAAGCCCCAAAAAGCTGCGCTGTTCTTTCATCAAGTGCAGTTGCTTAAACGCCTCCACTGCGGCCGTCTTGGCAGGATCCAGTCGTATGCTTTCTTTGTCTACTAAGTGTCCAAGGACGAGTGTTTAGCGCTCTCCAAAACGACATTTCTTTGAGTTGAGCACCAAGCGTGCTTTGCTTAGGCAGTCCAGCACGAGGCCGAGGCGTGTGTTGTGCTCAGAAAAGGTGCGCCCGAAAGCTACTACGACATCCAAATAACACATACACACTTCCCACTTCAATCCACGCAGAATGTTGTCCATGAAGCACTCAAAAGTTGCAGGCGCGTTGCAGTGCCAGCAGCATTACATTAAATTCAAAAAGTCCATCTGTTGTAACAAATGCCGTTTTCTCCTTGTCTTCCTCGTGCATTGGAATCTGCCAGTAGCCTGACTTCAAATACACAGACGAAAAGTAAGAGGCCGATGATAGATAGTCGATAGCATCATCAATCCAGGGAAGTGGGTATACGTCTTTTTTAGTGATGGCATTGAGACGGCGGTAGTGAACACAAAATCGCCATGTCCTATCCTTCTTCTTCACTAGAATTACTGGAGCGGCCCACGGACTACATGATTCTTGAATTAAATTTTTTTTGAGCATCTCGCAAACCTGTTCAATGATCACTGCGCGTTCCGAATGCGATACATGATATGGTTTCTGTCGGAGAGGTCTGCGAGACGTCGTGTCGATTCGGTGCTTTATACGAGTAGCAGGGAATGACGGAGGATCGTACTGAGCGAAATCAAAAATACTGGCATGTTTCAAAAATACTCGCCAGTTCATTACGTTCGTTGGTGCTGAGTGACTTGTCATTCATAGCCATAATGGTGGTGTCCCTGGCATGCAGATTATCGCAACGGGTCTTATCTGGGGAATCGCTGCTCTCTGCAAGGATGGCAAGTGAGAATACTTGTTGTTCACGAATCTCTGCATGTTTCAGACCCTCGGGCAGCACTGTAGGTTCATCAGAGCAGTTAATCACCCGTAAACCAGTATGCCCTTGCGCAACCGATAGCGTACAGTAGGGTATTAGAACTGCCTTTTTTATGCAACTGAGGTGCACGGGCTCCACGGTTGCATCAAATGTTTTCTCGCTTGCAGGTGAACAGACAACAGGGACACATTTTGCAGACAGTGGCGGCACAATTGTGTCCACGGACATGCAAAGAGCACTTTCCTGACTGGGCGTGTTTTCCATAAGTGCTACTGGAATATCGGAATCTACTGTAATTCGTCCTGTGCGGCAATCGAAAGTGGCACCACATAGCTTCAAGAAATCGAGTCCCAGAATGACGTCATGCGTCTGCAACAAATTTCTGGCAAGCCAAACTAACAGTCACAGTGCAGACACCAACAGGTTGTAACTCATCTCTGCTCTTTCCACGAAACGTATGAGGACGGTCCCAACGAAACATAAATTTTCGTCTAAGGATGCGGGTGAAAACGAAACTCATCACTGACACGGTTGCACCTGTGTCCACCAACGCCATTGTTGGTACACCATCGATAAGCACTCAAACCTTATTTTTAAACATGGAAGCTAAAGGAGGTATTTCTGTTGAAACCGAAGACTGTCCAGTGACCTCACTTTCAACGGCCGGGCCGACTAGTTTTCGTAGGAGGCAAAGAGTGGCGGCGCCGAGGAGATGGTGATCCGTTGCAGCGAGGGGCAGGTGGTGGTGTCACACTGCGGTCAGAGGCCGGAGATTGGTTTCGTAGTGGTCCTGGGATCTTGTAAGACGCGCTTCCCGGGAATGTCGGTGCTCGTATAACGGCAGAACGATTATATCTCGGTGATTGGTCATACCTTGGCGGCTGCCGGTAGTTGCAATACCTGGCAATGTGGCCTTTGAAGCCACAGTTGTAGCAGACTGGTATAGGATGTTTGCCGAACCAATGCTGAGACCACTCAGCTGTGAAGGGTCGGTGACGAGCTTGCTGAGCGGGGGCTGCCCACCTCTGTGTGGCGGGGCTGTGACGAAGGTGTTGGCCGTATCGCTGGTCGGCCGCGAGTGAATCACGACGTGGCCACGGAGTTCTAGTTTCGCTGATGTCTGTCACACATACTGATTGTTGCAAAGGAGCTAATGGCGCCGCCCTGTAGTAGGGTGGACTGGTAGGCAGATGAGGAATGGTTTCGTCAACCCAATCACCTTGTCGCTGCAGATCTTCGCGTACTGTTGCCAGAATAGTAGCGGCAAGGTCGGCAGACGGGCTCACGTCGACGCTGGTGACCGTTGTCACATTCGCCAGCCTACCAAATTTCGGGGCAATACGACGAGTCCTCAGCTTCTCAAAAGTACGGCAGTGACATTGGACGGCGGAGACAGAAGTGAGGTCTTCCCTGCCTATCAAAAAATTGTAGACGTCCTCTGCTATACTCTTCAGAAGGTGTCCGACCATGTCCTCTTCAGACATATGCGTGTCTATGATCTTGCAGAGCATCAGAACCTCCTCTATGTAGGTGTACACGTTTCTCCAGGAGTCTGAGCTCTTTGAGCCAACGTGCGCTCCGCGCTTTCCTTTCTCGAATCAGAGTCTCCGAAGCATTTCTTGAGTAGCGAAACGATCTCACGTTGTTAAGGAATCTTCGTGGTTTTCATGCCACATCAGGGCGGTTTCCGTGAAAACCTCGCGACATTTCCCAGTTGGTCGGTGAGATCCCAGCAGTTGTACCGGCTCACCCTTTTGTAATGTGTCAGCCACGCATCCACATCTTCTCCTGCTCTTCCCGCGAACGGGCAGGCTTCCATATAGTGATACTGAGGTGCAGCCAACACTGACCTTTGCATGGTTGAGAAGCCGTGACCTTCGTTCTTGGCCATGACGGTTGTTGTCGGTGGCAGACCGGCAAGACGACGGCTCCAGCGAAGTTCAAACAGCTCTGGCTTTGTGGTTCGTCGACCTGCTGTCACCCAGCACTTCCAGCACTCTGTTACATTTACGAGAGGGGTTTATTCAGAGGCGAGGTGGAAGGTATACAATGAACGTGCACCAAAGACCTCTTGCCACCAACTGAACATTTTCTTCATCTGGCACCACCCGGTTCCCCGCTACACAAATGCACATACCTAAATTACTTATGTGGTAACAATATATTCAGTGTGACTTCGCAAAAGTGCATAATTTCTTCTGGATAGATGGTTTCACGGCATAGCAACCACATGCTGCAGTGAAACCACCTTAGGGTACATGCGATGCAATTTCTTTTGGTTCATTTTGTGTAGTTAAATTATTTTAAATGTGTTGTTAAGCGAATTCGAATGCTGTAATTATTGTTTCATAATTTGCAGCACTTTAATGTTTGCCCACAGTAAAAAAGAATTTTCATTTTCAATGAAGTAAATGAGGGGCTGTGTTCACTTTTGTGGAACATTACAGATATGCATTTGTAATGAATTTTCGGATTCTCATGTCTGGGTCATTTTATTGTCATATGTGACATTGTTTTGGCTGTGCAAGGGGACATATTTTGGTATTTTTAAAAGCATAGCCCGGGTTTTTCCTTTTTGATTTCCCAGGGAGCCCCCTGTCGGCAAGCAGTCCCAGTTCGACGACGACCTCGGGTGGCGGCCTGCTACAACTGCAGGATGCCACGCATCGCGGTCTCTATCGGTTTGTACCGAGGCACGCGGACGAGGTGGCAATCGACATTGGTGACCCCGTTTACGTCAGCAAGGAGGCAGACGATGCATGGTGTGAAGGTGAGCTCATCTTGCTGTGAGAGAGAAAGAGAGAGAATTTATTGACAGAAAACTAAAGAGGTTGGCCTAAGCTACAGTTCGCTCTGGCCTGCTAGTCTACCCTGCGGAAGGCTGAGAGGGAGCGAAAGAGTGGTAAATGACCATGGTAAGGTAGGGAAGAGAGAATATGGTCTTGTTAGAATGGGATAACTCTAAAGGCATGCATGCAGTCCAGTGGCATGTAAGAATTCTAGGATGGCTCCTATGACCACATTTGTGCTGCTGGTGTCAGTCAAAGAACCTAATACTACCTCTACATTTGTCTTGGTAAGTGGCTTTCGTTAGTACCTCTCTAATTTCCTAATGCATTTTGATGAAAATCTGCATGCTTGTTAGAAATGTTTTTAAGTGCTACTCTTAAAACTTTATGAATATATCTTCACAACGTTCTTGATGTACAATATATTTCTCTTTTATTTCTCTTTCTGGTCATGTTCCGAGTCTGACTCGCTTAAGACATTGTAAGAAACTCGTTAAAAGTGCTAGATATTCTAAGATGTTTGATTGAGGGCATAACAAATGTATTTTTTATTTGTCACTCAGTTTTTCTTACTTCTCATATTTCATGAGGTAACTGTGTAACTGGCATGGAGGCTGTGTGCAACATTTGAAATAGCTAATTATCAAAAGGCCATACTGAAGAAGCACGATTGTCGTTCCCTTCAAGAAATATAGAACAAAAGACAGAACTGAATATAGACACAGCGGTTACTGAGAAATTGGCGGAACAAAAAAATTGGGAAGCAAAAAATGATTTCGAGAAAATGGCTTCTGAAGTTGCACCAACCATATTCCATCATCAAAAGGCACATAGGTCATCCCTCTTTCTTGTCCTTTGCAATGTACAGTTTCTTGAATTCACTGCCTTCAGTTTTGAGGTGCCTTGCTTTCCTAAAACACAAAAGAATCGGAGCTTCGTCTTGATTTATGATGTCGAACCTCTTGCACATGTGGTTTTTCATCTATTGTGCCTTTATTCCCTTTCTTTTTTCTTGAAATCCTTTTCTGACTACAAAGAACATAGCGCATGGATTTTAAATTAAGTTTTTTGTACAAAGTGGTGTAATCAACATGACAGAAAATAAGACATTAAAATCTGATTAGGCCATATACTGTTACAATATGCAAACTTTGTTTTATTGATGCTATCATTGATATAGTCACCACCGACTAAACCAGCTGGCCTACTGCAACCCGTGCAGGTCCCAACAGCTCCATTCTACTAGATAGGCATGGACATTTTGGGCCCACTTCCTATGTCCACTGCAGGAAACCGCTGGGTTATCGTCGCGACGGATTATCTGACCCGTTATGCCGAGACAAAAGCTATTCAGAGAGGTACAGCAGCGGAGGTGGCCAGGTTTTTCATCGAAAATATTGTACTGAGGCATGGTGCACCAACCGTCGTGATCACAGACAGAGGAACCGCATTTACGGCAGCTCTTTTGGATCACGTCCTGATGCTGAGTGGAACAACGCATCGTAAGACCACTGCCTACCACCCACAAACAAACGGGCTGACGGAGCGTCTGAACAAAACCATTGAAGACATGCTTTCGATGTACGTAGACATAGAACACGAAAATTGGGATGAAATCTTACCATACATAACGTTTGCGTACAACACGGCCAAGCAAGAAACGACCCGCATGACCCCATTCAGCCTCGTTCATGGACGAGAAGTACGAACTATGTTAGATTCGATGCTGCTGCACGAAAGTGACGACATCGACCCAGACGCCAACACATTTACGGAACGCGCGGAAGAAGCTAGACAACTGGCACGTTTACGGATCCGCCAGCAGCAAGAGTACGATGCAGGCCGCTACAATGCTCACCGCAGAGCAGTTGTCTATCAAACTGGCGACAAAGTATGGATTTGGACACCCGTACGGAAACGAGGACTATCAGAAAAGCTCTTAAGAAGATACTTTGGGCCATACCGAGTGCTGCGACAACTGAGTGACGTCACTTACGAGGTTGTTTCCGACAATTCGTGTAGTACCAATCGTCGCCAGCACCACCCTGAACTCGTTCACGTAGTGCGCATGAAGCCTTACGTGAGCGAGTGATTGCGTGAGACTTATATTTTAACAAAAACTGCATTATTGACTTCGCATCGGGTCGATGCTCTTTGAGAGGGAGGCAAATGACCCGTGTCTACACGTGGACAAAAAAGATGATGGGGGGATTTAGCGGACACCAGGTAGTGGGCCTCTGGCTTGACGCGAGAACGAAGAAGATCTTGTGGCTCAGCTGTTGAGAACACGCTGCTTTTGCTGCCTCAAGGCGTACTTGTGCTTTGTTCGCGTTGTACTGCGACAATATAATAACCACTCTTGATTGTATTTGATCTTTGAATCATATTTATTGGATACTAAGAATGAATCGCAGTTTGAGTGACAGTCTATCCCGCCCTCCCAAAGATCAGGCTGTTATGGCCAATACATTCGAATGGGAATTCGAGCATCTTACTTTAGTCGCAAAGTGGGCAGATCTATTCTAATCTTTCTGCTTGACTCAAGATCACTTGTAAACGTCGCCTGTGATATACTTCGTCATTCACCCACTAACAGACGGTGTAATCTGCGAGACTTTCATTATTTCAGAAGATTCACAAGAGCTGGTGGGGATACCAAGTAAGGCTCCAAGGCTGCCTAATATTTCATCAGCAGTACCTTATTTGAACTTATTATGCTCGGCCCCAGAGTCCGATAAGTTGGCATGCGATATGCTAGGTGGCGGCATTGGATGACGATGCACAATATTCTGTTATGCTTAGGCTCAGTGACGACACATCGGCGCACAACGTGTTTAGTTTCACATTTTGAGGGTCGACGCGTGGCCACTGCGCCGACGAGCTTGGCCGGGCGGTTTGCAGGCGATGCGCAATATGCCCAACTGTAGTTTCAAGCTGTCATTGGGTGATTTGATTAGTTGCCTGCAATATAACCAGCGCAATATTTTTTGAAACTCTAAATGAGGCCCATGCAAATGCCATTTTCTGGCATCAAAGGTAGTGGAAATAACTTTGAACAGTAGCACGATTTGACTTTCGTTAGAATGCAAGCGATAGCCTGCAAAATATGCCAAGTTGTAAAATTTACTATGCCTAGAGCATATAAGTCCATATAACAAGACTTTATTAGACTTGAAAATTACGAGAATGTGAGTATAATACCATCGTCTGACTTTGGCGTGAACTTCACGGCAGTAAGGATTGCTTCTGAATGTGTGTTCCCACTGCTTGGCACCTAATTACTGCAGTGAAACCATCTTTATAGGTCGTTACATGAGGTATAATGCGTATTTATTTGTTTAGAATAGTTGAAAATTTTCAATGATTTTTAATGGTTTTCAAGATTTCAAAATACTATATTGTCATTAGAATAATCGAAGCATTCAAATATTCGCACAAGCCTAGTATTTAAGGTTCAAGCAGAAGCAAGCTAATGGAGGCAAAGACCAGGTGCAGTAAACCGTGCCTGGTCCTTGCCTTAGCTATGACACTTCACAATGACAGTTTCATCATCTCAAAAGGGAACAAAAAGAAGACTTCGACGCTGTGGGTGTGGCCTCTGATCGGCGGAAAAAGTTCGTCGATATCCCATACCTGCATGCTGTGTCGCACCATTTGAAGAAGAAGGCCAATCATTATGACATATATTGACCCGTGTCTGCGTGTGAACGACAACGATGATGTGGGGCTTTAGCGGACACCAGGGAGTGGGCCCAAAATGTCCATGCCGATCTGGTAGAATGGAGCTGTTGGGGCATGCACGGGTTGCAGGAGGCCAGCTGGTTTAGTCGGTGGTGATTTGCGTCGCTAGCAGTCGAGACAGGTACGGACGTGGTGCTTCACAACTGCGGTTAGTCTCGGCCAGTAATACTTTTGCTGTATTCTGGCCAACGTTCTCGTGTAACCCAAATGGCCAGAGCTCACCTTGTGGTGGCAGCTCACCTTGTGGTGGCTCACCTTGTGGTGGAAGAAGGTTTGAAGATTACAATGCAATAAAAATCAGAAATACGAGAAATTTCGCTAAACACGCGATTTTTCGACTCGCATCTCCCCTTGAAGGCAGCCTCCTGTTCTTCGCTCCACTCAAAGGCAACGTCGTCTCTTGTGAGACGAGTTAGTCGCGACGCGATGCGGGCAAAGTCTGCGATAAACCGGCGATAATTGGCACAAAGGCCCAGGAAGCGTCTGACAGCCTTCTTATTGGAGGGTACTGGGAACTGTGCGACAGCAGCGATTTTTCCAGGATCGGGCTGGACGCCTGCGTTACTGACAACGTGACCGAGAAACTGAAGTTCGTGTAAACAGAAATGATACTTTTCTGGTTTCAATGTTAGGCCCGCAGACCGTACGGCACGTAAAACAACTTCCAGCCTTTTGAGATGCTCGTCAAAAGTGGTTGAAAACACTACAACGTCGCCCAGATAGACTAGGCACGTCTTCCACTTTAATCCCGAAAGTACCGTGTCCATAAGCCTTTGAAAAGTCGCGGGCGCGGAGCACAAACTGAAAGGCAAGACTTTAAATTCGTATAAACCATCTGGCGTCACAAAAGCGGTTTTCTCTCGGTCTCTTGGGTCTACATCAATCTGCCAGTATCCACTCCTCAAGTCCATGGAAGAAAAGTAGGGAGCGTGCCGAAGTCTGTCAAGGGAGTCATTAATACGTGGGAGCGGGTACACATCATTTTTGGTCACCTGATTCAGCTTCCTGTAGTCCACGCAAAAACGCAGCGTGCCGTCCTTTTTCTTTACTAGCACTACAGGCGATGCCCAGGGGCTCTGTGACAGTTGAATGACATCATCTTCAAGCATTTTCGTGACTTGTTGTTGTATGGCTACGCGTTCCTTTAAAGCTACATGATGAGGGTTCTGGTGAATAGGTCTCGCCCTGTTCTCGGTGATTATTCGATGCTTTCTAAAAGGTGTTCGACCAACTCGTGAGGTCGATGAAAAGCAGTCGTGGAATTCGGCTAGCAGCTGAAGAAGTCTCTGTCGGTCGTCCTTTGACAGAGTGGGGCCAACGTCGAGAACAGGTTCTGGTTCTTGATTAGGTGCTTCGTCTAATACCGATAAACATAAACTGCCTCGCATTTCTACGATATTGTCGTATGAAGTGATAGCTGTGCCTTTCGGAAGGTGCCGGCGCTCAGTAGTGAAGTTGGTCAAAAGTAAAGCCCACCAGTGAGACGGACGGTACCTCGTGCGACCGATACGCCATGGCTAAATAGCAGCGAGCCAATTTGGTCGGCAGTGCCTTCACCATCAAACGCTTCGTGCCCTTCCACCGAAACAAGAGGGCATGACCGTGGCGGGACGACCACATCATCATCAATTATACGTAAAGTGTTACGTATTGTGTCTGAACAGTCAACTAAACCAGGACTGTTGCAGAACGTAATTGAACGGTCCGGGATATTGATGACGGCACCATATTCTCGTAAGAAGTCCATCCCTATGATCAAGTCCTTGCAACATGAGGTGAGGATGACGAACGTCGCCACGAAAGAAGAGCCGCCGATGCTAAGTTTTGCTGTACACCTTCCAACAGGCATCAAGAGCTGGCCACCTGCTGTCCTCAAGTGAGGTCCCGTCCGCATAGTCTTTACTTTTTTGAGGCGCATGGCAAGGTTTTCACTTATGATAGAAAAGTCGGCACCAGTGTCAACTAAGGCTGTTACTTGCTGTCCGTCTACAAAAACGGTAAGATCTGTGGTCACAGTTTTGTCGGCGTTACAACTAGTCGTCTTTACAGTGTCCTGTGGTAAAAGTAACGGGGGCCTTTTTTCATCGCCTTGGCGGCCTGCAACCTCACTCCCGGGGGTCGCCGCCTTCAGTTTCTCCAGCGTTGACTTGGTGACCTCTTTCCGCTAGCGTCGGCTGTAGTGCGATGGCACGACAAAGGCGAATATGTCGGAGACGGGGAGCGTGGTCCACGTACCATACCTGGCTGGTAATCAGGCTCACTGTCGTCATTGTTGGCACGGCGGTTGTCAAAATGGAACCGAGACAAGGAAAGTCATTGAGAATCAGCGTCCCGGTGTGGTGGGTAGTCGTCGTTGGGGCGTCGATCGTCAGACCATTGCCGAAGAGGTGGAAACGTATCGACGCGGTGCCAGCAATGACGGGAAATGTGGCCCACACCTCTGCAAGTAAAACAAAGCGGACGTCTATCTACGGTGCGCCAGACGTCTGTTTTACGAAGCTGTAGGCGCCGCAATGGCTCGTAATGTTGCAAATGCCGTGTCTTGTTGGGATATGGCTCTTCGCACGGCAGCATTTCGTACGGCGGCATGACGGCAGGGCGCCGCGGTGTCTGTTCTTGCGGTGGCGACCAAGCAAAGGCTGCCGATGGCTGGCGGTACGACGATGCAACGGGCGGCGGGCGGCGAAGCGCGGCTGCGTAGCTCATAGGTCGCTGATCGTGAGTAGGATTAGCTGCTGAAAACGCTTGGCGTATTTCTTCGCGGACGACTTCAACGACTGACGCCGTAAGTGGTTCGGTGACCAGAGTCCATAGCTTCAGCAGCTCTTCGCGAACAATCTCTCGTATTAAATCGCGCAACAAGCTTTGATTGTCAGATGTCGTAGCGGCGACTTGAATGTGGGTGCTGCTGGACAAGCGATCGTATTGTCGGCATCATAGGTGAAGCGCTTGCTTGATAGCTGTAGCTTCTTCGATGAAGTCTGTCACGGTGGTTGGTGGGTTCCGGAAAAGTCCGGCGAACGATTGCTCTTTAACACCACGCATGAGGTAGCGTAACTTTTTGTCGTCGGTCATGTGTGGGTCAGCTTTACGGAAGAGACGGACCATGTCCTCAGCGAACATTGCGACCGTTTCACTGGGTTTCCGAACCCTTAGCTCGAATAAATGTTGCGCACGTTCGCGCCGGTCGACATTGGCAAACGTGTCAATCATCTCTCTTTCAAAGTCACTCCATGTTGACAAACTGCCTTCTCTGTTCTCGTACCAAGTAGGAGCACTGTTGTCGAGATAGAAATAGGCGCGGGAAAGCCTTTGTTCAAGAGACCACTGGTTGGTGTTGGCAACACGTTCATAGTGATCAAGCCAGTCTTCGACGTCTTCGTGTGCTCCATCATCAAAGCGATCAGGCGCCAGCGGTGAAAAGAAAGGTTACCTGAGTTGGGGTTGGCAGACTACTGTCTCGTAGTAACTGTTGTGGACTGGCGGTGGCCATTGGTACATGTGAGCGGTGCCTTGTAGAGTGCTCCTGCGATGGGGTGAACTCTGGAGGGAGGCTTCGCAAGCGACGACTGAAGCGATGCACGGGAGTGTCGACAAGTGCTTCTGGGCTGGATGAACGGCTCCCCGTGGGAGTGTGGAGCATCAGGCGGGGTCGCGGGCCAGCACCTCTACCAGTGTCGCAGTACAACGCAAACACAGCACAAGTACACCTTGAGGCAGCGAAAGCAGTGTGTTCTCAACAGCTGAGCCACAAGATTGTCTTCTTTGCTCTCGAGTCAAACCAGAGGCCTACTACCTGGTGTAGCGCTAAATCCCCACATCATCGTTGTCGTTCACACGCAGACACGGGTCATTTGTTGTCTTTCGTGCTGACAAAAGTCACTGTTTTTCGTTTTAACATTAACATTTTTACTTTTCCCACTCTTCACTTTGGTCTTCTCTGTACATACACGACTGTAATAGGGGGGTGTTTATACTGACCTGTTGTTTTGCATATATGCAGGTGTCAACCTGAGGACCGGAGCCACAGGGATCTTCCCAAGTGCCTATGTGATTGATGTTGACTACTCAGACTTTGGTTCAGGTATGTTGATCTGCTCAGTTGCATAGCCAAGAGATGGCACACCGGGCCCATGCCTCCCTCCCCTTGAACTTCTTTTTTTTGCTATGGCGTACAGAGCATAATATGGCACTCGAGCACATCTGCCTGCCCGTCCACCATGGCGCATGAAGATGGTGCCCCCCAGAAAAAAAAAAACATTTCTGCTTACGCATCTAGTTATGCTTGCTCGGTAGCTCAAAAAGATGGTTGTTTGGTTGGGGTGATAGAGAAAGAAACAGCACTAAATTGCCTTCAAATATTGGGGGTTGAATTGTGGGATGTAGTACATTACAGGACTGACATGGATTTGAAACGAAAAGTGATTGGTCGAATTTTTTCAAGTCGAATAGTTAAAATAGCATGCTGTCGAACCCGTTAATAATGAACTCAAAAGTGCCGCGAAAAGGGTTGATTATATCAGAGTAGTTCGATGTATATGGACACGCCCATAACCCTACCTCTTCAGCCACCAATTACGATGCATTGTCTATGAATGTCTCAGGTTTACTTAGCCTAATTACAAGGCACTTGATATTATGTTCTAATAAAGAAAATGGAGCAGTTGGTTGTTAGGTGTGGGTTTCAGCTGTTACGCTCTAAACTGGATGTAAAGAACAGAGATACACTAAAACCTTGTTATAATGAAGTCAGCGAGAGGGAAAAGAATTTCTATATAAGCAGTAATTTTATATACACGACTGCCTTATAAAGTATGTTTATTGAACATGGCATTTAATAAGAGACACACACGGGTCTCAAAGGCGGAAAAATTTCCAAAAATTCGATTTTTTGAAGTATTTTTTGAAAATAATATATAGGGTCTAAAGAAGATGTTCCGGAAACGCTATTGCCATGCAATACGTATTCGACGAGTAATTCGGTCTCAAAGTCAGTTTTGTGACCATTTCCACTCGCGCAACCACTTCAAAAATGGTTATATTCGACATTGCGGCGCCTGAGAATCACGCCGAGTAGCACGGCTATTTTTGTCTCATTTGAAAGCCGTATTCTTCTTTTGTCTGTTCTTAGCAGAAGAACGCTTTTCGTGTAGCACCAACGCAGCTATCGCAAATACAGAAAAACCAAATACTCGCACATCATTGGTGTTGTGTCGGCTTGCGCTTCATTGATAAGAGCACTCTGCGAAGTGTGCACGCGCCACTAGGTGTTAAAAGCAGTGTGCCGCTTGCTAGCGCACCTCTTCTTGCCCGAGCCACGAACCCACAAAGCATGGGTCAATAAACACGTCGGAACTTGTCTGGTCCTTTCGGCACGTCTGTTGCAAAACGTAACACTTGGCGACGAGGATGGGATCATGAAGAGTAGCACAGCGTCAAGGAAGGCAAGTGTTCTCGGCATTCAGCCTCTGTTCAGTATCGACAATTGAAGAGTGCTGCAATTTTGTTATCGCTGACAGATATGAACGAAGAAGCGAGTGTAGGTTCGACGCAGTTTGCTGCTCAGCTTGGCCAGATGGAACCATTCGACGTTTCCACGAATGACTGGGCGTCGTACGAAGAGCGGCTAACGTCGTTTCTAATCGGCAACCGTGTTCCTGAAGGCGACAGAGTACATGCATTCCTGAGCATCATCGGTCCCAGAACCTATAGTCGTCTGAAATCACTCGCCCCGAAGCTGCCTTCAACGAAGAGCTTTGAGATACTGAAGAAGACTCTGGGGGACCATCTGTCACCAAAAGCTTCCGCCATAGGCGAGCGAGCGAAGTTCCACAGGAGGCAGCAAGTCGAAGGCGAGTCCATTTCTGATTACGTTGCCGAGCTACGGAAGCTGGCATGAACCTGTGATCTTGGAAGCTCGTTAGACGAATCCCTCCGGGATCGCTTCGTGTGCGGTTTGTTAAGAGAGAATATGCAGCGAGTGTTGTTCATTGAGGACAGCAAGCTTACGTTTTAGAGAGCGGTAGAGCGCGCTCTAGCTATGGAGGCGGCAACTAAAAGCACTACTGAAGCCCGCACGGGTGTGCCTGCAGCCAACGCCATGCATAAAGTAGAGGCGGCTTCGAGTGTCCAGTCGCAGGCATGTTTTTGCTGCGGGTCGCCAAAACATTTCGGCAAAGCGTGTCCCCACTTATATGACAAATGTTATAAGTGCAACAAAAGGGGGCACCTTCAACGAGTCTGCCGTAGCGCCTCCGGCACTTCGCGTGGGTAACGCCCCATCAAGAGCCCTGTAAAAACATTAGCGATGGTATCCCACTCAGAAGTGGTAGCCGTAAAGGGTGTATCTGCTCCCAGTATGGAGCCTATCATGGTACCGATGAAAGTAAATGATGTGGCAGTCTCTATGGAGCTAGACACTGGTGCCGCCGTCACAGTCATGCCTTTCAAACAATACCGCCAATTTTTTTCATCAACCAGACTCGAGCCGACAGAAGTCAAGTTGCGCACCTACACAGAAGCCCTGGTGATCCAAAAAGGTGTCCTACAGGTCAAGGTGCAACACGGCGGCAGCACGGGGAGCCTGCCTTTATATGTCGTCGACCAGGAGGGACCGCCATTGCTAGGTCAGGAATGGCTTCAGGCAGTCCGGCTGGAGTGGAGCAAAATATGGAACGTCCATCATCTGCCAAGGTCAGAGCTGCACATTTCGTGTCGATTAGAAGAAAAGCTGCACGCTTTGATCACAAAGTACGACTCTCTTTTTAAAGATGAGCTAGGCATGATTACCGAAGAAATAGCCGAGTGGCATTTCAAGCCTAATCAGGCACCGAAGTTTCTCGAAGCAAGAAACGTGCCGTTCGCGCCGCAAAAGACGGTAGAGGCTGAGCTTTTCTAGTTTGAAAAAATGGGCATCATAACAGCTGTGGCCACATCAGATTACGCCACGCCAGTCGTACCCGTTATCAAGAAAGATGGTGGCATACGCCACTGTGGCGATTTTAAGGTGGCAGTGAATCCGTGCCTTGACGTCACCCGTTATCTGCTGCCGAAAGTCGATGACTTGTTCGCGGCTCTTTCCGGAGGCACGCATTTTTCAAAGATCGACCTGAACCGCGTGTACCAGCAAGTGGTGAAGTCTGATGCCTCAAAGCAATTCCTAACCTTGAATACGCACAAGGGATTGTTCGTTGTCAACAGATTACCTTTTGGAATCGCTTCCGCACTGGGGGGGGGGGGATGAACAACAAGAGGGAAGACAGGGAGGTTAACCAGGCACATGCCCGGTTTGCTACACTACGCTGGGGGAATGGGAAGGGGGACATAAAGATGAGAGAGAGGAAAGAGAAGAAAAAGAGAGAGAAAAAGAGGATTGCGGTTGGGATTTTTCAAAAGATAATGGACACTATGTTGAAGGGCTTCAAGGGTGTTTGCTGCTACCTACATGATATTTTGGTAACGGGAAAAACAACAGAGGACCACTTAGCCAATCTCGAAGCGCTGCTAGAGCATCTTCAAAGCCGAGGCGTCAGGGTAAAGAAAGAGAAGTGCTCCTTTTTCCGAAGCGAACTTCACTACCTTGGTCACAAAATCGGCGCTGAAGGCATTGCCCAATTGTCAGATAAAGTGGACGCACTTCTTCAGGCACCAGAGCCGAAGTCAAAGAAGCAGCTTCAATCTTTGTTGGGCGTTATCAACTATTACAGCAAGTTCGTGCCCCAGTTAGCTATAGCTAAACCATTTTACAGGCTTCTGCAGAAAAAGGTAGCTTGGCATTGGGATGAGCATGCTGGAAAAGCATTCAACCAAGTGAAAACTGTACTGGCGCAACCACCTACGCTCTATGGGCGCTCATTCACCTTGGTCACAGACCATTAGCCTCTTCAAACAATATTAGGCCCGACAACTGGAATTCCCACCATCGCGGCTGCTCGGTTGCAACGCTGGGCTGTAACGTTGGCAGCGTACTTGTACAATCTTATCTTCAAGAAATCAAGCGAGAATGCGGAAGTCGATTTCTGCTCGTGTCTGCCGCTGCCAGATCTTGAAGCGAAAACCAAAGAAACAGAGAGAGAGAGAGAAAACTTTATTAAAACGTCAGTCAATTGTTCAGGCATGGTCCGTTGCCCCTAGCTGTTGGCCGGAATCCCTTGGGATGCGGCAGCAGCAAGGGCTTGACTGATGATGTCGCGCTGGACGTTGGGATCTGGGCTGCAGAGCAGGGCCTCCCAGGATTCTACAGTGTGAGAACCATCGTTTTGACTTCGACATGTCCACACCATGTGGACCAAATTCGCTACCTCATCACAAAATTTACACTCGGACTGGAAAACTGCGGGGTGCCATTTGCTGTAAAATGCGGGGTTTGGAAAAACCCCGGTCTGTAACTTTTGCCACAAAACCTCGTTTTCCTTACTTAGTGAGTTGTCCGCTCTCGGGTATACTTGCCGATTCAGCCTGTAGTGTGCGACGATTTCATAGTATGTGCGCATATACTCGCTTCTTTGTTCGGTAACTTGGGAGGTTCCAGGGGTCGACTGGTAGGTGAGTCCTCTGGCGACCGAATGAGCCTCCTCGTTCCCTCTAAGTCCTTTGTGAGCTGGAGCCCAGACAAGCGGAACCTGCTCTTTGGGTACTCCTACCATGTTTAATATACGGACGGCAGTCTCCGTCACCCTTCCCGATTCATAATTTCTCACAGCGTTTTTGGAGTCGCTGATGACCACCCTGACCCCCTTTTTGCTGATGGCCAAAGCTATGGCCACTTCCTCGGCTTCTACAGTCTCGACACCAAGGACTGCGCAGCACGCAATCAGGCCACCATCTTTCCTGACAGCCACTGCCGTGTGTGCCGCTTTGCTTTCATATTCCGCAGCGTCTGTATACGCAACGTCCTGTCGACCGGTGTACCTGGATTGTAATGCTTCTGCCCTGGCTTTACGCCTGCCTTCGTGAAAGGTAGGGTTCATATTTCTGGGTAGCGGAGGTATCTTTATCCTGTCCCTGATCTGTATCGGTATGTCTTTTGAACGCGCTTGCTCACGCATGGGCTCATAGCCCAATCTCTTTAATATTGCTCTCCCTGTTTTAGATCTGAGTAGTCTTTGATGTTGTGCAGTCACAGTAGCCTCAATTAGCTCATCGAGTGTGTTAGATACCCCCAACTTCATAAGTCTGTCAGTTGACGTGTTTGGGGGAAGTCCGAGCGCGACTTTCACACTTTTCTTGATAATGGTGTTGAGTTTGCCCCGCTCCGCTTGGTTTAATTTTAAATAAGGTGCCACGTACACTATCCCACTTATTATGAAGGTCTGCACAAATCTAAGAAGGTTCGCTCCTTCATCCCAGCATGCCTGTTTGCTATTCGTCTGATGAGACGACATGTCTGATTAGAACTGGCTTCCAACCTAGCAAGAGTTTCAGAATTCTTACGGTTCGCCTGAATCCTTAGTCCAAGCCCCGCCGCGGTGGTCTAGTGGCTAAGGTACTCGGCTGCTGACCCGCAGGTCGCGGGTTCGATTCCCGGCTGCGGCGGCTGCATTTCCGATGGAGGCGGAAATGTTGTAGGCCCGTGTACTCAGATTTGGGTGCACGTTAAAGAACCCCAGGTGGTCAAAATTTCCGGAGCCCTCCACTACGGCGTCTCTCATAATCAAATGGTGGTTTTGGGACGTTAAATCCCACAAATCAATCAATCAATCAATCCTTAGTCCAAGGACACTGATACTGTCGACCGCGGGGATCTCTACGCCGTTAACATACAAGTGGATGTCCACTTCAGGCCTGTTGTGGAGCCGCCGTTTTCCGGCGGGCATGAGGAAGAGTGCTTCCGACTTTTCGGCCGAGCATTTAAGTCCTTTGGGCTCGAGGTACTCCACGATTTTATCAATGCGGATTTGCAGAGAGCCTTCAATTTGGCCGTCACTGTCCTTCTTCATCCATAATGTTATGTCATCTGCGTAAATGGTGTGATATAAATTCTCAATATCCTTTTTCTAACTGTTCAGGCAGTTTCAACATCACAATGTTGAAAAGGGTGGGTGATAACACCGAGCCCTGAGGTGTCTCCCTGTTGCCTAATTTAATGTCCTCGATAATTTCTTCCCCGATTTTTAAAGTGGCTGTCCTGTTTGAAAGGAAGTCGTCAACGTAGTCATAAACTCGCTTTCCGACGTTCAGGGAGCTCAGATTCTCCAAGATCGACAAAGACAAAGGGACAAAGAAACAGAAGAAGCGTTTTATTCATTGCAATTGGGCTCGTTGCCTGTTTTTAGTCGAGATGTCGCGGTTGCCACGAGTAAAGACTGAATTCTTTGTCAAGTGAAGGAATTCACCAATGTTGGATGGCCTACGTCAATCACGGATGAGCACTTGAAGCCTTTTTTTCGCAGGTACAACGAGCTGACGGTGCATCAGGGATGCGTCATGCTGGGCACAAGAGTAGTCGTCCCTGCAAATCTGCAAGGGTTCGTTCTGGACGAACTCCATGATGGCCATCCCGGCATCATGCGCAGCAAAGAGCTGGCGCGCAGCTACGTGTGGTGGCCAACGCTTGAGGCGGACCTCAAATGTCGCATCAAAAGCTGCGCTAGTTGTCAAGAGCAATGTAACGCGCCAATCAGCGCACCTCTTCACCCGTAGTCATGGCCGACTTCACCGTGGCAGCGTGTTCACCTAGACTTTGCAGGACCGTTTCCGAATACCGTGCTTTTAGTGGTGGTAGACGCACATTCCAATTGGCCAGAGGTTTTCGAAATGCGCTCGACAACTGCAGAAAGCACGATTCGTTGTTTGATCGAGCTCATCGCACGTTTTGGTTTCCCTGAAACAATTGTTTCCGATAACGGACCTCAATTTGTTTCGCAGGAGTTCAAGCACTTCGTGCAGGCAATGGGGACACGGCACGTCCTCACGGCGCCCTACCACTCCAACTCCAATGGGCTGGCAGAGCGTTTCATTCAGACCTTAAAGAACGCCCTCTGCAAAGACAGCACAGGAGAGACTCTGCAGATAAAGCTGCATAAATTCTTGCTGTCGTATCGCAACACGCCGCATGCGACGACTCGTGAATCACCAGCGGCATTGCTCCTGGGACGGCGCTTACGAAGTCAGCTAGATGCCGTTAAGCCCTCCGTGACGGAAGGAGTAGCCCACAGACAATGCACTCAGGCACTGAGTCGTGCGTATCGCGATCGTCATTTCTTGGTAGGCGATAACGTGTTAGCACGTAATTATTCTGGAAAACCAAGGTGGACTCCTGCTGTGATTGTTCCTCAAACAGGTCCTGTCTCTTACCAAGTGCGTGCAACCACACAAAGGGGCACCTTCACCTGGCGTCACCACCAGGATCAGCTGCTGCACAGACCTGCAGAGAACGTTACCCCTATGCATGGAACAGCTGGTTAAGCTACGTCCAGCGAGTTCCTGGTTTTTCCTGAAACTGGCGACACACCAGTTCCTCCCACACCACAACCGCCCAGGGCAACTTCGATTTCGCCACAGGCAACACACGCTGAAGCAAGACGCTACCCCCTGCGAAATCGTCACCCACCAGATCGATTCCAAGCTGGACTCTGACTGACTGTGTGTGTTATTAAAAAACAAGGGGAGGTGGTGTTGTGTCGGCTTGCGCTCCATTGATAGGAGCACTCTTCGAAGTGCGCATGCGCCACTAGGTGTTAAAAGTAGAGTGCCGCTTGCTAGCACGCCTCTTCTTGCCCGAGCCATGAACCCACAAAGCATGGGTCAATAAACGTCGGAACTTATCTGCTCCTTTCGGCACGTCTTTTGCAAAACGTAACAATTGGTGTGTTTCTCCACAGGGCAGTTCCCGGTTCCCTATTGTATGTCAAGGGATTCGTCTGCTAGACAGCAGTGTGTAATCCGCCATTTTGTGACGAGGCCTAAGCGACGGCTGTGCAATCGGTGTGATGGTAGGCGGTCATCGAAATTTCCATACTGCTCATGCGTTCGAAAAGAAGCGAGAACGGCGTCTGAGAGCATGCAGCGTCTTATCAACGAAACCCTCTGCCGCCGAGAACATCGAAAAAGCTGGCTGTGCCAACGCTATCATGAACGCAGCTCCCACGATCACGGACGCGATAGCCGGGGCCAACGATCACATGGGAGACTTGCGCGTCGGCACTCTCCAGGTTTCCGACGCTGAAAAAGTGGCCCTTGCTTGTCCTGCGAGTGACATTCAAAGAGACATTTCGTCGACGTCACCCTTACGATGCGAGTGGTTTGTTTTTCGAGACTCGGAAGCAACCGCGACCATTGGAACATCGTTCATCATCATAAGTTTAGCGATAATGAATGAACCGCTTCAGTGTATCATGTGCGCTGTGTGTAGCGGGTGTGGCAGCATTTCCGAGAAAGATCGGGAATATGGTACCGCAACGAAACTTGTGCTGACGTGCGCTGAGGGCGGCGAACTGAACTTTGTATGGAGCTCGCCGAGAGCGGGGGTTGGGGAGGGGGGGAATGGGAAATGCGATGCGCGGTCTAGTTCCGAGACAACAAGCATGCGGTTCGCGTGGCACAGCAAACGGGACAAGCTGGATGGAATTGCATCTTTTTTTCTTTTTTTTTTCACCCTGTATGTTTCACGGAGACGCAAAGACATATAAAGATTAGGAGAAAGTGGGAATGATTCCTGCCTCGTAGAAGGCTGCCGCACACGTTACTGACGATTGCGCGAGCACCGCCGAAACGCTGTCTGCATGGATACATCTGGCGTACAATGAAAAGAAAGCACACGAAGAATGATGACAACTACACTCCTGGTGACGTCTAGCATCATTGCTGTACTGATTTACGCCATTACTTGTTTAATATACATGCTCACCTTGTCCCTAAACTTCTTTTCTCGTTTTCTCAAAACATTTTTCATCAGGTCTGAGGCCATTGCCCACAGTATCTTTTGATCTAGTGGTTAGATTTTGATAAATTTTGCAGCATTTGAAAGCTTATACATTGATGAGTGCAATAATACTAACAAATTAGGATAATTTTATTAAGAACGGTGATTTAATTCATCATATAATTAAGCAACTGTTTCAGATTTCGTATGAGTCTACTTGGGCCATAACTCTTGAACCAATGAAGCTAAAAATAAAGCTATAGTTTCTTTGCACTCCCTGTTCTTTACAGAACACTGTCATATCTAATTTGCAGCAATCTTTTATGATAAAGCAGTCTTAACTGTGGGCAGAATGCAAGTTTATGGAATAGTCAATATTTTAAAATCTGGAAGTGAGAGCTGGAAAATAATTGCATATTTGTGTTCAGCCATAAGAAATGTGTATCACAAAAAAAAATTTCAGCTCTAAATATTCAAAATTGAAAAAAAAAAAAAAAGCTTTTAAGACCAGTGTCTCCCCTTAATATAGCCTTGTGGCAGTGTGGGCTTTCTGGATAGATGTTTTCATGGCTTAGAATTCTGTACTGCAGTGAAACCACCTTTACAGAGGGGTTACATGTGAACTATTATACAGCTGCTCGTTTATATCGAATACTTCGAAATTTTCAGTAACTGAAATACGACTCAAAGCAGGTTCGAATGCAGTAATATTCATTCGAAGTATTTAAATATTTGCACAAGTCTAGGTGTTACTCATTCTAATATTAAAAGCACTTGAGTATTCACCCATATTCATGTGTTGTGAGCTGATGGGCAAAGAAGCAGATAAGGGCGCGTCATTGGGGCTAGTGTAAGTTGAACATGTTTCTGCACTTTCAACTCGCAGAGGGTCAGCAGATCAGGAAGGAGCGCTACTTGCTTGACTTCCTGGGCTCAGTTGAAGTGTCGTGCCACAAAGGCAGTGAAGTCTTCTGCCAGGCGATTCGAAAGGTGAGCAGGCCATGGTTTTCTTGCTCCAGTGTAACATTTGACGCTTTAAACTTTTACAGCGAAATGAAATAGATGCAAGTTAGTAGATGTTATTGATATTTACTTGTTTTAAATATTGGTTGGCAGTTACATTACATCAAGGGGGTTTTGAAACATTTCTGAAAATTTTAAGCTACATGTGTATTCAGAATCTTGACCCTTCATTCATCATACATCATTCATACATCAACTCATTTCATCATCGAAGTTCATTTAATAACTATAAAAGCACAATTTAGGGTCCCCAGCTCACATTTCTCTCAACCGTTCAACTGATGCCACTTTAAGGAGGACTCGACTTTTGTTAGCAACTATATTTCTTTATGGACTTTGCGCGACTGCATTAACTGTGTAGACAATGGTTGGCTGGGCGACCTCCTCCAGTTGAAATCATCACCTGCAGTTAACTAACTTGTTCAGTGCTAGTGACCACAGTCTTTCCTGCATGTCTCAATGACAGGTTGCCAAGGCTAGTGCTTCCGAAGTGGGCGTTCACGGCTCGCATCCGTGCGTCCTCGAAGTCACCGACCTCGGCCTGCGGATGGTGGACCGTGGGCGACCAGCTGTGAGACACACTTCCGCTTTTCGCTCTTTTTAGCCTGTCTGTGTGTTGAAGCCTTGAAACTGGAGCGCTCTCATGCATTATCTTGTTCACCTAAAATTGCATGACTGAGGCATTGTGGGACTGATGGAGAACGTAAGAATGGACCGGACCTAGCGCATGTGCGGCGGTGAAAGGATTTGCATTTCCATTTCCTCTTGGAGTGCACCATGTTCCTCGAGTTTGCCTTATTCTTCTCGACTTTTGTCTTCTGTGCGTACCATAAAATGTTGAGCAACCATCCCTCCTTCTCACAGTAAAACTTAATTGCTCAAAATTAAGGGAGGGGGGGGGGCTTGGACCGAAAATGAAGTTTGCGGTGGAGAGTCTTGAAGATGAATGTGCACCGGTGCTCCAAATGTTCTTCATTGAATACGCATACTCTTACTATTTTTGCTGTGCCAGGGGGAATTTTCGTATGAAATTTCATGCGTTACGGCACAGAGGAAAGACATTCTTTGGGTGTTCCTATAGTTTGTGATGACCGAGAGCACAACCCCGAGGTGCCACACTCTAAAATTACAAAGGAATCGTGCGCATATTCGAAAGCTTTTAGAACTGGGTTTCCTGGGAAACTCTGCTGTGGGATTCTGTAGCAAAGAAAAGAGTGTAAAAGGGTAGTGGGAGAGAAAAGGGAAAAGGGGGGAGGGGTTAGCTCGATTATTGGTGCCTATTTCGAGTGTCCTGAAAGGGGCAGCGGCCACTTGCTTTTACGGTACGAGTTGCTGTTGCGCATGTGGTTGTTGTAGTGCATATAGAAAACAACCGATTGCTGTATTCGAGTTCAACGAAACGCTTGTCTCGTTTGCAGCCCAACCATGTGCCAACACACGACTACTTTTTCAATCTGAAGAATGTCACCTTCTGTGGGTACCACCCTAAAGATCACAAGTGAGTCACTCGTCATATATTTTGCACTGGTTGCGATAAAAATTAACCAAAAAAAGTGATCGAGCTTGAAGTAGTTAAATGGAACAAGCAAGCTCGTTGTGTCATTGTTAGAGAGATAAGCCATGTAATTTATACGTATTTTTTTTTTTTTCTGGTTGTGGACTAACTCAGAAATTTCTGCTCTTCCAAAGCAGTTGTTCCATTGTCTGTGGGCTTGTGCGAATATTGTCGTGCTTGTTTAGTTGCCTCATTAGAATATCTGAACAGGTAATGACGTATTCGAATTCGCTTCGATTCAAAATATTGGATATTTTCAAAGCATTAGAAATGAACAAATAGGTGTATGTTAGTAAACCCCCCCATGTAAAGAGCGTTTCACTTCAGTAGAGAGGGGCTATATCGTGAGTACACCTTTACAAGGAGAATCCGCACTGCTGTGAAGTCTCATTTCAAGGTTGATGAACATATTGCCCTTTAGTCAATTTCTTTTTAAGCTTAAAAGCTTAATATATCGGCTCATCTGCTCTAATTAAAGTAAATTTTTAGATGTAACATATTTTACCTGTCATCACTTGCATTTCAGCAAAAGTCAAATCTAGCTACTAGTATTTAAGAGTTTCATTATCTTTCTTTCAATCAAAAAGAGTGACATTTGCTCATCCTTTGTTTCAATACTAAAAAAATATTGTGCAGGTTAGTTTGGTCAGGACAAATCGATCATTTTTTTATAATGAGTGATATATACTAATCGACTATTCGAATTCAATTATAGAATTTTTTTGAAAAAATTGCTATTACCTTCCAATTTGCTTCAATTTTAAAAATCACTATTCGCGCAAGCCTAGTGATTAGTTCTTTTTTGCATGTATTCGGAGATATTGGTTTTGCTGAAAACCAGTATTAATTCCGCCAGATTCGAAGCCACACACTCCTGCGCACTCTGAAAAGTACTTCCAGCTTGACTGGCAGTATCGCCGGGTAGCCGATGTTGGTCTCCTAGTAACTCTTTTGTCCCGGATATGTGTATGTATATCATGTCCCGGGCATGTATATGTACCAACGTATTGATAAAAGGCACAAAGAAAAGAAATTATCCGGAGAAAAAATTCCGAGGCACCCACCGGGGATTTAAACTAGCAACGTCTCGCTTCTCGGTGCGCTGCATTAACCAACTGGGCCGCGCTGCTCATGCTGTCATCTAATCTAACGCGAGCTATGTATATGCACCATTTACAACTGGCTTACTGTCAATTGACTTGAAAGAAACATGCCTGAACAAAGCGTGTAGTCTGTTTGGACAAGCTATACATGATTTCTCTAAACATTGACCTGTCTGATGGCTTCATCAATAGAAAGGTGGGTTCACTGAAGCACATACAGTTGGATGAAATGGCCACTCAAAACGTCTCTGGCTTAACTTTCACTATATATAGCAACAGAAAAAATTGCTCGCATCAAGTCCAGGAATATTTGGGAAGTTTCTGATCCCGTCATGCCTGTGAATTCGGTTCCCATCGAAATGCACACTGCCGCTATCGTTTTAAACGGACAAACTCAACTTGCTGCCCCAGATGAGTTGCGGTGACGCTTGAGCCGTTAAAACAGTGCACGGTTTTGTCGTCGCAATAATAACATCTCACCAGGAAACTTGTAGATTGACCTCATTAACTTCTTGGTGCACAACTTTTGTGCGATGCTCCTACAGGATGTGTCGGTGATAGTCACTGGAGACTTCAACGTTGTACTTTTATATGAAAACCAGTGGCTAGTCACATTTCTCTGTGGTGAACTTGGGCTTTGCCTCCTATTGGACGTCCCGCAGTCAACTATTCACAACACCAGCTGTCAAGATACAGTAGAATCTTGATGATACCATTACGGTTGATGCGAATTTCATGATGATACGAACTTTAAAGTTGTTTTGGATGAACTACATTATATAAAATACACCGGGATTTGGTGTTATACGAATGGTTTCCCCAGCCACCGTGGATGATACGAATGTCCGATTGAGCGCTGCATGCCCCGCTGCATGCCCCGCTGCATACCAGCGGCGCAATGCAGCAAAAACACATCGCGAGGCCGACGCGAAAAAATCTGTCCCAAGACCAATTTTTCCGCCACGCAATGGCATAGTATCGCCTTTTCGCTTCACGGCTTTGGCTTTACCCGCTGCTCTCTCTCTCAAACCATGTGATGTCGACAACCAGCCTCAAATCAACATGGCAGCGAAGGCATCAGCGGTTACCCGAACCTGTCTTGCTTTTGCACTGCCGGCTGAATCCGCCGCCGCCGCTGTGTCGGCTCGTGTAATTTCGGCTGGCATGTCTTCCGGAATAATGTTAGTAAAGATCTAAACTGTTTCTTTTCAGCGCCTTGTATGCATAATTATAACTCAGTGGTCAGGAACTGGGCAAAATGGAATGAATTTTCAAGCGGCGATGGCGGCAGCGGGGGTGGCATGCGTACGAGGGGCAGAACGAATGTAAAAATATTTTCGGCAAGCGCGGGCGTGGTTTTTCGTCCATGCTGGCATTTCCGCTTGAATTCTCCAATGCGAGTTCTCCAGGTCTCGTCTTTTTTTTTGTGTCGACTTCGCGGCGCGGTTTTACGGCTGCATACACGGGGAAGCGAGTGAATTTCCAATGAGTTTGGCCGCTTTTGCTCGCCCTGATGTCAACTGTGAATGCGCTGCGTCAGCAGCATGGGCGAGAAAACCGCTGTACTTGATTAAGAGGCGGTTAAGGCAGGAAAGTTTAAAAGAACATCACAGACTTTTTTCCAGCAAGGTGTACTTGCGAATGAAGTTCTTGTTCATTATTTTTATCAGCTTCAAGTTGTTTTGGTTCATACGAATTCAGGCTGATACGAATATTTTATGCGATCCCTTTGAATTCATATCATTGAGATTCTACTGTATTGTGGTTACTGCATTGCTGTCAGTCCAAGCTCAATCGGCCGTGTTCACTACATTTGGAATGGTTCCTGTATCTTCGAGCTTTACTTCATATAACAGCCCGACGTGTTGCTATCGCATCCATTGCTTCGGCCTTGTACCAAAACAGTGACTTGTTTATGGATGAGTGAATGGATGTCATTAGTGTGCGCCGAATTAAGAAATGTGCAAATACTTCCTGTTGTCTTTTAGGTATTTTGGTTTCATCACAAAGCATCCGCTACGCGAGCGGTTTGCTTGCCATGTGTTCCAGGCTGAGGGCTCTACGCGGGAAGTGGCCGAGGCTGTCGGGTGAGTTCTTGAGACGGACTAAGCATTTAAGTTTCAGTGTATTAGTTATTCTAGTTACAATGAATAGTATGTACAGATAAGGGTTCCAACGTTACTGACTGCAAACAAGACCCTTGGTTAAAAATACATAAGGGAAGAATACATAAGGGAATACATAAGGGAGCAAGAACAGGAAAAAAAAATAAGTACAAGTAAAAAAAAATTTGTCAAAATCGGCAACAAGCAGCACAAACCATCTGTGCAACAAAAAACGATCAAAGTGTAAATCATCATTGCTATCATGAAAAACTATTTGCATAAAATTAGTTTTGATTGATGCTTGAATGTGTTAAAAGAAGTTGACTGCTGAATTGACAACGGAAGGTCATTTCAAGTTTCAAGCAAAGATGATAATATAATTTTACCGTAGTATGGGTTGTAGCAAGGAAGCCAAAAGTTGAGATTGTGTGCAAAGCTAGAGCTGTTAGTGTTAGTTTGTAACTTACCATGAATAAATACATAAGGAAGGCTTTGTAATTGCTTAGGTAGTTTAAAAACCCTCGTGAAATAAGCCTTTTGTGTATTGACCCAATCAAGCGAAGCTTCCATTCATGAATGAGCATTGTAAGTGTGTCATAAAAAAAACAAAAAAAAAAACTCACACTTGTCAGTGTACAGTAATTTGGGTGTGCGTAAATGCGGCCCTCGAACGCGTGCCGGTCACACGCGTATTCTTTGTAGCCGTTTTTCAGTAATTGTGGGCGTGTCGGTGATCAGTCGTTTCTCGTACGAGTCGGAAACCCTTTTCGAGGTTGTTGAGATGACTTGCCATTTGATTGTTGTGCGGATAGAAATGCATGAGCATCATTGTTGCAAGTAGCTGTTGAAGTAATGCACTGATAAACACATAGATGTAACCTAATGAAACCAACTGATAAACTGAGGAAGGTGTCAATTAGCAAAAAGAAACAATGACTTGATTTAAATTGAAAAACTGCACTCTTAGAACTCTAATGCCATATGTTCTGCAATCATCAGTCCATAATTAATCGAGAAAATGAAGGTTGAAGTTTAATTTCAAAATCCGCGCTTGACGTAAAAAAATTTTGATTTGCGTATTTGCACGACATTGGCTTGACGAAATTCTCTGGAACATAGTATGCTAGGTCTGTGGCACCTGCAGATGACAATTTACTTTATTTTTATGGATCAGAAGCTATGTAGGAACCAGCAGATTCCATCGAAATGTGGCGTCACTTTGTTTGGTGTGGGAGTCACATGTCGTCGCCCTCATTTTCTTTTCACGCGTTTTCTCGCTTGCCAAGCCTTGTGTCGCCGTAAGAATGGTGTTTTCAGGATTGTGAAATCGTACTTTACTAACATGCAATAAATCGTTTTTGTTGTTTATTGTCTTAAGACATAAAGGTGTCTCCGTTGTACCTTCCTTAGCTTTATTGTCCGTTGTTTTCATTCTGTTGTATCTAACAAAAGAAACCCTTGATCAATGCTTTCTCTTTTGTTTAAACATATGCGTTGTGGTCAATCTACAGCATACAGGAAAAACAATTAAAAAGCAAGTATTGAGCAATGAGGAAAGAAAAGCAGTATGTCAGGCACACATTAGCCAAGCTTAGCTCGGCCTCGTTTTCCCAATAAGGCTAGGGTTTTTGGACTCTATTTCTATAATAAATACTTTATTTCATTTACTTATCTTGGTTCATTGTATTGAGGTGTGAAGGGATAAATATTTATTTCGAGCATGCTGCCAACTATCTCAAACTGTTTCGTATAAGAAGAGGAAATATTTAAATATTGTTTACCACATAAAAAGAAAGGCTCTGATGGTTGAATTATATTCATTTGCGGTAGATTGGTTTGTTTCGGATGCTTAGAAATTTCAGAAAATTTAAAATATGTGTTGACCTGTATACGAATGCTATAATATTCGTTGCAATAATTAAAGAGGTGGGAGATGGGTATGCCTAATGCATACCCATCTTTGCTCGTTTTCTCGATTGTCATGCTTTTAAACTTTTCGTTGCAGGCGAGCGTTCCGCAAGTTCTACCAGAAATTCGTTGAGATGGCCTACCCCGTTGAAGATATCTATATAGAGTGAATACAGTGGGCTAGAGGGAGCCAGCAGTAACACGATTGCCTCCAGCTTTCCGTTTGGCAGATGTTCACTCGCACCGTGCCGAGCTGACAATTGTCGGTTTGTTGAGGCTTCACGCAATCTGTTCTGCTGCACATTTTTTGTCTGTGATGTGCAGTCGGTGCGAAATGTTTGTGCATTTTCTGTTGCCACTCAGCGCCTCTTTTTGCTGTTTTTTTATGTTGTACGTGGCAAACGCTGTTGTGTTGACCACCTAGATACGGATTCTCAATCGTGGAGGTTTGAAGCACCTTGTAATAATTGCGAGATGTAATGCAAGTGTAGATGGGGAAGGAACACACGATGGCCCGATTACTGCTTTACATTCTTATGGCTCGAATCAGATGTACCGTTTGGTCTGTTTTTAAATGGAACACCGTTAGTCTCAGCGGGGCCATTTAATGTTGTTTTTATAAGTAGCCATGGCTTGCTGGGCAAGTCCTACTGTGTAACAAGCTTGATATGCTTGACAGTTAATCTCATTTTTCATTAGTTTTGGCTTTCACTCAACTGCGGTTAGTATTTATAAAACTAATAATTAAATTTAACATAACAGCCACATTTAGTGCACTGAAAAACAACCCTGTGCCTGGTGCGGTTAGTCCTTCAGCATCCTAGAATAAAATTAGTCAATGCACAACTTGGCTCGCAGGGCCATTGGGCTGAAAGGATTGATTCAGGTGAATAGCCTGTTCTTTGCTTACATAATTGAACTTGAGGGGGTTCTGGAAGGCTTTTTGAGCTTGGTCAGAAAACGCTGTTGATCAGCATGTAAGGGTCCCGAGAACATGCGAGCCAAACATAACATCACTGCACACGGCCTCGTACTTATCATTAATTCTCAAAGTGAGCTACAAATCGTTCCCTCTTCTCTCAAGAAATAATGCCACAAACCCAAATGATTGGCGAAAAATCCAAATGAGCGTGCTTTAAGTCCTAATTTTATGACCATTGGCCGATTTGAGAGTAAGCCAGACATTTGAAAAACAAAAGAAGATATTAATAAAAAGGAAAAAGTAAGTTATAGCCATGATGTGCACTGACTAAAGGGTGCATCTTTTTGGCCACTTGTCATCCCCTCCCTGCGTAGATTTCAGCACGCTTGCTTAGTATGAAAAGAAAGTGCTCGAATAATGCGACAAATCGTTATAACTCTGCTTGTACTTGACGAATTCTAAGAATTTTTGCCACAGTTTATTTGCAAAGCAATAAACTTTCTTTTAATTAGGGTATTTGACGTTTACCTGGAAAAAGACTGCAGGGCCGCTTTAATTAACAGGTTCACTGTGGCGTGGGTCTCCGATCAGTAACGGCCTGTGCTCCTCTATTGCGGCCACAATGTTACGACCATGCATCGGCTTGCTGAGAAGATAACTTCATCAAACATGAAGGCAGGGGTACGATTCTTGTTGCAAGAAGTTGTAAGTAATCGGAAGAAATTCCTGCTGTTGTATGCCATTACCAACGGGTGGCCCACCAGTAGGTCCCGGATGCGACGTGACCCACTGGTGGGTCGCCTGCACATGTGGAAGATATATGCCAGTCACTTGGCATGTAGAACGAGACTTCCAGAAAGCTTGTAGCTGCGATCCTGTTGCAGGTCGCCTACAATCTACTCATGAAACCATTGCCAAAAGGAATGTGAAATCTAGTTGCAAGCTGTTATTCACCGGAAATTTTCATTCCGTGAAACTTGTTTTCTGCCATGGTGCACGAGTGCAGCCATTGACACCATGATATAAACTAAATCCATAAATGTTAGCTTTACAAAATGGGGCCCATTCTGTTGTCAGTAGTCTACATTAGGTATCCAGGTTTAACACAAGAGAGGACATGCACATTCAGAAGTTTCGCCATTGCTTTTCGGAGGCCATTGCTACGCTTTAGACAACCTCTTGGGCTTTGAGCATGCTTCACGATGTGATTACTTCAATCCACATGGAGTACAAGATCAGACTAGTAGTGGGTTCTGAAGCATTAGATGGGTATTCTTTATTTCCCGTCTTTTTGGTATCAAACAGCAGTCGGTATTTTTGTTCTGCCTAATTGGGCCACGAAAAGTTGCACGTTTGAATTGGGCTGCGCCTTAATATTTAGTTTTTCTGATTTGATTTCATCTGTGAAGTACGTGCAGAAGTTCCTTTGAACTTTCTCTCATTTCATTTCCTTCAAAAGAGTTTCAGCTGGCTGCTGTGAAGTGTGTTTTTGAGCGCTCCATGGCCAGTGCTACCTCAATGCCATCTAACTATTTCAACCGGCTGTGGCGGCTGCATTTTCGATGGAGGCGGAAATGTTGTAGGCCCGTGTACTCAGATTTGGGTGCACGTTAAAGAACCCCAGGTGGTCAAAATTTCTGGAGCCCTCCACTACGGCGTCTCTCATAATCAAATAGTGGTTTTGGGACGTTAAACCCCACAAATCAATCAGTCAAATCAATCATCAATCTAACTATTTCAATAACGATATTGAAGCAAAGTCTGTTCTTGGCAACCCAAGCTTCCAAGCTAAAAAGAAAACAGAGACAGTAAGGGAAAGCCACTTTCCTTTCTTTAAGAAGACATTTTTGTTCAGAAGTCTGATAAGCTGTATACAGATCACCATCTGTAAGTGTCATAGGTGTTAGTTGTTATGGCAACTGTTACCATTTGGTCTCGTCAGAAAAATGGGATTCGTGTTCAATTGCAGTTGTTGGCAGTGATTGCGTGAGCGGCGCATCTTCGATAACAAAAAAAGGCATTAACACTCGCTCTGAGATGGGACGGGAAGACTGTTGTGTTTAATATATGATTGTGCATAAAATGTTATCATCATTTAGTTGTCATCGTCGGTAACCCAGTTGTCAAGTCCTCCAATTTTTAATTCGATGTTTAGAGTGATCAATTTGGAAAGGTGAGCTGGTGTTCTCTAATCTTTTTACTTCTGTTTTAATGTTTTTTTCATGTATCTTTAGCTGACAGTGTGCAGCTTTGACCCCTACCACTAGAGAGTTTGGGCTGGGTTAGTCATGGCTTGCCTTATTAGAGTACCGGTGACTGCCGCTCTAGTCAACACACTTTGCCAGTGCTTCTAGATTATTTTGAAGCTGCAAAGTTGTTAATGCACTTCCAGGTGCGTTTGAAGACACGTTAACTGTGAGGGTGTTTCTCAACAGGTTTGTCACAATTTTTGGTTAACCACAATGACTCGGTGGTCATGGGGTTTTGCTGGATCTACACTGTTCGCAGTATGGATACTATAACTATCAGTTCTTCAAGTGCCATTGATGATTTCATCACTAATCAAGCTGACAGTACATAAGCTTCTGTAACTTTTGGTAGCACCCTGTTGACATCAGACATTGCTGCCAGGTGTCCTACTTGTAAGACCGAGCCATATATGGCAAGTTAAAATGAAAACAAATTTTGAGTTTCTTGGTTCTCAGTGGCACTAGCGGAAGTGTCAATCAGTGTCAGTACTCACAGAACTTTTGGCAATATTACCAGCTGTGAATTGCAAAACTGTGCATGGTACCGCAATCCGTAGATTATCGGAATGGTTGTTGCACGAGCTTTACTTCTAGTAACTTTTGTTACACTATTAATAGTTTTTAGTGAATATTTTTTATTCTGTTGATAGTCAGTTCACAGGTATGTATAGATCATTTGATTCGTGTAATCAAGAACCTGGCCAGGCCAATGTTCCTTATATTGTAGAGAGGGGTTAAAGGGAACATGTTTATTTGTGTTCTACTGAAGTCATTGTGACTAAAACAGACACTGTCATTAACATGATTCTGTAGTTTTAGTCATTGAAAAATATAATTCATTACACAGGCACAGTGACTATATTGGCGGTGAGAGCACACTTCCAGCTTGAAGGGCAGTACCCCAAAATGGACAAATGCTTTGGGAACACAGGCATTACTCTCAGTGCATTACCCTCGGGTCACTATCCTTGCACTAAAGGTAACAAGTAAGCACTTGCATGAAAGGTCACATGTGATGGAAGTGTTTAGTGAAGGTCAAATCTTGTTTTAAAGGTCGCTAGACCTTGCACTAAAAGGTCACAAGTCAGTAAGAGCTTACATTAAAGGTCACATGTGATGGAAGTGTTTAGTGAAGGTCACACTGTTGCCATCGGCACATATATTTGTAATACTGAAAAAGAAAGCAGTACTGCAAAGGAAAAGAGCTAGAGCAACATTTTCACGCTGTTTTGTGCACGTGCGACGTCACAAAAACGCCTTTTGTTGCTTTTGCAACATTTTCTGCACACTTTTTATTCGTTCTGATTTCTATCTCATACTCACAGATAAACTTACGTGCCAGAAATGTATTCATTAACACATTTTTTTTGGCATCTATGTTTTTTGGGGTTCTTTAACATGCCCTTTTTTTGTCACATGTTTGCTCAATTGTCATTTCAGGCCATTCACATTTGTTGCTTCCTGTGGCAAAGCTCAGAGTACCAAATCATGGGCTGGTGAAAGGATGACCAATTTATATTTTAAAAACAATTATTGCGTGATTTCGGTGTCAAAGCATGCAGATCTGATGTCCAACAACGTAACCTATCAGCCTTTTTTGTGTTGTTGTCTTTATTACCGGAGAAACCTACATTTAATAGTGTTTTTTTACTGTACAGTACATGTGTTTTACGTGACGCCTTATTTTTTTCGTAGGTTCACTGAGGCGACTGGGTCCTCAATTGCTATGCAATTCAGATGGGCATTACTCTTTTTTTATGTCTACTATATTTATTTTTCTGCATTTGTATTGTTGAATGGCCATTGTCTGAATGCACACTGAAGGCGAAATTATGCCCTTCTGTGCTGTAAATTATTTATCCATAAACATCTGAATATTTGGGAAAGTCATGACTGAAAGGGTTGTGGAAGTACACTCAACCTCGTTATAACAAACACAGGCATAATGACATATTGGTTATAACAAAGTAAATTAATAGTCTTGCAATAGGTATCGTGTTAGAAATATACATTTATAATGAATTTTTGTATATAACAAACTTGTTTCACGCGAAGATGCAACTTTGTTATAACAAAGTTTGAGTGTATTTCTATATCCTAAAATCACTCTCGCGAGGTATAACTGTATGCAAGTGATTAAGAGGATCATGGGAAGAGAGTGGCACATTCTAATGGGTGTGAAGACGCAGTGTCAGTTACATATTTGCAAACCGAACAATACATCTTAGACGAAGTGCATGTGTCTCGGTGCTACAGTGCAACAGTGGCTTTTATGTATGAATGAAAGGGGTGTTCAAATAGAATTGAAGCAATTAGTGTCTGCCTAAGTATCACAGTGGCCACACTGCTTTGCTGCAGAGTACAAAATTGTAGTTTTTCTTATTAAAACTGCAAGGGTTTGATTTAAACCTCTAAGAGTAAAAGCAAAACTAAATGATGTAGCTGTATAAATCAGCTTTGGTTTGTACCCTCAACTATTTTGAAATGTGCCACTAGTATTGGAAGATCTCAAAAAAGTTGAAGCGTGGTGATCTCACACCTACATTCCTTAAGATAGAAAAAAAACTAGTATCCTTGTGCATTTTTCCCGACTGACATTTGGCAGCAATGTTGCTGTACGTGTTAGAGTGAAAACTAATTTTTTTTACTTCAAGACAACAAGTAGATTTTCAGCAATAGCTTATTTGAACTCCTCAAATTATATCTTACTTTTCAATTTGCAGTGTGCTTGCTTAATACATTATAGCGAGCATCATAAGCCGGTACACTAGAGTCACTGGATGTGCTAAACTGTGTGTACTGGTGCTCAGCGACCACTACGAGTTCACTTTGCGTTATATCTCGAACATGCTGTTAATCGTACTGGGACAAGTACATGGTGCCTGGTACTACTAGCACATATTGGGAAATGGCTCAGACATGCTCTTGTATAGGACTGGTACCAGTACTCAGTGACTTATACGAGTACCTGTTGGATTATGTCTACGACATTCTTTCATTCTGTAGCGGTGCCAGGATTCAGTGGTAATGGTATTTGGCTCAAGTATCGTACAAGCTGTTGTGTTGTGCTGCTACCAGAACACAATGGGTGGTACAAGTGTTGTTTGAATCGTGCTACACGCCTCATGTGGTACTGGTACCAGAGCATAACTTGTCATAGATGTGCAGAAGTGCTGTTTGAATTGTGCTACACGTCTCATGTGGTACTGGTACCAGAGCAGAACTTGTCATAGATGTGCAGTTTAAATTAAGTTTCAGGTGTCTTATGTGGTGCAAGTAGCAATACTGCATTGACTGGCTGTATCTTTCGGTTAAATGCCAGACATGCTACCATGTGGTATGTCGGCATGTGGTATGTGGTATGTTCGGCATGGCAGTACACTGTGGCTGGTACGTATAAGCATTTGGGCTGTCTCACACACACTCCTATGTGGTACTGGCACTGGGACATTGGGTCTGGCACCAGCACTCTGGGTTCTCATATGCTCATATGTCTTGCTAGTGCCGTTACTCTGGGGCTTGTATTGGCTTTCTTGTGATAAGTGTCACTGAGCGCATCTGCATTGCACACGAGCAGGCACACTTGAGTGACAGTCCTGCAAGATTTTCTGCGGTATTCATCCGCACTGATGGGTACCTATGCTTTTTGGCATAAGAGTCGCTCGATACTGGTCCCAGTATCACACTCATTTCTGTGGCATCGAGCGGGCACTTGTCTGCCGCATCTGCGTGCTGTAGTTTTCCAAGCTGCAGCACGCGTATTTAGTATCTCAGCTGCAGAATCTTCAATATAGAATATATTGAGAGTGTTGACGACATTGAGGTAACATTGCGCAGAAAATGCTTAGCGATATTGGAGAAAACAAGGGTGGAACATCACATGGCTGACTCAGATGTTCACTTCCTTGTCTTGGTTCATGGCCGCTGTTATTTTGAATGAATTTCGAAGTTCACTGGGGAGCTAAAGTTCGTGGACATTTGCAGATCACATGCATGTTCTTGTTTAGTCATGACATTTTGTATGCGCACCCATTCTAATTTTAGGGTGTTCAGCGATACGTTTGCCTTTGCGGGAGCTGCAATCAGTGCTTACCTTAGGCGCTCTCAGCGCACGGTCACACAACCGCAGCATTTTACACTTGCGGTAACTACAGTAATCGTGACAGTCTGCATGGCCAACTTGAAAGTAGTGTTCCATCAAACACAAGGACTATCACTGTCAGCCTGCACACTACCCCCCCCCCCCTCAACGAGAGTGCACGTTGTCAAAAAGCTCATTAACACCTGCGACTCGCGCCGGTCGTGCGACTTATTTGCGAGCGGCATCTCGCAACTTCACGTCTTCTCGCATCGACATTGCCTTGCAAAGTAAGTCAACACCTTGTTCCTGGCCATCTCAACGGATCAGAGGTTTGCGGCTCTAGTCCAGTCACTGTAAAATCGAGCTGTGAGCTACAGAGCTGAGACGGTCACTTTGCGACTAAAGCGACCATTTGCAACCAGTCTCTTTGTGACTAACGAGGTCGCGTGACCGGTGCTCTTCATAAGGAATGAATGAGCCTCAAATGTTGCGTTTACCGCCAAACCTGCAGCACTTTATTATTGCCTTGGGCAAGCGGGACTTGAATAATGTGTCGAGAGCGCTTTTTATAGAGAAGAAACGTCATTGCGCCTGTTTCTTTTTGTGAAACTAGTCTAGTTCTGCTTGTTAGCTTTTTTTAGCACTTTATACAGCGCATTTTGGACTACTTACAGGAATAACCGAGTGCTTTTTTTTTGTAACAAGCATGCCCCGTTCGGGTTATTTCGTAGAATGGATTCTGAAGAGAGCGTAGCGTTGTGTAGAAGAGTGTAGTGAGTAGGGTGTTGAATATATTTTATTTGTTGGCATTCGCATTTTTGAGCCTTTTTGCTCATTTTTTTTACTGGTGCGCCACTTTTTTACCATTTAGCGATGTGCGTTCCTCTGCGAATTTTACACATTAGATTTTTCTTTGTCATTTTCTTCTAATGGTATGCTGTTTGCAAACCTGTAAGTACTATAAGTCAAGGAAACAGTTTTGACAGTGCACTTTTCTGTTCCCCATACCTAACCCACCATATCTCTAGTGCATGCCATGTTGTTCGTGCTGTGCGTGCTGCTTCTTCGCCTATAATTGCTTTTCACAGCACGCAGCTACCAAAGTCTCTTTTTTTTCGTCTTTCTGGCTATGGGCTTTCCCACAAATGTCTTGTACAAAGCACCATCTGTAAAGCTGTTAGCCATAGCTTGTATGCCTTCTTCGTGACTTCATAAGCTAGGTGACCTCGGGTAATAGGTGTTGAGTGTTTTTTGAAAGTGAGATTGTACAAAATCTAAAAGAAATGGTTAGACTTTTTTCTCAATTGAACTGCAAAGAGACCATGCTTGTTCTTTTGCCAAAGCTCTACTGTTTGTTTTGCTGCATTGAATGGAAAAATGTTCATGAGAATGTGATGCTGCTGTATGGTGTTTTGCTGAGAAAGTGTTCTTCTTCGGTTATGATTGCTGCTTCAACCAGCACTCTAAATGCTCAGTACATGCTGAACATGTGCCACAAATTTGTACAGGCAAGCTGCACAAAGTAACACTTGTAGCTGTAAGTATAGCACACATGTTGTACTCATTATATTCAAGATATTATAGTCTGAAGCTTTATGTTCTTAGAGATTTAATGTGTTGCACACATGATTTTCTATTGACAGTTGAGACTGTGTTACCTCAGCTGTGAGAGGATTTGCTCAGAAACCTCTGTGCTCCCCTACCTGGATTTTTTTTTATCCTTATACGGAAAGGCAAATATGTTCGAGTACATGTAATTGCAAGAATGCTGTGTAGAGCTTCTTTGAATGAAATGAATGATGCCTAGTGCGAAACGTTCATTTGTGTCTTTCTTTTGTGACACATGAAAATGAGCAGTCTGGGCTTAATGTAATATGCCACGGATGAGAGGCATTCGGTCTGCAGTTTTGGGATTCCCCACTGGGGCAGTGTGTTTTCATTGTCATTTCATTGTACCCTCAAGACTGAAGGGGAGTGAATGACAATACATACATAAAATAACAGCACTGAAAAAGTAGCTAGTTAGCACAAAAACAGAGGTTAGTTAATCGAGTTCGTGAGAGATGTCTGTAATGGGCGAACAAAAATTCGAGATTGCCTTGATTGGAATGACCACGCCGGTAAAGTGGTTGCGTTCGTGAAAAGTGCTGGGAATAGATGATATGTGACGGCATCTGGTATGGCAGTACACTCCAAACTTAAAGGGCAGTCAACAGGCTCTGAAACGCGCAGGAAAATCTCGTGCATTTTTTCTGCGCGTGATGCAGCACGCAGCTCACTGATTAGTTTAAACCAGGTCTCAACAAATAGTAATGAAGTCTACGTCGCCGAGTTGACGCCGCTGCGCGTAGAAGGAGGTTGGTCAGGCGTGCGAAAGATACGCAAGCTTCTTTAGAGGGTGTAAAAAAAGGGAAAGCCTGTTGACTGGCCCTTTAGAGATATGATAAATGCGAGATGAAATATAAATAAAGGATGGCCATACACACTCATTTGTATGTTTTTTTTTAATGTTACTGGCCCATTTCACTTATAAATACTCCTTTATGCAAACCACGCCATGATGTCTGGGGACATTCTAGATTGTTTTAATTTCATCTATTATGCAGTCGGGAATAGCTCAATTTATTTTTGAACAAATGCGGTTGCAAGTGATAAAATTTGAATGTTTCATGTCACATATTTAAATGCCGACGCGCCTTGGCGTACGGAGCGGTGCCAGGATTTTAGCCAGCATTAAAGAGCTCGTTTCACAGTCATTTTGGCATTGCCGTGTTGAGTTTCGTGCGAAAAATCATCTTTTCCATTACCGAAAAGTCGGAAGTGATGCTAATTAAATGAATAAAAATTTATAGGTTCAAGGGAAAATCGAACCCAAGCCCTTGACAAGTTGGTGTCCTACCTAATGGGTCTGTTTAGAATTGCAGTAAAAACAATTGGCTCCGTATCGGCATGTTACGCTGCAAATGCCTTCGCAAAGAGTCTGCAAGGAAATCGTCACAGCAGAAATGTTGGAAAATTCTCACTATATTGTAACTTTTCCTCGTAACAAAATAATTGAGTGATTACAGTGAAGGAAAATTTCGCCTTAGTTGTTGTTTTCCGCCAGCTTTCAGCCGACAGTGACCACTGTCGAAAGTGGGGGGGAGGGGCTCAGCCCCCCCCCCCAATTTTTTGACAGTGGGGGGCTAGCGCCCTCTTGCCCCCGCCAGCTGGTTGTCTGCCGCGCGTACTACATCCGCGGCCACCTGTGATGTCTCAGACTGCGCCAGCTCTTTTGAATCTGGCTAGCATTGCCCCACCATGGTGGTCTAGTGGCTAAGGTACTCGGCTGGTGACCCGCAGGTTGAGGGATTGAATCCCGGCTGTGGCGGCTGCATTTTCGATGGAGGCGAAACTGCTGTAGGCCTGTGTGGGTGCACGTTAAACAACCCCAGGTGGTTGAAATTTTCGAAGCCCTTCACTACGGTGTCTCTCATAACTGTATGGTGGTTTTGGGACGTTAAACCCCACACATGAATTAATCTGGCTGGCATTGATAAAAAAGACGTTACGCAAGATATATGCAGGGGTACAGCAGCGGCGCTAAAATGGCAAACTGTGAATTAGCGCTGCTGTTGCGCTAATTTGCAATTTGCCATTTTAGCGCCGAGCTGCACGAAAGCCATGCAATTAGCCGAAATTGCGCCGAAATGCTTGATCCGCCCATTTTTTTTTCATTTGCGCTTATCAAGGCCACCTGTAGTTCACGTAATCAATCAATCCAGGGATCCGGCCTTCAGACCCTAATCGTGTAAAATATCTGCTCTAACCCTAACCGTGTACAGTGTAAGATATCTGCTCACTAGGCCAGGACATTTGCAAAATGCGTTTGACCAGATGAAGTAACAATGCCGTATGGCCATTAGTACCACGGGAAATATGAATTTCCCGGTCAGCCAATGCGGCTATGGCATGTTACTGTGTGTTAACAAACTCCACGTGCTGCGAACGCTGGTGTTGCCTGCGACCACGGTGGCCATAGTAACGACACATGCGATAGGTATCTGGTGCAGTCGCCGGGCCAACGGGTGCGTGCCATTGTCACTTTATCTAATCAAACGCGCCCTGCCAGCAAGCTGAGTAAATATGCCCCAAACCTAACCCCGTCGTGGAAAAAAAAAGGAGGAAGGTAGCGGTTGGAAAATTTCTCGGCCTTGTACTAACCCATGCAGAACGCCGCTTAAGTCGCCCTCTTTGCTGCACATTAGTAGGCTGTGGAAAAGCGTTTTAAGATTTGGAAGCGGTTGTTTGCACTAGCCACGGTACACAATGCAGTTTGTTCAATTACTCATACGTGTATGCGCCGCATTACTTAGTACTAATGTAATCGCTTTCGTTAAAAAAAATTGTGGCTTATCTTCTATATAGGAATTGATATAACACGAAAGTGAAACGTATTTGTACAGAGGTAGGTGAGCGTTTATTGTGCATTGTTTAAGCAACAGCAGCCAATTGCAAAGTTGAGTTAGCAATGGCAAGCAGCTCGAAAATTGCAGCGCGCACCTCAAGCAGAAAGCACGCATGAAATCAGCGTACACAGGGTCAGCGCGCATCAACAACTGCCACAGCTGAACACTTGAAGCGCGCTGCTCAAATGGAAATAAAGACGCACAAAACAAGCGCACAAGTATACACAGGACAAGTGCGAACAACTTTCGCAATTATTCCTGTGTTGTGTGTTAGCAGTGCGCCCCTTGCCCCGCCGTGGTGGTCTAGTGGCTAAGGTACTCAGCTGCTGACCCGCAGGGCGCGGGTTCGAATCCCGGCTGTGGCGGCTGCATTTCCGATGGAGGCGGAAATGTTGTAGGCCCGTGTGCTCAGATTTGGGTGCACGTTAAAGAACCCCAGGTGGTCTAAATTTCCGGAGCCCTCCACTACGGCGTCTCTCATAATCATATTGTTACGCACAAGGAGGACCAGGACGTATACGGCTGAAGGGGGCCGTTTATTTTGGTCGCGAAGAGAAGCGCCGGAGCGGCCAACAGGTTGATGATCGCAGTCTCGTCTTCTTTCTTCCTCCAGCTTGGGCAGTCAGCATGTTCACCCATCTTCGTTTTCTTCCAAGGCATGCGTAACAATATAGTGGTTTCGGGACGTTAAACCCCCCATATCAATCAAATCAAAGCAGTGCGCTCCTTTCATAAACGCTGTCATGGCAGCGGGGTGTTAAGACTTGAGGAGGTACCCAATAGCCACATGGCGGATATTGGGTACCCCTGGGTCTTCAGGTCCAGAGCCGCCGTAGATCCTGTCCCCTTTTTCTGAAAAAAAAAAACGCAGTTTTTTCACAGAAATTGAAATCATTATTTTAATCAACGATCGTTATTTCAGCCCTATAAGTCCCACTTGAAGTGTGGAATTCCGTATTATACTCTAGTATGTGCCACTACGTGCATTTACATTTTTGCACTAATGTATCTGGATGACATTCTGGTGGTCCGGCACTCGCCACTCTGTAATTTGAACCATCAACCTTTTGATTATGAACTCGGGATACAGTATTTAGAAGTCAGTCTGCTCACTATACTGCATGTCACGTATTAGCGCCCTAAAAGGCCAGTAAACAGGCTCCGACTTTTTTTTTTACACCCCCAATACACGCTCGGCAATTCGTAGATTAGACCGTAGCGATCAAGTTTTCTGAATATTACAGCGCTGCGCAGAGCCTCCATTTCGAAAAGCGATTCCCACGCACCGTTCCTATGCCTGACCGACTGCCTTGCACGCCCAGTGACGTGACCTCAGTGATCGGCGACGTGACGTAGCACGCAGCTCGCCGATTAGTCTAAATCGGGTGTGAAAAAACAGTAGTGAAGTCAACGTCACTTCCTGTTTCCACCCAACAGCTCCGAAACTGCCCCTTGTTTCTTGGAACTACGGTCAAAGAACCAGCCTTGTAGTTGTCGCATGCACGTGTACACTCCTCGCTCAACTACAGCGCTTGAGCGCACGTACAAACGTACTTCGCCCTTGACATGAGCAACACGGGTAAAAAGCCTTGCTCTGTCGTCCGCTGCAAATCGAGCGGAGAATCATCGGCATCGGGTGTCTCTCGATGGGGCCCTGCGCGCTGCATGGCTGAAGCAAATCGGCCATCTAGCGGCGTACATCGGGGCCTAATCATTTGTGGTCGACACTTTGCACCTAACGCTTACAAGGTTGACCAGCAGCTGGTGCGAGAAACGGTAAACAAACAACCACGCTTCGCAGCAAGCGGAAGTGCGTTGCGACTAATCGAGTTTGCCGATGACGTCAATCAGTGACGTGGTGTCACGTTGGCGAAGTGGGCGAAGTCACAACAATGGGCTATGCCTTCCCCTTCTTTGAAGGGAGAAGGGGAGCGAGGCTGTGCGAAAATTTGAAACCAGCTTAAATCGATGTTCTGCCCCATGTAACTTCCTTAATATAGCATGTATTCACAAAGTTCTTTCGGGAACATGTTCGCGAAGAGAAACTGCACATATATCTCTTTTTAAAAATTTTGGACATCAGGGCTGTTTACTGGCTCTTTAAGAACTTTGCATTGGTTTTTACTTTTATCACTACAAGCACCGAAATTTTAACCAGCGACGTTTTAGTTTAGAGCGAACCACCTTACCGACTCGGATATGCTGCCATGGCTTGGTAAAATGGTGAAAAATTCGATGTGTACATTATGCAGCCCATTCGTCAATATTAAATGGTGATATTTTGTGACCGAGACTTGGCACATGCAGTTTGAGAAAAAATTGCAAGCCTTTGAAGTATTTAAACTTTCTGAGGTTGTGTCGATTATTGAGATTGTGAGCGCAGTCACAGACTCTTCTTTATCAATTGGACGTGTCATCATCATTTGTATAATTTCCTCATCTGTAGATATCATCAACAGTGTGCGCCAGCTCGAGCTCGTCTCAAATAAAGCTCTCATTAGTGGTGGATGGTGCTTCTCGATCTCCAAGTCCTCTCGCAAGTTACCACTGGAGCTCCGCTCGGGTCGTCGTCTGCTACTACCTGTCATGACAGTGCAAGACAATCCTGGTTCATCCAACACCACCGACCCAGTGCAGCCTCCGCCGTCGACCCTGGCCATCCACAGCCACCAGCCTGATCCGCCAGTGTTCTCGGGTCTTAAAGGGGATGACGTTGACGAATGGCTACACACCTATGACCTCGTCAGCGAGTTGAACAGGTGGCATACTCTACACAAATTATGTACGGTCCTTTTCTACCTGACTGATGTTGCCAAAACCTGGTTTTGGAACCACCTTCAATATCTTCCCGACTGGGACACGTTCGCATGGCAGCTTCGTCAGATTTTCGGTTCCCCCAGTGTTCACGCTGAAGCAGCAACGAAGAAGCTTGCTGAACGCATTCAACTGGCGGGTGAATCATACACCTCTTACATTGAGGATGTTCTTGCCTTTTGCAAGCGTGTAAACTCGTCTATGTCTCAAAGCGACCAAACAAGCCATATTATCAAAGGCATAAATACCGTCACATTCAACGTCCTTGCGTCGCGAAACCCTACCATGGCTCAAGATGTCATCACCATTTGCCAGAGACTAGATCATTCTCTTTGTCTCTGCCATGATGCCTTAAACATTCGTCTTCCTGCGGCCCTCGACATCTGTGCCCTGGTCCGCCGCATCGTTCGTGAGGAGCTTCATGGGCGCTACTCTTCCTGCGCTCTAACGTCTACTTTAGCTTCAGCTCCAACCAACTTGCGGGACATCATTTGGCAAGAGATTGCATCTGCGTTACATCCACCTTGTTCCGCCGAATCCAGACTTCGTCAGGTACCAACGTACGCAGAAGTTGCGGCGCTCTATTACATCATGCCGCATCCATCACGCCCAATCTATTATTGCGGCTATAAAGGTCACATATCTCGCTTTTTCCGAAGGCGCCAACAGGGCGAGCAATGTGGCTACGCTCCAGAAGAACGCGGACGCTTCAGTCCACACACGAACTATCAGCGCACGCTTTACCGGTCTTCCTTTCCGCGTTCGTCCTCTCCACCTTACAGTATGGGTCTGCCTGTGAACTCCCGTGAGTCTCGCCATTGCTCACCATCTCCGAATCGCCGTTTCGTGCCGCCTCTGTGACCCGCCTCTAAAGTTCTCAATACCCACTCGGAAAACTCCCCAATGCAGTTTTAGGAGGGGAAACTGCATCCACCGGACAGCCAGCAATTCCTCCAGACAGACCATCGAACTTGTTAACAGTGTTAGCAAAAGGTGTACGCGTCGAAGCTCTAGTCGATAATGGCGCTGCTATTTCGACTATTTGCTCTGACCTTTGCACGGGTCTCCGCAAAGTCGCAACACCTTACTCGGGCCTGTCTCTCCGTGCTGCGACGAACGCCATCACTCGCCCAGTGTACAGTTCATGTTTTGATAGACGGCATTTGTCATCATATTGCTGTTGCAGTTCTCCGTGAGTGCACCCACGAATTCATTTTACGGTGGGATTTCCTGTCGTCTGCATGCGCTTCTATATCTTGTCGTCAGCGCCTCATTCACCTCAATCCCACCGCCGACCCATATTAGAGGCCGAGGTACGATCGGAACTAATGAAACTGAGGACAACATCTGCCCCGGGCCCCGATGGGATCACGAATAAAACGCTCAGAAACATAGACGACAAATCTATCACAGCCCTCACCGAATATATCAACAAGTGTTGGGAAAAGGGTAAGATACCCAAGCAATGGAAAACGACAACAATCATAATGATTCCCAAGCCAAGCAAGAAACTAGATCTTGATAATCTTAGGCCTATTTCCCTGACATCCTGCATAGGAAAGTTATTAGAGCATGTCATCCTAACTCGCCTGTCAAATTATATGGAAGACAATGAGCTCTTTCCCCATACGATGGTAGGCTTCAGAGCGAAACTGTCTACGCAGGACTATATGCTTAAGATTAAACACCAAATAATTGATTCGGGTCTCAATACACACGACACAAAGATCATAGTTGGCCTAGACCTTAAAAGGGCATTCGATAATACATCACATAAAGCTATACTTGCCAATCTGCAAGCGTTAGGGGTAGGAAAAGAGTATACGAATATATAAAAGACTTTTTAACTGACCGGACTGCAAGAATAATACTAGGCGAAGCAGAATTCCAAGAGTTTAGTCTGGGCAGCAGAGGTACGCCGCAAGGCTCAGTCCTATCGCCCTTTCTTTTAAACGTGGCCATGATAGGTCTCCCTACCAGACTAAACGAAATTCCAGGACTCCACCATAGCCTCTATACAGATGACATTACCTTATGGGTAGCAGAGGGTAGTGACAGATACATAGAGGAAACTTTACAAACCGCAGTGAATGTTGCAAAAAAGTATGCCACCCAAACAGGATTACAATGTTCACCGGAAAAATCGGAACTTCTCTTCTATACCCCGACATGTAGGGGTAGGAAAAGTATCCAGGAAAAACCTAACAATAAAGTCTTTGTTGGAAAAACGAACATACCTAGGTCGAAAGCATAAGAATTCTGGGACTCCAAATCAGCTCTAACGGGCATAACGGAGAGGCGATTAGATTACTTGAAACCAGTGCGCAGCAAATAATGCGTCTACTTAAACGAATTGCAAACCAGCACTATGGTATGAAAGAAAATAATATGATAAGACTGGTACAAGATTTTGTCATCAGTCGTATTGTATATGTGATTTCGTATCTCAGACTGCAAGTGGCCGAGAGAGAAAAGATTGACAGAATCATTAGACGAGTTTTCAAACAGGCGATCGGACTTCCAATAACTACCTCTGATGACAAAGTACTTCAATTAGGGCTTCACAACACATCAGAAAAGCTTATAGAAGCTCAAAGAATCGTGCAATATGAAAGACTAACGCAGAGTAAAACAGGTAGAGCCATACTATAGGAACTGGGTAGGAACTACGCAAATCAATTTGGCGCCAAAAAGGATATCCCGTATGAAACCAGGAAATGTTTAGTAATCTTACCGATTTCAAAAAAAGATGCACCCCGAATATCACAAAGCAAGGAGAGCTGAAAGAGCGAAAAATATACATAACAACGTAAAAGATTTACCGGAAACAACATACGTAGACGCGGCCAAATACAAAGAAAATGACAGCATGACTATAGCAGTAGTGGACTACAAAGGAAATCATAAGGTCAGCGGCTCGGTGAGAACGAGCTTTGTAGAAGAGGTGGAGGAAGCAGCTATTGCAATGGCCATAGCATCCACCTCGACTTCACTAATTGCTAGCGACTCGCAGACGGCTGTGAGGAACTTTTCATGAAGGCGAATATCCCAAATAGCTTTAAGAATATTGGTTGGATCCAAATACCAACGAACAATAGATATAGTCTGGGCACCCGCTCACTCCTCCTTGCCGGCAATGAGGCTGCACACCAGACAGCTCGAGGACTTACAGACCAAGCCTCTGGATTGCCCTGGTCGAACGGGGAGGACGTTGAGAGATTTGAGCGGAAGACCACTTACAGAGATATTACGCAGTATTACAGGCTAAGCAGGAAAATTTATCCTCCCGCACACTCGTCATTGAACAAAGGACAGGCGGTGGCGTGGCGCCTGCTCCAGACCCACACGTTTCCTAGTCCGGTAACAATGAACCGCTGCGTGCCGGAACTTCATTCGGACAAGCGTAAATTTTGCCACAACAGGGCAGACTTGAACCACAATTCATGGGCATGCCCGCAGGCCCCCATGAGAGGCGAATTTCCAGACGGGAGTGGATGGGATGCCGCGCTCCTCAGCTCTGACTTTCAGTTACAAGCCCGCTTAATACGGCTGGCCGAAGAAGCCGCCAGGGCCCATGGGATCGTGGCCGTCGACTAGGTTTGGTCCTCCCTTCTCCTCTCGCACCTGAAAGGGAGGAGGACCTTTCTGTTAATTAAATAAAGCTTGTTCATCATCATCGTCCACGTACACGTACGCTTGCACATCGTTACGCAGAGAAATTGAGCTAAGTAATATAATAAATGAAATGGGCGAGAAAAGTGACCCTTGAGGTTCTCCCGTTGATTATTGGTATGTTTGAATAAAAATGTTCGTCTGCTTAAAACATTTTGTACCCATACAATTATATACTAGGAAACCTCAACGCTTCGTAGTTTACTGATCAATATGGTGCGTTCTACGGTGTTATATGCATTAGAAAGATTTATGGTCACTAAGGCAGCATACTGGTTTTTGGAACGAGCAAGGATTATGCTACTTCCTAAGTTAACATGAGCGCACCATATCGAACAGCAGAGCGTCAGTCCTATTTGAGATTTGCTTAAAATATGATTTACTTCAATCCGTTCTTCAAGATGTCTATATAATAAACGCTCTAATAAATTTACAGTATTCGAAGTCCGTGAACTAGGCCGAAATGTTATATATGACATAACCAGAGCTAAATTTTAGGAGCTTGCTCCTTCTGTTCCTGGCTTGCCTTATGTCGGCGACATGTACACCAGTGTTGTGCGTACATTTCTGTGGTCACGCTTCAAATGGCCTTTCCGGTTATTCAAACAATTCACACTAGATGGCACCCCCCCCCTGAAGCTACAATCAAGGCGCGAGTAAAATTCAATCCTTCAGCACATAGCGATAGTGCTCAAATTTATGGCTTAGTGGGGTGAGCCGCCACCCGATATAAAGGGCAGAGCCAGATACATTTATCAATCCATCCATCGTTAAAATGCGTTGGTGTTTGACGGCCCGTGCGCTCGGCTTCTCGAAGTGGACTTGAAAGAAAGCGGAGTGATGAGAATCTTGTGCTGTGGTATCTGTCTCTCTCTTACGAGGTCATCTCAGGAGCATTACACCGGGAATGGGTTGTGGGGAAGAAAAAGGAATGTGAAAGAGAAAGGAAAACAGTAGGATGTCAGCGGTGTTTGGTCTGGCCGCGCGCTGTCTCCGCGCCAGTACGAGAAAAAAAGTTGCCCCCACCTCTCCAAGAAAATTGGAGGGAGGGTATCAATGCCTTCAGACATTCGCCTTCATCGACTTTTGCCATCGCTTTGAGAGGCGCCCAGCGAGCGAAGGGTCGAGAGTGAGGAGCGAGTGGACGGAAGGGTAGGGCGACAGCGTTCTTGGCGCGGCGTTGGCGTTTCACAGCGCCATCTCGAGCAACATTTCCGGATGTTCTTGAGAGGCGTCCAGCCAGTGAACGGTCCAGAGTGAGGCGCGAGTGGACGGAAAAGTGGGGCGCAGGGAGGGGAGAGAGTGAACGGCGAAAGAAGGAGCGGCGAAGCACTGCACCTACCCTCTACTACTCTCTCGCTCTGATTCGCTCGCAGGATTTCAAGCTGGACGGTTGTGCCCTCGCGATCTCTGACGCCAGCCAAGCTCCCGCCGACTGGTTCGCCCTCCGCGGTCTCCTGACGCCGTGTAGCTCTCGCATTGTGGCACCCCGCCCCTGGACTGCTTCGACCGGATCCCCACTTTCCTATCTCCCTCTTTTTTCTCTCGCTTGGCTGTCTTCTTCTCCGTCTATTTTCCTTCTATCCTTTTTATTCCTCCTTCCCCCCACCCCTATAAGGCACTGCGCCGTGTCGCCTGAAGGCTGACAGAAATTAGGTGCCCTTTTCCTCTTCATTCTAACCACTACCACCACCACCACCACTCTCTCGCACCAGATGCTCCGGTTGCTAGGGGCAAGGATAAGCGCCCGCGCCCACAGCTGTTGCTTTGAGATAGGGAGTGAGAGCGAAGAAATAAAACACCTGCCGGCACGCGGATGCCGCGGACAACGCTGGACGCCTGACATAGCTCGACTAAGAAATACATTCGCATTTAAAAGAATTAAAGAACTGTCAGGCATGCCGGCAGGGCGAGGATCACCGCTTCATAGGCACGGCAGAGCGAGAGAAGTTCTTACAATGAGTGTTACGCACGGGTACTGACCTCCTCCCAAGCCCCCTCACCTACCTGCTCTCAACCCCATTGAAGAACGCCTAATAGCTCTACGTCTGCCACTTATGAGCGTTAGGCATTTGACTCATGGCAGCGGCCACCATGGCATAAAGGTGCAAGTCGTCATTGTACCGATCGACATGGCCAACACTGTGCAATGCCGGTGGCAGAGCGTGCCCAATAACGCTACCTTCGACGTATACTCACAATAAGCCGGCTCGTTAGCACGTCTTCATACAGAAATAGTCTCGTCACTGCAAGTCCCTCATCATCACTCATTTTGTGGATATGGCCATGATGTTTTTGCAGTAGCGGTACTATTTTGACATTTTTTCAATATGAGTCGATCTGTGCATTTCCTATATAACTACGGAGAAAGGTATTCACATCGTTGGTGGATTAAACAAACATAATTTTTTTTGCCAGTGTAGAGATATTATGAGGGCCCGGTGACAAATCTGGAAGTGACTTTACTACGTCCATGACTTATTCTAATATAATTACTTTAGATTCATGAGCGTTTCCTGTATCAGTTATATGATAAGGCTAAACTTATGTGAAGTGACACTCGAGCCCTTTCGCAACTATAATAAGTGAGTGTACTAATTCTACAGATGATGAAAGAGTTGATTCTGAATTTAATGTTTGTGGAACCATCTTTTTATGCTGAAGGAGCCTAAATAACGCCTTCTTATTTTTTGTCTGTGGCATATATCTGAAACGTCTGGACTTATAGCAATCTTTAGCTTTCTCAATCGTTTGTTTATATGTAGCACTATCATATTTATATTCTTTCTACTTATGTGGGCACTGGTTATAGAGCAATTTATTCCAAGCGGCTTTACGTTGCCTATAGCCGTGATCACAGTCAGAATTTCACCATGGTGAGTAAGCAAAACATTTAGTTCATTGCACACAAAATTTAGCTTTTTTCATACTAGCACGTAATGGATTACATAAACTGAGTACCTTTGATTGGTCGCTTAGACCCGCCTGTACATTAAAGAGTGATCGTAAATACTATTTAATTTGCTATAATTAGAATATTTAAAGTGTGCTCGTTTATTGAAGTAGGTGGGCACATAACTTCAAAAAGTATCAGTACGTGATCACTGTTTGTGCCCGATGGGATGGCAGACAAGGACAAAATGCAAACGTCAGACCAGATACTCTGTGTGGGTTCTTGAGACAGCACAATAAAAACAGCGGAAGTTGGTCACTTCCAACCTTTTATCACAGGCATGGGAACGGTAACTCTGAGTTATGAGGTGAAAGTTGAAATCACCTGCTACGATAAGATGCTCTCTGCATGCTGCGACTACGGAATCAAGATGACTAATATTCACCACGCCAGTGGGAATGAACATACATTGACTATGAAAAATGGTGTAAATATAGGAATAGCTACGCCTAGTGCCAAAATTTCACTTTCTGTCGACAATTACTTATGAACAGTCTTTGCTCTGTGACAAGTGTTATTAGAGCTGAAACACGCCGAGCCCCATGTACAAGAATGACCATCCGAATGATAGCAATAGTAGTTACCTATATTAAAACTTTTCTGCACTAAGCCAAGTTTCTGGCAATATAATAAAATGAAGAGAAACTTCTATGCAAAAGTTACGACATGTCAGTTGCCGGAGCGAAAACTGATTGACAATTGCACAGCAGTACTTTTACTGTATCTATGTTGATGGAAAACCAGCGTTTTCAAAAGCTTTATAAATATTGTTGTCTTTTTTGAAAGTCTTTCGAAAGGCTGTTATCGTCACCCTGTTTTGTTTTCAGTGTATGCAAAAGAATGAAGTTTGGGGAGTAAGGAGCAGCCTATTGTTTGCTTGCTCTGAGGACCAAATTCATGCTTTCTGTGCTTTGTTAAGTGTCCTCTGGTTCATTACCACCCTCCTGTTCGAAGCGAGATGTCGCGGGCTCGGCATTTTGAAAACTACCAGATAAGGCCTTTCTCGCAGGTTCCTGTTTAATTTCCTCGTGACTACACGTGTCACCTGTGTCAAGTGTAGTTCGCTCTGCAGCTTGTAAAAGTTGTGACGTGTAATTTGTCATGACTTGCCAAACAGTCTTGAAAAGGTTAAAAAAAGTATGCTCAGTAGCTCTCGGACATAGCCTTCTCAAACGCGAAAGCTTCCACTTCGCCAAAAGCTTGTGCATGATGCACATAGCTTGTGAATGATGAGTGGCAGCTTCAGCATATCCGTGCGATCTCTTATTTATGATAGCTCGAGCTTCACGACGCTAGCATTGCTTCCTCTCAATTTCTTCTAAACATTGAAGCTCTTGAGCTCTAGCCAGGTCGTTTGCGTGATCAGCTGGTTGGGAATCTTGACGAAGGCACTATCTTTCTTTCAGGCCACACATGGTCTTTCCCGCATACGCGTCGCTGAGGAATTAAACGACTTCCTTTGAGTGACAATAACGTGAACGCTGAATGCATTGCAGTGAGTGGAGAGCAAGTGCCTCAACTCTATGTATTGAGGCCCATGCTTCAATTTCTGTGGGTTATTTATCGCCGCAAATGTCTAAAATGGCGAACTGAGTGGGAACTCTTCGGTTATCAAAGACTCGCGAGCAACGGCGCACTAATATGACCTCAAACCTCTGAAGCGCCGAGACTTCCGTCAACTCCGCGGACTTAACCTTTGATGCAAGCGAGATGGGCAAGAAAAGGGCCCACTCGATGTGAACCAAACATTGGGCACTTTAACAGCTCAGATAACAGGCTTAAGCTGAAGACCAGCACCCCATTCCGCCCCTGCCAAACTGACGGATATTGGTGATAAGCTGTTAATGAGGGGTAGGTTTCCGCTGTTCTTCCTTAATTACCTTTGGATTCTTCGTACGGATTAGTCCACGGTTGTCCACCGCGCGGATTAGTCCATACTGTGGACACCACTGCGCAAAAAGACCTCTATAGGAATGTTATTAGTGGAAAGAGAGACTGTACAGAAAAAAGACCTCTGGCCAGGTAAAAAAAGAGACGTGAGGAACTCGGAGTGCAGCTACACAAAAAAATTGTGAAAATAAAAGAAAACACGAAACACTGCCACCCGACCCATGACCGAAACCGCCAAAACGATTGTGCCAAATCACCAGATTTTCGAATGAATATGAAGTCGGGACAGACGAGGATCCAGGAACCAAGCTCAACGCTTGAAGCTCTGGAACCTGGACTCACCGCGAATGTTGAGCAAACGAGCTGCAGAAAATTTCGGCTTCTTCGTTAAAAGTTCACACGGATCTGGACAAGTCGGTCAGTCGGTCGGTCGGTCGGTCGGTTCTTTAACATCTTGGCGCAACCCAACTAGGGAGATAGGCCATGAATGGGACCGTGCCTTGCTTTTTGGTTGGTGCCTGTCCCGCTGTCCTTAGTTTTCTTCTTCGTCTGTGAATGCTTAGATCAGTTACATATTCTATTGCAACCAACTAGCCCAGTTATCCATTCTCCTTCTGTGAATCGAAGAGCCATGCAGGAGGGACAGGTAGCTGGTATACTCTACAACAAAATAAGGCAGAAATTTGTTGCTGGATAGACCATTCGTCTTGTAGGAAAGGTAAGTGGTTATCTATAACGGTGAGAGCCCTGAAGGAAGAACTAGTCGTCTCTTTGCGTGAACACGTTGTAGAGGAGCAGCATCAAAGACGAGAACTGAATGAAGCACACAAATGTGGTTAAGTATGCCTTTCTGTCCTGCATATTTGGATACTTTACAGACAGACGTTGTCCCGTAGGTTGAATTGGTTAAATATTTAGGAATTATTTATACCGATAAACTGAATTGAGGTCCGCACATAGAAATTATGGCAGCTAAAGGAGCATAGGTGGTAGGGATGCTCTGTAGACTCAGCAGTAAACAGTTTGATTTAAATCTTGGTACGCTCATCATGATGTATTGTATGCATATTAGCCCGATATCAGAGTTTGGATGCGTGTTGTTTTCTGGAACACCAAACTATGAAGTTCTATTACTGGTACTTCTAGAATGCGAGGCATAAAGATTATTTCTACGGCTCCCTAAATATATTGCGAATAACTTTGATTTTGAAGAAGCACGCCGGCCTTCTCGCAAGATTCGAAGTACTAACAGTTCGTTCCTTTATAAAAATACAGGAATCCCCACAGAGGAGGTTGCATTGTGTTTTCATTATATAATCGACGTCCCTTTTTAACCAACACTGGTCTAAATTAAGGTGCGCACCAATCATCGTCGTACAGAAGCTCTCAGAAACATTGCAAGTAAAAGTTCATGATGTACTTGTAATAAAGAGATCTATTAAAAAATTCGAATACCATTTGAAAGTATATTTCTTAAGACTTGGGAATATCTTCCCAGCGGGTACCTAAGTGTCATTTTAAAAGATTACCTGGCATGTTCAGATGTAAGCATTGCAATAACAACTGATCCTTCAGTTTGTGAAAAAAAAGTAGGAGTGGCAATTTCATCTTCAGTGCAGGATTGGTGTTTTTTATTTCGTTTGCCTAGTTACACCTATTTGTGAAGCGGAATTGTTTACAATTCTTTCGGCCTCATTGGAAGCGACTGTATTCATAACAGATCCATAACAGGTGACCAAGAGATATTAGATGACTGCCACAACAGATTAATACAGACTGCATGTCGGCCTGCTCTTCGTTACCTGCACGTAATATGTCGAATGCTGCAGAAGAGTTTTTTTTTTGCCGTTGCCCCAACGCATTTGCGTCTGATTTGCTTGGTATAGGTACGGGCTCATTAAGGTTTAAAGCTCAATAAATATGCACATGCACTTGCGTTGGTCTCAAATAAGAGTCTCATTATTTCGATATTACCAACGCTAGCAATTATTGGCTTGGCAGGATTCGAAATATTTGCCACTACAGATAACTTTGAAAAGCCTCACTTGGCATCATCTGAGTTCTCTCGTGTGAAGTACCCTTGGAAACTGCGATGGTCCTTCTCTAGAAAAACGGAAATATTGATTATAAGACGAGGATGCCAAGTCCCCCCACTGAATTTTTGCCTTCACAAGTCTGGTCTGGTAATGCCACCTTTATGCATCCTCTGCAACGAGAGTTGATCTCTGCGTCATTTCCTCTTAACCTGCAAGTTATTTGAGAACAAAAGTAGAAGACGGTTAAGAGAAGCTCTCCGTAGGATGACTTTGAATTTATCTCTTCCGGTTGTCCTTTCCTTAGAAACAAATGAAAAGGGCTTTAGCCACAGGAATATTTGCGAAACTGTATACGATTATCCAAGGAAAACAAAATGAATAGAATGTGAAGCTTAATCAAAACATTACTTCATTTTCAAACCAACTAGCTTGTCGGTTCTTTTTCTCTTTTCCTTTGTTTCTTGTGTTTTGATTTTTTGTTTACCAATGGGTTGTGTTTTAAACCGTCCCAACAAAGCGTATTCAACTGGTAAAGCAATTTTATTTCTAAGATCAGGTACCATCCGTTTTATGCCCGTTTCTACGTGGTATGCTGCGCCTAGAATTTAAGGACCGACTAACCAACCATCTTCTGCGGGGCTCCCGCACATTGTGGGGACAGCGTTAGCTCGAATAGCTTGGAAAAAAGTGCATCAAAACACGGGAAAGTGTTGTTCGGTGTAGAGAAATTGTGAAGTTGTTGGGCGTAAGAGGGGAATAGGCAAGCTCTACTGAAAATAGTAATGGCTGACTTATTGAGAAACTCATGCCACATTGCACGTAGATTATGGTGATGAGAATGATGGCAATGATAGCTTCGGCTTAACACAGCTCTGGTTAGTAAACAACAGGAGTTCTTCTTGTTCTCTAGTCAATAAACTAGGTCTTGTGAGAAAGTATTACTGGAAGCGTGTTTAAGTCCAAGAGATGGAATTCTCAGTCCAGGAGCCTACCTTACATCGACAGGCCCAGTAAATTAGACCTCACTGGTCGTCCAGCTCTGCTGAAAGGAGTATAGTTTTCGGCTCAAAGGGAAAGCAGTTTAGTATTAAAGGTTGGCCGGTCATCTTTGGATATGCCCATATAAATGTAATGAAGTGTTGGTGAGTACCAAATATTTCCGGCACTCTGAATCGTATCGACGAAGCTATTGCTAAAAAATTAGCCACATATCTACTTACTTTGCTAACAAAGGTTGGCAAAATCTTGTGTGCAGAAACTGCGTGAGACACGGACGCCATCTGGCAGTGATTTCGAGTAACGGAAGTTTTTCGAAAACGCAGAGCCACTGGTAGGTGGTAGCGCCGTGCTTTTTTAGCGAAGCGTAGCAAACGCCCGCTTTTTCTTTCGTATCGTCACATTGTCAGCGCAGCAAAATAAGCACTACGGTCTTTAGAATCACATATCTACGTGTTTTAGAAATAAAGAAACACACTGCCAAGCACTTACTGATGTTGACATCAAATATGCGTAATGCTTCTTGATTGACAATCTTCCCAAGTATCACCCAAGCCAGCAAATGAAGATGGCTGGGTTTTCAGGAAATGTTTAACCTCTTGCCAAGTGGCTCCATTGTGCTGCAGACAAAGAAACAGAAGGATGGACAGACCACATTTTCTGCGTTAGAGTATCGCAAGAAAGACCATTGTCTTTATTAAATAATAGTACAAACATGAAAAAATTACAAAGTAGACAGCGATTGCACAGAAAATGATTAAACTATCTTCTATGGCTTGATAACGACGTGTCTTATGCTGGGGCTCAGCCAAATTCGGAATTTCAAACCCGCCCGATATTTTTCAATTTCACTTGAGTATGTGCGCCCACACATAAAACGCACGCATGAACATGCATACACTATGTTTGAATCCCTCCTGAAACAAAATCTGACTACGCCTATGTCGTGCAATATAAAGTGAATGAATGTTTGTTGCGAAAACAAGGAACCATAAACTAAGTGCAATGAAAATTTACAATTTATAGTAATCTGCCTTGTTATTTTAATCCATTTTGCTATATAAACTCAAACTCAAACGATGTGAGAGGAACTGGTAAGCGTTGATCACTCTGGGCGGCAGATAAGCCTGACTGGCGCTCTCAATATTCTAATGAACAGCTTCCTGCGAAAATTTTCCGACTTCAATTTATGACACATAGACGTGTATTTCTACATAGTGGTTTCAATAAGACATGTGATAAGCCAAAGTTCACTTATATACCACGAGTTCAAGTTCATTGCTTATTGATGGTAGCTGCTCCATCATTATGAACAATTATGCACTCTTCCTTGAATCGATCACTTATATACATGTGCGTATTTTGCGCAGCAAAAAAAACGTTGTCTTACTACAAGATACGTCAGTTTAGCATAACATAACCAAGGTTACTTTAGAGACTGCTGGCTACGTTGCACATGCAGGCACTTGGCCGCGGCTCCGAAGTGAAAGAAACGAGGTAGTTCAGAAAAGATTTTCTGTGGTAAGTGTAATACAGCTTTAGCTCATTCATTTCAGGAGACCGCGTCATATAATAGGTAATGTATGTTTTCTCAAGACTATATCACTTCAACATTTACGACGTTATCGTTAACTAAGGAACAATGCCAAATGTGGTATAGAGTATAGGAATTGATATTTCTAGTAAATGGGATATGATCTGTAAAGAAAGTAGAGGAAAAGGTATATACTTGCCACCAGCAAGTTACCGTCCACTTCACTTTCTACACACATGATATTTTAATTACTGCAAATAACATTTCATATATTTTCCTTGGCATTGTAGATTGTCATTTACCATGAATGTGTAAAAAAACGAATTCTGAAAATTTTCATCACTTTGTCAATTAACATCAACGAGTATATTTATCTGCTTAAAATGTCTTTTACAAGAGCATGCCTGCTGCCGAAAGTCATGACGCGTGTACAAAGATGTTGCGAGTATGTGCGCTTTAGCGGGTTTTGTTATCGAAAAAAATGTAGTTTGAAACAATAGTGGTGTAGATGCAGCTGTCATTGAGATTCACTATTTAACATGCTCGTATTTTAAGCAACTACAGCTGGTTTCTCACTGAAGTAGTTTTATAAAAATGTTATTAGGAGCAAGATACAGAAGTTACACAAAAGTATGCATGAACTACATATTTGAAACATCCGCGTACAAAGGAAAGTACGTGCGTATATAAAGGTGTTCGTACAACGAAGTTTCGTGAGAATTTGAGACAGGCTTTCGGTGCGTCATCAAGGAAGCAACAAACATTTCTTGTTTTTAAACAAGATATAGCAAGCAGTTCAAACTACACTTGTTCGATCATTTCAGCGCCGAGCACTGGAAGTAAGGAGGCCAAGGTATTTACAGTCCTTGACGCGGGATGAGAGTTTGCCATCATTTGCACAGTCACGTGAGTTTGCTGGTGCTATATTCTCTATAGGCATGACAACACTTGTATTTTAAGCATTACTGTCGTTTACGATCTACGGCACCATAGAAAATGTACTTAAAATTGCTTGTTTTGTCGCAGTTGCTCGTTAGTACATTTATTAGAAGGTGTATTACAAGGACGTCCCTGTATAGGCTTATTGCCGTGTTACGTGTCCGACATTACATTGATATAAAGTAGAAGCAACCAGTCTGACAAGAAGGTCTCACAGCGAACGTTACGCTGCGTGGAAGACAACCTGAAGCATTTGTGGAATTACTTGAGTGAAAGTTACTTATTTCCTTTCTAGTTGGAAAATAAAATTTTAGAGTGGCAACTCATACTAATTTAGAAGTTGCAAGAAAGTCTTAAAAGTAGTTTCAGGCCCGGAAGCTTTTCGAACGCATTGGGAAATGAAATAGTGTAAATTTGGGTGACGTTGTTTGATGCCAAAGCAGTTTCGTGTGACTAAGCTGTATGACGCTGAAAAAAAACATTTAGGAGGTGATAAACCTAACTGTACTTTCTTGTATTTCATAACATTCTTGTATTTTACGTACTACAGGAGTTAGTATGTGCTTGTCAGAGATATTGACGTGTAATTATTCATTGGCTTCTAATTCTAGCGATGTTGAGGCAGACAGGCTAATATACAAGCGTATTTATTAGGGCGAACTTGCGCCCACGAGTCTAATGACTACGGTCGTCGAAGTCCGAGTCGTCAAATTTCACAGATTAAACTGTCTTCCTCTCCGTCGTAGCGAGAGTGCACGAGCGCGTGGCACACGCCAGCCGGGTCTGGCCTGGTACTCGTGCCACGATGATTGCGGTGGGCTACTTGAACATGGCCAACCTGTCGCGGCAATATCCCCCTCCTCAGGCACATCGTCCCGATGCTTGAGAGAGTGAAATGATACATGCGCACTCTTACTCGTTTTCCGACGGTCTGTCATGATAGGGCTTCATGCAGACTACTTGTACCACTTCCGTGGGATTGCCGTGTCTTGAACTCACGTGTCCAGTGGATGTCACTTCATCAGTGACGTCACTGATATGGTTGAGTACTTCATAAGGGCCGAAGTATCGGCAAAGAAGCTTTTCAGAGAGTCCGCGGCGGCGCACTGGGATCTATCTATATGTCTACACTTAGTCGCCAGGCTGATTAAGTGCGTCACTGCATCGTTTGTTATATCGACTAGAATCGACGCGCTGTTGGCGGCGTATTCGGTATCTTGCCATTTGTCGAGCTTCTTCAGCTCTTTTCAAGAAGTCATCTAAGTCAGGTGGATAGCTGCTTTAATCCCGTAGTGGTAACATAGAATTCAGTGGGGTGGTTATTTTGCGGCTGAATACTAGTTCGAAAGGAGCAATGCGGGTTGTTTCTTGAACGGCTGTACTATATGCGAATGTTATATGTATGGTAATATTTCATCCCACTATTTATGTTCAACATCGACATACATTGATAGCATGTCAGTCAGGGTTTTGTTGCGGCGTTTGGTTAAGCCATTTGACTGAGGGTGATACGCCGCCTTTCTTTTGTGATTGGTATTTGTCATGCGCATCAGACATAGCATTATATCTGCAGTAAATTCGGTGCCGCAATCCGTAGTAATGGCGCTGGGCGCACCATGTGTGGGGACTATGTTGTGCACAAAGAACTTGGTGACTTCAGCAGGTGTTTCACTGTACAGAGAGTCAGTCTCAACATAATGGGACAGGTAGTTTGTGGCTACGACTATTCACTTCTTGCCTGCACACGATGTCGGGAAAGGTTCTAGGAAGCCTATGCTGACTTGTTGGAAGGGGGGATACGGAGGGTCTATTGGCTGGAGAAGGCCGGCTGGTTTTACGGGTGGAGTTTTGCGCCGTTGACATTGACGACAAGTTTTCACGTAGCGCTGCACTGATGCGAGCCACTTAGGCCAATATTGTTTCTAGTGAATTCTGGCGAATGTTCGACTCACACCCATGTGTCCAGATGTTGGCTTGTCGTGAAATGCATACAGAACTTCCACTCGCATGACTGTAGGTACGACTATAGTAAAAACGTTTCGCTGTTAGGTTCAAAGTTCTTCGTGCAAAGAACACTTCCTCGAAGGCAGAACGTGGAGAGACTCCTGGAGAGTATGCGAGAGACTTGAACATCGAGACCCTGCAGGTGTTGTATAAGCACCAGCAAATCCGGGTAACCTCGTTGTGGTTGAGCGATTTCAAATGCGTGGACAGCGCCTAGAAGTGGGAAGTCTTCGTCTTCAGATACACTTGGATCGATGGGGGAGAGTTACAGAAAGTCGGCATCACTGTATTTTCTTCTAAATTTGTATACGACAGTAACGTCATACTCCTGCAGCCTGACTTCATCTTGCTAGTTGACCTGACGCATCCTTGAGATTTGGCAGCCAGCATAAAGCATAGTGGTCTTTGAAGGCTCTGAACGGTTTGCCTTAAAAGTAGGGCTGAAACTTGTTTATAGCACAGATGACTGTGGCGCATTCTTTTGCAGTTGCAGAGTAGTGTGTCTCAGCTTTTGAGAGTTTGCGGATGGCATAGGCTAACACTTGCTTGACTATTTTGCCACTGTACCAAAATGGCGCCGAGGCCGAGATTTCTGGCATCAATATGAACGTCAGTGTCGGCTGTCTCATGAAAATGGGAAGTATTAGTGAACCCTGTAGCCGTTTTCTTAAATCGTCAAAAGCTTTTTGTTTCTCGCTTTCGCATGTGAAGTGCACGTCCTCTTTTTTGTAAGATGTTCCGCAATCTTTGAGAAATTTTTGACAAATCGCCTATAATAGGCACATAAACCCAAAAATAGACGCACTGACTTTTTGTCTCCGGGTGTGGGAAACCTCTGAACAGTGGCTGTCCTTTCGGGATCCGGACGAACGCTGTCAGAACTATTGACATGTCCAAGAAATCGCAGCTCTTTGAAGCCGAAATGACATTTTTAGGGTTTAATTATCAAGTTTGCTGACCAGATGACTTCAAATACTGTGCGCAGTTGCTGTAGATGTTGTTCAAACTCGACAGAGAATACCACCGCATCATCCAAACACACTATAGCATGACTGCCATTTCAATCCCGCCAGGATATTGTCCATTATTTGCTTGAACGTCGCTTACGCGGAGTGGAGGCCGAATCGAAGCGCTTCTAATTCGTAGAGGCCATCTGGTGCTATGAATGTCGTTTTTCACGATCCCGCTTGTCGCCCTCTATTCGCCAATATCCGCTTTTCAGATCCAAGGTGGAGAAAAACTTTGTGGATTGCAGCTGACATAGTGTATCGTCAATACGTGGCAGGGGGTAGACATCTCGTTTAGTTACACTGTTCAGTTATGGTAGTAGACACAGAATCAAAGTGTGTTGTCTTTCTTCTTAACAAGCACTACGGGGGACACCCATGGTCTTTTCGAAGGCCGGAATACATCATCTGAAAGCATCTCCTCCACTTGCTTCTTGATAATTTCCCGTTCTGTTTGTGATACTCGATATGGATGCTGGCATATAGGCCTCCTGGCGTCTTGCGTTATAATTCAGTGTTTCGTAGTTGACGTGTACTAGACTTTCGAGGAAGTTGAGAAGCATTCAGTGAATTCTTTTACCTAGGCATAAATCTGTTTCTTTTTACTCTCCGGAAGGCTCTGGTTGGCGGCCACGGATGTGTCGATGTTAGAGGCCATTGGTCGAGTGGTAGTGGTTGACGTCGTTAAGATGCATAGTTCAGTCGCCATACAGAAGTCGTTTGAATAGGGAATAGCCACGCCTTGGGCGATGTGTCGAAGTTCATTTGAGAAATTCGTTTAAAATAATGGGTAACAATTTAGAGTACTAGATATTCTACTATGTGACAGCACGAAGCCATCCCGAAGACATGAATCAACACTTCATGACTGAAAATTGTTTAGAAAAAAGTGGTTTACGATTTTGAGTACTTAGTACTCAACTATGGGAGAGCATCAAGCTCGAGCCATGCAGAGACCTTTGTTATAAAACAGCCCTTCATTTGTGTCCACTATACGTTCGCGGTTGTAGAATGCGCCATTCTCTATATACGAGCGCCATTACACTGCAACGTGGCGGCACAGATACGTCATCATGAACAACGCGTGGAGCAGTTAGGCGTCGTTCCTCAGATTTTTCCACAGGCATAGCTTGATCAGTCGAAAAGGACATGCTGGACCTACGCAGGTTTATTGTGGTGTCATTAGTTTGCAAAAAAAAACTATTTCTCTAATGAGTTCCCTTGAACATTATGGTATCACAATGAAATAGGCAACACAAATAAAGCACCGTATTTCAAGTCCTACAGTGCATCTACCAAGGGACGTAATAAAGTGACCGCCTGCCATGCGTATCTGTTATCCATTCCACTGTGTCACAACTTTTTTAGCTTCTTCACCATCTTTTGACTTATCACTGAATAATCAGCGCAGGTGTCGACTAAGACATTTAGCTCCCATCCTTCCATTCTCAACTTCAAATCTGAAGTAATGCTTTCGTTGCTGCACCTATTTACTGAAAATACGCCGTTGTCGCACTCAAACTGTTTTGGAGGATTTTCGTAACTGAGGTTATCAGCGGCCTCACCTCCACAGGTCGCTTGCTTCAGTTTTCCGGGAGTGGATTAGAAGAACGATGACCAGGCTACCTTGAAGGTGCATGTGGGCTGGGTGAGCAGTAGCGCATAGGCGATGGTGACCGTTACCGATGTTGGCATCGAGGTGGTGAGTTCTGGCGCGAGGGCAAGTACTCCTCAATCTCTGCTGGTCGTTCGCTGTATCGGGGGCATGGTGCATACGGCGAGAAGCCTCTTAATGCAGCCTGTGGGTAAGGGCAGAATCTATACAGGTTAAGTGACTCACAAAAAACAGTCCAACGTTGTGACTCGAGTTTAATTATCCGGCGCTGAATATTCTTTTGTATACGTTGCGCAATCCGTAAGTCTTCTATTGCCTCCGTGCGTCGGTATCTTCGTTCAGCACGCCATCGGATTGCTCGAAGTCGTTCTAGCTCGATGTCAAATTTCGTTACTTTGGGAGAGCTGGTGAGGGTACACGTAGTATCGTGTATTGTGCTTTCAATTATCTCCGTATGTCGAGGGATATGTTTGCCTCACATTGCTCTTCCATGCGAAACTGGAATTTCAACCAGTCCACTCTCTGAACACTATCGCGTACCTTAGCATGGGACAATCCTTTGATTTTGACGTAAGTGGAAATGTGGTCACTTCCATGCGTTTCTAAGTCTGGAAACCACTCAGCATGCCTGACGAGGCCTCGTGAGACAAAGGCCAGGTCAAGGCAGCTGCTATAGCTTGAACCACGTAGGAACGTTCGGCTGCCATCATTTAGCAAGAAAAGTTGGTTGTGGGAGGCGAAGGACACCAACTTTCTCCCTTTAACATTGGTCTTCGAACTTCCCCATATTGTATGATGGGCGTTGAAGTCGCCAATTATAATGCATTGGTGAGAAGTTGCTGACAGGATACCTTGTAGTCTTGTATAGTCGAACCGGCTTGACGGAGAGAGGTAGGCACCCACAACCGTGATGGTAAGTCGCCTTTACACTGTTATACTTATATATTGATTGTCGTCATTGGGTGACACCGGATGATGGATGTAGGCGAGGTCGCGGCGAATAAACATCAGAAGTTTGCTATTGTCCGCAGTTGTAGACGACATGAATGACTCATAACCAGAAAGTCTGATTTCTTTCTGTAAATTTGGCTCGCAGATGACAATGATGGGGAACTTATTGGTGTACACGAACCGAGGGAAATCGGCGATGCGTGACCTCAGTCCCCGGGCATTCCATTGAATAATCGCTGCCTTTCGGACCTCTTCTCTGAAACACAGTGGCTGGTGAGCCATTATTTACTCAAGCGCTGCGAGTACTGGACTCAAAGCATCCAGTAATTGCAATGCACTTCTTGCTGACGGTGTGTGCATGTTGCTTAACAACAAGCGAATGGCGTTAATTAAGGGTCGCAAAAGAGCTATCACTTGCTGATTTGTGTTCCGCAAGTCCTCCATTGCAGCAGCTTGCTCTAAAGAAAACGGCTTCTGCTGCGGCTCTTCTAAGCGTTGTGTACGCGTAAATGGAGACTTGCCTGCCCCTCTGCTCTTTTCCAACGTCTGTGTTTGCCGTGCTGGAAACTGCAGCTGGCGATTTTTCCTGATGCGTCGACTTATTGCCTGAAGTTGGCACTGTCCGACGTGAAGACATTCGACGGCGACGTCGTCTTCGCCGGATTTTCTCATCAGCTTCTCTGTGGGTTGAGCTGTCTCGTACCATTTGCTTCAGAATAGAAAATTCTTTCTTTATGTGCGGACATTCTTTCGAAGAAGCCTTGTGAGCACCCTGACAGTTAGGACACCTCAGTGTGGTAGCGCTACAGTTGTCTTCCACGAAAACCTTTATCCCAATTGTGGAAGACGGTACGAGGTCTCCGCACAAAACCCACTCAGTGGTCACCATTCAGGGCTTTCGCACTTTCTGAACAGAGACGCGGCATTGACGTGGCAGAAGACTTCTGCGCCAGAGTATCTGGGCCTCTCGCAGTGCCCAATAGCCTATTGCCCTCGACTAACTGTCCACAAACGCTGGATTCCCGCATGGATATGCCTTTTTCAATTGGGGAGCTCAGAGCAGCACTAGCTTTGTGTGGACGCACGTCGGCCCCAGAGCCCGATAGAATTTTTTATAGGGCCTTGTGTCATCTGGGTGAACGCGCGAGAATCCTCCTTTTGGAGTTGTACAACAAATCCTGGCAAGATTGAATGCTCCCGACAAGCTGGAAGACAAGTCGCCTAGTTCCACTTCTGAAACCAGGCAAGTCACCGTTGCAGCTCTCATCTTATCGTCCGATCGCATTGGCTAGTTGTGTAGGCAAAGTTATCGAGAGGATAATCCTGGGACGCCTGGAGTGGTTCTTGGAGTGTAACAACATCTACCCAGATGCCATGGCAGGTTTTCGGCGTGGTCGAGCATCGATTGACAACGTAGTCGACCTGGTCACTTACGCCCAAAACGAGAAAAGCCGTAAGCGTCTCTGCGCATCTTTGTTCCTATACGTTAAAGGGGCGTATGACAACGTTACGCATGAAGCTGTTCTCACCGCTCTCGAAGATATAGGAGTAGGTGGTGGGATGTATCGCTGGATACGTAGTTATTTGTCAATGCGATCCTTCTTTGTCAGCACTGAAGACGGTCCAACCTCTGCACATTACCGCCACCGTGGCGTCCCGCAGGGTGGCGTACTCAGCCCTGTGCTGTTCAATCTTGCTTTGATTGCTCTCTCTGAGCATCTGCCAAGCACGGTCAGGCTATCAATGTACGCAGATGATATCTGCGTTTGGGCATCGGCTGTAACACGCCTACAGTTACGAGGGAGAATTCAAAAAGCTGCCACTGAAACATTACGCTACCTCCGAAATCGAGGCTTGGAAATTTTTTCCGAGAAATGCGCCCTCGTAGCTTTTACACGAAAACCTATGGATAAGTACACTATAAGCATCAATGGTCAAACTGTACCATACCTTCGATCGCACAAGTTTTTGGGCGTCATAATTGAGAGAAATCTCTCATGGAGCGATCACGTTTCGTACATGAAGAAACGGTTAATGGACATCTGTAATATACTGAAGTTCTTTGCAGGGGAGACTTGGGGAATGTCTCCCAGTGCAATGCTACAGCTGTACAGAGTACTTTTTCTCGATTTTCTGCGGTACAGTTTACCGGCATTGACCAATGCAAGCAAAACAAGCCTTCGAACGCTACAAAGTGTTCGAAGTTGAGCTTCGAACGCTACAGAGTCCCAGGCACTCCGAATTTGCCTCGGCTTGCCTCGTAGTGCGTCGACAATGGCTACTATAGCTATCGCCGGTGACCACCTCATCAGGACACATATCGACGTTGAGGCACTCAGGACACATATTAGGCATATTGCTCGGACGCCCTGCCACCACCTAGCCTCTTTACTAGCAGACAGACCATGTTCGTCATTTTGCCAAACGGTTACCACATATCGCGATTCTTTGCCAACATGCTTCACACCCGCCGCCAGGCCTTCGACTCCTCCCTGGTGCCTGACTCAGGCTAACATCAGGCTAACTATACCTGGCATCCAGGAAAAAGCAGATATGTCGTCACCTGCTCTTAGACAGCTTGCTCTGCTCTTGTTAACGAGACGTATCAAGGCTGTATACTAGTATACACCGACGGCTCTGTTTTACAGAAAAGTTCAACGGCATCATTTGTTATACCGATAGAAGACACGACAAGAAAATTCAAGACCTCCCACCTTACGACATCAACGGGAGCAGAGCTCACAGCTCTTTGTGCCGCATTTCAATGCATCAACGGCAAACAGCCACAAAAATGGACAATCTTCAGTGACTCAAAGGTGGCACTGCAATCCCTTCTATCACCTTTACGCCACGGCCCGTAAGAACAGCTGGTATTTGAGATTGCAGAAAACACTCACCAACTCATTGAGGAAGGACATGAAATAGCCTTTCAATGGCTTCCAAGTCATTGTGGAATAATTGGCAATGAACGGGCCGATCGAGCTGCCCGTTCTGCCCTTACTGAAAGCGATGAAATATCAACTCCGCTTTCCAGAACTGACGCTGCACGGAAACTCCGCATGCTTGCTCGCAAGCGCACCTCGTCACAACGGAACGAGTCACAATTCATCCATGCACGTTTAGGTACTTTGGACCCAACTCTTAGTCTTCGAATTCCTCCGGAATTACGCCGACGAGACTTTACTATGCTGTGCAGATTATGGTTGGGCATCGCATTTACCAATGCGTACGCGTTCCGCATAGGAATGGCCGACACTGCTGCATGCGACCATTGTGGCAGTGATGAAACAACTTGACACATTCTGTGTGAATGCCCACAATACTGCTCGCAGAGGCAGTCACTCTGCAATGCACTAGATGAACTGGACAACCAGCCTCTTTCGGAAGAAAGAATCCTGCGCTGCCGACAGGACTTTATGTCGCAGAAGAAGGTTGTGAAGGCGCTCCTGCGCTTCTTGCTTTCAACTGGCCCGTCCAAACGACTGTGATCGGAGCTCCCTGAATGTGTGCGCATGTGGTTTTTTTCTAATTTATTTTTTATCTCTCTATTTCTATCCTCTTTCCGACCATTTTCCCCACCCCGTACAGGGTAGCAAACCAGTTCGTCTAGGTTAACCTCCCTGTCTCTTTTATTTATTTCTCTCTCTCTTCTATACAGATGACCCGCTTCGCCCTAATGAAAACACAGAGGCTTGCGCCCGTGATCACGCCCGACATCACTTTTCCTGGGCCTATGTTCCACATACTGATGTGTGCTACATGCTCCTAGGGGCAGATAGGTCGCCGTTGGTTCCCATGAACAAGGTGCGCTGCGTGCCGCAGGTGGGAGAGTAGTCGCCGCCATCGCAACTGCTGCATTGCTGTGCACCATGGGTTGTCTGAGAACTTCAGGGTATTTTCGGAATGGTCAAATTGGGTGCAGCTCACTCTCTGGCTCTCGTATGACCTGCCTCAGTCGGACTCGGACAACGTCTGTAACAGATAGTGCAGTTAAAATCTGGGGCATTTGCAATCTGCTCAGTTTTTCGATTGAAGAACAGCCTCCACCTTTTCTGTCTGGTCTGTGTTCGCGTACGTAGCCACCGCTTGCCGTCGAAATACCTCCCAAGTAGACAACGAGGTTTCATGGTTGTCAAACCATGTCTTTGTGAATTCTTCCAAGGCGAAGTACACGCGACAGAGCTTCTCTCTGTCGTCCCATTAATTCAAGCTCGCCACTCTCTCGAAGAGGTCCAACCAATCTTCCACGTCTTCGTACGAGTCACCGTGGAATACTAGCGGCTGGTGCGCTTGGCTGATGAACACATGTGCCGGTGTTACTTGGCTAGTCATAGTGGTCGCATCCATAATCTGAGTTCCCCTTGGTGTAAAATGAAGAGGACCGAACTCAGGTCAGTCACCTCGAAGATGGCGACTTGCACTCTGGTGTATAGGTGTCACTTCCACAGGTTTGTCTTGCTGGTGGTCGTGGCTACGATGTCTTAAGCTCGTGGGGCTTCGATTCATACCCAGCATCTCCAGCAGAAATGTATCGAAATATATAGGTTTAACTATCAATACTTTCCCGTCCTCAGGATAAACACTACTGAATTGACATTGATTGTACACTAATTGATATTTCTAGTATACTTGTCTGTGCAACGCTTTGGAAAGGCTGTTTATATTTCATCTAGACCAGTTCCTTCCTTTTAGTCTAGCAGGTAATTTAGTAACCCTGAGTAACACACCTCAATATATACATAATATATTATTAATAATATATATAATATATAATAATATATCTAAGGCAGATTCTCGAGGTAACTAAGCAATAAATCCTCGAGTTACAAACTCTTTCCTTACTCGATTGACACATTGTAAAGTAGTGTTTGCGGAAGTTTGTGTTATAGCAGTCGCTGCTCGTACTCGCATCGCTACGTACTTTAAAGATATTGCAGCAGTGATGCTTATATAAATACGACAAAATATTGCAAGTATAGATGTATCGTTAAAGAAAGAAGAAACTATTTACAGCGGTAGAAAGGAAACACGCTGTGTTAGAGCCTACTTGTATTTAAACGATATGCTGGTAGATGTGATCGCTGATTTTGATGCTCTTCGCTCAATGTCATTTTCCCACTTGACAAAACATGTGTATACAACGGCGGATATATTGCGCGTAGTTGAAACTTACAGGAAAAGTTCATCACTGAGATCTACATGCATGAGCGTCTTGTGAGATATTAGTAGCTGGGGCACTGTTTCCAATTGCTACAACAGAAAAAAAGACTGAAAGAGCAAGTTTTATATAAAGAAAGCAGAGAGCGTTTAACTACTGTATTTTAAATTTACTAGATATCAACAATAAAACCACTTATAGCATAATTATATTCTGTTAAGTGACTGTTATTGTATAGTAATATTTTGTTTCTCCACTCTAGATTTTCAACGACAGAATTTATGAATCATGACTAAATTTACTTTTGTGCTTGCTTTATTTGTATCGTTCACTGCTTCGAGCTTGGCAACTAAAGGTATTTTTCCAGGTAGGTGACAACTCAGAATATTTATAACATAGGTATCTTGACGACATCGTTTCCTCCTTTGTTCATATTGATGGCAAGTCATTGAAATATTGGTGACAAGTGGAAGATAATCAATCGAAAAGATTGAGACAATTTTCACAATACATTTAGTTTTGTTCTACGTGAACGCAGAAGGAGGTTTGACTGATTATAATACATCTCTAAGTAAGCTGCGGAAACTATTAGACGTACCGGCTCCCATGGCTCCTGGTACAGCTGTAAAAATAACTCGTAATAACAAAAATCTGTCTTTTGTCACCCGCCTTTACGGTTGCAGTAGGACATTACTTGGGAGGAGTGGGATTTGTGTTCAAAAAATGACCCGAGTGTCCTGAGCGATATTTGTAAGCGGATAGCTCAAAATCGAATATTAGGAAAAAAAACAGGGGTTGCACAAACATATCTGCACACTTCATTTTTGACACTGACAACTTCATACCGATATCTAAGTGATGAAGACCCCAAAATCTTACCAGGAGGAGAGTAGAACTTAACTGCGCAATGACACTGACATGTTATAGCTGCTCTTGACTCTAGCCATCTAATGAGAGCCATTTTTTACTAAAACTGACAAAAACGCCATCGGCTTTTGTTACTTCAATATATAAATCCAGTCAATTGATTTCACAAACTTCGTGCCAGTGATTATCAAAACCGGATATAAAACTACACTTGTCAAAAACAATTACAAGTGTGCCTTTCTCACTTTAAGAACAGCAATCCTTTAGTAAGTGTCAATTCTTTCTTGGATGGGATGAGTCGGCAGTCTTAGCTGTACTGGGCTCCTTTTTTGATTCTGTAGTGCTGGCTTCTCCGGATACTTCTCCAATAGTATGGTTCCCCAATGCACGTATAATGGCTTTTGCCAAACTTGTTTGTCGTTTTACGCTGTGTAAGCAGTGGGGAAAATGCGTGCGAGGGTGAGAGAAAATTAGGTAGGTAGATGCGATCAAGAAGGTTGCTAGTGTAACGTGGCAGCAGGAAGCAGAGGGTTTTAATGCATAGGCGGAACATGATGATGGTGATGAACGCAGTGTGTCTGCACGCTAGAGAGGAACAAGACATTGTCCTGTTTCTTCTTCAACTCAACCATGCCATTACTCCCCAACTACGTTTCCCAAAGTAAACAAAGCTCAGTGACTAAAGCTCAGCCGTAATGCTTAAACTTTTTTCTTTCAAAAGTACAGCGCTGATGCGTATTTTCGAGAAAAAATAAATTAGCGTCCAAAGCAGTTGAAATCAGAGAGAGGTACATTTGTGATAGAAACTTACTTTCAGCTCGTAAAAACGCTGCATTCTAGTTAAAGAGCTCTCTACTAGCCGAACTCGCCCGCCATTGCATCCACGTAATCGGCCTATCAGCACCTTTCAATGAGTCATTTGCAAACGTTTTTGAAGCGATTGGAAAAGAGATAGACGCATTGTCTCATTCTTCCAAATGTACCATACCTTCCAACTCCCACCTACATTCAAGTAATGCAGACAAATCAGGAGCCTGAGCGGAAGGCCCAAGAAAGTCATAATGTTAGCTCGACTAGCAGCTTCCTAACTGCTTAGTAGCGTCTTGACAAAAGTTCCCTGGCGACGTTTACTACAAGAATTAGGCCAAAATATGCGTTGTCCATGCACGCATTTATACAACTAGGGCATTTTATGCAGAACCAACCAACCATACAAACTGTATTACCTGCACTCATTGCGCGAACTTCACTTTTTGCTACTTTTCCTTAGCATTCAATATATTCCCTACTACGGCCACTGAGAAAACTGTCTTTGTATATGCTGCGAGATTCTTTGTTCATTACTACCAGTCAACTGAACATCTTTAGTTCCAATCTGCTCGTGGTTCTAGTTTTTCAGCGTTAGTTTTGCTGGTTTTCTACACAAATACACCTATTTTATTTTTATGTACTTTAACAACCCACCTTTCGGACAATCGCAACGTGGCTTATGGGACACCCAGGAAACGCAACGAGGGAATCTGATACGACGGTAAGAACCTTATGTAAGAAAACACGCTCGCACACACGTTTATTACTGTCGAACACTCGGCGTTTATTTGCGATTGCACCGCCATGTATTCCGCGCAGTGTAACTAGCTCTAAGTGCGTTAATTATGTAACTACACTGTATGAAAGAGTTAATGACTTACTTTACACCCAATTTTCAGGGAAGCTTTCATATCACAAAATTCAATGATGGCAACATGCCCCAAAAAAAAATTGCCCGCAGCTTCCCTCGGGGGAACACTGAGGAGGATGCGGAGCATATAATTGGTTAACGGGGTGTTAAAGTGCGACTTACTTGGGTCGATGGCTAAATTGGTTAACGTGGTTGTGAAATGGGGTGTTAAATTGCGACTTACTTGGGTTGATGGCTAAATTGGTTAACGTGGTTGTAGGAGGGGGTGTTAAATGAGTGAACACGTACACACGTATGCGAAAGGGCAGCGCTGGTCGAAGGGACGTCGATCATTGTGTTTGTGGATTCGTTGGAATTCATTTCACCGCGACCTTCGACGTCGACGCGCCGTACAAACCAACCGACGAGCGGCAACTGAGCGAGCGAGCGCCGACCTTGAGTATATATTCAGCGCGACGGCGCATGCACTGTCAGCTGTTGAATGTTCTCGAAGCGCGACGGCGCATGCGCGTCCACTGGAGAATCAGGAGAATTGTAGAATGTTCTCGAAGGGGAGAAGCGCGCGCAGCACAGATGGTGGGTGACGGTGCATGCGCGCGTCAGCTGTCGAATGTTCGAGAAGGGGGAGAAACGCAATGGCGCATGCGCGCGCGTCAGCTGCCGATGTTCTCGAAGCGCGATGGCGCATGCGCGCGCGTCAGCTGCCGATGTTCTCGAAGCGTGACGGCGCATGCGCGCTACATTACACAGCTAGCGAATGTTCGTGAAGAGGAGAAGCGCACGCGGTGTGTAGAGGAGGAAGGGTGCACAGATGGTGGAGGAGTGAAGCGCGCGCGGTGTGTAGAGGAGGAAGGGATGCACAGATGGTGGAAGAAGGAGGAGGAAGCTTGCGGACGGCGCCGCACTACAAGCCTCGAGTATTAGATGCTCCGCATCTAAAAATCACAGTATATCCTAAAGTGAACGAGGATGAGTGGGGTGAAGCGTCTGTTCACGTGTCCAACCGTTCGTGCGTCCACTGGTTCACCTGTCTAGCCATCTGTCTGTTCATCCGTCCATACTTCTGTGCGTCCGTTCGTCAATCTGTCCGCGCGTCCGTCTGTGTATCTGTCCGTGCAACCGTCTGTGTATCTCTCCGTGCATGATTCCAACCTTCCATCTGCCCATCCATCCGTGCTTTGGTCCATCCGTCCGTCCGTGCTTCTGTCCGTCCTTGAGTCCACCCATCCATCTGTCTGTCTGTCTGTCTGTCTGTCTGTCTGTCTGTCTGTCTGTCTGTCTGTCTGTCTGTCTGTCTGTCTGTCTGTCTATTCATGCTTTCGTCCATCCATCCGGACTTGCGTCCGTCCATGCGTCCGTCCGCCTATATGTCCGTTATTGCTTTCGCCGATCCGTGCGTCCGTCAATGCCTCTGGTCATCCGTCTGTTTGTATCTGTATGTGTAGTCTGTCCACCATTCACACTAGCGCCACCTGCTAAGTGAATCATACAACTAGGTGGTTATGAAGCAGTCACAAAGAGACATCCATGAACAGACTGACAGTTTTAGGAGTTTCGCACCTAAAAACTGGACACTTTAGCAAGCGACAGAAACGCGGCCCTCAAACTCACACTCAGCGCATGCGTATCAGCATGTGTAGTTTTTGAATAATTGATGATCTCACGAAATAAGACTTGCCACTGTTCAGCCACTTCGAACACAAATATTTGAGTGTTTTATCAAAGTCGCTCGTCCTTTCGCATTGCCAGATTTTATTGTTACTCACATTTGATGGGGTTTAACGTCCAAAACCACGATATGGTTATGAGAGATACTGTAGTAAAAGGCTCCGGAAACATTGACCACCTGGGGTTCTTTAACGTGCATCTAAGTCAAAGTACATGGGCCTCAAGTGGAATATGACACGGCGACCACATTGTTCTGTTGCCCGTATGTGAACGCACAACAGTCGTTCTTAACTGTTGCCACTGATGAAATAATATTATCTGGAATATTGCGTTCAAAAAAACCTCCCAAAACCACCATTACGAGAGACGCTGTCGTCGAGCGCGAAGGAAATATCGACCATCTAGTGTTTCTTAACGCGCACTAGAATAGCACAGTTAATGGGTATCCAGCCTTTCGCCTCCACCTAAATAAATAAGATATCCGCGGCCACCGAGGTCGTACTTATGACATTATGGCCAGCAGCTGAGCGTCGTAACCCCTGATCAACCGTGGTGAACTGGAGCTAATAAAGTGTTGCGCCGTTGAGCACGTAGAAGAAGGTCCGATTTCCGGCATGTTGGAAGGTAACAGTTCGGAGGAAACACGGTGCAATGACAACAACAAAAAAAAAGACGAAAAGTAAAGGAAAGAAAGACGAATCAGGAACTCGCACGCGAAACAGCTTTCTTCTATTTCCCCGACTGGAGAAGGGCTCCTAATTTTTTTCGAAGCGAAGCTTTTTAAGTCGGCTCCCTGCCGTCGCCGTCACAGCGGTTGCCGTCGAAGATTCCATGCGCTAGGCAAGTGTGCCGATTGGCGCCGTACAATACAACAGGTGGGCGCCCACCTCACTCACTCTACAGTGTCTAGAATTACATTTTCAGACACTGTACTCACTCAGTCGCGGCCGCCACAGAGCGCAGTAGACGTTCTATTTCACCCTATATTGTCTTCATGAAAGCCAGCAGCGAGATCAGTCGTTTGCGTCCCTTTTCCAAGAAGCTTCGCTCATCTCGCGTGCCTACTTCGAACTGCCAATTTTTAAATGCGAAGCATTTTTTAGCGAACTTCGGCGACTTTGAGCGCATCCATCCATCCATCCATCCATCCATCATCCATCCATCATCCATCCATCCATCCATCCATCCATCCATCCATCCATCCATCCATCCATCCATCCATCCATCCATCCATCCATCCATCCATCCATCCATCCGTCCATCCGTCCATCCGTCCGTTCGTCCGTCCGTCCATCCGTGGATGGATGGATGTATCTATGACTTTCAGCTATCCTGGCCTTTCGTTAATGGTATCCATACCAAAATTGGAATGGCATAACATTACTGTATGCCGAACATAAGTGACTAGTCCTAAAATGGAAATCATGAAATGTACGTCATCAATGCCATGTTTTACATATAGTGGTGTGGCTGCCCTTGTGGTAGTTTCGTCCACATGCCATTTTGCAAAACTCGTATGGTATGACAATACTTCATGGAGAACACAAGCAACAAACACTAAAATGAAAATCATGATATGTGTGCCATGCGACAACATGATAACATGCCAAATCATGATGTGTTTGCGGCCGTCTTGCTAGCTTCGCATATTGCAAAGTTTGGTATTACGGGGCGTGAATAGATGACAAATGTATGTGACTGGCGCAAACATGATAATCATGATATGCGCGTCATGTTAGAACATGACTACATATTAGGCTCATGATGCGCTCACGGCCGTTTCGCTATCTTCACTTATACCCAATTCGTTATTACAGTACGTGAATAGATAACGAAGGTATTTGACTAGTGAAAACATGATAATTATGAGTTGCGTGTGATGTCGCACCATGACTACATGCTACGCTCATGATGCACTTCCGGCCGTCCTGGCGCTGAAAAACGTCTACACAAAGCAAGCGCAGCCTTTAGTTTGTCCATTGAAAACGAAATCTCCATTCGGGGATCACGTGAGGATACAGAAAAGTCGGGCGTCTTTGTCCCAGTTGAATTTGAGCCGCAGGCAATCCTTCGACAGAAGGAATCTGCGACATCAATCTCTTCGCAGCGTAAGTGAAGTGCCAGAGATTTTAATGGGTAGCGCTGAGTAATGGTTATACGAAGACCCCGGACAGTTCTCCAGATTAGTGACAGAGGCTTTCTGGGATCCAAAGACTCGCAAAAAGATACCCATCGTTGCTTGTACAACTTATCCATGTGACGCTGTATTTTCATTTGTGTGCGTCTGGCCACTCTCAGATCATCAAGTGACCTCGTGCGTCTATAACGTCGTTCTGCACGACGACGAATCGCTCGGGGTTTCTCGAGATCAATGTCCATATCAGTGCGAGATGAGCTCACCGGAAGCGAACGCGTCGTTGACTGTAGGGCACTCTTTATTGCGTCCTCTAGGTTGGAAGGTGAGGCGCCAACATAGTCTTTCATGATTAACTTGTATTTTTGCCAATCGGTGCACTGGACAGCTCTGGAGGACTTGAGACTTGGAAAGCCGTCAATCTTCAGGTATGTTGGGATGTGGTCACTACCCCTTGTTTCCAAATCCGAAAACCAGTGCACTCTGCGTGTGAACGAGCGTGAGACGAAAGTGAGGTCCAGGCAACTGCTATAGGCCGATCCGCGCAGATAAGTAGGGCTGCCGTCATTCACGAGGATAAGTTCACATTCAGAAGCGAAAGACACTAACTGTCTGCCTCTAGTGTTGACCCTGGAGCTTCCCCATAAGTAGTGGTGGGCATTGAAGTCACCAGTTATCACCCATGGCTGGAGAGTCGAATTCAAAATTCCGCGCCAGCGCTCTCGGTCCAGATGACTTGATGGAGGTAAGTAGGCTCCGATGATGGTGAATGTGGTCTTCTTGTTTTTTACTGTTAGGCAAACGTACTGATTTTTTTCGTCAGGGGGTACAGGGTAATGAACATAAGTTAAGTCGCGCCGTATGAACACAACGACCTTGCTGAGCTCTCCGTGGGTAGAAGACATAAAGCACTTATATCCAGACAGTCTCGTCTGGGCTGACAGGTTCGGTTCACAAATCACAATTATGGAGAACTGGTTCTTGAATACATATTGCCGGAACTCGGACATACGCGCCCTAAGTCCTCTGGCATTACACTGAAGGACAGATGCGTTCTTGACCTCCTCGCGAAAGGATAACATGTTGCGGGCCATCGTTTTACCTTAGAGCTGCAAGCACCGGACTCAAAGTGTCCAGCACTTGGAGTGCGCTCTGCACTGATGGGGTGTTCATGTTGCTTAGAACCTCTAAGCAACATGTAGCCACTCGAGGCGCTCCAAAAGTCGCCGAGGAAGTGCTACGACGGGAAATGCGTACAGCAGCTATGATGTTGCTGCTGCTGTGTAATAACGAAGAGCCCATAATGGTGAGCAGCCGTGGCCACTGAGGAAGATGCCCTTCACAGCCTTCTGGGTTCTCTTCACCGTGCACATGGATTTCTTCACTGCAGTGCGCAAAGACAGCTGATGGCCGATTTGAAGCCCGAGATAAGTCACCACACTCTCTCACGGTATTGTGGTGCCCTCGATGGTTATACGGCCCACTCTGCTGCATGTTCTTGGTCTGGGGTGCATAGGAAGTGCCTTCATTTTGGCCAGAGAGACAGCCAGACCTACAGATGCGATATGGCCGACTGCAGCAATCAGTGCACTCTGCAGGCAAGATTGGACAGTTTGCAGATTCCTGGTAGGGCCTCAGTTCCAAAAGGCGACGTCGTCAGCGTATATAGAACATAGGACTAGGTAGCGCCGGCCTGTCCACGACTAATGGGCATGCGCGACCTTTCTCTCTCTCCGTTTAGCCTCCTGTCTCAGCGTGTGCTCGCTCTCCCTCTGTCTCCACTAGGCATCTCTCCCAGTGGTGATTACAGCCGCACTGCGCATGCGCGTCATCACGTCCTCTTTCCTCTACTACGCTTCTGTTTCTCTCACCTCGCAACATCGACGCAGGCAGCGTCTGCTAGCGAGTGACTGCTCGCACTGCACAGCCGTTCCCTACTCACCATGAATAAGAGGAATTGGATCTCACCTCCAAGGTATTGCCGGTTGGATATTTGAAGCTCCAGTGCATTGCTGAGCGACAAAAAATTGCAGCGTGCGCACTAACTAAAAGCGGACTGCTTGATCTCGGTGTTTAATTGGAGTCTTCTGTCTCTTATTAGTCATTAGCAGTGATTATTGGCATGTTCCAGAAGAAAACGCCGGTCCATGACAGCGCACTTCGCGCCTCCACAGTTTCTCTCTTGTGCAACGCCACGATGAGTGCCATGATCAGGGGCACCGCCAATGCAAGCGCTAGCGCCCGCTGCTTCGCATCTCTCATGGTTTTGTTTAGTGGAAGTTATACGTCGGCTACTAGAAAGCAATAACATGTTAAATTTGTTTAAAATAAACGTTCGACGGTTTATTTAAAATAAACGGTTTCTTTAAATAAACGTTCGACGGTTTAAAGTACTATAGGCGAACAATAAAATATCGGTGCAGTTGACTTTAAGGAACCACTGATAAGCGGCGAAGAAGTATATATATACATCCTTGAAGAAAAATACAGGGGATCAACTGCTACCACATTGCTTCTTAAAGAAAGCAACAGAATACCAATCAAGAAGGGTGTAAGACAGGGGGATCTTCCCAGTGCTATTTACCGCTTGATCATTGGAGGTTTTCAGAGACCTAGAATAGGAACAGTTAGGCATAAGAGTAAATGGAGAGTACCTTAGTAACCTGCGCTTCGCCGATGACATTGCATTGCTGAATAACTCAAGGGACGAATTGCAACTCAATATTACGGAGTTAGACAACGAGAGCAGAAAGGTGGATCTTAAAAGTTATATAGAGGAAACGAAAGTAGTGCACAACAACCTCGGAAGAGAGCTGCGCTTCGAGGTAGGTAATAGTGCACTTCTACTTGTAAAAGAATATGTCTCCTTAGGCAGGTAATGACCGCGGAGCTGAACCACAAGATTGAAGTAACTAGAAGAATTAGAATGGGGTGGAGCACATATCGCAAGCACTCTCAAATTATAACAGGTAGTTTCCCCTATCCCTCAAGAGGAAGGTATATAACTGCTGCATCTTGCCGGTACTTGGCAATGAAGCTGATACCTGGAGAATCACAAAGAAGGTTCAGCTTAAATTGAGGACGACGCAGTGAGCAGTGAAAAGAAAAATGGTAGGTATAACCTTAAAAGATAACAAGAGAGCAGAGTGGATTAGGGAACAAATGGGGGTTAAGGATATCATAGTTGAAATCAAGAGGAGGAAGTGGACATGGGCCGGACATGTAGCGCGTAGACAGAATAACAGCTTTTCATTAAGGGTAACTAACTGGGTTCCCAGAGAAGGCAAGCGGGCTAGGGGGAGACAGAAGGTTAGGTGGGCAGATGAGATTAAGCAGTTCGCAGATATAAATTGGCAGCAGCAAGCACAGGACCAAGTTGACTGGCGGAACATGATTGATTGATTGATTGATTTTTGGGGTTTAACGTCCCAAAACCACCATTTGATTATGAGAGACGCCGTAGTGGAGGGCTCCGGAAATTTTGACCACCTGGGGTTCTTTACCGTGCACCCAAATCTGAGTACACGGGCCTACAACATTTCCGCCTCCATCGGAAATGCAGCCGCCGCAGCCGGGAATCGAACCCGCGACCTGCGGGTCAGCAGCCGAGTACCTTAGCCACTAGACCACCGCGGCGGGGCGACTGGCGGAACATGGAAGATGCCTTTGTCCTGCAGTGGACGTAGCCAGACTGATGATGATGATGACGATGATGGTGATAATTATGATGATGATAAGCGGCGCCACTTGTTGCTATTGTTTTCCCTTCTATGTCATAATCAATGTTTACGTAGCGGGACTGGCAAAGCAGCTGCTTTCATTCAGCTTAATTGACAGCGCTGCATTATGAGTCGAGTTGGCGTGTGCCGTCAAAGGATATTTTTATAGTTCGCGTGGCTTTATCAGTCGACAAATTTAACATGCGATGATTAATTCGCGGAAGATGATACCGCAGATGAAAGCTAGTATAAGCAACCAGACTCTCATTGATTAAGGTTAAGTATAAGCAGCCAGGCTCTCATTGATTGACGGGGGAGGAATTAGGGAAAGTCAGTGTCCAGCAAGTTGCGGATGTCTAACAATAAGCGGCGATGTCAGGCGCTTCCAGAAGCTCAAACAGGTTGCGGAGAGCCCGAAAGATGGGAGGCGAAGGGAACAGGAAGTCATTTCAGGGGGTCGCAGGGAGGCCGTGTAGCATGTACGCAGTGGTGAGCCCTAAGCGTTACTGCGCCAACACAGAGCAAACACAAAGAAGGTGCTCAAGTTTCTCGGGGTTGCCGCAGCGTTCGCAGGCTGGTGAAGGGGAGTGTCCCTTGGCGTACAAGTGCACCGCTGTTCACACACAACCCGTTCGCACGCGAAAGATAGTAGCGTGCTCCAGGTTAGTGAGACAGAAATATATTTGAGTTTGCGTTGTTCATCCCAATAGCACTTTTTTTAGGTTCTCAGTTCGTGATTGTTGGGGCACCCTGACACCCGTGATTGCTGGTTTCACGTTCATCAAAAACACTGCGCGCCCGCTAATCATATTGTAACGGGGAATCGGTGTGGTCGTCAGAAATATACATAGCAAGCATGTCCGTCAGTGTGCGGTTGAGGCGCTCAGTAAGTCCGTTGGTCTGAGGATAGTAATAAGTTGTAAAGTTGTGCCGCGTAGCACAGGATCTAAGGAGGTCGTCAACCACACGAGACAGGAAGCAGTGGCCATGATCCGCGAGTAGGTGAGAAGGAGCACCCTGCTGCAGGAAAATGTCGTAGAGTAGGAAATCTGTGACGTCTGTTGAGCAGCGGGTCGGTAGCGCTCGAGTAATTGCAAACCGAGTGGCATAATCTGTAGCTACTGCTATTCATTTGTTTCCCGTTGCCGATGTTGAGAAGGGACCTAACAAATTCAAACCCACACGATGAAACGGCTTGGCTGGGACTTCATTAGGTCGAAGGTGACCGGCAGGGAGGCTTTTTCCGACGCTGACACAGGTCACAAGCTGCAACTTAGCGGCGAACGGAACGATAAAGGCCCATCCAAAATACCCGTCGGCGGACGCGATCATACGTTCTGGAGACACCTAAATGTCCGGCAGTTGGGGCGTTGTGAAGTTCTTGCAAGATGTCCTTCCGCAGATGACGTGGGACGATGAGGGACGTGGAAGTTCCGCGCTATCGGGCTGTGCGTTGCGGCGGTACAAAACGTTGTCTTGACGAAAAAATAGGCTCAGTGAAGGGTCTTTAGGGCCAGATTGAAGACGGTCAATCATCGATAGCAGTGATTGATCTCGGCGTTGTTCCTCGGCTATTTGCAGAATATCTGTAATGGCTAGGATGTTGGCATCAGCTTCTAACTCAGAGGAGTCAGGTGGATCAACAGGGTGTCGAGATAAGAAGTCGGCATCGCTGTGAAGCTTGCCAGACTTATACACTACAGAGAACGTGTACTCCTGCAATCGCAATGCCCATCGCCCGAGTCTTCCTGTGCGATCTTTAAGGGTTGACAGCCAGCATAGCGCATGGTGGTCTGTGATGACTGCGAATGTGCGTCCATATAGGTACGGACTAAATTTCGCGATAGCCCAGATGAGAACCAGGCACTCTCGCTCAGTAATTGAATAGTTCCTTTCGACTGAGAAAGTAGGCGGCTGGCGTAGCTATGACACGGTTTGTGCCATTCTGCATTTGTGCGAGTATTGCCCCTATGCGATGGCCACTTGCGTCGGTGCGTAGCTCCGTTCGAGTGGCTGGGTCAAAATGAGCCAACTTAGGTGAAGATAGGAGCGCAGAAATCAACGACGCGAGGGAATGTTTTCGGACTTCACGCCAGGAAAAAGCCACTTTCTTTTTGAGGAAATACGTGAGGTGCCAAGCAATTTCCGCGAAGTTCCTGACAAAGCGTCGGAAATACGAACAGAGTCCCAAAAAGCTGCGGAGTTCTTGCGTGGAACGTGGGACTGGAAACTAGTGCAGCACGCGCACTTTATCAGGGTCGTGTCGTACACCAGAAGCGTCAACAAGGAGGGCAAGTAGCTTTATCTGACGGTGCCGAAAGGTACACTTACACGCATTAGGCTGGAGGCCAGCACAGAGAAAAACGTCAAGGATGGCCGACAGACGTGGAACATGGCTTTCGAAGGTTGGCGAGAAAACGATGACGTCGTGTAAATAGCACAGACACGTCGACCATCTAAAACCGCGAAGGAGGGAGTCTTCATGCGTTCAAAAGTTGCTGGCACATTGCACGACCCAAAACGCATGACATTAAATTGATAAAGGCCGTCGGGTGTTATTATTGCCGTCTTCTCGCGGTCGCTGTCATCGACTGAAATTTGCCAATATCCAGATCGTAGGTCAAGGGAAGAGAAATACTTGACACCATGAAGGCAGTCAAGTGCATCATCAATTTGAGGTAGAGGATAGACATCCTTCTAAGCTATTCGATTCAGATGGCGATAGTCGGCACAGAACCGCCAGGTGTTGTCCTTCTTTTTAACAAGCACAACAGGAGAAGCCCAAGGACTGATTGAAAGTTTCTATGACGTCCTTCTGGATTATTTGGTGCTCTGAATGATCCACACGGTAAGGACGCTTATGAAAAGGATTGGCGTCGGCAGTGTCGATACGGTGAGCTACGACGCTCGTGCGGCCCAAGGAACGGTCGTCAATATAAAAAATGTCGAGGTAAGAAAACAGAAGACCACGGAGCACTTCAACTTGGGTCGGCGACAGGTGGTTTGATATCATTTTGTCTAGGAAAGCTCTATTCTGTGTGGCTGTGACAGGTTCGGCTACGGTCTTGATGTCAGGAGTGAGAGATGAAATTGTACATTGCTCCAGAGTGGAGAGCGCTACTAAGGCAATACCTTGAGGAATGACCTGGGTCGACCCGGAGAAGTTGAGTACAGGGAGAAAAAATGTTGTTGTCACTAATCTTCACTATAGTATGAGGTCTGATGTTCCGGGAAAGGGTCAGGTCATTGAGTGGGGCTACCAAGTAGTCGCCATCAGGAACAGGTAAGAATGGTGACAAAGAAAGGTACACAGCGGCTTGAGGTGGTAATCGTAGGCACTCCACGGACCGTAGCCGTGTGCGAGGTGGGACATCAGAGTACAAAGGCAACTCTAGCTGTAAAGTGCCGGTTCAACAATCAATGAGTGCTGAATGCGTCGTCAAGAAGTCAATGCCGAGAATCACGTCGTGTGGGCAAGCGTCTAAAACAGCTAAGAGAACTGAAGTGTGAAGGCCGACAACAGTGACGCGGCCAGTGCACATACCAAGAACTCATGTTCGGCTGCCGTCGGCTACTCGCACAGTCGAAGACATCGCAGGAGTAAGAACTTTTTTTCAGGCGGGAGCGAAGACGTGAACTCATAACGGATATGTGGGCACCAGTGTCTATTAGAGCTGTAAGGTTCAGGCCTTTGATAATAACACCAAGTAAATTTCTTCTGGAATTAGTGGGTGGTAGAGGTTTTTCGGTTTGAGTTGTCAATGCAGCGCCACCTCCAAGAGCTCAATCCGTTAGTTTCCCGAGAACTGCTTAGAATACGCCGGTGAAAGGGAGCGACGGCGTTGATGGGAGCGGGGCTGGTGACACTGAGGCGACGGCGAGCGGCTGGACGGGGTTCCTTGGGCGACGACGTTGGTGTAGGATGGTTTGGAGCGTTGCGTAGAACGGCTGGGTGGCAGTTCCTGAAGGTGGCCATCGGAAAAACGAGGTGGTAAGTACTGTCTACGATTCTGTTGGTGGTCGTCTAAAAAACTTTGCCAGAAAGGCCATCTGTTGCGGCAGTGGCGGGAAATGTGGCCAACGTGATGGCAAGAAAAGCATATCGGTTGGTTATCTTGTGTGCGCCACTCAGATGGATTTCGGTAGCGTGATGAGAACCGCGGGACCGACGCGGTTCTCATCACGCTACAACAAGTGGGGCGGCGTGGTAGTGAGCGTTAGGATTTATGGGCTGCGGTGTGTGGCTGGAGTTTTGGGGAACTAAGACGCCCATGTTGGCAAACTCTTGTCGCACAACAGCCTGAATAAGAGTTATTGGGGCCGAGTTGTCAGGCACAGGAAGTTGATAAGCGGAAGGAGCCATGGCTTCTAGCTCCTAGCGGACAATTCTTGTGATGTTTGGAGGATTCACGAATGGACGGGGCGCCACAGGATCCTCGCAGGAAGAAGTCGCAGCGGTGTTCGGGAGTCGGGAAAAACGTTGCGTGATTCTGCTGCTTCCGGCTTGTACGAACCGCCGACATTCACTGACAATTGAGTCAAAAGTGGTACAGTTCTTGCATATCAGAATGTTGAAGGCATCGTCGGCTATGCCTTTCAACACATTGCTGACCTTGTCTAGTTCGGTCATGTCTTCGTCGCCTTTCCTCACAAGGCGAGCACGTCATGGATATAGGTGACGTACTATTTGGTGGAAGATTGAACTCGTGACGCGAGTTCCTGCCTGGCTGCCATTTGTCGAGCAACTGACCGGCCGAACAAGACACGGAGCTTTTGTTTGCACACGTCCCAACTCGTCAGGTCCTCCTCTTGCATCTCGTACCAAGCACGTGCAGTACTCGCAGGTAAAAGATGATGTTGGCCAGCATAAGCGTCTCATCCCACCTGTATTGCTTGCTGACGCGCTCGTATAAGGTGAGCCACTCGTCAACGTCAGTTGTGTCGGTGCCGCAAAATGTACCTGGATCGAGAAGATGGGAAGGGATCCCAGGTGACGGAGCAGGCATAGACTGAACGGACGGCGCACTGCCTTCAGGCATCGTGGCTGGACGAAGCTAACGTCCGCTACGGAGATCCAGAGTCGGTACCCAGCACTTCCACCAAAAATATGTAACGGGGAGTAGATCCGTAAGGGGCCGAGCAATAAGTGAACGCCGGGTGGACTAACACTGCACACAGTATGCAAGGATGCAGGACAAGGGGGCAGTTCAGACCCAGCCCCACAAAAACATCGTCGTCTTGATCCCGTCTGCGTTGTTTCTGCACCCGTGCCTGAAGTACCTTTGTATACCGGTGACAATATAACGGTGTTGCATGTCCAACTGCGGTAAAACATCATATTATTATTATGACTGTTATGTTCATTGTTATTAAAATGTTATTGATTAGTGTTGAGTGACTTCGGGCCAGTGGTAGGAAGGAATAAACTTTATTGTTCGAAACGGTATAATGGCACAGGTTCCGCTTCTACCCTAGGTGTGAGGTCGCCTCATTCCAGGAACCATCTGGCCTTCGCTGCCTCCATGACCCTGGGTCGTGGCCCGTTCTAGTCCTCCGAGGCGAGCTTGGCCACCCACGTTTCGAGATGCTGTCCGTCTTCTTGAACAGCGTCACACGTATTCGGGGGGGGGGGTGATAGGTCTGCATGTGTGTTGCATGAACACTCGAGGAACATGTGGGCCATTTTGTCAGATACGGCGCCATTCGGGCAAAAATATTTTTGTAATCTTAGGTACAATCGGTGCATTAGTGTACCGTGTGCGTACGTGTTCCTCTGGAGCCTTTTTAGTATGTTGCTGTCCTCTTTGTTGAGGTTAGATAGTGGTGGTGGGCACTCTATGCATGCCAGTCTTTGGCGTTTCGGTATTGATGGGTAGGTGATTGGCACGGGCTCAGCCTCTGCTGACGAAGCCCTGGTGACTGGAGAGCAGGAATGGACAGTCCGTCAGGCGTGATCATGGGCCGTGGCATGAGCCACCTCGTTCCCCTCCAGCACTTAGTGCCCACTTCTCTGCACAAATTCTTAATCCTTAAAAAAGCTATTTTTGAAATGAATGCTTCCAGAATAGCAGCAAACACGCTCATAAACTACACATGAGGACAGCTGTTGCGTAAAATTTTTTTGAAATTGTTTTTGTGCAGTTGCTCAAGAGGCCGCAGAACGTTTTCCTCTTGGGAACATCGAATGAAGTACAGCGTGGAACTCATGCGCCAACGTGCGTTAAAGCAGCATATAGGTACCATAATCGTCATAATAATGAATATGAATGGGAGCTATTTATCGAGAAAACGAGCAAGGTGAGTTCACACATCCTGTTCAGTTAACCAATACGATTGCATATTTTTCTGAAGTAATAATGGAGGCACCTTACCGTGGCTGCCCAACTACTGTCATATTCACCCTAGGTAGTTGTCGAATATGAGAGAAACCGCGGGCTATTCACACGTTTGCCGAGAAAACTTTGTTTTTCCAGGCAGAATCTTAAGGCACTCCTGAAGAGAAAACTTACTGAGGAAGCAGTTGGCCGAATGGAGGCAAGAATAATGCATATAAGTGTGGTTATTTACTAGCCAACGGCAACGTCGAATGCTTAAATTCGACTATACATTTTCCAGAGCTTTTTCTTGTCTTTACCTTTCAAGCAGCAGCCTCCACAAACATTTTATTTAAATGAATCCAGCAAAGTAGTTCTTGTTTAGGAGCTATCATTGATAGCATTCTACAATTAGAGTTAGATTATATCAGCGAAGCGCATAGAAAGCATGTAAGAACCTTTTTCATGGCTCTATGAATATTAGAACTTACCGCAAGAGTGCAACAATGCCGATATTGAAGAGGGCTAAGCAAAAAAAAAAGTTTATGCAATGTTGTAACTGCATATGATAGGACACACTCTAGTGATAAGTCCATTTTGGATGGTGAAATTTTACCTCCTCTATACCTTTCTTTCCCCCTCTTCCCTTGCATAATGCAGGCTACCACCTACTGGGGCTCAACCCAGATCACGCCTTTCTCCTTATTTTCTTTATCTATCACTATGATATTTGTAATGAATGGAACTGTTCTTCAAATTCGCTCAAAATGGTATAACTTAGAAGGACAAAGTGTTGGTATAGTTGGTACTCCATGATTAAAGAACGCAAACAAAGAGAATTTGAAAAAAATAAAGGTGACAACATGCATTCTCGTGTTGTCGCCTTGTTTGTTTTCAATTTTGCCTTTTTGTTATTAGAGTAGTACGAATCGCTCAGTGCTGTCCGAAGACTGCGCGCTAGCTAAGTTTATGTTAAGCGCGTCACTACACCACTAAATAAATGAACGATAGGTGGTTACAAGTGCGGTGGCTGTTTATGGGCGCTTCTCTGCTTTGTGATTGGCAAGTGCGGCCAGATTGGGCAGGTGCGCGGCCGTTCCTCATGTGTCTTCAGAGCGGCCGAGGTATGGTGTACGCGAAAGCTGTCGACCCACATTTTCTCACGCATAACTTTCTGGCATACATCTAATCATTCGCATCAGTGCGTCCTGGTCACAGGCGATGTTCAAGGTGGCTCGGTTGTCGAGGGCGGCCGAGCTGAAACGCGTTGTTTGCGCATTTAGTGAAAACATTGGCAAAAAGTCACAATGTCTGACGAGGTGCGTGCGTGCTGAGCCACCATTTGGTAAGAATTGACCTGAATGCTTTTAGAACTGCATTTAGTATTACCCACTTCACTTGTGCAAGAGTCCAGGTGCTTGCACAGTTCGAGAAGTCTTTGATGTAACTCGTCTGATTTCCGTCTCGCTGCTTTGTGCATTTGCATTTTTGGGTAAGCACACTTCGACGCGGAACTGTCATCTTGCTGGGTGTCAGAACCAATGTTTAAAAGTGTTTCAAAAAGCGGCTCAAGTAGTTTAAAAAGTCGTACTCTTGACCACCGAACGAAATTTTTGTGACATATTTCAGGTAGAGTGGCACATACAACGCCTAGCAAGGGCAGGTTGTCCTGGTCATGTGTGCTCGCCTTTTCATATGATGGCACCCAACCTTCTACAATTCGGTTGTCACTTCCACTAAACAAAGCGGAATGGCACTAGTGGCTGGCTGGGTAAGAGGCTGCAACCACGAAGCTTACTTAAATTTACAAACGTACCCAAATGACACGCAATGGTGGTATACTGACTATAGTCCTCAACTTCTAACCCATAAGTCGCGGGACAAGATTAAGGCTGTGGCGAGCGAACTTCCGTGGAAGCGGAGAGGTTTTTGAATCATCAGGTACATGTTAAAAAAACAGATGGTCAGAATTTTTATAGTCTTCCACTACAACACACTTTGAAATTGTATCGTGGTTTTTCGGGTGTTAAATCCTGTCAGCTTACATGAATGATGGCTTTAAAATGCGAATTTTCTAGTCAACCTATTCTTCTAGTCACGGAAATCTGCTGGTCAACATTTTCCACTTCACTTCGATAGTTTGGTTCCCTACGGAAAACCAAATTGAATCTTTGTACATTTCTCACATAGCAATAGCGCCTTATGAATTCATAACCATAAGAACGCCTTTCATGGAACATCTCTGATGAGTTCACAATCAGTACATTCAATGAATTGTTGTGATATAAGGTGAATGAATGTAGATAGGTAATTATACAAAGACGTGTTTGTGAATACTTCTGTCTTTGCATTTCGTCTAAGATACGACGTATTTCTTTTCTTTAGGAAACAAAAGCCAGGTTAACATGGTATGCACCTCACTGGATTGATTGATTGATATGTGGGGTTTAACGTCCCAAAACCACTATATGATTATGAGAAACGCCGTAGTGGAGGGCTCCGGAAATTTAGACCACCTGGGGTTCTTTAACGTGCACCCAAATCTGAGCACACGGGCCTACAACATTTCCGCCTCCATCGGAAATGCAGCCGCCGCAGCCGGGATGCACCTCACTGGCATTTCAATACTTTCAATGAGTTGTTTCGATATATTTCCTGCCTACTGTGTTCGTAAGTACAAAAAATTGTCGTCACCAATCGTCGCCGAATTGAGCTTCATGTATGCCCAGGCAGAATGTGTCCGTCGACAGTCGGACAAGATATACTGCTGCTCCCTAAGCAGCAGCTCTCACAACCACTTTTTGTTATACGTGTGTCTATCTATTTTAAATTTGCTAGCGTAGAAAAGCTAATACTGTTTTTTTATTATGTGCGTCTATGGAATACTATATACCACTGAATATTGTGAATACGACTGCCTTGAAAAAACTTTTACAGAAACTTCAAATTTCGTCATGACTGCCCGAGGATCCAAACGAAAAAAAATGATCCCGCATCTCTAAAAGTGCGACTAAGTAAGGAACAGAGAGACAGAGCTTTTATAGGTACGTGTATATTGCGGAAAAATAATGCATTTACACATAGAACAAACTAGGCCAACAGTCAGTTCTTGAGAACTGCGACGGCGCCATTTAAGTAAAGGCAAAGTGCTAGAAGCGCATTTATGCTATGTCAACGTTTCATGAAGAGCTTTAAGAGATTTACATGAACAATGGGTCACCACGCTCGATCTGAATTCTCGGAGCCCCCCTTACGGTGTGCCTATTATTAGTATTGCAGTTTCGGCTAGAAAAAACTAAACAATTTTGATTATTTAGATGTTGACCTGCTAAGCAACGCATGTGTGCCTCTATATTTCGCGCTCCTACTCTGTTCATATATGGTCCATCAGATTGGTCTAGTTGTCATAGTGCTCAACTATATACCGACTGCTGGTCGCGGGATCGCATCCCCACACCGGCGGCCTCAGGCTTCAGGCTCGTGTACTATCTAGAATGATGTGGTAGGCTACGCTGTTTGTCGTAAATAAATCATCATTTTCTTACATGGAACACCAACCGGAATAAAATTATTCTGTTCAACCGGTTTGAGCAATACGTGCTTTCTTATATAAGTTGTTTGGCTCTTGTTATATATTGACCATGTCATGTAACCTATTAGACTGATTTACTTCGATGCGAGCAATGTATTTCGTATTATTCGTGAACCTCCACCACAGAACACCCCTTGGTAGGCCATCATGGTCGTTTGTTCGTGCTCCCGTTTCCGTTATGCAACTGAATTAACCTTCTATTGCTACTTCGTTGTTTATTACCGTCACTTAATTCCAAAAGAATTCTGTATTGTTGCACATCTAGTTTCAATCGCGAGGAGTACAACAAAAATGCATGCACAAATTGTAGCCCTTCAAACCCTGTTAATTATTGCGCTGTCTATTTGTACGTGCTCACAATTCGACGATTCAGGACTATCATATTGAAAAATTTGAAAGTATATCTTTAAAATTCTTTCTTGAATTTGCTCCTAATACGTTGGGTTAAATGGTATATTTAAACTTCATTCTGGTCCTTCGGAACGTGCTCTAGCACGTCATGAGTCACTGCCAGGTCGGAACCGAAAGACCAGGTTCGTCAAGTTTATTGACTCCGCCATATAAGTGATTATACCTCGCAATATAGGCAGGATTCACATTATTGGCTAATACTTACGCATCTCCGCATGGTCGCTGGCTCCATTTAAGGAAATTGCACTTAGGTCACTATGTCGAGGATAAGGCTGGTTTTTCACAGTTTATCTTGACATTTACTTATTGCAGGATGCGTCAGGTATGACTTTTCAGACACAGGGACCGTAGCACTGTGCACTGACACTGTCTGTAGCTACACATCACCCGATATTAGGCGTAGCATTTCGTTGAATTTTAAGTTTTGCCCGAAGACTAGGCTAATACAGATAACCTGACAAACGCCAGGCATGGCGAGTGCAGCGTGCGCTGACGGCGTCATGCGGCGTCTTTTGTGCTGTTGTGTTGCAATGTTGTAGTCGATGCAGTGGTTGCTGCTACATAAGCGGTTCTCTAATTGCCGCTTCACTAGAGTGAGGCATGGTGGACGAACTAGGAGAAGCCGGGTCATCGAGCTGGGAGGCTCGCATTGGGCATAATGTTCTAGCTCTGAAAGCTAATTTTCTTTTGCCGCATTAGAGCTAGGCATTTTTTTAACAGCGAACCTGTTCTTGGCCGAGCTTTTATGTATGGGGACTCTTGTACATTGTAGTGAGATTTACCCACGAAAAGTGAATCATTGGCGCTACAGTTATGCGTCACTGCTTCCACTACTTCCCCTGCTCATTACACCCACAACTCGTCACTAAGCTCACTCCACCTCCCACAACGCCTCCGTATTCAGTAACCCACTTCGTTCGACTACATTCAACCTTAGTGCACAGCAGTAGCTTCGCTGTTTCAAAAGTGTGCGCGCGGAGCTGGCTGAATATTTCTTCTCAACGAAGTCTCCGCGGCTGTCTTTCTGAAAGCGAAGTCGCATTATCAAGATGCTCACTGTAGCATCTTTTCATCACTGTACACATCTTTGACAAAAGCCTAGACAAATCACTCAATCGAATTCTGTTGGAATCGCGCCGTTGACAATATAAGGGGAAGTATTCATCAAAAATCATCCTGCAAAGTTTGAGCCAGCTGTACTCTTCTTTTGTATTCCAAACGGACATGTGAAACATTGTTAGCGGGTAGAGTAGGCGGTGTGTCCGTCGCCATAGTCGACCACAGGGTTGTCATAATGATGCGCGGCTTTGCCTTCCGAGTCTGAAGACAAAAGCTTTCAATAATTGCCACAGTCATTTGCATTAGCCACTAATCTTTCTTTTCTTCATTTTCTTTCTTTTTTCACATTTCGGCGCCATAGTACTGACTATGTGCCTATTTACTATGTGTGTTTTGTCCGAAAATAAACGCAGACTTCCGCAACATGCAATTTCGTATACATGTTCTGTCATACTTTCTGAACTGGTGTTAGTGTTCTTAAAATAACTTATATAACCTAGCTACAAGCGGTATATCAAATAGTAACTAGTAAAGTTTTAAAAACGCGTACGTAACACCATATGCATGCTGCAACATCATTGTAGAAAACATGAAGGGGTCAATGGCATGGTAAACACATGCAATTTGAATGGAGCACGCACTGTTGCTTTCCCGTAAGTGCCTCAAACAAAAGCTGTGACTACATCCCCAGTAACAGACACCTGACATCAGTGCTTTAGTATAGGGATCATTTTTGAAAAATTTCGCCCACGTAGAAATACTTCAATCTCACCAGGAATGTTGAACTCAAAGGAGTTCATAAGGAAGTGCGTAATTGTGGTTATGCTTATATTTAGAACCATGAATTGTATGAAACGTTGTAAGTGTGACCTCACATTCTAAACTATTCAACTCCATGAGAATCAGTTCAAAGATGACTGAACTATATGCAATACTGAGTCTTTGTTCACTCTCTCTAGGGAAACAGCCGTCAGTATGAAGACTGAATTTTCGAATGGATATATCTACGTAGAGCTCACAAGTGGTAAGATGTCCAACCATGCATTAGAGCCTGAAAATCTGGTGAAATTTGTTGCAATTGATGTAGTGACATCGGCATGTCGGTAAAATAAAAAAAAACTTCGCTATAAATGTTGACGCGACATAAAATCGAGAAGATCTACACATAAACGTCTTGCTTGTCACCACGTTCCAGCGGGAACAGCACGTGGTGACGTGGTGACATCTGGAAATGCGCGGGAAACAGTTGCAAAGCAGAACCTGTCTGTATTGTCGTCAGTCGTAGACAATGGAAGGCGAGAAAGACAATCGGCGTCGGTATGACGCCGCCCACTTTTGTATGCAACGTTAAAGTCAAATTCCAGGAGGCATAGAGCCCAGCGTGCAAGGGGTCCAGAAGGGTCTCGAAGAGTAACGAGCCAGCATAGGGAATGATGGTCTGTCACAATCGTGAAAGGACGCCCGTGCAGGTAACAACGAAGCTTATTAATAGCAAATACGGCTGCCAAGCATTCTTGTTCGGTCACAGTGTAATTTTTTTCAGCCTTGCTGAGGGAATGACTTGTATAGGCAACGACATGCTCTCTGTCATTATGACGCTGAACAAGAACGCCTCCGATGCCAATAACGCTTGCGTCACTGTGTACTTCCGTAGGAGCAGATGGGTCAAAATTACGGAGAATCGGCTCTGATGTCAGCAGAAATTTCAGTTGACAGAAAGCAGCGTCACATTAAGATGTCCACTCGAATGCACTCTTTTCGCAAGAAGCTGGTCAATGGGTTCACAATGTCTGCAAATTTATGCACAAAGCGTCGAAAATAAGAACATAACTTGAGAAACTTGCAAGGTTTTTTTACAGACATAGGTGGCTTAAAGGGGCTGATCGCTTCAATTTTCAGGGGGTCAGGCCTGACCCCATTTTTGTCTACCAAATGGCCAAGAATCAAGGCCTGCCGTTCACCAAACCGACACTTCTTGGAGTTCAAGACCAAGCCAGCCTTTTCCACACAGTCCAGAAGGAGGCTCAAACGAACGTTATGTTCTTTGTATGTGCGGCCAAAAATGACAACGTTGTCCAGATAGTACAAACAGATCTCCCATTTCAGTCCGCGAAAAATCGAGTCCATAAATCTTTCAAAACTTGCGGGGCCATTGCATAGCCCGAATTGCATCACATTGAACTGATATAGTCCATCCGGTGTTACAAATGCCGTTTTCTCTTTGTCAGCAGGGTGTATGGGGATCTGCCAATATCCTGATCATAGATTGAGTGAAGAAAAGTATGAAGCAGAATTTAGACAGTCAATTACGTTGTCGATCTGAGGCAGCAGATATACATTCTTTTTAGTCAAGGCATTCAATCGTCTATAATCAATGCAAAACGTCCAGGAACCGTCTTTCTTGCGAACCAAAATCACAGGTGCTGCCCACGGGCTGCACTACTCTTCAATAATTCCCTTCTGCAACATGTCCTGAACTTGTTCAGCTATAACTTTTCGCTCAGATGACGACACACTGTAAGGCATTTGCCGAACCGGATGATCAAAGCCTGTGTCGACGGCATGCTGTGGTCGAGAGCATGGTAAAGACAGTCGCTTACCTTTTTCTCCGAAGTCAAACACTGACCCATGTCATTGTAATAGTTGGACCAATTGTTGTTGTTCATGTGACCGTAGCGTCTTGCTAACCATGCTCAAAATGTGGGACTCATGGAAGGTACTCTGTTTAGAGGTGCCCACGCGTTTCTCACTTTTCTCGTCGTTGATGGTGACAATAGAATTTTTCGTGACACCATGGAACAGTGCGAGCTTCATTCCTCGAGGAAGGATAATCTGCGCAGACGAAAAACTAAGTGCCCACAAAAACGCGCACCCATTAGTAATTGAAATAATCGAATGAGGCACTATTACATCTTTCTTTACACACTGAACCATGAGAGGTTGAACGACGGCATCAAAGACTGATGCTGCTGCTATGGGAGTAGATACGGCTACATAACTCATAGACCATGGTGGTAATGTCAGCTCTTTGCAAACAATCAACAAGTCTTCTGGAGGCAGCTGCTGCTCAACTAAGGTGGGAAGGGCATCACCACCGCTAACAGGAACTTCACCCGTACCGCAGTCGACAAAAGCGCCACACTCTTGCAGGAAGTCAATGACGAGAATAACATCATGTGTACACCGTTTCAGAATCAGGAACTCAGTTGGGAACGCCTTTCCCGCCAACAACACGTTAACGGCACATACTCCTACGGGTTGAAGTATGTCCCCACCCACGCCACGAAATCTACCAGAATCCTGATAGGAAAACATAACTTTTCGGCCTAAGCTATCTTTAAACGAACTGCTCAATCATAAACTGTGGCATCAGTATCCACTAAAGCCGTTGCACACAATCCGTCTATTTACACACATATCCGATTTTTGTCCATCGTAACTGGCGGAGGTATATGAGATGAATCCTGTTGTGCGACCTCAACTCCTTCGTCCGCGCCGGCTAGTTTCCCGGCCGTGGTAGTGGTGACCGCCACCATAGAGGTGAAGGAGAGCGATGCCTTCGGCCAGGCGGAGGTGTCAAGCTACGGTCAGAAGCGGGGGAGGTTCCACGCCGGCTCTCTTGTCGTAGGATGCTATTGGGATACGTGGACCATCAAGGATCGTCATAATAATTGTGGCCACCGCGAGGAGGTCTTGACGATGGCTCGTATCTCGATGTCACCTCTCTCTGCCGACGGCAGAACCGAAAAATGTGTCCTGGAGCACCACAGCTGTAGCACACAGGAGGTTGACAATAGGCATTTTGGAAAGCATCGCGAGGGCGTGGTGACACAAGTGCGTATTCGTTCGGGTTCCAATAGTCGGCGGCCAGCTGTCGAGGGTAACTGAAGCGGCGCTGGTGCCTGGTGTCTTGGTAGTGACTTCTCTGCGGCCTCGGTGGTATGTCAGAAACGTAGTCATACTCGTCGATGCCGGCTGCAGCAATGGAAACAGGATATTTATGCTGGTTTGCAACCAGCAAGGGTGTAGCTTCGCAAGGTGTCGCGCGAGTGTGTCAACTGAGTTCTTCACGCACGATCTCGCGTGTTGTAGACGCAAAATCAGAAGGCGCGTAGTTGTCAACACTCGCTACCGTGGTCACATTAGGTAATCGACCAAATTTAGGAGCAATGCGCCTCATCCTCAGCGTCTCAAACGTGCGACAGTGCTGTATGACATCGGCTACTGTACCAATGCTGTCTTTGCCAATAAGAAAGTGATAAACATCACTAAGTTGGTTACTATAACCGTTTCTAAATGTAATACAATTAAACCCCTTCATCTGAATACGAGACAAATGGATATGAGACACCAGTGTGACTGCATTGAAACGGGTTGATCAGAAAATTATACCCTGCATATAAGGACCATGAATTGCTCTCTGGTGTGTCTTATAAAAGGGTTGAACTGTGGTATAAATTGTTCCTACTTAGGTACAGCCAAATTTTGTTTGATGCTAAAGTGGCCATTGGTTAATTTAAATAGAAAACGAATTTGGAGTGTGCTTGAGCTTCTCCTTTGAGAGTGGAATGCAATGTCATAATCGAGCCTGAATACCAGTTTTTTCAGTGGTAGCCTGGCATTGCTTTGCGGCAGACACCTCAGCTGTGCCGCATGTTTGGCACATTCACTGTTTCCCGAGTACTGCGAAAGTCTGGTGCTTATTTTATACTGCACTTACCATTATTAGGTTAGTATGAGTGTAATAATTAGCAAAGTTAAATTATTGACCGAAGGCTAGTTTCAAAATTGAAGTACAGTACAACCTTGGTGAAAACTCGTCCATTTGTTTTTTCTCGACGAGGGTGCAGTAGTTACCTCGGCACAATGGCATGATCTGCCTGAACAGCTACTCGCAGACAATTGAAACTGAACTCTTTTTGAAGCTTGTGTTCCTCACAAACTTCTGCACCGCAAGCTCTGCCCCGCCAGGCAGCGCTGCTGACTGAAAAATTCCGGGAACTTTTTGGGACAGACCCTCTAAGTAGGCAGGTGCCGTCTACTTATATACTTATATTTAGCCACACATTAAGGGGTATGGTGGGTTAAAGGGGTCATCTTGTTTAGCTTTATATCTCAGCAAAGACAACAGCGTATACTAGTAAAAGGTCGCGTGATGGGAATCTTGTGCATCTTCACATTTTTACCGCAAGGGGTGTCAAAAGTAATTTTGAGTGAAGATTTAAAAATGTCAATCTACGTTTACCGAGAAAAACAGGACTCGTTTCGTACAGTAGACAATTTATGCATGAGTGGGGATATCTCATTTTGAGCCTGAGAGGTCGTCTGTTTCATTGAGGAGGGACGTGGCAATGAAAATTATCTTTGTTATTTATGAAGCTAAAGAGATGAAATTTGGCATGCAGATGTCATTTGTTGTGCTGATATCATAACTGAAATCGGTTTTGAGCTATCTAATATAACTTTCAAATTAAAACATTTGATAGACTGTCATTGTCATCCCAAATTTAATTAGCTAATTAGACACAAGTATGACAAAATTTTTGCATAAGAATATTTACAAGGGTTTTTTTTTACCGCAGGGGCGCCTGCGCAAGTAGGCGTTTGGTGTGTAGCGACACCACGAACCCGAGCTAACGGGGGAGTTTCGACTCCCTCCCACGCCTAGCCGTGCGTGGCTTTGCCGTGTCCGAGGAAAACGGGATCCTGGGGGTTGAGCCGACGCTGGGTGATTCGACCGTTAAGGCCCCCCTGCAGAGGCAACACACCCCTTTGGCCCCGGCTTCACGTAGACGGCACCCCTGAGTTGACCCACCCAGGGGAATCGGCAGTCGCCTTTTCCTATCTCTCTCTCCCTACATCTTCGTCTTTATCTCTTACTATTTATCTGTCCTGTCTTCTACTCTCTTCCGTTTACTTCCAAACTTCCTGGCGGCTAGGGTTAACCTTGTGCAAATAGCCTACCTTGGTCTAGGCGCATTGGGTTATAGTGGCGTTGTACGGCTGGCGTCTGCAGGTTTCAGCATTTGTAACCTTGTAGCGTCCCCTCGTTGGGCTCCGTGGTGGGTGGCCGCCAACGCTGCTGAACAACAATAAGGAAGACATGCATGGAGCATTCCCACTACTGTCTGATCGTACCGGCTTAAAGCCGGTACGCAACGATGATCTCACCAGAGAAGGATTGGCCACCCTGGTGCAGTATCTGGCCACCCCCTCCCGTAGGCATTCGTCAATTAACTCACGGCCCTCAGTCTCCACCAGCTGCGGAGCAACTGATTACGGTGGCGGTCAGATCTGCAAAGCAGCAGAGGGTGCTAGGAATCTCTGGATACGGACAGGCCACCATTGGAACTTGAACTTAGCAACGTTTAACGTTAGAACGTTATCTAGTGAGGGAAGTCTAGCTGTATTATTCGAGGAGCTAGAAGGCATTAAATGGGATATAATCGGGCTGAGTGAGGTTGGGAGGACAGATGAGGCCTATAGTGTGCTACAGAATGGGCACGTCATTTGCTATCGGGGCTTGGCAGACAGAAGAGAACTGGGAGTAGGGTTCCTAATTCACAGAAACATAGCTGGCAACATAGAGGATTACTATAGCATTAATGAAAGGGTGGTAGGCATTGTAATTAAACTGAATAAAAGATACAAAATGAAGGTAGTACAGGCTTACGCGCCTACATCCAGCCATGATGACGCTTCAGTTGAAAGCTTCTATGAAGCCGTGGAATCGGCGATGAGTAAGGTGAAAACACAGTATACTATAGTAATGGGCGACTTTAATGCAAAGGTAGGGAAGAAGCAGGCTGGAGACCAGGCAGTAGGAGATTATGGCATCGGCACTAGAAACGCCAGAGGAGAGCTACTAGTAGAATTCGCAGAACGCAATAATCTGCGTATTTTGAATACCTTCTACCGAAAACGAGAAAACCGCAAGTGGACATGGAGGAGCCCTAATGGCGTAAATAAGAACGAAATAGACTTTATAATGACTGCACACCCAGGAGTCGTGCAGGATGTGGAAGTGGTTGGCAAGGTAAGATGCAGTGACCATAGAAAGGTACGGGCTCGAATCCGCCTAGACTTGAAGAAGGAATGACAGAAACTGATACGCAAGAAGCAAATCAATGAGCTAGCACTAAGAGGGAAAGTACAGGAATTCAGAGTGTCACTGCAGAACAGGTACTCTGCTCTTAGCGAGGAAACCAACCTTAGCGTAGATACAACGAATGATAATCTGACGAGTATCATCATGGAGTGTGCAGTGAAAGTTGGATGCAGGGTAGCTAGACAGGACACCGGCAAGCTTTCCCAGGAAACGGAGGACCTAATTAAGAAGCGTCAAATTATGAAAGTGTCAAGTACAACAGACAAAATAGAACTGGCAGAGCTTTCGAAGCTGATTAATAGACGTAAAGTATGTGATGTAAGAAGGTATAACATGGAGAGAATTGAGCACACTCTGAAAAACGGAGGAAGCGTCAAAGCAGTGAAGAGGAAACTTGGGATAGGCAAAAGGCGGATGTATGCACTAAGGGACAAAGAAGGCAAATTAACTACCAATATGGATAGGATAGTTAAAATAGCGGAGGAGTTTTACAGAGATCTGTACAGTAGCCGAGACAACCACGACCTTAATACTATAAGAACTAGCAGTAACCCAGACGACACCCCACCGGTAATGATAGAAGAAGTCAGAAAAGCTTTGGAGAGCATGCACAGAGGCAAAGCTGCTGGTGAGGATCAAGTAACATCAGATCTGCTGAAAGATGGAGGACAGATTGTGTTAGAAAAACTAGCCACTCTATTTACGAGGTGTCTCCTGACGGGAAAAGTACCAGAGTCTTGGAAGAACGCTAACATCATCTTAATACATAAGAAAGGAGATGACAAGGACTTGAAGAATTACAGGCCGATCAGCTTGCTCTCTGTAGTATACAAGCTATTTACAAAGGTAATTGCTAGCAGAGTAAGGAAAACATTAGAATTCAATCAACCAAAGGAACAAGCAGGATTTAGAACAGGCTACTCAACAATTGACCACATTCATACTATCAATCAGGTAATAGAGAAATGCTCAGAGTATAATCAACCATTATACATAGCCTTCATAGATTACGAGAAGGCGTTTGATTCAGTAGAAATATCAGCCGTCATGCAGACACTGCGGAATCAGGGCGTAGATGAAATATATATAAACATTCTGGAAGAAATCTACAGGGGATCAACTGCTACCATAGTGCTTCATAAAAAAAAGCAACAGAATACCAATAAAGAAGGGTGTAAGGCAGGGGGACACAATCTCCCCAATGCTATTCACTGCGTGCTTACAGGACGTTTTCAGAAGCCTAAAATGGGAACAGTTAGGGATAAGAGTGAATGGAGAGTACCTCAGTAACCTGCGCTTCGCCGATGACATTGCATTGCTGAGTAACTCAGGGGACGAATTGCAACTTATGATTACGGAGTTAGACAAGGAGAGCAGAAAGGTGGGTCTTAAAATTATTCTGCAGAAAACGAAAGTAATGTACAACAACCTCGGAAAGGAGCAGCGCTTTGCGATAGGTAATAGTGCACTTGAAGTTGTAAGGACTATGTCTACTTAGGGCAGGTAATAACCGCAGAGCCTAACCACGAGATTGAAGTAACTAGAAGAATAAGAATGGGGTGGAGCACATTCGGCAGGCACTCTCAAATTATGACAAGTAGATTGCCACTGTCCCTCAAGAGGAAGGTATTTAACAGCTGTATCTTGCCGGTACTCAGCTACGGAGCAGAAACCTGTAGACTCACAAAGAGGGTTCAACTTAAATTGAAGACGACGCAGCGAGCAATGGAAAGAAAAATGGTAGGTGTAACTTTAAGAGACAAGAAGAGAGCAGAGTGGATTAGGGGACAAACGGGAGTCAAGGATATCATAGCTGCAATAAAGAAGAGGAAATGGACATGGGCCGGACATGTAGCACGTAGACAGGATAACCGCTGGTCATTAAGGGTCACCAACTGGATTCCCAGAGAAGGGAAGCGGGGTAGGGGGAGACAGAAGGTTAGGTGGGCAGATGAGATCAAGAAGTTTGCGGGTATAAATTGGCAACAGCAAGCACAGGACCGGGTTAACTGGCGGAACATGGGAGAGGCCTTTGTCCTGCAGTGGACGTAGACAGGCTGATGATGATGATGATGATGATGTCTTGCTTGTATTCAGTGTTTTAAAACAGAGGAGACCATAATGACTCGCAAAACATTACACGGAAGTGAGTTCATTGTGCATATTGATAAAAAAAGACGCTTACTTATCTCTTCTTACCTAAATTGTTCGTGATTTCAGTGCAAGCAGTACGTTCAACGATGGCGCCTTTCGTCGAACATTCATAGGACACTCGTAGAGAATTCAGGCGCCCCATTGCATAGTTTATTATGGAATGATCACCGTCGTCTGTGAGGAAAGCAAAAAAAGAAAATACAGCCTATTTCCAAAGTTGGTGGGAGCGATGTCTCAATAGCGTAAAGGAATTAATCTATTCTTTAGGCTTAAGGCGACTCAGAAGTGAGCTAATAGTAACATTTCTTTTGTAGTTTTGGTAACAATTTTTGGCAGTGCATTACTTTAGTTGCATTTGTAGATGAATGTAAGAGGGAGTTTTTTTGATAATGTTAACACCAAATGAGATTTCTTAGATACGTGATGGATCACGGCACCGAAACATTTAATTTTCATCTAAAACAAGACCAAGTTTTTTAGTTGACTGTGATCTGGAAATTACATCACTATTTAAAGAAACCCCAAGAAAATGATTGACAAAATTTGGAATAAATGGAATATCGCAATGTAGTCTTTGAGGGATTATGCATAGCTTACTTTTGTGAATTATCCATGTGCATTTGCTGGATCCACGTTAAGTATATACTGCAGTGCATCGCAGCGTCTTGCAAATTTCAAAAGGGTGGAGTCGTCAGCATAAAAGAGACAGTTTGCATGTTCTAGTATTTGTGGCAGGTCATCGATGAATATAAAAAATAATAGTGGCCCAAGTATTGATCCTTGCGGAACACCTGTGTTTATAATATTTGATGAAGAGAGGACACCATCAATTTTTACTTCATACGGTCGTTCTCTTAAAAAGTCACGAATCTGTTTTAAAGGAAGCCCACAAATACCGTTTGATTCAAGTTTGCCTAAATCAATGTGATGGAGTGAAACGCTTTGGTGAACTCAACTAAGACAGCACTGGCTAAAAGACCTTGGTCGATGGCTAATTTAACCCTTTTCAGTAAATGGCAATTCTCACAAAAACGATACTGATCACGCGTGAAAACAGTGAATTTTAACAGATATTTATTCAGACGATTCTATATTAGCTTTTTTATCCTCTTACGAAAGACAAACTGCAGATAGTACGATGATTACTCATGCGCTTTTGGTCACGTTTTCGAGAGCGAAGCTTCTCAAGGCATGCGTCTGTACATCCTCTGATATTGTACGTAACCACCGGTGGCACATTGCCACATGCCACAGGGGGTGCGAGATGGGACATGGCCTTCGAAATCACTGGCGCACTGCGGGTTACGACGCCACGCACCCGCAATCTCCGAGGCAATGGATGGGAGATGGCGGTACTTGAAGTGTTCGCTAGATGGATGCAGATATGGACGTACGAATGGACGGACAGACAGACTAGCAGACGGACAGACGCGTGGAGCGGGTATGTGCCACAGGGGGCGCGAGATGCGAGAGGGCAGTACTTGGAATGTTCCCTAAATGGGCACACGGACGGACGGACGGACAGACAGACTAGAAGACGGACAAAAATGGACGGACGCTTGGACGTACGGAGAAATGGACGGATAGACTCAAGGAATCACCCATGGAGAGATGAACGGACGCATGGATGCACGCACAGATCGTCGCGCGGACAGACGAAAGCAAGAACGAATGGATCGACAAAAGCACGAACGGGTTGACAAATGCTTCGCCCCACTCATCATCATTCACTCCGTCGACAGCTTACGTAGGGGTCCTCCTATCCTATCTCTCCATATATATAAATATATATATATATAGTGTCAAGTAGATCCTCCGTAAGTGGTCACAACGTGGTTTAGCTCGACGTTATGGCCTACAGTCTGGCCTTCATCAGGATGGACAGGCTCTAGGCTGAAACGTCGAAATAAACAACGTTGGGGCCACTCACGGAGGATCTACTCGACGCTGTGCGAAGCAATAGGAGGGAAGATGACCGTGTTGCAATTTTTTTATTTGAGTGACACGTCATGAAATGACGCTAAATATATGGAGAAATTTTGTCCGCAGAGACGTGTGTTTTTGGTCGCCCTGCCTTACGGCAGCTACGCGCTGAACAACGTCTGCGGACACGGGCACAGGAGCCAGCTGAAACTTTCACCTCATTTATAGAAAATGTAATTGATCTCTGCCGGCGCGTCGATGCTTCCATGAGCGAGAGTGCAAAGATACAGCACATTATGAAGGGCCTTGGTGATGACGTTTTCCCAATTCTTTTCGCGAAGTGTCCTAGCACTGTGGCAGAAGTGGTGACTTTGTGTTAGAGCTACGATGAATTGCGCAGGCAAAGAGCTCAGACGCAACGCTCAGTCCAGACAATCGAACCTGTGACCGAAGTGGAAGTCATGACTGACCAGACAAACCTTCTCACACAAATGAAAGATTTAGTGCGAGAAGAAGTGACTCGGCAGCTTTCTCTACTGCCTTTTGCTCTCGCAGCAACAGCCACTGCGACACCACCACCATTGGCTCCCATACTCCGACATGTGGTCTAGGAGCAGATTTCCGAGGCTATGCAGGTGTCCTTGCCGCAGCCCCCTTTCACCGCGCCTCTTACTTACGCTGAGGCGCTAAACCGGCAGCAGCTACACCAGCCCCCACCGTTCCAGGGACGGCCGCATACCTCAGCCTCGACTCAACCGTCCATCACCTGGGCTCTTCCCATTGCTACCACAGCCTCAACTCACCCGTCCCCCGCATGGGCTGCTCCCCTCGTCCCCAATACTTGGAGAACACGCGATAACTGGCCCATCTATTTTGCGTGTGGCAGTCCGATACTGCCGTCGTCGCGTGCCGGGATACACAGATGCCCGGACACAGAACAGCCTCATGGACTTTCCTCCATCTCATCTGGAAAATTCAAATCCTCAGTCAAGCTCGTCATCACGAAAATATCCGCGTACCATGTCTGGTCGCTCACCTTCACCCCGTCGTCGCTCCCTGTCACCATGCGTCGTCGGCCAGCTCCTGAACACGAGGGAAAATAACCACCGCGTTTCAGGAGGCAAGAACTGCGCTGTCAAAATGCTCAAGTCCTCGGACATTACCGTCGAGTATTGTCGAAGTTTTTGTGAACGGTACTCGAGCGTATGCTCTAGTTGAGCCCGGTGCTGCTGTTTCCGTGAGATATGGCAAAATTTGCCGCAAGCTCCGAAAAGTGGCTACGCGTCTTGATATGATGTCCTTGCAAACAGCGAATTGGGACCCGGTTCAGCCTGTAGCCGCCTGTACTGTCCGACTGAACCTCGCGAAGGATCACTACACTGTTGAGCTTATTGTCCTTTCGTCATGCTCACACGACATCAAACATGGATGGGATTTTCGATCGCGTAACCACGCCGTTATTGATTGCGCAAGATCGGAGCTTGAGCCCTTCCCGTTTTACGACCTACCAGCCAACCGCATTCAGCCAGCCAAACACAAACTCGTCCTCAAAGAAAGCACTGAAATTCCTCGACAGCAGCTGTGTTGCTCCCCGTGTTTTGTGACGGTATTAGCGAAGAAGCTGCATTTTTTGAACAATCAAGCCTCTTCCTTAGTCGATAATCACTTCTGCCTTATTCAACCTTCTCCATTTCCGAAGGAAACAGTTCTCTTTGCCTCACCAATTCTGTTCATTGTGAGTTGCGTTCTGTAATCATTTGTCATTGAAGTTAGCACGTTATTCTTACTTTTAAATTGTTTCTGTGAGATTACAAGGGTATATTCTTACTTTATTTGTTTCAATTGCATATTACTGTAGCTCTGTCTCCCTGCTATGTACATCACAATCATTCTCAATTCTACATTGTACAAGAGGTCCCCCTGCAGTCTCTGACTATGGGACCTGTATATCATGCACATGTATTCTTCTTCATTTAGCACAATCACCTTTGATATCCCGTCAAACTGTTTCAAGGTGAATCTCTTGGACACGTGCTTGCCATTGATAAAGAACAAATTTTTACCATGCGGCCAGATAGTATCGGTGACTACGACGCCATCAGTGCCCTCAACCCTTCCAATGTACCACCTTCCGAGCTTTTCGGTACATCAATCGCCGATAGACTATCGCCATCTGAACGCTCCGAGCTTCTCCAGCTGCGCCGATAGACTATCGCTATTTAAACGCTCCGAGCTTTTCCAGCTGCTCTGTTAGTTCCGTGAATCTTTTGACGTTGCTCAACCTACCCTTCGCCGAACTCCCAGTTTTTTTCACTGCATCGACACAGGTTTCAACGCGCCAGTATGACAGCGACCATACCATGTTTCCGCCGCGGAACATCAGATTATCACCGAACAGGCTGACGATATGCTCAAGTGCGACGTTATCCGACTTTCCCAAAGTGCATGGGCATCACCTGTCGTTCTTGTTAAGAAGAAGGATGCTTCAATTCAATTGTGCGTGAATTACAGACAAGATCACTCGCAAAGACCTCTTTGTCCAGGATTGATGTCGCCCTTGATTGCTTACAAGGTGCCGAGTTTTTTTCGTCGTTACATTTGCGTTCGGGGTATTGGCAGGTGCCCTTAGCAGATTCCGGTCGTCGAAAAACAGCCTTCATAACACATGATGGGCTATATGAGTTCAATGTCAAGCCGTTCGGCCTCTGCGATGCGCCAGCCACATTCTAGAGCATGATCGACTCGGTTCTGTGGGGTTTGAAATGAAACATGTGCCTCTGCTACCTCCCCGATATCGTCGTAGTTGCACCCAATTTCGCAACACATCTTTTACGCCTGAAACATGTCTTCACCTGTCTGAAGAATGCGCAGCTCCCACTGAATCTCAAGAAATGCAACTTCGATACTCAGAAGCTCACCATTCTTGGTCCCGTCGTGTCGAAGGATGGTGTTCTTTGTGACCCGGCTAAACTACGTGCTGTCACGAAATTCGCCAAACCGACGACCGTAAAACAGTTACGCAGCTTTATAGGATTATGCTCCTACTTTCGTCGGTTTGTGCGCAACTTTGCCTCCATAATCGGCCCTTGGACCCAGTTTTTAAACAGCGCCAATAATGTCTCGTCATGGTCTTCTGAGTGTGATCAGCTTTCGCCACTCTTCGCCATCTCCTGACATCACTGCCTATATTCGCTACTATAATTCCACAGCCGCAACTGAGATCCATAGAGACACCAGCGGTGTCGGTATTGGTGCAGTTTTTTTCTCAAGGCAAGCCTGGATCCCCTGAGCATGTCGTCACCTACGCCAGCAGAACGTTCACAAAGACTGAGGAAAACTACAGTGTTACCCAAAAAGAGTGCTTGGCCATACTTTGGGCACTTTTCAAGTTTCGCCCACACCTATATGGCCGCACGTTTGCTGTAGTTGCAGACCACCCTGCCTTAAAGTTGGTTGTGGTCGCTGAAGGATCCGTCAGATAGCATTGCTCGTTGGGCTCTGCGACTTCAAGAGTATAAATTCCGCGTCCTGTACAGTTGCGGCCGCCAACATGGCGATGCTGATGTGCTCTCATGATCACCACTGTTCACTGAGGCTGCCTCTATATCCTCCATAAGACACATGCTCTTTGTTCTTGACATCGACACCTTGTCCTTTCCACAGCGCGACGATGCATGGATAAGTTTGCTTCTGGGTGTTTTATCTGAGGTACCGACACTTCCAACCACTCGAGCAATGCGATGCCAGGCTTAGCACTTCATCATTCGAGGTGGCCTCTTATACCGGCGCAATCAGTCACCAGACGCGAGGAAGTAGCTGCTCGTTATTTCACGAAAGCTGCGCTCTACAATCTGTGCATCATTTCACTACTACCTGCAAAGTGCTCACGCCGGTGTCTTTAAGGTCTACGAACGTTTACGGAAGTGGTACTACTGGCGTGGGATGTTTACCTTTGTTCGGCAGTTTATTTGCGGATGCCACGAGTGTCAGCGACTGAAACAGCCACCGCATCCAGGAGCAGCTCCACTACAGCTGCTTGCGTGCCCTGACCGCCTAGTCGATTGCGTCGGAATGGATCTTTATGGACCGCTTCAATTGACCACGGCAGGTAGCCGGTGGGCTACCATTGCTGCAGATCACCTGACACGGTACGCCGCAACCGCTGCTCTTCCTACGGCGACCACTCAGGGCGTTGCAGCTCTAATCACCAATCATCTGGTGCTACGTCATGGTCCTCCTCGCGAACTCCTCAGTGACCGGGACCGTGTATTTCCATTCGACTTAATCCAAGCACTTCTCTACTAGTGCGATATTGTACAGTGGATGAGAACTGTTTACCATCCTTAGATCAATGGCTTGACTAAGCGGTTTATTCGGACTCTGATTGTCATGTTCTCGACGCATTTTGCATGTGACCAAACAAGCTAGGAAGTGGTTCTTTCGTTTGCGACCTACGCGTATAACACCGCTTCCCAAGTCACCACCCCATTTCCCCACTCTTCTATACGGATGTCAACCATCACAATCGGCACTTTGCTGCCTCACGCACCAGATGCATCTGACTGCACGGCCGTGTCGGAAGCCGCCCGTCACGCCGAAGAATGCTGCCAACTAGCGAAGTAGTTTACTAGAACCCACCAGCAACCCGAGTGATAAGCCCGCGATGAGGACCACCCTCCTCCCGCGAAGTTCGCCCCTGGAACACTTGTATGGCTGTGTGTAGCACCTTGTGCACCCGGTTTGTCTACCAAGCTAGTTCCAAATTACCAAGGTTCATACAGCGTGGTAGAGCACGTATCACCCACTAATTTCGCCATTGAACCGTTTACGCCACTCGGTGACCATCGTCGGCGTGGACACGATGTTGTTCACGAGGAGCGCTTGAAGCCGTACTTCGAGCCGCTCGTTCCCATCTGTTAGATTGCCAGGATGGCTTCAATTTTCTTGATGGGGGCAATTATAATGAAGGAATGATGAAACACCAGGAAACAAGAAGCATCATCACAGAGAGAGGAAGCACGAGGTCGACGTTCGAGCACCACCATCTTTCTCGTCCTGTCGCTATCTCCGATCTTCCGCATGTCCGTTCGGCTTGTCCAGTGAACCTCCCTGCGCGTGTTTTATTCATGGCGACACTTAGCCCGTAAAAAATAGGGCACAGGCAAGAAGACACGGGACAGTGCTCGTTCTGTGTCTCACCCGCGACAACACTTTACCTAATGTTTTAACGCGGTAGCGTTGAAGAGCTCGTTTCGCAGAAATTCAGGTTTGGGCGTCGTTGATTGTCACCAAAAATTTATCATCTTATGCGTTACCGCCTAACCGAGAATAGTGCAAATGAAATAAATAAAAGATAAAAACCGCTCGTTCACGTGACAAGTGAATGTTATACCACACAGCCACGCCTCTGCTTGTGAGAATAACTTTCTCTGCTTGTGAAAAGAACCCTGAAAAGAACTTTCTCTGCTTGGAAAAGCAGTGAAAGTAGCTTTCATGCTTTACAAGCACACGAGTCTGGTATACATGCTTCGCAATGCATCATAAAACATTCCAGTAATACTGCTTGGTACAAGCGCACATTGCCAGCGGACGTCGGATCGTGATTAACATAATATAATGGTTTCGTGGTTAAAAACCGGTCACCCGCTTCAAAAGACGCACACGCTACTGCGCCTATTTCTTTATGGTGACGTAGTGAATGCATAGCAAGTTCGAAAAGATTTCATGCACTAAGTGTTTGAAGTACGCACTACGAACAAGATGTCGCTATTTCGTTCAACTCCTAAAGGCGAAGCTTTAGGGCCTCTTATTTTTATGGTACCATTTACCATCGAGAAATAGGAGTCACTGTATTTTCCCATTAGTTTCGTGACTACACGTGTGTTGTGTTCTCTTTCAGGTAGGGTTGGTATTTTTTTAGCTGTAATGTTGAGGTTATCTTTTCCTTTTACCAGATGCAATGTCAAAGACGACAATATGGCTAGTCTAAACGTCGGCTCTATGGATGTTAACAAAATTTTCATTTCCTATTGCAGAGGCTTCAAACACGTGGCACGCAATTCAATCACGACTCTCTTTGTCTCATATTTCAAGAAAACATCAAATTAGTGTGCTCATGAGCTACATAGAGAAGATTGCTCTTAAGAACTTTTCTTGTGAGGAATCTTTCAGTTTAAGTTTACTCAACCCCGTGACAAGTACATGAACACACACGTGGTTTTGTGCAAAGAGAGAACTGTACATTTGACAGTTTGACTGGTCTCTTCAGCTAGAACAAAAATGTGTTAATGCATAACTGCAGAACAAACCTCTCAATCGGTGTCTACAGATTTATGTCACTTTAGAAATGTGTATGAATATTACTGAAATCTGGCACCAAATTCTTCCAGAAATGGCTCATACAAAATACGGGAAAGCTTTTTCAAATGATTCCGTTAGCCGACACTTCGTACTTATCCCCCTTCCCGCTCGACTTTACCTTTGTTTTTCTGGTCCATGCTGGGGCTAATTTTCGTCACTGCGGCCGATAAGCTGAGCTGTGTTTGAGACCCATGTCCTGAAGCTTCCACTATTGAGCCTCGTCTAGTTTGCATTACCACAGAAATATTTTTCAGAGGCCAAAAGTTATATCCACTACTTTCATTTACCTGCTCCATTTGGCGGAGAAATACTCGTCTACATCAACTTATCAGAAAGTCAAATGAAGTATAATATGCCCCTCTAGTCTGGCGCCTTATAATGTCGTGGGTTCGGTACACGTGAATACCAAGAAATAAATATTTGTTCGAAGTGCAGGCAGGAAAGCCGAATTGATATAAAATTCTTCTAGGACCCGTAGACTATTTTTATCCAGAGTCTTCTTTCGTGCTTATTCACGGTTCTCAAGATTACCTGATTCTAGGCGAACGTTCGTGGAAAAAGGGTATGTACTGTCTTTGCAAAAACAGGGTGTGTGGCTGATAAATAAGTTGCAGTATTGTAGACCAGAAATGAGATACATGCATGATGAATATTTGCCTCAATGAGTTCAGTCAGTCATCATGGTTGAAAAGCAACATTCTAATTGCAGCATCCAGGATTAACGAAGCGACAAAAGAAAATGTTACAGGTAATGCTGAAATTCGAGCCAGTTGCTTTTGACTTGAATACGTAATATAGCAAAAAAAACAAGGACAGTAACAAAATCCACACAGACCAACCGCTAGACTTAAACTTGAGTTGACCAGACTTTTGTTGAAATATAGTGGTCGTCCTGCCTTTTGTTCTGCTATGTTATAAAAGTAGTACACGCAATCTGAAATGTAGACTTTTTTGCACTAGCTTCAAGTTATCAAATAAAAGAAAGTCACTCATATCGTTAAGTTAGGTATGTATTATTCTCGAACTTTAAGCAAAACATCAGTGAGAAATTTATTCTCTTAATCAGAGGAATAAATACTTAACAGCCCATATGGCGTACGTCATTCAGTTGCAATTTGTGTCATTTAATTTACCCCACATGTGTTGTGAAAGCTTCGGTTAAACGGAAACAAAAAGTAATAAATATATTTCTTTGGCTGAATGAAATATTTTTATTTATCATCGAACACGAGCTACGAATCTGAAAATTTGTTTTTCTTCTATTTATTGCAGGACAAAAAGCAAACTGCTCAATGTGGGCCGTGAAACGCTACTCTAAAACTTTAATGGAGATTTGCAATGCAACGTTTTATGAAAATTGCCATGACACACGTTACCTTAGTGAGTGTGATAAACGCGCAAACTCCAACCGCTGGTAGATTCTCAGAGAAGGCAAACGCACGAAGGGGAGACAGAAAGTTAGGTGGGCCGATGAGATTTAAAAAATCGCAGGTATAACGTGGCGGCAGAAAAATCTGTAATGATCGAGCTGATGGAAACAAAGACAATGGTGCGTCATGAATATTTTTGTTCCTGCATGTGCAAGTCAGCAAAAAAGAAAGATGTGTGAGTGATACCAACAACACAAGTGGGTTTATTAAAACGATAGCCCTCTCGAAACTGACACTGGCAACGTGTCAATTTTCAGACAGACCAGTTTTCTTAAAGCAAAATATTGATCGGAAAATGGATGTGAAAGCAATGACCCTTTTGAATAAATTGCTTTCTAAGCCTAGTCAATATTTGGTTTCTTACTATTGCTGATGAAATGTCGCGAAAGATCACGTTTTGTAATGCCTAGTTCACACTGAAACATCCGCTTTCTACAGCGACCGAAATTCCCCTGCCGCCGAAACGCAGCGTCGTTCGCACTGGACGCGCCCCGCGCCGCCGAATATGCCATCTACTACGGGGCGAACGCGGGATGGATGCCCTGTCACCCGGTTGTTGTCGCGGCTCGCAAACGCTACTACGCTATCCGGTGGTGTATACTTCGACGGTTCTCATACGCAAGAAAAGACAGTACTGCTTACTTTGCTGGCGAGTGGTTGTCTTGTAATGCACGAAGAGCAGAAATAACCCCCCGACGCCAGCGGCGTTGGTGGGTTCGTTTTGCTCTGCAAGACCGCAACAGGCTCGGTCACGCCAACAGCAAGCTCGGTCACCTCTTTCACGAAATACGGAAGTGAAGTAGGCACAGAGTAGGTTAAACTCCCGTTGGTTTCAACATTCAGTTACGTGCACTGCGGCATAACAAATGAGTAGGGCTTGGCCGCCATTTTTCAAAATTCCTTGACTAGCGCTCCTATTGGTCCGCGGTGACCGATTCGGCGGCAGACGCCGCAAAAGTCGGTCCGAGAGCGATCGGCGCGGAGAGGGCCCTTTCGGTGGATCTCGCCGCCGCCGAACCGGATTCGGAGCACTTTCGGCGGCCGGAATGCTCAGTGTGGACGCGGCCTTACACCGTGCCCGCAGCGTCTGCGGTGGGACGAATTCTGATCGCTTTGCGATGACAGAAAATTCGAAAAAATACACCATATCTCGCTAAAAAGAACGATAGGTAGCATGTGAAGAAGTACAAGGATCGACTAAAAGTTCTGTTTATCAGGGCCACCTTGCCCGATGTTGCCCGCGTCCTTACCAATGGAGCACATCATAAGTTCAGTGGCGTTTCTGTTTCTGTTACTCGTCCCGAATGGTCGTTGGAACCGGCCGCATGGGTTTATCGTCATGCCACGAGGGAATATGTGCTTTTGTCGTGCGTCCATGGCGCGTCTGCATCATCTCGTTCTCCGACACCATCACGCGATTGTTGAGAGGGTGTAAGGGGGAGAAAGTGCAACATTTAACCCAACCCAGGCAAAAACACAGGACCGAACGCGCTGGCACGTTAGCGCGTTCTTGCAAAGCTTGAGCTATCTTTTGTGCATGCGGCGTAAGGGTGGCTTCGCACATCAGATTGAGCTGGACAGTAAGCTCTTTCGCATCTAATAAAACAACCAGTGAAAAGATGAGCCTGGCAAAACAGGCACGTTCATGTCCATGATGAGTCTGGCTGTGCGAAACCACCAGCTTGTTTTGCGAATGTCGGACGCCCGCTCCGTACCCGCACGTAACCAGACGTGGCCAAGATATCTGCGACCCAGCTTACGCCTTCGCATCCACGAACAAAATAACGTGAGCATCTTCACAAAGTTCTTGCTTCTCCAAAGGATGGAAAACCATGATAGCAGCTCTGCATTTACCGAAGCTCAGGACATGGTTTCTTGCCATTGTGTTTCGTTTCACTTCACAGAGTTCTTGCTTGAGTGTACCCTGTCATTTTGAAAAAAATAAATAAAAAATGAATGCTTTGATAGAGCTGCTTTATGTGTTCCTTCAATCAAGAATATTTAATCGCTTTCCGAAAAGCAAATGCAAGCATTAAACCTTCGTGCTCACTTTGCACGTGGGCTTGAACCACTGACATATTACTGTTTTATTAGATTTCGCAGATGAGCATACGAACGATTTCATGTATTTTTTCCTTTGTGGTGCATTCACGAGTATCTCTAAGCTTGTCGTAGCTTTCATATAAATTTAAGTATAATGCAATCTGTAAAGCCCTGCCCGAAAATACCATCCTAAACTTTCAATGCTCGTGAGAAAACGTTCCTGTTCGACGCGCTTGCAAAATCAAAGACGAAACCACACGCAAACACACTCGTTCGCGTAGTAACGCATGTGCGGAAGCTGTGCCCACATAGCTTTAGCTGTGCGTCCACAGAAAGTTGTCGCGAGGTATAGTAAGCAGAGCAAGTGTCCAATTAGCTTTCGAACCTGTGCGGTATATGTCGTCCAGGACGCGCAATTTCACTGTCACAAAATAGTCAAATAAAAGACTTGCGCAATGTGCGATACTGTGCACGCGTTCACTAGAGAAATTGGACGCTTTCATTTCACGACTATATGGGAGCTTCTATTTCAATATGAGCACCCGGCGCCCTCTTGAAGGTATCAAGATGAGACACAGATAACCCAACAGAGTGCACAACGGCATTATGCGCAGTTGTTCTTCATTACCACTGTAATCGTGCGCGCACCGCGTTACGGTATTCTGGAGCGTTGCGCTCGCTTCTACTGGTGTTATAATAGTCTGTGATGCATGCAAAATACTATGTCATGTAATTGATAAGCTTCCTCGGGCACAAGTGAAGCATTCTGAAGGTTGTTTCACTCTCGTAAGAAGACACCATACAACACGAGATAAGCTTTATTCCGTTAAAACGTCACTTTTAGATGCGGAGCATCTAATACTCGAGGCTTGTAGTGCGGCGCCGTCCGCAAGCTTCCTCCTTCTTCTTCCACCATCTGTGCATCCCTTCCTCCTCTACACACCGCGCGCGCTTCACTCCTCCACCATCTGTGCACCCTTCCTCCTCTACACACCGCGTGCGCTTCTCCTCTTCACGAACATTCGCTAGCTGTATAATGTAGCACGCATGCGCCGTCACGCTTCGAGAACATCGGCAGCTGACGCGCGCGCATGCGCCGTCGCGCTTCGAGAACATCGGCAGCTGACGCGCGCGCATGCGCCGTTGCGCTTTTCCCCCTTCTCGAACATTCGACAGCTGACGCGCGCATGCACCGTCACCCACCATCTGTGCCGCGCGCGCTTCTCCCCTTCGAGAACATTCTACAATTCTCCTGATTCTCCAGTGGACGCGCATGCGCCGTCGCGCTTCGAGAACATTCAACAGCTGACAGTGCATGCGCCGTCGCGCTGTATATATACTCAAGGTCGGCGCTCGCTCGCTCAGTTGCCGCTCGTCGGTTGGTTTGTACGGCGCGTCGACGTCCAAGGTCGCGGTGAAATGAATTCCAACGAATCCACAAACACAATGATCGACGTCCCTTCGACCAGCACCGCCCTTTCGCATACGTGTGTACGTGTTCACTCATTTAACACCCCCTCCTACAACCACGTTAACCAATTTAGCCATCGACCCAAGTAAGTCGCAATTTAACACCCCATTTCACAACCACGTTAACCAATTTAGCCATCGACCCAAGTAAGTCGCACTTTAACACCCCGTTAACCAATTATATGCTCCGCATCCTCCTCAGTGTTCCCCCGAGGGAAGCTGCGGGCATTTTTTTTCTTCAGTGTCGCTGATTTCCGTGCTGCGGCCTTCTTCTGCACATTGTCCTAGATGCTCTCATTTTTCAGCCAGCAGACGTTGTTCAAGACAACATTGGTTGCTGCGCGAACTACCAAGCGAAAAATAGTTTGTGCGGTGTTGCCATTTTCACAAGTATCAATGTCGGTCTGTGGACCCAGCAAAAAATAAAAAAATGCCGGCGAAGCGATGATACCACGTTGGTCACTGCGTGAGCGAAAGTTTTGGCGTGTTTTCTCAATGACAATTTTCGCACAACTAGCTTCGCTACCAGAACCATGTCACAGCGCTGCCTCAGGCACAGCACTTGGAACAGAGCTACCATAAGGTAGCAAGAGGAGTTGCCCTCCGTTCAAAACAACAGAAAGTGAGAGATCTAGGAGAACACTCAATGAGCATTTAACGTAAGGAGAAGGATTGTTTTTGATGTCAAGCAACCTTATTTTTTGTTACTCATAGGTACTGTCCAAAAATTATTATTGCAGATCCCTGACAGCTTTACCTTAAAGTCAGTAAAAGAAGACACCTTGTTTCTTTTTTTGCTCAAGTTCTCTATATACTCCAGTGATCTGTTCACAGTTTCTAGCAAAGCAGCGCTCTCCCTTTTTGCGGTCTTCCTCGCTGTCGATTCACGACGTGTTGGCTTTGAGGACAAGTATTTTGAACAGTTCGGAAAGATAGAAGGTACCACATTGTGTTTCGGCTCGTGTTTCTCCCGTTCTACTTCAATTATCTTTCCTGTTCGTTCATCTCGATGTGACAGCGTCGTTATGAAATTCTCTGCTTAGAAGTGTAGATCACAAATCCGTGAGCACAAAAAAGGCGGTTGTTTTAAACTCGCTACACAAGAAAGACAATATGCATAGATAAAACCTGCCAATAGCTATCTCTTCGTAATTATTTACCCGTAGTATTAACATATGAAGTCGTTCTCAAAGAAAAAAAAGACGGCAAAGTGATACGCATATGATACCAATAAAAGAGATTTTTTTACGTGACAATATGAATTTCGCTATTCATGGACCGGGTAAGTACTACGCCTATGATTCTCCTCTTGCCCCGTCGCGGTGGTCTAGTGTATAAGGTACTCGGCTGCTGACCCGCAGGTCACGGGGTCGAATCTCGGCTGTGGCGGCTGCATTTCCGATGGAGGCATAAATGTTGTAGGCCCGTGTGCTCAGATTTGGTGCACGTTAAAAAACCCCAGGTCGTCGAAATTCCCGGAGCCCTCCACTACGGCATCTTTCATAATCATATGTTTGTTTTGGGACGTTAGACCCTACATATCTATATCTACGATTCTCCTTAAAAGAATAAAGGAAGCAAAAAATTGCCCGCAGCTTCCTTCGGGGGAACACTGAGGAGGATGCGGAGCATATAATTGGTTAACGGGGTGTTAAAGCGCGACTTACTTGGGTCGATGGCTAAATTGGTTAACGTGGTTGTGAAGTGGGGTGTTAAATTGCGACTTACTTGGGTCGATGGCTAAATTGGTTAACGTGGTTGTAGGAGGGGGTGTTAAATGAGTGAACACGTACACACGCATGCGAAAGGGCGGCGCTGGTCGAAGGGACGTCGATCATTGTGTTTGTGGATTCGCTGGAATTCATTTCACCGCGACCTTGGACGTCGACGCGCCGTACAAACCAACCGACGAGCGGCAACTGAGCGAGCGAGCGCCGACCTTGAGTATATATACAGTGCGACGGCGCATGCACTGTCAGCTGTTGAATGTTCTCGAAGCGCGACGGCGCATGCGCGTCCACTGGAAAATCAGGAGAATTGTAGAATGTTCTCGAAGGGGAGATGCGCGCGCGGCACAGATGGTGGGTGACGGTGCATGCGCGCGTCAGCTGTCGAATGTTCGAGAAGGGGGAGAAGCGCAACAGCGCATGCGCGCGCGTCAGCTGCCGATGTTCTCGAAGCGCGACGGCGCATGCGCGCGCGTGAGCTGCCGATGTTCTCGAAGCGTGACGGCGCATGCGCGCTACATTATACAGCTAGCAAATGTTCGTGAAGAGGAGAAGCGCACGCGGTGTGTAGAGGAGAAAGGGTGCACAGATGGTGGAGGAGTGAAGCGCGCGCGGTGTGTAGAGGAGGAAGGGATGCACAGATGGTGGAAGAAGGAGGAGGAAGCTTGCGGACGGCGCCGCACTACAAGCCTCGAGTATTAGATGCTCCGCATCTAAAAAGATAACATAAAACCACCTTCAAAGAGGCTTTCAACATCAGCAATAAAAGAAAATTACATTTTTACATCGTTTTTTGCGTTCTTGCATCGCATCATGAGAATATCATTTTTATTGTCGCAATGACTTATTACATAACACGCTTGACATCATAGAAGTGTTGCACAATGGAACATTCAGAAAATAAAGCAGAGACCAAATCAGACATAGTTTATGGCTGTAAAAGCGAAATGGAAGTTATTTTAACTATACTTTGAGAAGGATATCTTAGCATTGCTCATTTACAAACGCACCCCACTGATCAGTGAATATTCACGGGAAATGCATGCTTCGTCATCGTTGCGTTGAACTATTCTCATTATGTACGAAAAGAGTATTTCGATATTACAGATGTCACAGCTAAGAACGATGATTCACACATCCGATAAAGCAATGTGACAATTTTTTACCTTATAATGCAATTCTGGCGGGAAATCCATCCGTGGGATAGCTCGAAGCCACGCTTTTTTCTGCTCGTCATCACTTGGGAATGAATGTAACAAGTTATGGCGGCAATGAAAATGGTATTCTCATGAGGCGCACCTTTGGCCCATTGTCATAGTTTCCGCGGCACCCAGGAACACGACACCAACCCATGTTTCACGAACTTAGAGCCGCTACTATCTTTAAAATTCACGTCAAATCTTATTCATTTATTTATTTGCTTTGAGTACATAGAGAACACGACGACAGAAAAAATAGGGCGGGCACAGGCTGACAACTTCCACCTATAGGGGCACAAAGCCTGCGCGCTCCTTCGGGAAGGGGAAGCATAGAGGAAACGTCACGTCGGGAATTAACACGTGTACGCAGAAAAAAAGAACACTCACACGGACACGAAGAACACCAAATCGAGCTCGAACACACGCCACGAAGAACACAAATTGCACAGCAGCTTGGCGCACATGCACTGACTTGCCAGGCCGAGCGCGCCGAGAACAGGCTTGGAGCCAGTGTAGCCAGGCGCTTTTCTGGTTTTCCCGTTGGCCCCTCCGCGTGACGTGGCACATGGTGAAAGGAGGATGTGAAGGGGCCTGAAGAGTTTCTTCAGGTTGTACTCACTTGAAGTGCAGTTTGTGTTACGCAATAACTTCTCCGTTGCAATCTTGTTAAGAATTGCTGCTAGAATCTTGGGATGGCTTATCGATTTCCCTTATGTGTTTCTTATGTGATTATTAAAGGGAAAAGAAGAGAAAAGTGAGCTCCGTAACTGTCTGCATCAGAGTGCGACACCTCAACAGTAGATCACAAGGTTGTCGCTTTCCTGTATAGTGCAGTGCGTATGGCACTTTAAAGCATTCACAGTTTATGCAAGCAACCTTCTTCAATCGTCATAAAACTTTTGTTTTTGTGCACAGTGTAAATAGGAAATTTCTAAACAGTGAGCATTTTGGGATAGCTTACTACTATTCCAAAATGCAACAGAATATTTCACGTTGCTCACGTTTGCTGTTAATAGACTGCCTGTTGTATATATTATCATGTGTGCTGCGAATGATAAAATTCAGTTGGTAGTCAGAGCTAGTGTTGTCCTCTTTGCTTTCCTTGCCTCACCTTTCGTTTCACTTTTCTTCTAGCACCTTCGTGCTCGCGCTGCAGCTCTTATTACAATAAATTCCAACCAACTAGCCCAAATAGCCGTTCTTCTTCAATGCATTTCTAGCACACAGAGCAGTCCTACTTTTTTGGATCCGTATTCTCAAGACCCAGCCACTTTGGTTTCGTGGATTGCAGTATGATTATGTCGAGCACGCGCAGCGTCGTGGAATATTCGGCAAGGGACACGTCCGGAAGAAGTTCGCAATTTGTGTGGGGTTTTAGCTCCGTCCAGAGGACACGCAAAAAGGATGTGCAAGATCATCCGGTCTGAGTGCTGAAGACAAGTGTGCTTCTACAGAGATTGCCTCCGGGTTTTATGCGGCCGGTTCCTGACTGGTCGTCACCGGGAGAGCGTACCGACAGTGGTACTACAAGTCTGAGTTGGCAACTGAGTCTTTGTGGAATCGTGTGCGGCCTCTTCTGCTAAGACGAAGCAGGTGTTCCGGACCAGTGGGGACGTTCATCAACCTGGGTGACACGCCTATTCCTGAGAAGTTTCAACAGACGCTTCGTCTGGGACTGAGGTTCAGCCTGGAACCTTCCCTTCGAAGAGCTGAAAAGGTGGCTCTCCCTAGGAATGTGTCAGCCCGTCTGCCTGAAGATGAACGTTGTCGGTGCGCTTCGGAATGCATCGACGTCCTCTTGAGAGGTGGGTCTATCTATCTATCTATCTATCTATCTATCTATCTATCTATCTATCTATCTATCTATCTATCTATCTATCTATCTATCTATCTATCTATCTATCTATCTATCTATCTATCTATCTATCTATCTATCTATCTATCTATCTATCTATCTATCTATCTATCTATCTATCTATCTATCTATCTATCTATCTATCTATCTATCTATCTATCTATCTATCTATCTATCTATCTATCTATCTATCTATCTATCTATCTATCTATCTATCTATCTATCTATCTATCTATCTATCGAGACGACCACATCAATATGTGTTGTTGGATGACACTAAAATAGAAGTCTTGCTGTGTGATATTGGTGCCTTGTCACTCTGAGCATCTTTGATCTTTAGCTTACATCTAGTTCAACACGTCATTGCATGCAGCGCAAGGTAACGAGCTTCTTATTCCTATACTAAACCTAGGAATGATGCGTTAGCATTAATAAAAAGATTATTATCTGAGGTATTACGTCCCAGAATAACAATATGATGACAAGATACGCCGTAAAACTCTGGTAATTTCTACTATCTTGTTTTCTTTATCCTGCAGTGACATCACACAGTGCACAGGTCTCTACTATTTCGCCACCATCATGGCAATGTGAGTGCTGCGTCCAGGATCGATCTCGGGGCAATCGCTGAGTTTTTAACAAGAACGTGTTTTATACCGGGCTCAAAACCACCACTCTTCTGGCGTATTTCCGTCATGGATATGACGTTGTGAAATATATATACTAACAGATCTCAAACTGACAAAAAATTGGCCCTGTATCTACATGTTTCACTGCAAATGTCGTTGAAAGACAATAGTCTTGCGTCTGGAGAGAGCGAACAAAACGTTTATTTGATGTTATGCGCAAGAAAATCGATGAATGGTATTCTGGAGGAGCTGCGTTAGAGAGCCTCGATGCGTTCAGCGGATGCGAACCAATGCATCGAGGCACGTCATACGTGATACATGAGCGCTACCTGGCTGTTATCTTGGAAAACGAAGCGCGTGGCTTGCACGCTCGTCTCGGAGGTGATAAGGTGCAGAAAGCAAGGTGACGGGTAGGTTGATTGATGGATATGTGGGGTTGAACGTCCCAAAACCACCATATGATCATGAGAGACACCGTAGTGGAGGGCTCCGGAAATTTCGACCACCTGGGGTTCTTTAACGTGCACCCAAATTTGAGCACACGGGCCTACAACATTTCCGCCTCCATAGGAAATGCAGCCGCCGCAGCCGGGATTCAAACCCGCAGCCTGCCGGTCAGTAGCCGAGTACCTTAGCCACTAGACCACCGCGGCGGGGCCAAGTGACGGGTAGGTGCCACCACTATGTTGTCTTAGCAAAGCGCTGGAAATACTTGCCTTTTCGTGCAAGCGTTGCATTGTCAGCGTAGCGTGATAAACGCTACGGTCCTTAGAATTGCTTATGGATTCCTTTTCTTGTATAAAGAGATACATGCACAGAATATTCACATGTTGTTATGGTGCCTCAGATATGCGCAATAATTTCTTTTTAATCAAGAATCGCACAAGTATATACCCTGAAACTTGAGCAATATTGGTGGGCACTGTGGACGGGGTTGGATTTAGGCCGTTTTGGGTATGGTTTTGGCGGACAAGTCCACAGACAGACAGACAGACAGACAGACAGACAGAAATTTTTGCGTAGTAGGTACCCAAGAAAGCCTATCGTCTTTAAAAACTAGGTGAAACATTTCTTTTGCAGGGCATCGAACCTACAACGTCTACGCTGCGCACGACGCAAAACCCCTAGACCACGAAACGTAGATTGTCTCGTTTGGTGAGGGGCGATAAATTTGTACAGACCCTGGATGACATAAGGTTTTGTCCACCGATGCGCCTGAATAGCATCGGTGGGCAAGAAGAGCGTTAGAAAATAGCCCGCAGATTTTCTACACTTCTGCTACTTCATTTTGCAAAATATATTGAAATAAATGTTCTTTTGAGCTCCATAAAAACTACAAAACTGCCTTGACGCCCAGTCTTTTTATCTGAAAAACTAAGAAGCGACTTTTCTCACTCTTGAAAAAACAAGAAAATGTCTTTTAGGTTTCGACATTACGAGCTGATAAATTAGGTGATCGGAAGTTCTTTTGCGGCAACACGCAATTGTGAAACCATCTATACACCATGTATCGCTAGTGGTTCAAAGAGCTCAGCAATTTCAGCCCGTTTTTGTTATCAGTAACAAGATGGCATAGAGGGCGTGGGTTGGGTAAAGCCATAGGCGTAGATGCCGGGGGGGGGGGAGGGCGAGAGAGGCGCTAGCCCCCCCCACACTTTTGACGCTATAGTATGGGAAACGCTCTAGTATGGGAAGGCGTAGTGAGGCGTCGTTTTACATCACAACAGTAATCATTGAATAATTTTCTTACGAGAGAACGAAATTGGAAATTTTGCCAACATTACCGCTGTGATGATTTTTCTTTCCGTGCGGGTTTTCACATTATATATATATATATATATATATATATATATATATATATATATATATATATATATATATATATTTATTGCAATGAGCAACGTTGCGTAAAAACACAGGTTAATATTCGAAAAACGGTAGCCGCAACAAGCTGGTACAGACAGGAACCCGGCAAGCACGAGCCACACACAGACGTCAACGTCTTCTTTCACGCTGGCACAGAGCTGGCGCCACTATGCTTCGGTACAATTACTCCCCGCGCAGAAAGGGGAAAACCTGGTGACCTTAAGAAATGACACGACAAAGGGGTCGTAGCACGGTTTGAGACGTGATACGTGTACTGTTTCACGCCCACGGCAGCGTTGGTCTGAAGGTGGATCAATGAGCTCCACTTCATAGTTGACAGGAGATGTTTGTCGCAACACACGTTAGGGGCCATGGTATTTCGACGAAAGCTTCAGGGAAAGACCGAGAGGGGTAGACGGGACCCAGAGCCAAACCAGCATTTCTGGTTATAGTGGACACTAGACACAGAGGCATAGTGGTCAGTTTTCTGAAGCCACTGGTCTTGTGCGGTAAATGAGCGAGCGAGTTGACGACACTCTTCGACATAAGCAGCTGCTTCGGAAACAGGCGTTGCTTCGGAGACATCAGGCCTGTACGGGAGAATGGTGTCCATGGAGCATGATGGCTCACGTCCGTACAAGAAGAAGAAAGTAGAAAAGCCAGTGGTTGTTTGTGGCGCAGAGTTGTACGCGTACGTTACAAAAGGGAGCACTTGGTCCCAATTAGTGTGGTCGTCAGAGGCGTACATGGCAAGCATATCTCCAAGGGCACGGTTAAAGCGCTCTGTCATGCCATTGGTTTTGAGGACGGTATGCCGAGGTTTTCCGGTGGACAGTGCGACATTGCATGAGCAGCTCGTCGACGGCGTTCTAGAGAAACACGCGTCCACGGTCACTCAGTAATTCACGAGGGGCACCGTGTCGCAAAGTGAGATGGTGAACAAGAAAGGACGCAACGTTTTTCGCAGTGGTAGCAGGCAGCGCAGATGTTTCAGAGTAGCGTGTAAAATGATCTACGGCGACGATAATCGACCGGTTGCCTCGAAGAGTGTTGGGTAAATGACCATAAATATCACTTCCGACGTGATCGAATGATCTCGCTGGGCAGGTTAAGGGTTGAAAAGGGCCAGCAGTGCTGCGAGAAGGCGTCTTGCGCCGTTGACACGTGGTGCATGACCGAACGTACTGGCGAACGTGCCGATACATGCCGCACCAGTAGTATCTTAGACGAAGGCGAAAGTAAGTCTTAAATACTCCAGCGTGGCCACACTGGGGGTCATCGTGAAAGGCAGCGCAGATCTCCGAGCGCAAATGACGAGGGATGACAAGGAGCCTCCTACGGCTGTCCGTCACGTAATTGTGGCAATACAACAAGCCTGCATGAACAGCAAAGTGTCTTGCTTGACGAGAGAGGGAGAGTGAAGTCCTTTCTGGCGAACTGTGAGAAAGGAAGTCGAGCAAAGAATTGATCCAAGGATCCTTGAGCTGCTCGGATGGCATGTCGGTGATGCTCAACGATGACGAATCGCAAACGGCAACAGATAAGCAGGCAAGGTCAGGAGGCAGCGGAGGATGAGATAGTGCATCGGCGTCTGAATGTCTGTGTCCTGAACGATTAACAACACTGATTTCGTATTCCTGAAGGCACAAAGCCCAACGAGCGAGGCGGTCAGTAGGATCTTTCATGGACGCTGGCCAGCATAAGGCATGGTGATCTGTGACAACATCAAACTGGCGTCTGTAAAGGTAAGTGCGAAATTTTCCTCCCAAATGATAGCCAAGCACTCCTTTTCTGTGACGGAATAGTTGGACTCTGCCTTCATTAGGGTACGGCTGGCATAGGCGACAACGTACTCTTCGCAGCCATCCTTGCGTTGAGTTAGAATGGCATGGAGGCCGACACCGCTTGCATCCGTGTGAGTTTCAGTGGGTGCATTGGAATCGAAGTGGCGGAGAACTGGCGGAGGCGTGAGTAGCCGGCGCAGCGGCGTGAATGCGTCATCGCAGTGGGAATTCCAGCCAGAAAGGTCCATGCTACGGGAGAGAAGCTGAGTGAGAGGGGCAATTATAGAGGCCAAATTGCGAATGAAACGCCGAAAATACGAACACAAGCCTACGAAACTACGAAGCTCCTTTAGGTTAGTAGGCTTGGAGTACTCGGCAACGGTACGCCGTTTGACAGGGTCTGGCTATATTCCTTCTTTTGAAATGACGTTGCCGAGAATTGCGAGTTTGCGGGCACCAAAACGACATTTCTTGAAGTTTAGTTGCAAGGCGGCTGCCGTAAGGCACTTGAGAACTTGTTCCAGAGAGGAAAGATGAGTTTCGAAATTCGCCGAGAATACAAATATGTCGTCTAAATCGCAAAGACAGATGTGCCATTTAAGTCCCCTGAGTCCATATTGTCCATCATAATGTCCATAATGTCTATCATTCTTTCATAAGTCGCAAGCGCATTGCAAAGACTTAAGGGCAATACATTAAATTCATTGAAGCCGTCAGGGGTCACAAACGCTGTTTATGGACAGTCTGCTTCAGCCATTGGCACTTGCCAATATCCAGAGCGCAGATCCAGTGAAGAGAAAAGCTACGCACCTTCAAGGCAATCCAAGGCGTCATCAATGCGTGGCAGGGAATAAACATCCTTGCTTGCGATCTTGTTTAGTCGACGATAATTCACGCAAAACCTGATGGAGCCATCCTTTTTTCGCACGAGGACCACTGGCGAAGCCCAAGGGCTGTGTCGGTGTTGAATAACACCACGTTGCAGCATCTCGTGGACGTGTTGAGTAATGACGTCACGCTCAGCCTGCGAGACGCGGTAGGGGCGCTGACGAAGTGGATTGTGATGACCGTTGTCGATATGGTGAGCGACAACTGACGTGCGTCCCAAGGGAGGTTGTCCGTGGTCGAAGGAGGTGCGGAAACGGTCAAGTAGTTGAATGAGCTGATTGCGCTGGTCTTGCGTGAGGCCACTGTCTACACTGCGCAACAGAACGTCTTCGTCAGGTAGTGAGGGCACGGTGGCAGCTGTGACAGCATCCACGGACATTGGCGTCGTATCAGAACGGGCGTCGAAAGGAAAGAGGTCATCATAAGTGTCAAGACTCCCAATACATTCGCCATGCAATAAGGTAGCGGGAAAAGGGAACGAATTGCACACGTACACGGCACTGGAGCCATCGGCAAGTGTTATGACGGCAAACGGGACGACAAGGTTCCGGCGATGAGCGCATTCTTGTGAAGGCATAAAAAAGGGCAGTTGAATCAGAAACGGAGTTGCACAAAAGAGATACCGCGGCGACCGAAAAAGCAAAGATGACGACATCGGCGGTTACGATCACCTTTTTGGGTGTGTGAGGGAGATCTATGAATGTCGTGCTCAATGGAAACGAAACGAGCTGAGCACGAGCGCAGTCGACAACCGCATGATTAGCGGAAAGAAAGTTCCATCCCAGGATGATTTCATGTAACGCGTGCAGAAGGACGACAAATTCAGCGATGTAAAGCACCCCTTAAATTACAACACGATCAGTGCATGCGGCAGAAGGTTGGACGTATTGCGAACACGCTGTGCGTAAAGAAATATCAACCAGTGGAGTCGTCACTTTGTTCAGTTTGCGGCATAACACTTTACTGATTATACGAATAGCAGCACCTGTGTCGACAAGAGCAGTTGTGGAGAAACCGTCCACAAACATGGCAATCTCGTTAGTGGGCGAAAGATGAGGCCTTGGAAATTTCGTCGGTGGCGCAGCTCTTGCCTCAGGAACTGCAACTGTAAGTTTTCCTCCCGGGCGTGGTTGGAACGGCGAAGCATGGGGGAAGGAGACCGAATACGGGGTGAAGGAGATCGACGTCAGCTGAAGTCTGGTCGACGTGAGCGGAGGTCATGTGCATCAGGTGTCACATGCAATTATGATTGCCTAATTATGTTGCCGGAATGCTGAGCATCATTAAAATAGAATCCACTGCGACGACAGTAGCGCGCGACATGTCCTGGAGTACCACAGTTGTAGCAGACGGGTCGGTTATCCGGAGTACGCCAAGAGTTTACAGGTGCTCGATGTGGTGGAAAGGGCCGATTTACCGGATAAACCGAAACTGGTGACCTGTAGTAGTTGGTAGCTGGACTGTATGAAGGGAGCGGCGGTTGGGCAGGAGGTCGGCGGATGGCTTCTGCATAAGTCAGCGGTGCAGCAACTGTTATTGGGGACGCGGGCGAAGGGAGAGCCTCGGCAACTTGCGTCTGAATAGCACGGCGAAATGAGTTGTCCAGTGCTGTGGGGGTCTTGTTGATGGTGGCGACAAGAGAGAGCTGTCGAGCAACTTCCTCCCGGATGTACTCTTGAATTTGAGGCATTAACGCGCTGTAGTCGGGGCCACTGCTTTTGCACTCCAAAGGCGAAATATCAGCTGTTTGCGTATTAGCGCGACGTGTAGAAATTCATTGCTTCCGTAGCTCATCGAAACTTTGACATAGCTGAATCACGGCCGTGATGGTCTGTGTGTCTTTGGCCACAAGCATATCAAAAGCGTCGTCATCAATGCCTTTCAATATATTCTTTATTCTGTCAGCCTCCATCATCCTCGCAGCAACTCGCCTACAGAGGCAGATCACATCCTCATTGGAGCTCGTGAATCTCTCACCATTTCGCTGAAATCGTTCCCGCAGGCACTGTTCAGCACGAAGCTTGCACATGGCTGGACGACCGAAAAAAGAGGTCACAGCCTCTTTGCAAACCGACCTGGTGGGGATGTCGGCTTAGTGGTTGGTGAACCATAGGTTGGCCAAATCCGTCAAGTAGAAGATGACGTAAGTCAACTTCGCAGGGTCATCCCACTTGTTAATCGCGCTGGCGCGCTCGTACTCTGCCAGCCAGTCCTCGACATCTTGATCTTCAGTGCCGTTGTGTACTGGTGGGTCACGCAGACGAAGCACGCCAGGGCACATGACAGGCGGCAGCGTGGAAGAAGCTTGTGGGGGATCGACGCGCTAGGTCATCGCGGACTGAGATGGTAGCTGATGGCTGCGGAGCTTCAGGACGTTACCCAGCACGTTTCCACCAAATGCAACGAGTAGGGTTGCGTAAAAACACAGGTTATTATTCGAGAAACGTTAGCCGCAACAAGCTGGTACAGACAGGAACCCGGCAAGCACGAGCCACACACGGACGTCAATGTCTTTTTTCACGCTGGCACAGAGCTGGCGCCACTATGCTTCGGTACAATATATATATATATATATATATATATATATATATATATATATATATATATATATATATATATATATATATATATATATATATATATATATATATATATATATATATATATTTCAGCTGACGAGTGAGGTAGGTTTGCCCCCCCCCCCTGCACTCGCGAAAAAGCTGGTGCGCTACTGGGTAAAGCCCCTTGATCTAGGAAAAGTACCGCCATCCACTGTACTCGCCACAGTGCGCTCGACCTCCTATCTACGTCCTCAACCCCTTCGCGTCCTCCATTTACTCTACACTTTTTCTGCTCGATGATTGGTCTCTTTCGCAGTTGCCCTTAGAGACGCGTAGATCTTGCACTTTGCTTGTGTTTTTCTTTCACAGTCACGCCATTTTTCACTGATGCTCCCCGTAACAAACGTAGCTCACGGTTTGTTTTCTGTGCTTTGTACGGACGCTATGTCGTGCTGTTGCGCATAAGACTGCAACAACCACAGTGAAAATGGTTACGCACTTTTTATGATACCTCTAGGTAAAAGCGATGACTTGCGCAAGCAGCAGTGGCTGCGCAGCATCGGCTGAATTACTTCCTTTCAACAAGGAACAGTGTTCTTGGGAGGTAAGACACTTTTATTATTGCCCGTATCAAAATATTGCCGAATGCTGCATTTGAAATATTGTTTTGACCTGCTCATCAACAGAGATGCTTTTAGGGGCGAAGTTCTTTACGCCGTCGGTCGTATGTCCCGTGTCATCGTAGTAGGCAGTTTCATTGCATTGGATGTCAATAAAACGGTGTCACAGCATATCCATGGAGTAAATGATGATGAGTGGGACGAAGCGTTCATCAGTCCGTCCATGATGCCGTGCCACCGTCTGTCCATCCGCACGCCTCGCCCCAGTTGTCATCATTCACCTCGTGAATGTACCGCGATTTTTTTCTCGGCTATTCGTGCGTCGCATCAAACTAGAGTTGTCATCAATATGCTGATTTTCTTTGTTAGAAACAGGAATAAAGTTGAATTGTTTAACGTTTTTATGCAAAACTATGTCAGAAAAACTTGCCCTAAATGTACCTTGCTGCGTTCAGCCATCCACTGCTAAGACTACCTGCCGTAAACATGATCGATCCTTGGCACCCCCATTTGCACAAACCAGCAGTGCTTACAAATACAGTTATTTTTCCCAGAACAGTTGATGACAGGAATTCACTGCCTTACGAGATTTATTTCGGCTGACAATTTTGCTTTTTGCTATATTGCTGGAAAGTTATCTACTAGGAAATTCGAGTGTGCAAATGTGTTATAAATTTTGTTGCTGTTTTACAGACGTGTGACTTGTGTTAGACTACAGATGCATGTTTCTTTTTTTTTGTGCTGTTACGAATCACTTGATGTTTCTCATGCCCCTCCTGCCTGCACCAAAACGCTGGTCTGCAGTATGTCTAAAGAAATAAATAAGTAAATAAATAAATAACTAAATAATTAGGTAAACTATAAATTAATAAAAATATTCAGATCATACTTCTTCACCTAGCACGCATCTTGGCAATCGTCGAAAACGCACAACTGCAGTCTGCATTCGCTGTGAACAATTACGTTGTATGACACAGCTTCTCGATCGCGTTTTTGTGACTCTCATGATTCATTTACGAGAATGTTTGTTGGAAAAAAAATGAATGAATGAAAAGAGAAGACACTATTTGGCATTCGTTTCCGTAAGGGCATTCGGGGGGGGTATTAACACACAGTAATCATGAAAGAGATGCGGTTCATCGAAAGAAGTAAATAAACACAGATGTGCAACGAAAAATAAAGCTATAGCACAGTGATAGCGAAAGTGAGCCATTTTCAAGGAGACCATGACCACAATAAGTATGGTGACGCCTGCATGTTTTTCATTCACCAATAAGACACTATGTTATCTTTTATACCAGTGTCACAAGTATACTTTGGACCGGGATCAGTCAGTCATGATAGGATTTTTGGTAGCTATCGACGCGCAGATTATGATGACCGTCCTGGTGCAGAGTTTCTTCTTTCACAGATAACACGATCGCTAGTTTCTCTAATAACGTAGAAACACAGTTCTAATGAATCAGTCTCTTTTGCTTCTGTTATTGTGGTAGATGAGTCACTGTTGGTGACAGTAATCGTATTGACATTGCTCAAAGGCCTTCTTCAGTTTGCAGACCACTGCGCAAAGCTACTTTCACACTGACTACATGAACAATTGGCTAAATGATCTACCATCCACGAAGTCTCTGCAATATCTGACGCTGTAAGTACCTGTGTCGTATACTGGCGCACAAGCACGAAAAAAAAGTCTGAACGGACAAAGACATGCCAAAAGCTGAACTGTATATCAGATGCAAGGGTACAACATGTTATTATGTGTCAGAAAAACATCCGCACCGTAGAACTCCTCATAAAAACTTTTATTTATTTAGCATGCCCCAATTATACGACCGTTCGAAGGAGCTAATTTTCTAACAAACGGTTGTCTAGGTGTTCTCGGTTTTATTATTACTTTTTAGGAAAAATATTCATCACTACTGTGGCGCGCAAGATGCTGCAAATAACCCGCCTCTATCGAAGCGTCGGCAAAAAATGGCGCCTCGCGCCACGCGTACGCAAGCCGGCGAGAAAAATTGAGGAGGAAACACGCGCGTGGAGGAGAGTGTCGCTACTTCCTCAAGATTGAGGGGTTTTAGGGTTAGGCGCACTTTAAAGGTTGTCACCCTTCACGTTGTGTCGCGTGCGCGCTTCCACCGTACGGTGGCTCAGGAGCTCGCGCTCATCTGATTCAGGCGTTTTGTGTGCCTTGGGCTTCTACTATGCTTCCTCCGCTAGTTTTCTTTGAAAAAATTGGTTACAAATCTGCATTTTAGTCCGATATTGTCAATGAAAGACGATAGTCTTGCGTCTGGAGAGAGTAAACAAAACGTTTATTTGATGTTCTGCGCAAGAAAATTGGTGAATGGTATTCTGCCAGCGCTCCGTTAAAGTGCCTCGAGCGTGTAGCGGAGGCGAACGAGCGCATCTAGGCAAGTTAGGCACAAGTGCCATCTGGCAATTATCTTCGAAAACGAAGGCGTGCAGCCCGCGGAGAAAGATGCGCGCCAGTCTCGGAGGTGATAAGGTGTAGAACGCAAAGCGACGGGCAGGTGCCACCACCGTGACGTCGTAGCAAAGCGTTGGAAATACCTTTTTGAGCATCGCGTTGCACTGTCAGCGCAGCGTAATTAACGCTACATTCCTTATAGTTACTTGTGTGTTCCTCTTCTAGTATGGAGGCAGACATAGAAAACATCGAAGCATTGTTGTGGCGCAATTACTGTGCATATTTAGGCAGACACTAATTGCTTCAATTCCTTTTAAACACCTCTTTCGTTTATACATAAAAGCCATTGTTGCACTAAAGCACCGAGACACATGCACTTTGTCTAAGTTGTACTGTTCAGTTTGCAAATATGTAACTGACACTGCATCTTCACGCCCACTAGAATGTGCCACTCCATTCTCATGATCCTCTTAATCACTTGCATACAGTCATACCTCGCGAGAGTGATTTTAGGATATAGAAATGTACTCAAACTTCGTTATAACAAAGTTGCATCTTGGCTTGAAACAAGTTTGTTATATACAAAAATTCACTATAAATGTATATTTCTAACACAATACATATTGTAAGACTGTTAATTTACTTCGTTATAACCAATATTTCATCATGCCTGGGTTTGTTATACCGAGGTTGAGTGTACTTCCACAACCCTTTCAGTCATGACTTTCCCAGATATTCAGATGTTTATAAATAAATAATTTACAGCACAGAAGTGCATAATTTCGCCTTCAGTGTGCATTCAGACAATGTCCATTCAACAGTACAAATGCAGAAAAATAAATATAGTAGACATTAAAAAAGAGTAATGCCCATTTGAATTGCATAGCAATTGAGGACCCAGACGCCTCAGTGAACCTACGAAAAAAATAAGGCGTCACGTAAAACACATGTACTGTACAGTAAAAAAACACAGTATATGTACACAGATATGCACAGTAATTGCTTTTTAATTGACAATTGCACAAATATAAACGCTAAACCTTGAGAAATATTGGTGGGCGCTGCGGGTGTGGTTGGCCGTTTTTGCGCCGTTTGAGGTATCGTTAGGGCGGACAAACAGACAAATGTACAGACAAACAGACAGACCAGAATATTCCGTCGAAGGTCCCCAAGAAAGGCTATCGTATTGAATAGAGCTCTCCCTGTTCACAAAACAGTGTGACGTTACTGCGAACGACCCACCCACCATACCCTTCCTCGGAGCAGGAGCTGGTTATCAAGAATGCTCCGCAGGTGGGGCCTTTTTGCATAGCAGCTCTGCGCTTCTCTGCAATTCCTAAACAAAAATTCCTCTGTGGCTTTTTTGCAGTATCAGAGCTTTTAAAGGAAAGGGTCGCGATTATGTTAGTTCAACATGTGGAAATTTGCTCGTCGTAAATAGCAGACGTAAAAAATATATTCTACGAAACGAACGTTCAGCATGCTCACGGTGACTGGCACATTGAGAAATATTTGCAACACATGGATGTAAACATACTTAATTTGCGTCGAGACGTGTGCAATGCAGTTTTAAACGAGGTGCATTATAGGCGGCAGCATGCTTCCGAGCTGTTGGGCGCAAGAGCGTGGATAAGATTCTCACTTATTTCGCAAATTTCTGATCAGAGATGAATGAAAAAAAAGGAAACACTTTTTGCCGTGCGTCACACTTACGTTAAGAAATCCTCGCAAAAATTAAGTCGAAGTTCTCCCACGACGTTCCTGATAACACACAGAAAATTTATGCAATTTTAAACTCACTAACCTAGTACATACATATAGCTTTGTACGGTTATTTCGCCACATTGGAGGCCTATGACGTGTTTTCATACCTACATTTTTCCTCTGGACCTCATACACAGAACTGCAACGCGCACTGTCACTTTGCAAAGATCGAGCGGTACAGGTATAAAGTATACGAGAAGGAAGAATATCCGCCTTTTCCGTTATTCACACACAAGGTCTGCAATATTACGAGTTAAATTTTTAGTGAGTTGGCGTATTCGCCGTGGCGAAGCGTATACGCCGACTCGGCAATGCTGAAACATGCTCATAGCTAAAGCACAGTCGTAAGCGCAGTCGTATGGACAAACGCTTTGAGAACACAGGCATTACTCTCCGTGCATTACTCTCGGGTCACTAGTCCTTGCACTAAAAGTAACAAGTAAGCACTTACATGAATGGTCACATTTGATGGAAGTGTTTAGTGAAGGTCAAATTTTGTTGTAAAGGTCGCTAGTTCTTGCACTGAAGGTCACAAGTGAGTAAGAACCTACATTAAATGTCATATGTGATGGAAGTGTTTAATTAAGGTCACACAGTTACCCTCGGCACATATATTTGTAATATTGAATAAAGAAAGCAGTACTGCAAACGAAAAGAGCTAGAGCAACATTTTCACGCTGTTTCGTGCGTGTATTTTGTGCATGTGCGATGTCACAGAAACACCTTTTGTTGCTCTTGCAACCTTTTCTGCGCACTATTTATTTGTTTTCATTTCTATCTCATACGCACAGATAAACTTATGTGCCAGAAATGTATCCATTGAAACATTTTTAGTTTTTTTTGGCAGCTAAGTTTTTGGGGTTTTTTAACATGCCCTTTTTTGTCACATGTTTGCTCAATTGTCATTTCAGGCCATTCACATGTTGCTTCGAGTGCCAAAGCTCAGGGTACCAAATTATTGGCTGGTAAAAGGACGACCAATTTATATTTTAAAAACAATTATTGCGTGATTTCGGTGTCAAAGCATGCAGATCTGATGTCCAACAACGTAACCTATCAGCCTTTTCTGTGTTGTTGTCTTTATTACCAGAGAAACCTACATTTAATAGTGTTTTTTTACTGTACAGTACATGTGTTTTACGTGACGCCTTATTTTTTTCGTAGGTTCACTGAGGCGACTGGGTCCTCAATTGCTATGCAATTCAAATGGGCATTACTCTTTTTTAATGTCTACTATATTTATTTTTCTGCATTTGTACTGTTGAATGGACATTGTCTGAATGCACACTGAAGGCGAAATTATGCACTTCTGTGCTGTAAATTATTTATTTATAAACATCTGAATATCTGGGAAAGTCATGACTGAAAGGGTTGTGGAAGTACACTCAACCTCGGTATAACAAACCCAGGCATGATGAAATATTGGTTATAACGAAGTAAATTAACAGTCTTACAATATGTATTGTGTTAGAAATATACATTTATAGTGAATTTTTGTATATAACAAACTTGTTTCAAGCCAAGATGCAACTTTGTTATAACGAAGTTTGAGTACATTTCTATATCCTAAAATCACTCTCGCGAGGTATGACTGTATGCAAGTGATTAAGAGGATCATGAGAATGGAGTGGCACATTCTAGTGGGCGTGAAGATGCAGTGTCAGTTACATATTTGCAAACTGAACAGTACAACTTAGACAAAGTGCATGTGTCTCGGTGCTTTAGTGCAACAATGGCTTTTATGTATAAATGAAAGAGGTGTTTAAAAGGAATTGAAGCAATTAGTGTCTGCCTAAATATCACAGTGGCCACATAGCTTTGCTGCAGATTGCAGAATTGTAGTTTTTTTTATTAAAACTGCAGGGGTTTGATTTATATTTTAGAGTAAAAGCAAAAAAATGATGTAGCTGTATAAATTAGCTTTGGTTTGTACCCTCAACTATTGTTAAATGTGCCATTATTATCGGAACATCTCAAAAAAGTTGAAGCGCGGTGATCTCACACCTACATTCCTTAAGATAGAAGAAAAAACAAGTATCCTTGTCCACCTTTCCTGACTGTGACATTTGGCAGCAACGTGGCTGTACGTGTTAGAGTGAAAACTAATTTTTTTTTTACTTACTTCAGGACGACATGTAGGTTTTGAGCGATAGCTTACTTGAAATTCTCAAGCCATATCAAACAACGTTTTAATTTGCAGTGTGCCCGCTTCATACATCATAGCGAGCATCATAAGTCGGTACAATAGAGTCACCGGATGTGCTGAAGTGCTTGTACCGGTACTCAGCGACCACTACTAGCCCACTTTGCGTTATATCTCGAACGTGCTGTTAATCATACTGGGACAAGTACATGGTGCCTGGTACTAGCACGTATTGGGATACGGCTCAGACATGCTCTTGTAAAGAGCTGGCACCAGCACTCAATGACTTATACTAGTACCCGTTGGATTATGTCTAAGACATTCTTTCATTGTGTACTGGTGCCAGGATTCAGCGGAACTAGTACTTGGCTCAAGTATTGCACAACCTGTTACATTGTGCTGCTACCAGAACACAATGGGTGGTGCAAGTGCTGTTTGAGTTGTTACACGTCTCATGGGATACTGGTACCAGAGCATAACTGGTCATAGATGTGCAGTTTAGATTAAGTGTCACGCGTGTTATGTGGTGCAGGTAGCAGTACTACATTGACTGGCTCTATCTTTTGGTTAAATGCTGGACATGCTACCGTGTGGCATGTCCGGCATGGCAGTACACTGCGGCGGGTATAAGCATTTAAGCTGTCTCTACACACTCCTTTGTGGTACTGGCGATTGGACATTGAATCTGGCACCAGCACTCTGGGTTCACTTACGATCATATGTTTTGCTTGTGCCGTTACTCTGAGGCTTGTACGGGCTTTCTTGTGATAACTGTCACTGAGCGCATCTGCATTTGACACGGGCAGGCAACCTTGTGTGACAGTTCTGCAAGATTTTCTGCGGTATTCATCCGCAATGATTGGTACCTATGCTTTTTGGCATAAGAGTCACTGAATACTGGTTCCAGTAATACACCCAACTTGGTGCCACCGAGCGGGCACTTGTTTGTCGCAACTGCGTGCTGTAGTTGTCCAAGCTGCAGCGTGTGTGTTTAGTATCTCAACTGCAGAATCTTCAATATAGAATATATTGAGGGTGTTGACCACATTGAGGTAACATTGTGCAGAAAAAGCTCAGCGATCTTAGAGAAAACAAGGGTGGAACATCACATGGCTGACTCTAATGTGCACTTCTTTATCTTGGTTCATGACCGCTGTTATTTTGAATGAATTGCGAAGTTCACTGCGAACCTAAAGTTCATGGACATTTGCAGATCACATGCATGTTCTTGTGTAGTCATAACATTTTGTAAGCGCACCCATTCTAATTTTAGGGTGATATGCGACACCTTTGCCTTTGCGGGAGCTGCAATCAGTGCTTACCTAAGGCGCTTTCAGCACACAGTCACACGACCGCAGCATTTTACACTTGCAGTAACTACAGTAATCGTGACAGTCTGCATGGCCAACTTGAAAGTAGTGTTCCATCCAACACAAGGACTATCACTGTCAGCCTGCACACAACCCCCCCCCCCCCTCAACGAGAGTGCACGTTGTCAAAAAGCTCGTTAACACCTGCGACTCGCTCCGGTCGTGCGACTGATTTGCGAGCGCCGTCTCGCAATTTCACGTCTTCTCGCATCTACATTTCTTTGCAAAGTAAGTCAACGCCTTGTTCCTGGCCATCTCAATAGATCAGAGGGTTGCGGTTGTAGTCCCGTCACTGTAAAATCAAGCTGCGAGCTACAGAGCAGTGGCGGTCACTTTGCGACTAAAGCGATCATTTGCAACCAGTCACTTTGTGACTAACGAGGTCGTGTGACCGGTGCTCTTCATAAGGAATGAATGAGCCTCAAATCTTGTGTTAACCGCCAAACGTGCAGCACTTTATCATTGCCTTGGGCAAGCGGTACTTGAATGCTGTGTCGAGAGGGCTTTTTGTAGAGAAGAAACGTTATTGCGCCTCTTTCTTTTTGTGAAACTAGTCTGGTTCCACTTGTTCGCTTTATTTAGCACCTTATACAGCACATTTTGGACCACACAGGAATAAACGAGTGCTTTTTTTTGTAACAAGCATGCCCCGTTCGGATTATTTCGTACAGTGTATTCTCAAGAAGCGTAGCATTGTGTAGAAGAGTGTTGTGCGTAGGGCGTTGATTATATTTTATTTGTTGGCATTTGCATTTTCGAGCCTTTTTGCTCATTTTTTTACTGGTGCGCCACTTTTTTACCATTTGGCGATGTGGGTTCCTCTGAGAATTTTACGCATTAGCTTTTTCTTTGTCATTTTCTTCTAACGGCACGCTGTTTGCAAATCTGCAAATAATATAGGTCAAGAAAACAGTTTTGACAGTGCATTTTTCTGTTCCCCATACCTAACCCACCGTATCTCTAGCGCATGCCATGTCCTTCGTGCTATGCGTGCTGCTTCTTCGCCTATAATTGCTTATTACAGCACGCACCTACCAAAGTCTCTTTTTTTGTCTTTCTGGCAACGGGCTTTCCCACATTTGTCTTGTACAAAGCACCATCTGTAAAGCTGTTACCCATAGCTTGTATGCCTTCTCGGTGACTTCATAAGCTTGGTGACTTCGGGTAACAGATGGTGAGTGTTTTTTGAAAGTGAGATTGTACAAGATCTAGAAGAAATGGTTAGACTTTTTTCTCAATTGAACTGCTAAGAGACCATGCTTGTTTTTTTGCCAAAGCTCTACTGTTTGTTTTGCAGCAATGAGTGGAAAAATGTTCATGAGAATGTGATGCTGCTGCATGATGTTTTACTGAGAAAGTGTTCTTCGGTTACGAATGCTGCATCACTCAGCAATCTAAATGCTCAATACGTGCTGAACATGTGCCAAAAAGTTGTACGGGCGCGCTGCACAATGTAACACTTGTAGCTGTAAGTCTAGCACACATTTTGTACTCAATATATTCAAGGTATTATAGTCTGAAGCTTTATGTTCTTTGAGATTTGGTATGTTGCACCCATGATATTCTGTTGTCAGTTGAAACTGATTTACCTCAGCTGTGAGAGGATTTGCTCAGAAACCTCTGTGCTCCCCCACCTGGTTTTATTTTTATTCTAACACGGAAAGGCAAAGGTGTTCGTGTACATGTATTTGCAAGAATGCTGTGTAGAGCTTCTTTGAACGAAATGAATGATGCCTAGTGCGAAATGTTCAATAATGTTTTTTTCTTTGTGACACATGAAAATGAACAGTCTGGGCTTAATGTAATATGCCACGGATGAGAGGCATTCAGTCTGCAGTTTTGGCATTCTCCACTGCGGCATTGTGTTTCCATTGTTATTTCATTGTACCCTCAAGACCGAATGGGAGGGAATTACAATACATACAATAAAACAGCATTGAAATAGTCGCTAGTTAGCACAAAACAGATTAGTTATACGAGTTCGATGAGTGCTGATGTCAGTAATGGGCGAACAAAAGTTCGAGATTCCCTTGATTGGAATGACCACGCCGGTAAGGTGGTAGCGTTCGTGAAAAGTGCTGGGAATAGATGATATGTGCCGGCTAGTGGAATGGCAGAGCATGCGAAACTTAAAGGGCCAGTCAACAGGCTCTGAAACGCGCACAAAAGCTCGCACGTGACGCAGCACGCAGCTCACGGATTGGTCTAAACGAGGTCTCAACAAATAGTATTGACTTCAACGTCACCGATCGCTGAGTTGACGTCACTGTGCGTAAAAGGAGGTTGATCAGGCATGCCAAAGATGCGCAAGCTTGTTTGGAGGGTGTAAAAAAAAAGAAAAAAGCCGGTTTACTGGCCCTTCGAAGATATGATCAATGCGAGATAAAATATAAATAGGGGATGGCCACACACATTCATTTGTATGTTTTTTTAATGTTACTGGCCTATTACACATATAGATACTGCTTTATGTAAACCACGCTATGATGTCTGGGGACATAACCATATCGCACAGAATCATGCAGCCGCTTGATTGTGGGGGTAAAGCCCAACGCTATGTAGCCAGCGATGTTGTAGTCCGTCGAGAATCGTTCAGATTGGGCGCACGTTTCAAGGACTGTCGTCGCGAAACTGCAGTCCTCGTGGGAGGTTCCTCGCTGCTTCCAGGCGCACAAGCCGAAGATTCGTCGCTCTTTTCTCGAGTCCTTTTTCCAAGTTTACTGGCTGCATCCATCTCAACACTGTTGGAGCCCGAGTTTTCGTTCGTCGCCCTCGGGCAAGGATACCTATGTGGAATGCTTGACGTGGTTTCCTTCATCGTTGGATGCTGATGATTTCTCAGCCGTAACGTCGGGTCTGGGATCTTTTTTGGGATCGAATTTGTTGTCTTCGCAGGGGATGCGCAGACGTTCCTTCATCGCCATGACCTTGCATGACTTTTTCTGAACCGGCTGCGTCCATTATATGTTCGGACAATGCATCTGCCCGGGCAGGGCCTGCTACGCTAGCATAGGAACGCATGCATTGAGTCTCGTCGTGGCCATAGTGACGACAGAGCCCGCAACGTGGAACACGGCACTGCGACGTATGTGGGTGATGTCGCTGAACCGGAGGCAAAGCGGGGCTCTACCTGGGACGTGCACGAGTGCGACGTCTTGACCGGCTCGCAGCTGATGGGGCAAATTACTGACGGCTACACCTATTTTGAGTTTTAAGGTTACCGAGCGTGTGGTCGGCCCTTTATTCATGCAGCCTTTCACCCTCCATTTGTCTAGTGAAATTTCGGTGACCTTTCTGAAAGGTGGTAATGCTGTTCGTACGGCGTCATCGGGTACACCATGCAGTAGCCAGTGCAGCTTCAGTCGAGCATCTCGGTCGCAAGGGTCAGTGACCATGCAGCGCTCGTCGTTGGCAGAAACGGCTTCCGTTGAAAGCATTTTCTTCTTCCCACCCTCTTCGTTAAACGTTACTTCCCACAGATGATTCATCTGCTATCCTCCAAGGGCAACAACTTATGGCACGAGTGACATCTTGTCAAGAGTGTCGCGGAAATGCTGCACGCGATATGGCCGTGCCTTCAGGCAACCATGCGAAAAAAAACAGTATTCAAAACTGATTACATGTGGGCAGGTGCGGCAACACAACCTGATAATCTTCAGCCGGCTTTTCAGCAATCCAGATTTCGTTGCCTTCGGCCGCTGTAGCCGCTCCGAGGGAGCACATCTTCACACGTCCGTACACTACGGTGGCCAGTAGTGGAATGACTACTCGGCTAACGCCATGACACATGATGCAGTATTTGGAACTTGGTGTGCTCACTGTACTGCAGGTCAGTTATAAAAATAAATGACGGACTAGGGCGTATTTGTGCCCTTAACCATATCGCCTTATTTTTTTTTCAGAAGCCTTCTGGCACTGGGATTAGAACCAGCGACCATTCGGTTTGCAGCAGAATACCTTACCGACTGCGTTATTCTGTCACGGCTTGATAAGATCGTATGAAAGTGCGTGCGTACATTATGAAGCGCATTCTTCAATTTTAATAGGTTATTTTTTTTGTCCGAGCCTTGGCGCACGCAGTTTGAGAAATGATTGCAAGCCTTTGGAAATTCTCAATCTTTCAAGGTTGTGTCGAATGCTGATAATTCATTTTTAGGGACATTTTGAGACAAAGTAGCGACCTTATAGCCTTCGGAAAGCTTCTGTTTTTCGATTTCTCCGGGTTGTGGCACGTTTTGAATAATAAATTCCTAGATCTTTTTGACAAAAAATTGCAATAGAAATTGCCTATGAAAATTTTCAATTTTTTAAGGTTGCGTCCAAGGCTGATAATTCCTTGTTAGTGTCATTTTGAGCCAAAAGGGGTGACATTATAGCCGTCTGAAAGCTTCAATTTTGCAATTTTTTGACGTTCTGTGACGTTTTGAATAATTTGAGTTCCGCACCATTTTTAGAAAAATCATAAGCCTCTGGAAATTTAAAATTTTTTCAAGGTTGCGTTGAATGCTGATGATTCATTTTTAGGGACATTTAGAGACAAAAAAAACGGCTTTACAGCCTTCGAAAAGCTTATATTTTTCGATTTTTTGACGTTCTGTAGCGTTCTGAATATTTCCGTTCCGGCAATAAAGTGGAATGCTGGGCCAGTTGGTACAATATATTGCGGAAATATATGAGCGCACAACGTAGAAAGAAAAAGCACTTGACAGGAAAGAAGTTCAACTTGCAACTGAACTTTTATTAGAAAACATTCATTGCACGAGAACACAAACGTGCCGGCGCAACCAACTATCACTTCAAAATGCCCCCCCCCCCAAAAAAAAAGCATGTCTATCTATTTCAACAGCTCAGAAAAAGACACCTCTTCCTCACTTAGTGCTACCGAAGGAACACTAATACACGTGCTTGCGTTTGCCCTAATCTGTTCTGCTTTCATGATTTCTGTGGTCAATCTGTGTTTAGATTTGTCCAGAATCCTCGTGCTGCCAAGCTGCGGATTGCATGCACAATCCCTGCAGTGCATTGACAAGTGCGTGCCACCTGCGAGAACCTTCAAGGACGTCGTATGTTCTCGGAGTTTGTAAATTTTGAGAAAAATTGCTACCTTCGGAAATTTTAAATTTTTCAACGTTGTGTCCAATGCTGTTAGTTACTTTTCTGGTCAATTTGAGAAAAAATGGCGTATTTATAGCCTTCCGAAGGTACCCATTTCCGGATTTCTTGGACGTTTTGTCATGTTATGAATATTTCGAGTTCGCCATCATATTGAGAAAAAACCACAAGACTATAGGCTTTCGAGAAATGCGTCGAATGGTGATAATTCATTTTAGGGTCATTTCGAGACAATATGGCGACTTTATAGCCTTAGGGAAATCTTATCTTTTTTATTTGTTGACATTCTGTTGCGTTCTGAATAATTCCATTTCGGCATCAATTTGAAAAAAAAATTCACAAGGCTATAGCCTCGAGAAAAATCAGAAGGCTTTAAACATCTTTAAAATTTTAGTTTGTTAAAGTTGCGTCGAATACTGATAATTCAATTTTAGGACCATTTCGAGACAAAATGGTGACTTTGCAGTCTTAGGAAAGTTCATATTTTTTATTGTTCGACGTTCTGTAGCGTTCTGAATAATTGAATTTCGGCATGATCTTGAGAAAAAATCGCAAGACTATAGTCCTTGAAAATTTTCAAATTTTCAAGGTTGCGTCGAATGAATGAATGAATAAAACAACTTTATTGTGAATTACGGCTAGTTTCTGGTCTGGGCCAGACCGCTCAGATGGAGGATGGAAGACCTTGTCTCCCAATAGCCTCCCTGGCCTGCTGAATAGCCAAGGTTTGGTCTTCTAGTTCGGAGCTGAGCAGCATTGTACGCCAGAGCTCCCGGTTAGGTTCTGGAGAGTCTGTTTGCTTCTCGGGACACTCCCAGAACATGTGGCTTAGAAAGGCGGCTTCTCCTTTACAGGCTTTGTATATCGAGTCTGCGTTAATTTATGGAAACATGCTGTGTAACTGAGCAGGGCTGGGAAATGAATGAGTTTGTAATTTTTGCCAGTCTGGCGCCTGTTTTAGATCCAAACTTGGGTGAGGTGGGGGTAAAATACGGATCACGTCACGATGACATTTGTTATATTCTGCATAGCTGGATATTCTGTCTTTAAATACAGGTTCAATTCCAGCAGCACCATCTCCCGACGAGGGTACCCCTTGGGCTGCGCGGCGGGTTAAATCTCGCGACAGCACATGGACCGTCTCGTTCGGATTGTTGGTGACCGCGTTTGTGTGCGCCGAGAACCAGATTAGATATTAACGTTCCTCCAAACCCATCATTTCCTGGTTCCTCGATAGAATTTTTAGGGCACTTTGCGAAATGCGTCCCGACGCGAAATTCCTAATTGCAACCTTTGAGAAACTCAGAATGAAGACGTGTTTTCTGGAAGTGAGAGACATAGGAATGGCCACCTCTTCAGGTTCCTCAATCCATGTCGTAAAGACAGTACAGGCATTAACACAGTTTCCGGACGCTGCAACATGCGCTTTCTTCTTGGAGTTCGGGCTCGCATCTACGAACAGAGACTTAACTTGTCCCGTTTGTCTTCTGTGTTCCTCAGAAATGTGTTCCTCAAGGAAGGGACACACACACACAAAAATACGGCTGCATAATGTGCAAACTAACTTTTCAATCATCTTATCAAGTCGTGGCAGTAGCCGAGTGGTAAAGTGTTCGTCTCACAATCGGAAGAGCAGTGCTTCGAATCCCGTTGGCGTGCTCATGTCCCAAAAGTGTTCCTAGAGCTTTTAAGATTTGACATTCTGAAGTTTGGTCGCACATTGATGAAATTCACTCAGTATATTTGTCATTGAAGCTCCTACCACAGAGGTAGCATAATGGAATTATTCTTTCGGCCACCGTTCGGTGCAGACGCAGAATGCTAGGCTTCGATGGGACGTTGTTTGCGGCTCGGCTGAGCCGCAGAAACAGGGGTGCGTCAACGGATGGCCAGGATTACCAAGTTATTTCGCCCCATTTGCCTGCAGAACCATGCGTAGCCAACATGCTATATTTTCGCGGAGAAGTCAAGGCAAGACTTTACAGAGTTGAAGATTTTCTAGACCTCCTGGTTCGTCTGAGAATGCTCGCCGATGTGGACGCTTTCGGAGCGTTTCAGAAGAACCAGTCACTTTTAAAGGCACGGAATCAATGTAAAGTATTCCGGCCCTCGGTGACATAAATGTCAAGAGTCATCGCTGCCTGGTTTTAACCCGGCGAGCCAGGAGGTTCGTTTGAAGCTTTGCTGGCTTCTTCATAACGTGCAAGAAGAAGACGTGCGTACCGCACTGGATCCTCATGAAAAAGTTACGGGAGCCGTCAAGAGGCGCTGGCGCGTCGAAGGCATCACCGATAAAGGTTCGTCGACTCGCATTGTTTTCCTTAAGCTGAAGCCGGGAGTGACCATTGACGACCTTTCCCATCAACTTCGAGTCGGTGGAATAATGGCACTCCTCGTTGCGCCTGGTCGTGCACCGCTGTGCCTGCGTTGCAACCGCACAGGCCATACTAGGCTAGAGTACCGGGTTGCACGCTGTTCTTTGTGTTGGCACTTTGGGCATGACCAAAGCATGGGTGTGCGCACATACGCTAATGTTGCGGGACCGTAAAAAAAGGGATGAAGTCATCCAGTAACATACGATGGATGCCGCCGATGCTGAGGAAGCTGCTGGGAGGAACAACCTAAACCAAAGCCTTCTGAAAGAGGAAGCATCAAGTCAACGAACAGGAATTATGGACGCCGCCAGAAAAGTCTCTTAACCAAAGAAAAGAAAACGCCAGAAGCTATCTCCGTGAAGAACGACCGGCAGAATTGAAAAAGCGAGTGTGCGGTCATGCTCGAGGAAAACTCCAATTTCATGGACTAATGTCACCGTGAAGATTCTGACCTGCTCACTGCCTCCGTGACGTCACTCGTTTTTCCCGAGCGAGCGCGCGTAGGGGAGGCTGTGAATCCATGGCCACAATCGTCACCCAGTAAAAGGTAAAGCCTTCGTGGGGAGGTTTCCACGCTTAACAGCTTTATTCTGCCTTTTGGGTCAAAAAGGCAGGTGGTTTAAGTGAATTATTGCGCTTCAAAGTATTTTAAACGTACGTGTGAGTCATTTCTTCCACGAAAAGGTGAAAGAGTGTACGCCATCAAACGCGTGGTCAATATATAACAAAAAAAATTGATGGACCAACAAAGGGACGAAATATATAAGGTGAACTTTACTCAATCATCATTTATTTAGACACACGCGCACAGAAATGTGTACAGCGTACAGAGAAACTGTTCCTACTCATTTGGAAAGTTTGTGCAGTTTTAATTGTGCTCTTTCGAACATCTGTCTTAATAGACACGTACTTATTGAGGAGAGTGTGTGCTGCTGCCTCAAGTGTGTTATTCAGCACATTACCAGGGTCATGACCATTGCAAGAGGAAACAAAATCTTTTGTTTCACAAAAAATCATGTGATTGACACAAGACGCATCTTTCCCTCTCTTGCTCTGGGCCCTCTCACAGTGGTGCGTATTCGGTCATTGTCACACATGTCCCGTTTATTAGGGAGGCGATCGTCGGGCTAATTCCAAGAGCCGAAGTATCGGCCCCCCGAACCGCACCACGAAAGCGTGGACAATTTAGAGGTGGTCCTTATTGGTGCGCCAGCAGACGCCGGCTGTGGCCCAAAGAACAAGTCAGAGCCGAGAGTTGATAAACAAACAAAATTATATTCTCAATAATGGCAGATCAGAAAACAATGCACAAATATGCTCACTCCACAATAGCTGAGGACGATATGTCACCAATCAAACAACGCACTACACAGTACAATCAGCCACACTCGAAACAACGGACACAGACAACAATACACACTACAATGCAGTCGCATGCATCGAACAACCAAGACACTTAAAGACTAAAGAGATAGAAAACCTATGCAGTCCAAAGTCCTTGGAACAAAAGTCTGAATGATACTCTTCCGAGAATCACTCACTCAAAGTCCGCTGCCCCCTGAAGTTTCTCTCCCAGGAAACCTCGCGTTTTCAATTGGCCACTCTTCAAACTTCAAACTTCTTCGCCGGAACACGTCGGCTTCACACACGCAGCTGTTGCCACGCGTCTTCGCTCGATAGCGGTAAACACACGCTCTTGCCTGTAGCTCGAGCCTTCACCCCTCAGGTGGAAATCCTCTTCATCTCCGGCTTCGTCCCTACGGACCAAAACATTCGCCGACTACACGGCGGAATCCCTACGCGCTCTGGCGCTCACTTCCGTGTCCTCCTGATCTCTCATCTCGGCTGCTCGGTTAAATACCTTGCGCGCGACATTCCAGACGCTTCTCGTCATTTCGTCGGCGCGATACGCAGCGAAGGCTGGGAAGAGGGCGAGACGGTTGGAAAGCCCTCCGCGGCCGATGACTCAACTCGGTATGACCACGCCCCTTTCGTTCTGGAAAAATCGAGTGCTTGCTCGGCCGCCGTTGTGGGGTGAGGAGGTTCGTCGGTGAAGCCACGCTTCTGCGGGGAGAGCGCGCGCCCGGGGAGCCTTGGCTGTTTGTTTTCTTTTTTTTTCTTTTGATTTCGCGGCGTTTCTCCCGCCCGTTATCGCAAGAATTTGGCGGCGCGCCCATTTTTAGCGCTCGTTCTGTGACAGTCATATAACTAAGGTCCTGGGAAAAATGTTATTACTGGGTCTATATTAAACCGGGCAGCCCACGTGGGCGCTGCTGCTTCACGGCTGGTTCTTGTATCGGTATATTTTTGGTAGTAGTTCTTAATTATTCTAACTTAAAGTAGAGATTACACAACTGGAAACCAATTAAGAAAGCGCTTTACCGTAAGTGTAGATGCACACCTCAATTTGAAGGAAACATATTATGCTAAGATGCTAACAGCAGTAATACCGCAATAAAGTGGTATGAATACCGGAAAGAAAATTCTATACACAAAACCTGTGCATTAAGTCATTCCTTCCATTTTTATCAACGAAGTGAACAGAAGTAACAATAGTCTGTGGCGGTAATCGCCAATAGCACACTGTTTACAGACCCTGAAGTAAAAACGCATTCTGAAAATTCACTGCTACACGCGTTTATTATTGTATTGTTAGGGCTTACGCCACCTTTTTTTAAAGCAAGAACGGAACATGATGGAGATGGGGTTATTGAAACCAATAGGCAATAGGTAGTATGGACACACGTACCTCCAGGTCACAAAGAAAACGAATGTTGACGTCAGCTTGACAAACGACATACTCCCATTTTGTTCTTCGGTTGTCCTCAGAAAACGAGAACACTCCCAATTGCGGTCCATTTGCAGCAAAACTTCGCAACGCAGTATCGCCCAACCGTTCGGATTTGCAGCCGTACAGATTGCGAATATACAGTGCACAAAACGCAACATATATTCACGAAGCAGCTTACGAAGTACGGACACAAAAAAAGACTGTCTTCTCGAGCCGCCGACAAGCACACCAGCACGCCACGAAAACGTTCGTTGGGCTTGACAATCCATGTCTGTCGAGCAACGAGAGCAAGCGTAGGGCACGTCTGTGCAGCGAAACACGCGGGTCACAATGGAGTGACGTCAGAGGCTGAAGCAGACCCAGTGAGCAGGCCTGAATATATCTATATAGGTGGCACTGCATGGACACAACGCTGCCGCCGAATGGAGTACTTTCAGTCAAGTGACCGCTAGTAAATAACAAGAAGGGAAAAGGTGCTGCTAAAGCGATACCTGAGGAATCATTGCAGAAAACGCCGACTGACCGCAGACCGACTATTAAGCTAGTACCGAATGTTTCACCGGACAGAAAATGGCCGGGCAAGGGTTGGACGTCATCATGCGACTAGCACGCGTGACCAGTGGGTGTTCATGGTTGGGAAGAAGGGAACGTATTTGGGTGTGTGTGTTTCTTTGTTTTTCGAGGTTTCGACGTCGCATGAGAACAACGCGAGTGATGACCGTTCACGATACACATTTCTGAAATCGCCTCAATTGAACCTTATATATATATATATATATATATATATATATATATATATATATATATATATATATATATATATATATATATATATATAAAGTAAGGGAAAGAAGTGTATACCTAAGGGCTCGTTTTGCCGTGTTTTAACACAATATTAATGAGATATAACAGACAGTAATGCCAAGGAATGTACAGGGGAAGTTATTAGAACCAATGAATTGTAAATAAGAAGAAAGAAACGTGGATGAAAAAATAACCAGCCGTGAGCAGGAATCGAACCTACGACCATCGAATAACGCGTTCGATGCTCTAACCACTGAGCTACCACAGCGGCCTTCCCTCCATCCACTTTTTTGGGTTTATGTGTGAATTTAGAAGTAGGAGTGACAGTCAGCGCCATCTATAGGCCAAACGGCGAGTGTGAAAACACTCTTATGCGCATGTTTTGGCGTCACGTAGCACGCGAACCTATTATGAGTGGGCAACTGATTAATTGTCCCTCTTATACAACCTAAACACACCAAGTCTGCCAGTACGAGACCCTCGTTCAATGAAATAAGGGAAAGAAGTGTATACCTAAGGGCTCGTTTTTCCGTGTTTTAACACAATAATAATGAGATATAACAGACAGTAATGCCAAGGAATGTACAAGAGAAATTATTAGAACCAATGGAATGTAAATAAGAAGAAAGAAAAGTGGATGAAAAAATAACCAGCCGTGAGCAGGAATCGAGCCTACGACCTTCAAATAACGCGTTCCATGCGCTAACCACTGAGCTACCGCAGCGGCCTTCCCTCCATCCACTTTTTTGGGTTTATTTGTGAATTTAGAAGTAGGAGTGACAGTCAGCGCCATCTATAGCCCAAACGGCGAGTGTGAAAACACTCTTATGCGCATGTTTTGGCGTCACGTAGCACGAGAACTTATTATGAGCGGGCAGCTGTATAATTGTCCCTATTATATATATATATATATATATATTGTTAAGCGGTTTATTGGCGGACACTCAGCGATGATTTACGACAGCGACAGTCAATGCGGGGATCGACTCTCTGCACGAGCTGCTCTTCTTCTTAAGAAAAGGGCGACCCACTAGAAGGCGCTGAAGAGGACGACCCACTGTTCAAAGGCTTCACCACAACTACCCCGGGTACAAAAAGGGAGCCGCCTGGTGACCTAACAGCTGGTTACAATGAGCGGGTCATGGTAGGCCTTGAGGCGCTCCACGTTAACAATGTCGGGTCCTCGACGACGCATGTCAGAATATTGTTCGATGGGTTCAATCAAGTAGTTGACTGGAAGTGCATTTGACGACACGGTAGGGGCCTTCGTATTTGAGCAATAGTTTTGAAGATAGGCCAGTTGCAGTAGTAGGGATAAAGAGCCAGTCGAGCGCTCCAGGGAGGAATGTGGGCGCAGTAGTACTGGCGTCAGCGCGAATGCTTTTTTGCCGCTCTTGATCATGCGCAGTAAAGGTCTTTGCAAGCTCTCGACACTCTTCAGCAAGCTTGGCTGAAGCAGAAATAGGTGCCCACTCAAAAGGATCTGGCCTGTACGGAAGTATAGTGTCGATGGTGTGTGACGGGTGCCTTCCATATAATAAAAAGAAAGGTGAAAAGCCAGTAGTGCTCTGAGGGGCGGTATTATATGCGTAGGTGACGAAGGGTAGAATGGAATCCCAATTTGTGTGATCGGCGGTGACGTACTTGGAGAGCATGTTGCCCAGCGTACGGTTGAAGCGTTCTGTGAGGCCATTCGTCTGCGGGTGGTAAGCAGCAGTTTTGCGGTGAACAACGTTGCACTCTTTGACAATGGCTTGAACGACTTCAGACAGGAAGACACGGCCTCGGTCACTGAGCAGTTCCTGGGGTGGGCCGTGTCGCAGAATGAATCGTTGGAGCAAAAAGGAGGCCACATCGCTCGCTGTAGCCGCGGGAAGAGCGGCCGTTTCGGCGTATCGCGTGATGTGGTCCACAGCAACAATGGCCCAGCGGTTACCAGCCAACGTTAGTGGAAGTGGCCCATACAAATCGATACCAACGCGCCCAAACGGCCTGGCAGGGCAAGGTAGAGGTTGCAGATCTACCGGCGACAGGTGCGTTGAAGTTTTGCGGCGCTGACATTCTATGCAGGAGCGAACGAATTTCTGCACGTAGCGGTACATGCTGCGCCAAAAGTACCGTTGGCGAATGCGGTGGTAAGTCTTCGATACTCCGGAGTGCGCACACTGCGGATGAGAATGAAAGAATTCGCATATGTCAGAGCGCAGACTGCGAGATATGACTAGTAGTCACTGGCAGCCGTCACCATTGTAATTGCGTCGACGGAGGAGGTCGTCGCGAACGGCGAAATGGTGGGCTTGACGACGCAACGCGCGAGTGAATGGAGTGGATGGATCAGTCAGCAAGTCTATCAGTGAGGCAATACATTGATCCTTGCGCTGTTCAGTAGCAATGGCATGAATGCTAATCGAAGAAATGGCAAGGTGAGACACTGAGTTGATGGCATTGTCGTCAAACAAGGGAGAGCGCGACAGGGCATCGGCGTCAGCATGTTGCCTTCCATTGCGGTACAGCACGCGGATGTCATAGTCTTGCAGGCGAGTGCCCACCGGGCGAGACGGCCTGAGGGATCTTTCAATGACGACAACCAGCATAGTGCGTGGTGGTCGGTGACGACATCAAATGGGCGACCATACAAATTAGGGCGGAACTTTGCAAGGCCCCAGACGATTGCCAAACATTCTTTCTCGGTGACTGTGTAATTAGTCTCGGCTTTAGTAAGCGTACGGCTTGCGTACGCCACGACATATTCCGGGAACCCTGGTTTGCGCTGTGCGAGGAGAGCGCCGAGGCCGACACCACTGGCATCCGTGTGTACCTCTGTAGGGGCTGTAGGGTCGTAGTGGCGGAGTATGGGAGGCGACGTCAACAAACGACGAAGTGTTCTGAAAGCGTCATCGCACTGTGATGACCACGAATGGAGAGGCCCGTTACTTCCGAGAAGCTTCGTCAGCGGCGATATGATAGTCGCGAAGTTTCGAATGAAGCGCCGAAAGTACGAACACAGTTCTACGAAACTGCGCAGTTCCTTCACGGATGTCGGCTTGGGGAACTCGGTCACGGCCCGAAGCTTGACTGCATCAGGGAGAATTCCGTCCTTGGACACGACGTAGCCGAGTATTGTCAGCTGCCGAGCACTTCTTTAGGTTCAGTTGCAGACTGGCGTTTCTCAGACGCGTTAAAACATGCCGAAGGCGTTGAAGGTGCGTCGAGAAGTCAGGAGCGAAAACGACGACGTCATCGAGGTAGCACAGGCACGTGTGCCATTTCAGGTCACGCAGAACTGTGTCCATCATGCGCTCAAAGGTGGCGGGCGCATCGCACAGCCCAAACGGCATAACGTTAAACTCGTACAAGCCGTCGGGTGTGACAAAAGCGGTCTTTGGTCGAGCGTCCTCAGCCATAGGTATTTGCCAGTACCCTGAGCGCAAATCGAGGGATGAAAATAATTCTGCTCCTTGCAGGCTGTCAATCGCGTCATCTACCCGCGGTAGTGGATACACGTCCTTACGAGTGATCTTGTTGAGGCGTCGGTAGTCCACACAGAACCGCACAGAACCGTCCTTCTTCGTGACGAGAACGACAGGAGATGCCCAGGGGCTGCTAGAGGGGCGAATAACACCGCGGCAAAGCATGTCGTCGACTTGCTCGTTGATTACACGGCGTTCTGTGGGAGATACGTGATATGGACGTTGCCGCAGCGGTGGCTGTGCGCCTGTGTCGATGCGATGCGTAACGGTGGATGTCCGGCCGAGAGAAGGTTGAGCGAAATCGAAAGAAGAGCGGAATTCTTCCAACAGGCCCAAAAGCTGGGAACGCTGGCCCTGCGTAAGGTCGTCGGGTATGCAGGGACCGAATATATCATCGGATGATGAAGCAGATGTCGAAACAGCACCAAGCGTACAGGAACTTGAGCAGTGCATGTCATCGGGTTGATCCATAACTTGCGCGTCTTCGATGGGTTCCACGCTGCCGAGACATTCTCCTCGCACCAACGTAACGCTGTACGTAGATGAGTTCACAACAAAAATAGTGGTGCTGCCGTGAGTGAGTTGCACGGTCGCGAAAGGAACCAGCAAGCTTTTTCTTATGAAAACACGATGAGATGGCGAGAGGAGTGCAGCGGTGTCAGAAAGGCTTGCTCAGTAGAACGACACCGCAACGGACGAGTTTGCAGGCACTTGAGTGTCGTCTCTGACGAGTAACTTGCTTGCAGTGGATGGACTGTCGGCCGGTGTCAAAGAAGAGCATGGCGCGAGTTCTATTTCTGCTGGTGCGCAATGAATGACGGCGTCGTGGCGGGAGAGAAAATCCCATCCTAGGATGATGTCGTGAGAGCATGAAGAAATTATGATGAATTTGACCGCATACATCACGTCCTGAATCATAAGGCGGGCTGTGCGCATCGCTGTAGGGTGAATGCTTTGGGCGCTGGCTGTACGGAGGGAGAGCCCGCAAAGCCGCGTGGTCACTTTGCGCAGTAATCGGCTAAGTTTTTCGTCCATCACGGATACGGTGGCTCCAGTATCTACAAGGGCAGATGCACGAACGCCATCCACAAGCACGTCTATCACGTTCGACGGGCTTTCCTGAGGGCTTCCGCAGTTCGACAGCGTCGCAGCCCTTGCCTCGTGGACTACGACGACTAGTTTTCCTGGTCGCCCTCGAGTGGACGTGGCCACATCGGTGACAGTGAGCGACGTCGTGGAGATGGTGAACGGCGGGTAGACGGAACGGGGCGGGACGACGGTGACATAGGCGGCGGTTGGTCATAAGAGCGGCTTGACTGGCTGGGAAAGTTGGAGGCGACCTGCGGTTGCTGCACACGATTGCAATATCGTGCGACATGACCGACGCAACCGCAAGCAAAGCAGATGGGGCGATTGTCAGCAGTGCGCCATTGGTTAGCTGGTCGCATCCATGTCGCAGAACGCGATTGGCGAGCCGGCTGCTGATATGAGTGCATGGTAGGCGGCACACGGGGCACGTGGGTGACGCCGGCGTATGTAGGCAAGATAGGTTCTCCAAAGGCCTGGGGTCTCGTGACGGGTCGGTGTAATTTAGGGGAACAGTGACAGAAATCGGTGGGGGCGGCCTGGCAACAACTTGGGCGTAGCTGAGTGGCACAGATGCAGGAGGTGGCTGGTGGTATTCAGGGACGACCTCCGCGATTTCCTGCTGAATGGCTCGGCGGAGCGGAGGTAGAAGTGTACTTGATGGCTGTTGAGCTTGTTGTGGGGAAGCAAAAGCCAGTAGAGAGACCTGGCGGGCAACTTCCTCACGCACGAACGACTTGATTTAGGCGAGCAAGGTTGCGTGGTCAGGAACTGCTGACAAGGCCGAGAGATCAGCATCACGTGGTAGCGGGCGACGGGTCATCAAGCGCTGCCGCCGCAGCTTATCGTAACTTTGGCATAACATGATGACTTCTGCCACAGTGCGGGGGTTCTTTGCCAGGAGCATGGTGAAGGCATCGTCGGCGATGCCTTTTAGAACATGCGTGATTTTGTCAGCCTCTGACATGTTCAGGTCGACTTTCTTGCACTAGTCAAGGTTGTCCTCGATATAACTTGTGAAGGACTCACCGGTCTGCTGGGCTCGTTCACGTAAACGCTGTTCAGCTTGCAGCTTACGAACGGCCGGGTGGCCGAACACGTCGACGACCGCGGTTTTAAAAGCGGACCATGTCGGGAAATCAGGTAGCCTAGTTTACCTGCCTCGTCCCAATGGTTGGGGACACTCACGCGTTCGTACATGGCCAGCCTGTCCTCGACGTCGGTGCCATCCGCTCCGGTGAATACAGGAGGGTCGCGGATGCGGGGGACACCGGGACATGGCGTCGACGTAGGAGGAAGCGTTTGCTGGGCGGCGTCTTGGTACATGGTTGGAGGCACGGTACGGGATCGAAGCTCCAAGGGCATCGAATGCTGACCGAAGGTGTTCGAAGAGCACAACACTCTCAGCACTCTCCACCAAATTGTTAAGCGGTTTATTGGCGGACACTCAGCGATGATTCACGACAGCGACAGTCAATGCGGGGATCGACTCTCTGCACGAGCTGCTCTTCTTCTTAAGAAAAGGGCGACCCACTAGAAGGCGCTGAAGAGGACGACCCACTGTTCAAAGGCTTTACCACAATATATATATATATATATATATTGTGATGTAACGGTGAAGGTAACCTTTATTAGGCCCGGAAGACACAATGAAGCGACCACGCCCAAGGCACAGAACTCAGACAAGCCAAGTCCCCACAGCAGAAGAAGATGACGACCAATCATGATGATGAATATGTGTAAAGATAGATGATGTGCTTAATGAATGCCTACACTAACTTCCCCCCCCACGTGAAAGCGGTCATCCTGACCGCAGTTCCTGGCCGCATTTTAAAGCGAAGATGAACGCCGTATGAAAGGCTTCATGCGGGATACGTGGACTATTTCTGCTGCCCTGTAGCGGCGGTCCGTCGGAAGAAGAACGGGTGCCACGCGATAATTCACAGGAGACGTTTGCTCCAAGACAGTGTAGGGGCCAGTAAAACGTAATTGAAACTTCTCGCACAGTCCGGGAGTGCGAATGGGTGTAAGAAGGAGGACTTCGTCGCCAGGGCTGAAAGACACCGCACGATGAGAGGCATCATATTCAAGCTTGCGATCCTGTTGCTTGGCTTCAGTGTTGACGCGAGCCAGCTGGCGGCAATGAAGTAGACGAGAGACGTATTCTTCACTTGAAGATGAACATGGTTTGACAGGCGCAGAGAAGAACGAAACATCGAGGAAAGAAGAGGGGAAGCGACCGTGGACGAGGTAGAACGGCGAGTAACCAGTTGTGCGCTGTACAGAGGTATTATAGGCAAAAGTGACAAATGGCAAAATGGTGTCCCAGTTTCTGTGGTCGGGTTCGATATACATCGCAATCATATCTGACAGTGTACGATGGAAGCGCTCAGTCAGGCCGTTCGTTTGAGGATGGTAACTGGAGCTTGTTTTGTGTGTAGTGCCGGCTGCCTTGAGCACTTCTTCGACGAGTGCTGAAAGAAATACTCTTCCACGGTCGCTTAGGATTACACGAGGAGCTCCGTGTCGAAGGATTATTGCTCGAAGGATGAAGTCGGCCACTTCCGAAGCTGACGCAGAAGGCACGGGAGCTGTTTCGGCGTAGCGGGTCAGGTGGTCGACAGCTGTAACTATCCAACGATTGCCCTTGACAGTCATAGGAAGCGGACCATACAGGTCAATGCCAACTACCTCGAATGGTTGCAGGGGACACGGGAGCGGTTGTAATTGTCCACTTCGAGTTGATGTAGGTAGCTTGCGACGCTGACAAAGGGCGCATGAGGCAACGTACTTCGCGACACAGGTGGACAAGCCCGGCCAGTAGTAGTGACATCTTATGCGGTCATACGTTTTCTGGAAGCCCATGTGTCCAGCAGACATGTCGTCGTGATATGTCTTGAGGACTTGAGCCCGAAGAGAGCGAGGTAGAACGGGCACCCAGCGTTGACCATCAGGGTGGTAGATATGACGGTACAGGACGTGGTTGTTGAGCTTGAATTGCGTGAGCTGTCGGCGAAGACGGGCGTTAGGGGGCCGGCAAGTCCCGTCAAGACGGTCCATGATGCGGCGACAGTAAGGGTCAGCACGTTGGTGAGATGAGAACAAACCACACTCGCTTGGAGAAGTTGGGTCCAAAGTAGTTAATGACGAAACATGTAGGGAAGAGACGGCCGAAAGCTTCTCGTGTGCGGCAGTGGCGGGTTTGTTAAGCGGGTCCGAAGAGAGCGGGCAACGCGAAAGGGCGTCGGCGTCTTGATGCTTGTTTCCCGACTTGTATGTGATAGTGAAGTCGTATTCTTGTAAACGAAGAATCCAGCGACCAAGGCGGCCGGACAAGTTCTTGATTGTCGAGAGCCAGCACAAGGCGTGATGGTCCGTAACCACAGAAAAGTGGCGGCCGTGGAGATAAGGTCGAAACTTTTGTATCGACCATACGACCGCTAGGCACTCCTGTTCAGTGATGGTATAATTCTTTTCAGCAGGGGTCAGTGCACGGCTCGCGTATGCGACGACTTTCTCACGTGAAGATTTGTCTCGCTGTAGGAGAATTCCACCAATGCCTCGACCACTAGCGTCTGTATGCAGGAGCGTAGGCGCGGTTTCGTCGAAATGGCAAAGGACTGGTTCGGATGTGAGTGCACACTTCAGTTGGGCAAACGCCGCTTCACATTCAGGAGACCACACAAATGTGACGCCTGATCCGAGCAACTTGTGCAAAGGTGCAGCTATTGAGGCGAAGTCTCGAATGAATCGGCGAAAATAAGAAGCGAGGCCGAGGAAACTGCGCAAATCTTTGGCTTTTTCAGGACGCGGGAAGTGTTGGACAGCGGAAATCTTGTCAGGATCGGGACGAATACCGTCCTTGCTTACGATTTGGCCTAACACTTTAATCGTCTTGCTCGCAAAACGGCACTTCTTGGTGTTCAGCTGAAGGCCTGCGTTTGCAAGGCACGTAAGAACTTCGTCCAGTCGTTGCAAGTGCTGAGGGAAGGTTGACGAGAAAATAACAATATCGTCTAAATAGCACAAGCAAGTCTTCCACTTCAAGCCTCGTAAAACTGTGTCGATCATCCGCTCGAATGTTGCTGGAGCATTGCAAAGGCCGAATGGCATGACGTTGAATTCATACAGCCCATCTGGTGTTGAAAACGCTGTCTTTTCTTTGTCATCCTCGTGCATGGGTATTTGCCAGTAACCTGAACGCAGGCCTAGGCTTGAAAAGTACTCAGCACCTTGCAGTGAATCCAAAGCATCGTCTATGTGCGGCATGGGGTAAACATCCTTGTGGGTAATCTTATTAAGTGCTCTGTAGTCAACGCAAAACCGCACGGAGCCATCTTTTTTCCTTACTAAAACAACAGGGGATGACCAAGGACTCGCGGAGGGACGTATAATGTTCCGTTGCAGCATATCGGCTACATTTTGTTCAATGATTTCACGCTCGGATGAAGAGACGCGATATGGTCGACGGCGTACGATGGAAGTGCCATCGGTCTGGATACGATGCTTAATAATGGACGTCTGTCCCAGAGATGAGGAATGGGCATCAAACAATCTCCTATGCTTTTGTAGCAAGGCAAGCAACTCATCTGTCTGTGAAGAGGTCAGTTCTGGACTAATAGTCGCAGCAAGAACAGAAACGCTTGATGAACGTCCAATAGAAGGAAGGTTAGAACACGCTGGCATAAGAGAGACAACAGAGACAGGTTGAGATTCAGAAACGCAAGCCATTGTGGTGCCTTTAGGAATGAGAATTTTCTCAGAAGTCTGGTTCGTAGCGTAGAGAAGTCCGAAGCCATTGTGGAATCGCGCTAGACCTGAAGCAAAGGCTATACCTCTTGCGAGACAGCGTGCAGATGGTTGGACAAACACGTCACCAGAGTCGATCACATTAGAAGTGATGGCAACTATCCGCTGATGACCAGGTGGTAGCTCGGTCTCTTCAGGAGCGAGCAAGCGAACGGGTTTGTCATCCGCATACAGGGCATAGTCAGTTTCCATCATATGAACAACATTTTCTTTACAGCAGATGGAAGCGTTCGCCGTAGACAGAAAATCCCAGCCTAATATAATCTGGTGGGCACACGAATTCAGCACAGCAAATTGTACAAAATGAAGAATACCAGCTATAAAAACACGAGCGGTGCACATAGCGGCAGGTCTAATGGCGTCCCCTTGAGCAGCGTGCAGTGTAGGTCCATCATAAGGGGTGGTGACTCTCCGTAGACGTGAGCACAAAGAACGATCAATCACTGACAAAGAGGCACCAGTGTCTATTAAAGCGTCCACGTACACACCTTCTATTAAAACAGCTATCGTATTATATGGACGCACTGGAGGAATTTCTGTCTTTTCGTTCGATGCAGCTTTTCCTCCGAAAGCTGCAGAGGTTAGTTTTCCGGGCGTTGGTTGTTGAATTGCGAAACAGGTCGCAATGGAGACGTGGAACGGCGGAGGGGGTGAGGGTGAGCGGCGTCTAGTAGGGCGGTAGGAACTGGTTGGCTCAGATGTCGAAGTTGGAGACGGTGAGCGGCGTAGCGGCGGATCATAAGGACGACGTTGGAAAGCGTACCAGTTTGTCCCATCATCCCGTCCGTAGGTGTCGAGTCCATGACGCTCGTCCTGCTGACGCTTCCGACAGACGCGTGCAATGTGGCCCCGATAGCCGCAGTAATAACAGATCGGACGATGCGGCCGACACGGTGGGTGAAAGGGCTGGCTAGTCACACTCGGAGTTAACGAAGCCAGCGGGACAGGCGTCGAGTGTGCGGGCATCGGTTGTACCACGGGTGGTGAGCCAGCGAGGACTTGTGCGTACGTCGGCTGGAGTCGAGGTACTGGAGAGTCTACAAACGCTGGCCTGGTCATGGACGCCAACTCCTTTTTGATAACATCCCGCAAAACATTGTTGGAGGGGGGAGGTGGACTCGGTGTCATTGAGAGGCCGAAAGATTGCAGCTCTTCCCGTATAAGCGCCCGGATCATGGCACGCAATGAGGCATCAGTCGTGGTAGTGTTTTCAGAGCTGTCCGGCGGTAACCGTTGGGATTCAAGTTCCTCCAGGCGTTGGCACGTGGCAACAACGTCAGCGACCGTAGTCGGGTTTTGAATGACCAAGGCATTGAACGCGACCGTGCCTATCCCTTTCAGTAGATGACGAACTCTCTCTGATTCAGACATGGACGTGCTGAAACGGTGACAGAGAGCAAGCACATCCTCTATGTACGATGTGTAGGACTCACCGCATTGTTGCTTGCGAGATTCCAGTGTCTTCTTCGCGAGAGCTGAACGAACCGCCGGGGTGCCAAAAATTTGGCGAAGCTGTTGCTTGAAACGTGTCCAGTCCGTAATGTCCGTTTCATGATTGAAAAACCATGTTTTCGCTACGCCCGTGAGGTAGAAAGAAACACGGCGAAGCTTGGTAGGATCATCCCAGTTGTTAGTGGAACTCGCTCGATTGAACTGGTCCAACCAATCTTCCACATCTTCACCTCGAAGTCCGGCGAACGTGGGCGGCTCACGCTGGTGCGCGGTGATAATCCACGATGGATAGGCCGTGGTAGCCGGAGCCGTGGAGGTAGACGCAGAAGCGCCTGTTGGCTCGTCCTGAGGCATGTTACCGGACACCTGGTACAAACGACGACCTGAGCGCAGCTCCAGGAGGCAGATCGGGCTGGGAGAGGACGGAAGATCGTAGAGCACGCTCCACCACTTGTGATGTATCGGTGAAGGTAACCTTTATTAGGCCCGGAAGACACGATGAAGCGACCACGCCCAAGGCACAGAACCCAGACAAGCCAAGTCCCCACAGCAGAAGAAGATGACGACCAATCATGATGATGAATATGTGTAAAGATAGATGATGTGCTTAATGAATGCCTACAATATATATATATATATATATATATACATATATATATATATATATATATATATATATATATAGATATATATATATATAGATATATATACGTAAACTCCCCATTTTATTTTGGTACTGTTAAATGTTCGGTGGCTAGAAAGACAGTGCAAGCAATATCAGCTTAGTCGAGCGTCCATGAAAAAAAATGCTGACGTTATTGCTATACAGGAAACTAAAGTAGATAGCAAAAAGGGGACAGAAAAAATGCATGAACCTTTTAGAGTGCGCTGTTTTGTTTGTGTGTCGCATGCTATCAATGCATCAGTAGGCTGTGCGTTGTTCTTGAAAAGTGCTCTAGGCTTTTCTGTATAAAGTGTCTACGCGGATGAAAGCTGTGGGCTGATAGTGGGTGATGCATACGACTCCACGATTTAATGCTGAGAATGATTTGCTTGTATGTCCCCAACAAAGTCGATGAGCGCGAAGTTTTCTTTGAAAGTATTGAGCCTTTTTAAATAGTGACTGAATCACTGTAAGGATGGCTGATTTCAACTGAGTTTGTCATCCAAAAGACAGAGTTGGGAGCCCGCCTATTCATGATCTAAGCGTGCAGTTTTTAAATACAGTGTTAGAAAAGCGCAGCCTGCAAGACGTGCGTGATGTGATGGCAAGCTCCGCCACGCCGCATTACACACATTGTCAGCGAAATGGCCGTACCTGGCTAGATCGCGCCTACATCTCAGCGGAACTGATAACACTGTATTGTGTGTATGAAGTCAACCATGTCTCATTTAGGGATCATAGTTTTGTTTTGTTTACAGTTGGGCGCAAAATCCATCTGGTTTTAACCGAGACTTGTAGAACCCTAATAATATGCTCATTGAGGATGAGTCATTCTTGAAGGGCGTTAAAGACTGCTATCGGGAATTATTTGAAAACAATCACAGAAGCAGTGATGAAGCCTGAGAGCATTTTAAGCAGGATGTCAAGACGTTGGCTATAGAGAGGTCTATAGTGTCTTGCGACAGCGGAAGAAGAAGTTGCAGATGGAATGGCAGGCAAAGGTAAATTTTTATCTGACTGTAGAATGTGCGAATTCATGAATTTATTCCAAAGAAATAAAAGAAGTTAAATTCCTGTTAGATGCAGCCGAAGTAGAAACGTACAAAGAGGCGGTCATACGCGCACGCGCAGGAAAGATGTGGTGCGGAGAACAGCCTACGAAACGTTCGCTTGGTGACGAAAAGGGTCATGCCTCTCGCAACGAGATAACATCCATAACATATGGCATTGAAATTGTTTTAGGCAAAAAAAAAACAAAAAAACGATAAGGCGAGCTATTTTTGAGCATTACTGCGAACTTCTTGGGAATGAGCGCAATCGAGAAGAAGGATTTGAAGCTGATTTCTTGCCGCTGTTGTCATGCCTTGCAAACAAAGTAACAGAAATGCTTGAGTGTCAAATCAAGGTAGGAGAAATAGAATAAGCAATTGACGCACTGAGCTTCGGATAGACGCCAAGGCCTGATGGTCTGGGCGCCGCCATCTACAAAGCGTTTAAGCAGGACGTAGCTGTTGTCTTACGCTCTGTTCACACTACGGTCGTAAGGTGTCGATTTTTCATAGCACGCGTAACCGGAAGCACAACAAGCGTATGCGTCTAGTTCAGACTGTGAACGTAAAGGTACCAACGTTCGCAACGAACGCATAAATCGTGGGTGAGAGTGTTAAAGGCTAGGCAACTTTTACGACTGCGATACTACGACCGTTACGGCACAGCCAATGACCGATCAGCTTTCGGTTTTCTACAACCGGTCACGAGACCTGACGGGACTTCCATCCTCCCGGCTGCAGCAGCACCGCGGAGGCGATGGCAGTAGCTTCCGGCGCGGAAAGTGCTACTTTGCCATTCCGCGGTGACGACTAAGTTGGCTTTGTTTGCTCGCAACGTGCGTAAAAAGTTGTTCCGCGCTGCCTGCCGTACTGTCTTCATTTGGTGTGGTTTAGTCGTTGGACATTTCTGGGAAGTGAAAAGTGTGCGCAATGGATTCGCTTGCTCCAAACCTCGATGAGTGGTCTCACTAAGTTCTCAAGGAAGTCGAACTGCTGGGGCGACATGCGCATGAAATTATGAAAAATCGCAGCGTCTCCAAGTCGGAGCTTGACGAGAAGGTTGTGAAAGTCGCAATCCACGGCCCTGTCGAGGAATACTTGGCGCACCTAAACTCTTCTCTGTCGCCTTCGCCGTCTTCGGGCGATTGAATACACGACTATAAGCTCATTTTGAGCGTGAATTTCTTCCAACTCGGCCAGTGCTCGCGTGTTGATGGGAGCCATATTGGAGCACTAGTTACGTCGATTCTACAGCGACAAATAGGATTGGCCTATCGTAAAAATCGTAATGTACGTAGCTGTAAATGTGAACAAAGGTATCAGCATAACTGCGGTAACGCTTTTTATAGCCGTTGCGTTCGATACGCCGATCGAGCTGTTACGCACGTTACGACCGTAGTGTGAACATAGCTTTAGAGTAATCTTGGAGGTGTATGAGAAGTCCGTGTTACCCCCGACATTTAGAGAGTCACACAGTCTTAATACCCAAAAGTGAAGACCCTCATACACTTCTGTCTGTGAGGGCATATCGCCCGATATGTCTCACAAATACAGATTACAAAATATACCCTAAGCTTCTTGCACGCAGGCTACAAAATGTGATACAACAATTGGTCGGGCCACATTAGACGTGTGGCTTAAAAATGCTGCATTGTTACGAATATACATATCGCGAGAACAGTACTGGAAACTTGTGATGCATTTGCAGGAAAAGTGGCTTTGCTGCAGGTGGACCTTGAAAAAGCGTTTGACAGAGTGGTGCACGAAACTTTCTTTCTAATTCTGGAACATGCTAAGGTAGGCTCAGTTATATTGAAGGGTGTGAAAACGTGGTCTGCCGATGTATCCACGAAACTAATAGTTATTAAGCAGACAACGGTAGCCATAGAAGGTAACGCTGTGATAAGACGGCGGTGTGCTCTATCATCTTTGCTTTTCGCCCTGTACATTGAACCCTTCTGTAAAAGTCATTGGTAATTCAAGTATAACAGGTTACGTTGTCGCTTCAAGAGAAGTCAAGATCTTAGCGTACGCGGATGACATCTTGGTGTTCTGTCGAGACAAGGAAAGTACAGCCAAAGCAGTAGAGGGAGCAAACCAGTTTTGTAAAGTTACTGGAAGTGCGATCAACTGGGGCAAGTCTTTAGGCATCTGACACGGTGTCTGGAATGATACGCCAGAGAATTATAAATAAAAACATGCAATGAAGCACGACACTATCGCGCTACCTGGGAGTACCGCTGCAACACTACCGTAATCCAAATGACTACTGTCAGGACGAAATAGAGCAAGTCTAAGCGAAAACAGCAAAGTATGGCGGCAGCAAGCTGTCAACTTTCGCGCGATCAACTGAGTCAAATGTACTTCTAATCGCAAAAATCTGGTGCGTGTTATAAGCACTTAGCGCATCCAGAACGATCATACAAAATATTCACACAGCATGCACCGTATTTATATGGAAATCCATATGGGAATGAACCAGTCGCACTGACCGGTCGGCAAAATCTGGAGGCGTAGGACTTGCGCACTTGTTTTTGAGACATGTCGTTTCTAGGCTTTGTATCTTTTTTTGAAATCTGAAGGATCTCTTTTTACCTACTGTGATGCAAGTACGCTTATAAAACAGACTACCGCAATTCATAGTTTCCTCAAACGTTATAAAAGGCTTCAGTGTTAGGGGCTACTTAAAAGAAGTAGTCCTCTCTGTTCAATTTTCGATCGCTCGCTTTTCCTTAGACTATCTTGCTGATGTTGGAAGGGAAAATTTGTATAAGGACCTAGTTGATGTTTGTATGCCTGTACCTTTGTACAGATTGATCTTTTCGGAAACAGCGGGTGACGATGTGTTGAAGCGTGTGAAGCGAATGCCGGTACGGTCTGCGGTAAAAAACTTTTTCTTATCTCCACACAGGAACGCTCCCCCTTAAGCCTTGGCTTCAGGAGAGAGGCCTGTTTTCCCCATGAACCATAAATTGCCGGAGCTGTCAAAAGCCAGAGACAGTTGAACATTTATTTCTGGATTGTGCAGACGCCCTGTTCTTTTGGGACATTTTACAACGCATTTTCAAAAAGGATTCTTCTGTCCCACCTATACGGCATCCGATTCCTAATTATCGAGAGTAAAGACGGTACCCCTTTTGACATGCTCATGGCACTTAATTTAAATAGCTTTGGGGAAGTGCGCATAAATTTCAGGCATGAAAACATTGTCATACGCTCGGCTAGAAAGCATTTTGTCGAAAGCATTTGTTTTTTACGAGATACCTTGTATGTTAAACCGGAGAAACCCGCATGGGCAGCTCTGCTGGATCAACTCGGCTGCGTAAAAGGATTCTAGCAAGCCACGCCAGCCAAGGAATGGTCGGCGGCTAATTAACAAGAGCACTGTAAATACTACCTTCATTCTATGTATCTTTTGGCATTTGTGGAAAGGCAATAAAGAAAAAAAAACTAGTAGCATGTATCATCTGGCGTATCGCGTCGTATAGGGACGACATTGGGGGTGTTGTAGCATTTCGATGGGTGGCAATTTTTCTCCCCAAAGCTTACTGCTGTTAGTGTCGCCGACGAGGGCTAAGGGATCTGTCCCAGACCACCTCAGCGTGACTGCGGTGCTGTGGCGAATCAGGTGCAGGTGAAGGAGAGCAGGGTCGACGAAATGGCATGTCGGGTGGCTTCATGCGCTTGCGGGCTTACATTGCTGTCACAGCAGTTATCAAAATAGGCACCAGGAGAGGTTTGTGGACAGTTTTGATGTCTGTGGTGATGGTATGGGCAAATGCTATAAACATGGCTGGATTCTACGCAATAGAAGCAAAGCGGACGATGGTTGACGGTGGCCATAAGTCTGTCTTACGAGAGAGAGAGAGAACACAAGTAGAAAGGCAGGGACGGTTAACCAGGGCTGAGCCCCGGTAGGCTACCTTGCACTGGAGAAGAAGAGAGGGAAGCAGTGTTATAGAGGAGGAGAGAAAAGGTCACTGACTGGGCCAACGCGTAACAGTTTCACCATAACAAACGATGAAACAGGCCGGTGTCTTTGAGAAATTGCAACAGTGCTTCCGAATGAACAGTCGATTAGTGGGCATTCTTTGATATCAAAATGCCAATGTCAGTAGAGTGTACAGCGGCGACGTTTTGTAGGCACATCGGAGTGTGGATTCGGTGACGACGGATTGTACGCTTGGGTCAATGGCTCGTTGTAAGGCCCTGAAGCGACGTTGCGATAAGCCAGGGTTGACGAGTTGTACATCACTGGAATAAGCTGACGGACGGCTGATGCGTTGTTAACAGACCGCTGGTCTGAGGGTGATTCAGGAAACGAAAACACCTCGTGAATTTTCGCCGCACCACTTCTGCAATGAAAGCCATGGCATGTTCTTGCGGAGACACAAGGATGTTCCGGATCTCCTCCCGAACGACCTCACGAATGAGCTCACACAGAATACACTCACTACCGGCAGTCAAAGCAGAAACGCAGATTGATGCGTCGTTTCGTTGGTCGTGGTACTGGCTCTGTCGCTTCAGTGCTCGCTCGATGGTCGTAGCTTCTTATTAGTTCCGCGACGCTTGTTGGTGGTTTGTGTAAAAGATCGGCAAACTGCTCTTCTGCTACGCTTCTCATCAAGTGTCGGAGTTTCTTAGCTTCAGGCATATCGTGGTTAGCCCGTCGAAGTAGGCGGGTCATGCCTTCCTCAAACATGGCGACACTCTCGTTCGGTGTCAGGATGCATGACTCGATGAGCTGCTGAGCAGAATCACGGTGGTCATTTGCGAAGGTCCCGAGAATTCGCTGCCGCAATTCATCCCGTGAGGACAGCGTCACCTCGTGCTTCTCGTACCAAATATAAGCACTGCCCACCAAAGCAAAGTAGGCGCGTGAAATCTTTTGTGCCGTGGTCCACTGGTCTGCCTTGGCAACTCGCTCATACTGGACAAACCAGTTTTTAACGTCTTTATAAACCTCACCGTGGAAGGGCTCGGAAATCTGAGGCTGGTCAACAGTACGCTGCGAGGTGCCTCAAGTTGGCATTTATCCAGGCTGGAGGCTTGTTGCGGAAGAAATTCGACGGGATGGCCTTGGGACTAAGGCCTTGCTGTCGGTGACTGTAGCGGCGGACGAGGCTTTCCGAACATCAGTCGTAGAAGTGCAGAACATCCACTAATGTCCCTACGTGAAAAAAACAGTAGTAGAAGTTCAGAACCTCCATTAACGTCGCAACGTGAAAAAAACAGGACAAAGGACGACGATGCGACCAGGAAAAAAAGTGGTTGCATTCAAAGAACAAAAAGAGCGTTGTTTGTTTGTTTGTTTCCCTGGGATGATGGCTCATACCCACTCAGGGGGATTGGCTAAGAAAGTGTAGTGCAGTTTTTCTGTGATAATTTTAACTATGTGTAATGAATTGGTATTATAATAGGACTAATATAAAAAACAACATAAAAAAGCAAACAAGAAAAGAAATAGAAAAGTCAAGTTGAGCAATTTTAATATTTGAGGTGTTATGATTACCACTCAGTTTCGTTTACTCACTCTGTCCTGGGGAGTAATAAATAATAATTTTTTGATTGAAGATCACAAAGGTACACGCTTGGTTGCCTGAATATAATCGCAAACGGTATTGAAAGCATCCCTGTGGCAATGTCCCAAAACTGAGGCACCAAAACTTAGCGCCGTTCCCGCCGTTAATCTAACGCCTATTTTCAGAAATGGCATAACTAGTAACCTTTTTCGAAGTATAGCGTAGCGGCGACAATACAAAAAATATTAATCTAGTGATTCCATTTCTCCGCAGAATGCGCAGGAGGTGATGTTGTCTGACCAGCTCTGTGTAGATAGAGGTTTAGGGGGGGGGGGACACGACATCGAAATTAAGTAATTAAGACTTCGAGCTTTCTGGACTGGCTCCAGTGGGGTTGCCATGGAAAGATGAGGTGGTTATATTTTGTCCATGTAGTTGCTTTTTCTAACGTATCAGTGGAGATTGCTGATTTTCGATATCTTATTGCCGCGATATATTCAACATCTGGCAGTATAGACAAAACTGGCCCATCAAGTGCGGCTCGTGCTAAGGAATCGGCCAATTCATTTATTCTTAATCCACGGTGTCCCGGAACCCATAGTAACCTCAGGAGTCTCAACTGCGGGGGTACTAATGTTTTGAATGTGCTTAGAACTCGAGAGTTCTCTGAAGCTGTCAGAGCTGCACAAACTGAAAGAGAATCCGTCATTATGACTGCGTTGTTTTGATTTGATGGAAGTTTTCGAAGAGCTAAAATAATCGCCACGAGCTCCGCTTCAAAAACTGGAGTAAATTCAGACAGTCTCACTGAAAAGGACCAGTCAAGCGAATCAGAGGCACTGCCTACACCTGCCTTTTGATTAGTTACGGAAGCATCTGTCGCTATTATATTTTTAGTTTCTACGTGCTCCGAGTAATTTAATAATATGTTATTTAAAAATTTGAGAGATTGTAACTTGGCGTTTGGGGGGAACATATCATCATACTCAATTATAACATGAGAATTCGAGTCATTAGTCTCAATTACATTTCTAATGTTCACATTCATACTTAGTAGATTCTTTTGTACAAACATTATCTGAGGTGTGTGAAACCGTGGCCAATGAGCAAGAAAGAAGGCGTCTGGGTTTGCGATAAAAGCATATTGAGACCTTCTTGCCAGTAAGCTATAAAATTTCAAAAATGCTTGTATGGTCAAAATTCAAAATCGACAAAGTAGTGTAGGCAGGCACGCTTCCTGGTACAGTACGTTGATAGCCACAAACCTAGGGAGTCCCAGACACATTCGCAGTGGTTCTCGCTCTAAGGCAACTAGAGGTTTCGTTTTATAAGCAGGGCCACCCGAGAATCATATGCAGCCGAATTCCATGAGGGGCCGCATATACATCTTGTACAACGTTATCAGGGTGTGCCTCCGTAACCCATATTTCCGGTTACTTAGCTGGTTTAAAATGCCTGAAGCCCGATGTGCTTTGGTAGTTATATACTCTATGTGTGGACTCCAGTTAGGTTTGTCATTATTAATGATTCCCAAATATTTTATAGAGTCTACTTGCTGGATGGGTTCCTGTTTATATAGAATTGAAATTGAAATTGGTTCTGCAAGCGGAAACGCCATGAGCGCACGTTTGTTGACATTTAACGATAGCCAAATCGACTGCAACCAAATTTCTAACATGTTAATATATTTTTGTAATTTAAGTTGTAGTGAGTAAATACTACAGCCAGCAGCAAAGAATGCGTTGTCATCAGCATAAATGTAGACACTAACTTCTTGATCTGTTGGAATTGTGCTCATTAAAGTATTAAATAACACCGTTGATAAGAATGCTTCTTGGGGAACTCCGCGCGTTTGTTTAAGTCTAGATGAGGAACATCCATCCTTGACGCAGTGGAATTCTCTTGATTTCAAAAATTCTGCCACCCACTCAGTAAAATATTGTGGGAAATTCAATCTCTTTAGCGTATTTAACAATATGAAGTGCTCCACACTGTCATACGCCTTCGCTATGTCAAGCGTTACTAAAGCAGCATATTGCCTTCTTTTTCGCACGAGCTGTATTTGTCTCTCGAAATCCGCATGGGCACACCAAATAGAGAAACCACTACGAAAGCCGATTTGGTTCGGTCTTATTACTAAATTGTCTGCCATCCAGATACTCACTCGGCTATGTAGGACCCTCTCTACTAGTTTGACCATGTTAGATGTTAGAGAGATTGGTCTGATATTATCGACTGTTAATCCTACACCCACATTTTTAGTATAGGAATCACCTTTGCTATCCTCCAATCCTGCGGCACTCATGAGTTTTTAAAGGAGTAGTTAATAACATTGCCGACGTCTCGAGGCGATAAATTGAACAGAATTTTTATCATGGGTACTGTGATTCCATCTGGGCCAGGAGACGCACAAGGTAAATGTTTAATCACGTTGGATACTTCAGTCTGTGTCACTTCGTCAAAGTCAGACTTTGTCGTAGACTTGTGCTAGTTGTTTGGCACTACTGAAGTAAATCTGCTTTCCAGACCTTTACCGATTGCCTCTAAGGTAGTGGTCATTTCTTGCGCCGACAGATTATCACAAGCTGCATTAACTGGTGATGGCAAGATTCTCCGAGCTCTCATATATCGGAACAGTGCTTTCATATGTTTAGGCTTTGACAGGTATTCATAATGTCTTCTGTCATATTCTTGTTTAGCTTGAGCTACCGTTCTCTTAAAGCCCGCAGCAACGAATTTATAATCGGCCCAGTTTTGGGGGGATTGATTATGTAAGAGCTGCTTCCAAGCTGCCTGACGTCGTCGGTGCACTCTTGTACATTCATCATTCGACCAACGGCTATATACCCTTTTTGTGGATTCAACAGTAAATTCGGCTCTTTTGTAGGATCTTTTAATGGCTGCGTTTATCTTCAGTGCTTTTGTATCATCGCTCTCTTCCGAGTGAAAAGCCAATGCTGACTTCATATCATTCTTAAATTTAGTGTAATTTACAAATACTCTTACATTTGAACAAGATGGAATTATCGGGCAAAAAATTTCAAAACTTATCGGTATGTGGTCACTGTTGGTGCCACGGTCCAGCACTTTCCAAGAAGAAGTAGTAATGGCCGAACTGACAAAACTTACATCTATGGCCGACCTGGAGTGATTACGAATAAATGTCGGGGTTCTGACATTGAGGCACGTCAGGTCATTAGCCATTGTCCACTCCCACAAGCGTTTCCCACTCAGATCAGTTCTAAAACCCCCAACTCGTGTGATGGGAATTAAAGTCTCCAACTAAAACTTTGTCTTTGCACCACGACTTTGTAGCTACATCCAAACTTCGTGTGTCTTGAACTCCACCCGGAAGAGACATATTAACTAAAGTGAAAGGAGTGCAGTTGAGCAATGTAATGTCTACTGCCGAAATTTCGCATTCTGGCGACATATGTTTGTATGAGCATTTGACTTTCATACTAATTCTATTAATAATAAAGAAAGCTAGACCCCCACCTCTCGATGGACGGTCTAGTCGAAAAGATCGCAAGTTATTTAACTGGAACAAATTATGTACAGATAGCCATGTCTCTTGTAATGCTATAATATCAGGAGCGAATTTATAAGTCAAGTATACCAAATCCGTAGATGCAGAAAGATTTGATCGGCAATCCCAATGGAGAATCTTAAGCGACCCTATGGTTTCGAAAGAGCTGCTTCCGCTATAGCTTTCTCTAGAATGCTTTGTTTCAAGAAATCTCTCTTTGAAAGGCTCTCCTTTTCGTTCAGATACTTTTTGTTCTTTGTTTATTTCAGTGAGTTAGTTTTCCTTGGCACAGGGGATCTGAATCACTTCAGGGACGAAGGGTCGAAATCCGTGTCATCGGAATCTATTGTATATGCAGCTTTGTCCTCACTTAGACTCTGTATATCTACTGCAGAGAGTGCTGCAGACGGAGAATACGATAGTGCGGTTTCAAATTCCTCATTTTGGCTGTGGACGCCTATTGCAGAGGCTCCTGCAGGCGGATAATACTATGGCGCAGTTTCAGATTCACCGTAAGCTATTGGTCGTGAACTCTCAACATGTTGGGATACTAGTCCTGACTCTCCCGTTGTACCTAATATGCGAGTCGTCTGGTTAGCCAAAATTTGAGATAGAGAATCGCAAAGGTTAGAAGCCAGTCGTTCCATGGCTTTTTCTAGAGCCTTTTCTACGGCCTCCGCTATATTCAGGGAAATCGACCTATTTATTTCCGAGAGATGTCGTGCTGCAATACAGGCATACCCCTGAGTTATAGCCTGTATTTCCGCTAGGGCTTCTCGTCGAGAACAGTGCCTACGCCCTATAATTTCAATAATCTGCATTTCTCGAGCCTTAGCTGAGCAATAAGGACTATCTGCACAGTGTTGTTCGTTGCAGAGACATTTCTCTTCTTTAGCTTTGCAGTCATTTGTTTTGGGGTTGTCACCACACACTCGGCATCTGAGTTCTGACCTGCATCCTTTAATAGTGTGACCGTATCGCCAGCACTTCCTACACAGGAGTGGTCGTGGTGATAGCGGTTCCACTCTGTATATTAGTGGCCATGCCTTGATTTCGCTTGGGAGATTCGCTCCAGCAAAGGTTACAGTTACCGACTCAGTCGGTATCTTCTGCTTCTCATCCAGTCGTGCACACCTATAAACGAAGATAGCACCAGTCACGGCAAACATCTCTAATACCCCAGACGGGGTCAAGTTAACATCGACACCACGAACAATACCTTTCACACATGTTAGATGCGGGGGAATAAAGGCGCTCATCGGATTGGTCGCGAAACTCGAGCACTTCAATAGGTCTTGGACACAGAGCTGGTCAGATGAAAAACATAGAATACCACCTCTGCCGAACTGGCGGACCTCTGTGATGCTGTGAAAGTGAGACGCCACAGCCCTAAGCTCCGCCTGGATCATTTTCGGATTCTTCATCCGAATGAAGCCGTCATTGCTAGGGACGAGGGCCACAGGAACTACGGGAATACCATTGCGCAGAAACTGATCCACTTGTATTTCCTGTGGCGGAAGTGAAGCAGACCAAAGGCAAGCCCCTGGTCCAGGTGAAGAAAACGGCGTCTGAGTGCTTTTTCTAGCGCTAAAAGTGCTTACTTAGCTGTAAAAGCACTATAGGAACACCTAATAAAGACAAAGAAACCACACCCACTACACAAACTTAGGCCTAAACCCTAGAGCAAGAACGACCAGCTACTTACGTGTTCAAGCTACTAGCTTGCTTGTTCCTTTCTTTTGTGGCTGTCACCCACAAAGGGGATTGGCCAAGAAGCCGGTGGTTAATGCAAGTTAATACCTTTAAATTTTCTAGACTAGGGGAATATGATTACTGTGTTCTGACTGTGAAGTCAATTTGGCGCAATGTAAAAAAAGAAAAAAAAACGAAAAAAGGGGGGGGGGAGAAATATTAGAATTTGTTAAATATCTGAGGTGTAATCGTTATATGAAATTATCCTGAGAGTTGATTCAATGCAGTGTATCAGCTAAATAATAAGTGGTAGTGTGGCTAGTAAAATTCGAAAGCTGATCGGTGACTCAGCAAGGTAATCTTGTGTTATATATGAATTCGCAGAGAGCCCCGCAGATGTTCCTGTCGCTGTGTCCCAATGAAGTGGCCCCAAAAGACAAAGTATTGGGAGTATTAAGTGATATTCCTAGTTTTTTCAATAAAATTTCGAAGCAGTTTTTCTTTGATTGTTGAATCGGTGACATGTGATAAGAAAATGGTCGATATGCTCAGGTTCGTTACAGCTTGAGCACAGAGGGGATGGCACCAGACCAGACCTGTTTAAGTAGAAATTAGGAGGTGGTACATGGCAACGTAGTTTTGTTATCAAGACTTCGAATTTACGCGTGGGACACCATTTATTATTCCATGTGAAGTGCAGGTGCGAGAAATCTATATTCTGTATGCGTGAGCAGCCGCTTCAACGTCGTCTTCCTCGGAGGAACCGTGGTTGCTGCCCATGTGAGTCACTTCGTCGATCTCTGCCATCCTGCCCGGCTTTTAGCCGTCACAATATCAATCACACAAAAGCAATGCAGTTGTTCCACGAATTATATAAATATATGATACATGCAAGTATTACATATACCGCAGAATAAAACAATTGGGTTGTTCATGGCTAAATGTTAGGATGCGATATTTATGTCAACGATCACTGCCAGACGGCACTTTGAAGAGAGGCACACGCTCCGATAAGTCTGATAACTTAAATGGCCGTTCGGCACAAAACATGTTCAACCAGTTTTGTGAACCTTTCAGCAAATTGATGTGACCTTTGTCGATAGAACAGCATTAAACATACGTCAACAAAAAACATAGCTTCAAAACAGCGTGTCAACACCTGACAACATTAAAAAATTTGTCAGACCTGCGCGGAACGTGCAACACAATCACAGCGAAAGCTGGTAGAGCGGAATTTTAGAGATTTTTCTATTTCTAAACAGTATTTGATTAGGTGCTAAAAGCCCACTTTCTGGGTACCCACTATGCCGTAATAATCTTTATTTCTGTGTAGTAGGCTTGCACTCACTGTGCTACCATTCGTTATTCTTCAGAGAAGCGTGGTATCCACTACACACTTGCAGCGAATTTGGTGCGAATTCTATGTTTTATGCAGTGGCTGACGACAATGGAGGATTACGCCTGAAAAGGGTATGTGCCACAGTTGATAGGTGAGGAAGAACAAGGTTTTGTAACGAGTTGAAGGATTTAACGACCCACTCGTTACGGAATCCGCATTGTGTGAGACCTGGTTATTCCTTTGATGGTTTAAAACACTTTATTATACTAATTCGATTCCATTCCCGATATCATGTCGGCCTAAAGCAAGTCTGGGTTGCCAGCAACGACGTGGCTCAGCATGTCGCTGTGTAAAAATGTGCTGAGCCACGCCAGTGCTGGGGACCCATAAACCTTGAAAGATTTAAAGCAGAATATTTAGGACGCGTGCCACAAGTGAGTGTGGAAGTGAAAAGCGCTTTGGAATTATCTATGTTTGCTCCTGAAGTTGAACGAGCGATTGATAAGTTAAATCCCGGCAAGTCTTCAGGACCAGATGATCTTTGTGCCAAGTGGTACAAATGTTTTAAAAGTTCATTGGCTCCTATACTTGCAGACTTTCTTAACGAGGTTTATGAGGAAAAGAAATTACCACCGTCCTTTGGTGGATCACGTACTGCTCTGATTCCGAAGACAGATGAGGTTGAAAAGCTCAGGCACGTCACATCGTACAGGCCAATCGCACTGACAAACGTAGACTACAAATATAATGAAAATTTTGGCGGTTAGACTTCAGTCAGTAATAAACGATATCGTTGGTCTACACCAAGCGTGTGGAATCAAAGGTCGTTCCATAGTAACGAATGTTCATAACAGGCGGTCTGTTCTCGAATGTGTTGACATCAGTCAAGCTCGTGCGGCTGTACTCCAGCTGGATCTGGAGGAAGCGTTTGATTGCGTCACCCACGGTCTTTTGTCCGCCGTATCGGAGCACAATAATGTTTGTAAGATAAATATGAATGGTGTACCCATGGCATATCGAAATGGTAGTACAAGACTTATAATCAACAAGACATTGCCCCCCTACCCTTCCCCCCCATCAGAATTGAGTGCTCAGTGCGTCAAGGTTAGTCCACTGTTGTTTTGCATCTACATTGAAACATTAAGTCGGTCGACACTGAAAAACCTCATTAGTGAGTTTATATACCAATCGTCAGAGGTTAAACTTGTTGCATACACTGTTGATGTTGCGATTTGAACTACTTCTTATCAAAACATTGAAGAATAAATCAGAGTTTTAAATCTTTCACCGAAGATACACCAAGCCACATAAACTGGGATAAATGCTTCAGCTTTTGGCATTAATATTTGCCTACAACCCCAGAATTTTTCGCAGCCACTAAATGGACAAAAGCGCCAGCTAAATATCTCGTAGCTAAATATCTCGTAGTCATACAAAAGCACTGATCGTTATGGGACGCAGCAAACAAAAGAAATAAAACTGAAAAGGAATAAGTGGAAAGCAACTTATCTGTCCATATTTGTTAGGGCTATTCTGTGCAAATGGTTTTTTGTGTCTCAGCTATGGTATATGTGCAAGTGCTGTACCGTTCCAGGGTCAGCGTGTGAAGAGAACATCGGGTGTTAGCACTATTTGTGTTGGGTCTAACTGGGAAAAATTCAGTCCCTTAAATTTGTTTAGACGGGGAAAGTATGGAGGTCTTGGGCCAGGACATATGTTTATCAAGCAGTTAGTTAATAGTTTTTTTTCTGAGAGACAAGAGATCCTTTCCTGCTGACACTGTGTCAAACAAGACTAAGTAGACTGTTGCCTGAGTTTGTTGTGAGCACTCATGTTACAACAGGAGCTGTGCAAAGCAACATGAAGGAAGTTGTGGCCAGCGTGCAGTTTCTGTGTGTTCGTTTTTCGACTGACTACCTGTGGTCTGTTGGAAAGAAAAAAAAACTGCGCAAATGTTTACGTGGCATTGCATTCCTCATCCCACTATACAGAGCACTATATAAAGCATGCAAGGGTCAGAATGTTCTTAAATGAGCTAAAAAAAATGCCGGCAGCTCGAAATGCAAAAACGCTCTTTTTAACTTACACACTGGAACACTTCCATTAAGAACCTTTCTAGAGAATCGTGGTTTTAATATGCCACGGTGATCTGATTGTCTAATATGTAACAAACCGGAAACTATTGACCACGTTTTCCTGCACTGAGGGAAGGACTATGCTTTCGGGACCTATTGATAAACAATTAAAAAAGAGTTTCTGTTAGACTTTCATGGAATGAGGTATTTAGCAATAGAAAATGATGATGGATTACATTTTGACTCGTTCATGATGACTGACTTGCACAGTATATGGCGCTCTAACATGGCTAAATTTCACTGTGACCATGACAGGAGGCCAGCTAGAAAGTATTTTGAAGAAAGTATCTCAAGGTTTCTCCAGGTAGTGAAAAAAATGAATGTGTTCCCTTGTTTTGATAAAGGGTAGAAGCCCTACTGACCTTGAAGGAATTTTAGGACATGATGTGCTATAGGAGTGCTTGATGGCCGTAGTAATTTATCTGTCATGATCGTTGTGTACTGTAATATTTTTATGTTATTCTATCATGTGAAGTTTAACCGTAAATAAAAGAAAAACCGGCGTGGCTCACCGGTAGAATACTGGGCTGGCACGCAGTTGACCCGGGTTAGAGTCCCACTATATCTTTAATCTCTTTAATTTATTTCGTGTGATAGTGGTTACGAACAACGGCGGTGGCAGCGGCGGCGGACAAGTGCGGCGCCACGCATGACCCGTGTTGTGATCTCATAACAGCTTTCGCTGTAAAAGACTTATAATCGGCAGCATGCGTCTTTCTGCCGAGCGTGTTGCCGAGACGCCCGAGCCCGCTCGTCGTAACGCCATTTAAGAAAGCACCCGAAGAAGCTGCGAGATAACTGATAACGGCTCGAACATTATCCGTACACACACGGATTGAGTTCTTAAACACAATGCGGGGAGAGTGTCGGCACCTGTATATCCATACCCCATGGCCGAGATTTAGGTGCACGTTAAAGAACCCCAGGGGGGTCAAATTTTCTGCAGCCTTCAACTACGATGTCTCTGATAATCTTATCCTGGTTTCGGGACGTTGCACCTCAAGAGTGCAACGTCCCGAAATGACGTTGCACTCTTCTTCTTATTATGACCCTTGCACAGTCTAACGCTGCAGCGCAAGTTTAGCACTAGAAACACAGCACGTACAAGAAGAGTATGAGACGTCTGCTGATACCTGCCAAGCTAAGGCGCTTGCGAAAGCACCCGGCCGATAAGCATACGCAGTTTTTGTCTCTTGTACGCTCTATCTTACAGGACCTCCTTCACCCCTTTATGGACCTTTCACACGACGAGATATTACCAGTGCTTTTCATCGGCTGCGCTAGCATGTTTTCACGCGCACATAGAAAAACATGGTGCCAGAGGCAGTGTCATGAATTTAGACTTTGTAAGGAACCTCACGGTGACGGCGATGACGAAAAATGAACCTGGAGTATAAACATAATTGGTGTCATATTAAAATATTCGTTGAATAAGGCAGTGGTGATAAGCATTCAGTGATACACTTCAATAAATTCATGTGAAATTTAAATAAATGTGGAGTATAGTAAACGCTGCATTTATCAGCACTAGTGATTGATTTGTGGGGTTTAACGTCCCGAAACCATCATATGATTATGAGAGACGCCGCAGTGGAGGGATCCAGAAATTTTGACCACCTGGGGTTCTTTAACGTGCACCCAAATCTGAGTACACGGGCCTACAACAATTCCTCCTCCATCGAAAATGCAGCCGCCACAGCTGGGATTTGATTCCGCGACCTGCGGGTCAGCAGCCGAGTACCTTAGCCACTAGACTACCGTGGCGGAGCTATCAGCACTATTCACTCTTCAAATTTTATTCCACTTGCTCCTCAAAAGTGTTGGGGCTTTTTTGAGCAAGACCATTTTTTCGTTGTTCAAAACGAAAACATGTGTCAAATTATGAAGTGCCGAATAGTGTTTTATCACCAACTGTATTATTCTTTTTCTCACCCACGACTATATTTCTCATTTGCGAGCAATACGACTCGGCTTGTCAGAGTGTTTGTTTTTATGCTGAACCATCTTCGCGGTAGAAGGGTAATTCAGTATTCCGCGTAGACTCACTTAAATATGTTCTCCATATTGGCTATATGGAGCGTCTATAAGTACTTCTGTTTTCATAAACAGTCTTGGCAGGCTTGTGATACAACGTTGAAAGAGGGAACTGTAGCTGAAACATGCGCATACGGGTTCACAGTTAAAGGGAACACTTTCTTTTGCACCATGTCAGGATTTCGCTCTCTGTCAAAAGCATAGTGGCTTACATCAGCATAAAAATACTGCTGGTTGGCTTCTATGACTTCTTTTGATAGACTAGTGTCATTCACGAACAATGTGTCTACGTCTACTTGCAGTTGTGGGGCCCACAATATGACAGGTGCTCATTAGAGTTCTCCCTTTAACAGTAAACGGTGGTGTACATTCTATATCACTAACCTCATAAAGTTGCAGGTTCATCGGTAAGGTAGCTACAAAACACCCCAATGTTGTTCTGAGCTATAACAGAGTATTCCGCTTTTGACTGCGCAGTATCGCGAATGTTTGTTTATATCCACACACATGCAAGTGTTCTGAAAATGACGTCCGAATTTCAGATCACGATAAAACGTATGGGGTTGTATCGACTAGGAATCTCAAAGAAAACAGCTTATGTCGATTGACATTTGTGCTAACATTGTACATATATAACGATTAATAGCGTGAGTAATGGCACGCGGATCGCTTCGTATGAAGGTCAGTCTTACAGTTGACATTTAGTGCACGTCTGAGGCGCTACATCGCGGTGTGGTGGGGCAGCTGTCAGCATTATTGAGCATTCACACCTCGATCGAGTTTGGTGATGCTCCTTGTGGAGTATCGCTTCTTTAAGCTGACAGTTGTGAAGACAGCCGTGAACACTTGATGGTTCACAATTCGAGACGGCCGTGATACTTCACACATTAAACATCATTGCTTCGCGAAATGAGTGGAGCGCGAAAATGCCAGCTTAAAAATTAGTCTGAAAGGATGTGAATATTAAAACCAATAAGTGATTTCTCTGTAGTACTATCAGTGAAATACCAAAATAACATGTCTTCACAGAAGTTTTTGAGCGTTTGTTGAGCGTCGTTACGCAAAAAAAGCGCGAAGGAATGTATCCTATAGCAACAAATTCAAAAAATGTCGCGCAAAGAAAAGCAAGCAGCTCGAAACTTGAAACGGCTCCTAAAGCACAAAGCATGCGCGAATAGAACGTACTCTGATCGAACGCGGAGTAACAACTCTCATACCTCCACAATTGAAGCGCGCTGCTCAATCGTCAAGACAGATGCACGAAACGAGCAGTCAAGTATAGACAGGACGAGCGCAAACACTATAGTGTCCAGGGATTAACATCTCTAATCAATGATGTTATTATGAAGGACGCCTCAGTGAACAGATAGACATTTTGACGGTCGGAGGATTTTTAGAGAACCCCTAAATACCAAGAGGTTGAAGTTTAGTTATGGCATTGCAGTTTTTTAGGGTTGAAGCTCCTTATTCCGTAGATCGTGCATCTGCAATATATGTAATTATTGATAGATATGTGAGGTTTAACGTCCCAAAAACCACCATATGGGTATGAGAGACGCCGTAGTGGAGGGCTCCGGAAATTTCGACCACCTGGGGCTCTTTAACGTGCACCCAAATCTGAGCCCACGGGCCTACAGCACTTCCGCCTCCATCAGAAATGCATCCGCCGCAGCCGGGATTCAATCCCGTGACCTGCGTGTCAGCAGCCGAGTGCCTTAGCCACTAGACCACCACGGCGGGGTGTGCGATATATGTAGTAGTAGTAGTAGTTGCTGTAGTAGTAGTGGTGGCAGTAGTAGTTATAGTAGTAGGTAGCCACCTCTCATTTAGTTCTTGGAATGCCTTCTGGATGGTGGTACTTTTATGAGATGAGTATATGATGAAAAGATGCAAAATGGCGGTACATGAAGTGTGCACTAGACGAATGGGCGGACAGACAGACAAGCACACGGATGGATAGATGGACGCGTGGACGGCCGGACGGATGGAGAGGCAGACAGATGCACGGACGGACGCACGCATGGATTGACGGATGGAAGCATGAACGCATCCACGGAAGAACGCACGGATAGATACATGGACATACGCACAGACGGATGGACGCATGCGTGGACAAACGAACGGACGCACGAACGGATGCATGGATGGACAGAAGCAAGAACGAACGGGCAGACAGAAAAAGCGTGGACGGATTGATGGACGCTTCGCACCACTCATGATCATTCAGTCCATGGATATGCTGTGATTTTTTTATTCAGTTATTCATTAATTTTCCAGAAAATTGGTAGTTACAATTGGGGATTATACAGATACAGAGGGAGGTATCGAAGTGAACAGGCTGTACAGGGGATCTCCCATAAAGAATGAGTAACAAACGTATGTACAACGCAGCTCTATATGAACACAAATTCAATCAATCAATCAATCAATCAATCAATCAATCAATCAATCAATTAATGAAACTTTATTTTCATGAATAGATATATGCAATTACAGGGATTATTTGGACCGATAGCCTAAAGTGGCTAGTGGACGGTCCAATACAATGTGCAACATAAAAAAGTGTACAGGTCAGCTCTTAGGTAACAACATCAAAAAACAAAAACAAAAAAACAATCATATGATACAGATAACACAGTAATACATTTTTTCCTGCAGATTTGCATACTTATTAGCTTGCAGCTAGTTTCTATACATAGGCACTTATTGAAAAAATACAATGAAAATCAAATCAAACACACACATGCTTACATGTCTTGACTCAACAGAAAAAAGATTTACATGCCATGCTGAAATTACGTGCCGTTTTAATCTCTAGGGGGACCGTGTTCCATATTTTTGTTCCATTAAACTGTATCAGTCTTTCTCCGTGAACATTAAAACATTTGGGCAGATTGAAATTACCATTCGAAGCATGTCGCGTATTGCGTTTAGGAATTGAAAAAAGATCAGCAGGCAAAGGTGAATTTCTATTAATTATGTTATTTACTGAAACGGCAATTTTGTAGTCACGCAATATCGGAACCGAGAGAATGCGTTGTGATTGGAAAATATTACTTACTGATTCACCTTGGCTTATGATTTTCAGTGTACGCTTTTGAAGTCGTTCAAGAGTTTTTAGATAACTGTTGTACGTCACACCCCACGATTCCAATAAACATTTTAACGCTTTTAAATTAAACACTTTAACGAAAGAAGCGTAATACTACAAGATTTGATTATAAAAAAGGCTAGAAAAGGGGTGGTGATGAAATGACAATGCAGAATGCAAGTGAGATCGAAGGTTGAATTTGAATGGGTGGAAAGTAGTAAAAGTTTTAATATGGCACAGAAATGAGTTCCACAGTTGTCTGGCTGATGAGTTAGTAGTGAAGTTACCTTAATTAATTTTGGATCTCGTTAGAAAATAGCTATTGCTAGAAGCTAAGCAGGTAGACAAAGAGTGAAAATACTGGATTTTGACGACTGAGGAGAATGGAAGCTTTTCGTTGAAAGATTTGTGCATCAGAATTGCGAGTGAGTATTTGTGATGTTTTCCCACCTACATAAGTAAGTCTGTTAGAGATCAGCAATGAAGATGCTTCTAATATGTAGCTGATGCGAGTGAGTATTTGTGATGTTTTCCCACCTACATAAGTCTGTTAGAGATCAGCAATGAAGATGCTTCTAATATGTAGCTGCTATGTGTCATGATGCGAGCAGCTTGACTTTGAGTACGCTGCAAGGGCGATAACTGGACCGGATATGTAATTCCTCATGAAGATATACAATAAAAAATATGCGTTTGAATTAAATTGTAGTAAAGAGAAATTAGTGTTTCTATATTGCACTAGTTGTGCGCTTTAAATATTATTCAAATGCTAGACTGCGTTTTTCGTTAACGTTAAAACATGCTCAATAAATTTATGGTGTTTGCCTAATGGGACACCAAGAAACATGACATTATCAGTAGGACAAAGGGCGTTTGAAGCAAAGGTTAATAATGAAGGTCCTGAAACATGAATTTACTTAGAGAATATAAAGACGAGCTTGGATGTTTTAGCATTGGTGTGTAGTTCATTTTGTTGAAACCAAGAAACTGTTTTATCTGCATCGTGGTTAAACTTACACAATAATAAATCAATGTTACTATGTGAGCAGAAAATAGTGGCGTTGTCAGCGTAAAGAAAACAGTCAGATAATTTGAGGCATTCTAAAATGTTATAATATATATTAGGAATAAAAGAGGAGCTGATGTTGCTCCCTGCGGTATTTCAATGTTACTTGTCTTTAGGTGCGACTAAGTGCTACGTATTAATACAACATATTCTCTGCCTTCCAAATAGTTTTGTGGTAATTTGAGTGCTGGGCCTCTTATACCAATGGAATCTTATTTAGCGAAAAATATGCTGTGCACAAGTTAAATGAATGCTTTAGACAAATCAATTAATACTGATGCAACCAAGTTTTCTGAAAGAATTGCCGGCTGGATGCTATCTGCAAAATTTATTATTGCTAAATGAGCTAACTAGCCCTCTATAATTCCGAATTGATTTGTAGATAGGGTATAAAATTTGGGTAAACAGAAAGTCAACGTGTTACGATGAGTTTTTCGACAACGTTACTATAGAATAAAAGTATAGCTGTAGGACGATAGTTAGATATGTGACGCTTATCCCCCTTTTTGAAAACAGAGATTACTTTGACCTTCTTTAATCAGCATTAAAAATTCTTGTGCTAAAATAAGGTTGACTATGTGACAAAATGTTTCTGATACAGAACCTGCTATTGTTTTTGTGACAGATGGGCAAAAATCATCAAGACCAGGCCCCGCACTTTTTAAACTAGATATGAGAGTGACTATTTCTTTTGATGTAGCAGGGTGAAGAAAAAAGCTATGAGACATACGGGGTAAAGCTTCGTAAGTGAATCATCATGTCTTTGTTGTCAGGACCAAAGAAATTAATAAAACAGTTTGCAACATGTGACAAATTGTCGAGAAGATCTCTCTACTTTATCAATGCTATTTCTTCATTGTGGTCGGATCTACCCAATACAGCGTTTATTACTTCCCATTGTTTTCTAACGTCATGACCAGTACACCTAATTTCATTTTCATAGTAAAGTTCTTAGCCTGTTCGAGCAGTTTTTCTAATAGATTAGAATACTTTTATATCTATCTATAAATGTGATATTAAAAGGCTGTTTTTTGTTTTTCTGTAAAGGTCTTTTTTTCCAGCAGACAATTGAGCAAACTGCTAGATATGCGTGGGTTGCGAAGAATTAAAAAGGTGTTTTGTAATTCTTTATAATGGTGAGATCTACAAGGGCAATAAAATGATCTTTGAAAATTCACTGTAGACAGTTTCAGGGTTGTCGCATGTGATGACTGAGTTCCAGTCTGTAGCGGATATTAACTCAATGAACTATATTGAATTGAACTTCTGTCAGGTAAAGCTTGTGACAGTAGCCACATGAGTTTAATTTAAACGTACAAGTATTGAATAGTGACAGTAACAGACGCCTGGACAATACCACATTCCGGGTTGGTAAACAGACTCGATGGTGCATCGTCAATAAGTGTACCTTGTTTATTTGTGGAACGCCGACTTCGAAGTGTAACCAGGTTTTCGTATCCAAAGTCATTTGGCAGGTAATGTAATGAATAAACAGTGTTTTGTATGTACCTTGAAAGTTGATATTACTATCGCCCATGATAATGACATTTTTATACTGAAATGATAATTTAAGCAGCAATTCACCATTGGCTGAGCAGTATGTACTGCCACATGGGGAAGGTGAACGATAAGTGCAAATCAACTGTTAGTTTTTTTTATTATGCAAAAAGAATGAGTTATCAAATTCAACCCAAACAGATTCGCAGTTCGCCATGATGAGTGTCAATTTGTCTGCGAAAACGTGATTCCGAGGGGACGAAAATAGCTACCCCACCATTGTTGCTGTTATCGCGGTGGCAGTATTTAGCAGAGTATAAAGGGAAGGTATACAAGTGATTTTCAGATGCACAGAGCCATGCATTATTATTGCAAATAACAAAAAAACTTATCACTCGTCGATGATAAGAAAATTGTGATACCATACATGTTTTATGGCAGACTGTGTGCATTGAAATGTATTAGTGAGCGGCATGGCAAGGAAAAATAGGTCTCTACTTAATGAGGTAAAGCGTACAAAGCCATTTCACACAACTGAACGATTGACTACTGGACTGCCTATGCAACCTTTATGCAATAAAACATAAATAAGAATTAGAGGCAATGCGAAATACTCGACTGTGGGAAACTCTTCGCACGATGATCTGCCAGTTTTCTGTCTAGGTGAACAGCTAGCCTTTTTCTTTTTTTAAGGCTGGCGCCTTAAAGAACAAACGCCTATTGTCTGGAGATATGTGCTCGTTGACAAATATTGCTTCTCTGCTCTGAATACTCTATGCTTCGGGTGTTCAGCCAGGCCCTTCTTGCTTTCTTCATGTCTTCTTTTACCGAGAGCAAAACCGCACAATAACGATCTTTTGACAAAGGCACATGATGCACTGTGTAGACATTACTGGCTGAGACGTTACAGTTGATTTTGTCCCTGATAGCAGTTAAAAAGGCGGAACAATTTCCCCTTGTGTAGAGGGCAGCCCTTTCATTTCCAAGTTATTTAACCTTGAGTACTGCTCAAGGTGGGCGACTTTTCTTTGAAAGGCCCCATTTTCTGTTTCTAGAGCGTGGTTTGCGGCAGAGAGACAGGTCGCGCTGCTGAGAGCGAGTTGACTCGACTACCTCATTTAGGAACATTAGCCTGTCATAAATACGACCAACTTTAGTTTTCGATCCACCAAAGTCTCAGCCGGTGTCCTGAAGCTTCGTTTGTATACTAACTACATGTCGGTCATGTAGTTCGCTCAACCGATGCTTGAATATTGCTTCTAGCTGGTCTACTTGCTTACAGAGCTCGGCGTTCGCCAGCATTGGTAAAATGGCTAAATTCGTGAGTACAAAGTGAGCATACAAGCAGCCACACAAAAAAAGAAAAAAACAGTAGCATGAACAGTAGCAGCAGGAGTTGATAGATTGACTAATTCTAGGAAAGTGTCAAGAATAAAAGCAACCAACCTGTGAAATTAATGAAGTTCGCTTAGGTGCGTGTTTGCAAATGTGACTGCTGCTGCTACGAGAATGATGCTCTCGCTGGACGGGATTCTATGGCATGGAATCAGGCTGCCTGGTGGCCGTTTGGGAGTGTCTTCAGCGCAATATGCGTCTTGGCAAGAAGAGTAGTCTTTTCCGCGCAAACACGCGAACGATGCACAGATGAGAATCCAGGCAGTCACCACAGCTATATAGAAGACAGCCGGTACAGAGAGCCTGTGAAACAAAGGAAGTTCGCTCAGGTGTGCGCTTGCGAATGCAACTGCGCCTGCTGCTGAGTTGTGCACAACTGTACAGGAAAGTATGACAGAGTCACATGCGTTTCTTCGTTTCGCTATTTCATTCGATAGGCTAGTGTTTGTTGGCTCGCATGTGACCTCTTCCAGTGCCCTTCCTCGACGCCAGAGGTAGAAGCGCAAGAAGCGTGCTCATCAGCTAACCTAAAACACGCTCTTCAATGATCACTGGCAGCGTCTGTTGCTCAGACGTCACACAGTCATAAAGGTGACGTCATGACAGATGTCGGTAGGTCAAGGGCATGGAGAGAAGCATGCGAGTGTCCGTTGCTGGTTGAGGGGTACTTTTAAAGTGGCCTAAGCCCAAGTTCTCGGGAGAGCGTGAGCTAGCGTTTGCGTCGGTTGTTACCGTTTTGTGTGTAAGCAGGGTGCTTCTTTCGCAAACGCGGTCACGGCATCGAGCAAAGTGATCTTCTTGGTTCCTGTAACTTCAATGTAAACATGTAGTGAAAATACAAGGCGTAGTATAAACCCTCAATATTGCGAAATAAGCAAGCGCGCATGCTATCGCAGCATCCTATTGAGCCATCTTGCGGATGATAACGCTATGAGTCCTCCGATTGCGGTGTATTACGAACGGCAAGTGGTAGATATGAGTGGCTCGCCGTTAGTAGGCTGAGGAACCTTCGATTTGTGGCCGAGTCATTTTGCGCCTCACGCTGGGTACACAAGGTCCGTCTTGCGTACCCGTTGCTGCGCGTGAGCGCGTGGCTTTCTGACACGGCGCCGCGCTCTTTCTCCTTATAGGCTTCAGACTCTGCCCAGGCGGCACTGCGAAAAACGCTGCCATCAGCGCCCCCATCGACGCGCCAGCCCTAAATGGGTAGTAGAAAGCGAGCCTTCCGAGGGTTAACGTGCATAGGCCCTCCCCTTTTGTTCGCCTTGAGGCGCGGTTTCTTGGTCAAGGATCTGGCAAGCTTCTTGCTTCAATGCAACCTCGTTTCAAAAAAGTAGGAAGCTCATCGAAACAATCTGTGGGTACAGTGCGAAAGTTATTTCAGCTATTTCGGCGTACATCGACTGGCACTTTTAAGCACGAGCAAGCATCGCATGACATCGAGTTACAGGAATGTACTCCCACTTTCATTCTGTAACGCCTAAATTTGTTAAACTTGGGTAAACTCACGATGCCAAAGCGATGAAGTGCATACACGAGCAATCTATCTTACGATCAGTGGAAGGATGTTCACTTTATTCGGCACAAACAGCCCTGGCGATTTTCACCATGGCAGTTGCATATTCTCTATTGATCTCTCGCTTCCTGAGTGTTGAACTGTTTAATTACGCATGCTAGAATGTTCTGTTGATGGTTGTCATCCGTTTGTATATAATGCAAATGGGCATGCATGCGTGTCCACTTTCTCGGTGTACAACAAAATGCAAAACTGAGGCCTCCGAAATAGTTCCGGAATTCGCGGAGACCAACGGCAAAAAAAAAACACTTATTGTGGTCATGGTCATTTTGCGATTTATCTGTATGTCGTGTATGTTCACACTTCACAGATAAAGCTGGAGCTTAGAGCCTTAATTGAAAGTCCTCAGGCGTAATGCTTTGGAGCTTCAGGTTATCGGCAGTCGCGGAGTGTGCGATGTTTATTGTGTGTGTCACCTGTCTACTGCTGTACGGTGCGTACCGCGGTCAGAGCTTCTGTTAAGCTTGATAATCAAAGTTGCTACAGTTCACTTTGATACCAAAACTACTCAAAACAATAACCGGGAGACCTACATTATGACTTTTTCTCGCGCGAACGGCTGTGGATAAGGCGAGTGATTCGTTTAGTCAACACAACAGCTCATGTCTAGTGCTCTCGCCGTTCTGCTTCGCGAAAGCTGCGGAAAACAGTAAAACGAAGTACTTAACATCCGTAACAATGTACAACGCAGCTGTAGCGTCGGCTGTGGACCTTTGTTTTCGTAGAGCATCGAGCTGTTGCATCTGCTCTTGTTTTCGCTGTCGTACTGGCGGGTGAACCAGCAAGCGTCACCGCGGTTTGGTGATGCGCCTCACTAGTGGAGGAAAGCTCGTAGCTTTTTTTCTAAGGGTTACCTGCTCAAATACACCTTTTATTTAGCTCAATCGCTGTTTTCTACGCTGTAGTAGCACAGCAAACTCTGCCAGGGAGTCGGTCTTTGCACTACTAAAAAGTGCGTCTACAGGTAGCGCTGCGTGTTCGCAAAACTGCGAACAGTGAAGTAGTGGCGGGGCTGGGAGAAGACAAAGCAGCCAGCGTCACAGGTGCAAGTAACCCCCTGGTGCAGGATGCTCCAGCTGAAAGTCACAACATGTGATAATCGCCGGGGACTCGAATTCAAATTGATGCACAGAAGCCATCAAAGAGAGGGTAAGAGGTGACAAGAGGGTTGCAGTAGGGGCATTCCCAGGACGCTAGCTGGAAGCTGTCATAAGGCAAGCGAGTGCAAAACTCAAAACTACAGCTGATAGACGAAACCAAGTGATAATTTCAGGCGGTTTAAACGATGTCCTAAATGAAGATACAGCAGGACTAGCGACTACACTGGCAAAAGGCGTCGATGACATGCGCGCCACTTCTACTTAGGTACAGGTAGCGATATGCACGACACCGGAGGTACCGGTGCGTGATACCGACCTGCAAAGAGCGGTTGTCAACGCAAACCATGAGATATGGCGGATGAGTCGAGAGAAAGGTTTTGAGCTGGTGGGAATAAACAGAGAGGTGAATAGGTGGTTATATAGGTGGTTTTCAAGGAGACATAACTCACTTCGATGGGCGGCTAGGTCATGAGGTTGGTTGGCGACTTGCAGGACGCGCAGTAGCTTTTTTTGGGGGCCCTTCGGGGTGCAGGATAGCTAGTAACGAGGAAAACAACCAGGGATACTCTTTGACAGGTGATATAGACAGATACGATTCCAAAGTGGTACCAGTATCTAAGATAGGTAGAGTCCGGGGCAGAAATAGACGTAGCCACGAGCGCCGAGCCAATTCAGACAGAGGGTATATTAATATGCAGGGTGTTAGGAACAGGCTGAAGTGGGAAGAGATAGAAGAACAGCTAAGGGAGGAGAGGCCGATGGTATACGGTTTTGTAGAAACACACCTCAGGGACATGGAACGACCTCCTAACAATGCGTACTACGCGTGGGAATATTGTAATAGAACAGAAAGCAGCAGAAAGGGGGGTGGTATTGGGGCATTCATTCATAAACGTACAGACTGGCGAAGGGTCAAACAGGAGTGCAAGGAACATTTATGGCTAAAAGGGAAAGTGACAGGGCAAATGACACTCCTTGGTTTCGTGTACTTGTAGACGGGAGCAAAGGCCAGAGAGGGAAACCAGCAATGGTAAAGTGTATACCAAAGAATATTCAAAAGTTAGGAGGAGAGTGCGAGATAATTATAATAGGAGATATGAATGCACACATAAAAAATATAGATGGGTATACCAACCCGACAGGCAAAATGATCATAGATATGTGTGAAAGGCTTGATTTGATCAATTGCAACAGTACCGAGAAGTGTGAAGGGCAAATAACACGGGAGGTAGGAAGGCTGGAGTCGACGCTAGATTACGCACTGATGTCACATAGGATGTATGATAAGCTCAAGAGAATGCACATAGATGAAGGTGGCTCCAGAAGTCTGGGTAGTGATCACAAACGTATCAAGCTAAGTTTTGGAAGAGCAGTGAAAGTGGGAAGGAGACAAGATGAGCAACTATTGAAAAATTTTTATTCAGAAAGGCAAATCGAAATAGCCACTAAACAAATTCAGAAAGTAATCACTGAGGATAATAAAACAGTGTGGACATACACGAATCTAATTAGACTGTTTGAGCTAGAGCTTGCTAAGGCACGTGACAAGTCACCCCGGAAAAGAAGACACAAATTGAAAAGTTGGTGGGATGGGGAAGTTAAGAGAGCCATAGCAAAACGTCAGGGAGCGTCAAGGAAACACAGACATGCTAAGCAGTGGGGTGAACCGACAGATAATGTTGAAAGAAAATAGGAAATCTTTCTGAGCTGTAGAAGGGATGAATCCCTTCTGATAAATGAAAAGATTAGAAGAAAGGGAGCACAGTGGCTGGTAGAAGTACATAAAAAAGATAGAAAGGCAGCTGCGAAATTTTGGAACCAACTAAACTCCCTAAGAAATGAGACGAGCCTAGAGCAGAGTTTTATAACTACAGCCCAAGGTGCAAGGCTAGAAGGGGACGAAGCTATTGAATATATAAGAACAAGGGTGACAGCAAAATTTCAACAAAGAAGTACTTTATGCACCACAATAGACAAGGACGAATCTAGTGGTGTAATGGCTCCATTTTCACAACGAGAGTGGGAAAGGGCTGAGAAAAGGGTCCCTAGTAGTACATACAGGCCCAGATGGCATTCCAATTATGCTGATGAAGACATTAGGTTCGAAGTCTAAGCAGGATTTGAGAGAGGCAGTGAGCAAAAGAATAATCGATGGTGAAGTTCAATGAATGGAAACTTAGCAGGATGAGCATGATCCATAAAGGAAAGAGGACAAAGCTGACATAAACAACTACCGTCCTATAACAGTGACATCAGTGGTCTACAGGCTGGCGATGCGGATTATAAAGGAAAGACTGCAGGATTGGATTGAGGATGAGGGGGTGCTGGGGGAACTGCAGAATGGGTTTCGGAAACACAGGAGGTTGGAAGACAATCTGTTCTCACTGACGCAGTGCATCAAAATAGCAGAAAAGGAACACAGGCCCCTGTGGCTGGCATTTTTGGATGTCAAGGGAGCGTACGATGGCGTGGTTCAGGAGGAATTGTGGGGAATACTAGGCACACTAGGCGTGGAAGATGTAGACACTAATCTTTTAAAGTATATCTATATTTGTAACAAGGTAATTATAAAGTGGGAAAACAGGTATCCAAGCCTGCAGAGGTTAAACGGGGGCTCAAGCAGGGGTGTCCCCTGTCACCCTAATTATTCATGATGTACCTAGAAGGATTAGAGGCCAAATTAGAGAGAAGTGGACTGGGCTTCGGCCTCTCTTTCGTCAAACAAGGAAAATTCATTGAAGCGGCACTACCAGCATTGATGTACGCAGATGATATAGTGATAATGGCCGACAACAAGGAAGAGTTGCAGAGATTGGTGGACATCTACGGTAATGAGCGAGATAGGTTAGGTTTCAGATTCAGTGTAAAAAATCAGCAGTCATTATTTTTAATGGCAATGAAGGTAGTGAGCTTAGAATACAGGAGGTCACGCTAGAGATAACAGATAAATACAAATATCTGGGCGTATGGATAAGCAAAGGGGCGGAGTACCTAAGGGAACACGAAATATACGTGTCTAATAAAGGTAACAGGAATGCAGCGGTAATGAAAAACAGGGTACGGTGGAATTACAATAGGTGTAATGTTGTTAGAGGAATATGGAAAGGGGTCATGGTTCCTGGTTTGACGTTCGGAAATGCAGTCTTGAGCATGAGATTAGAAGTTCAAGCAAAATTAGAAATTAAGCAACGTGGAACACGTGGACTTGCCTTTGGAGCCCACGGGAATACACCAAATCAGAGGTTACAAGGTGATATGGGATGGACATTATTTGAGGGCAGGGAAGCTTGCAGCAAGATAAAATTTGAGAAGCGATTGAGAGAAATGGGGGAAGAGCGTTGGGTTAGGAAGGTATTCAGCTACTTGCAGATGAAGAATGTCGATACAGAATGGCGGAAGCGAACCATAAATTCACTGGTAAATACTTGGAAAACAGCAGGCGGCCAAACCAAAAAGAATTATCAGTTAAGAAGAGTGTGAAGGAAGCTGAGAGCGATATGTGGAGAATTGGCATGATTAAGAAGTCTGCGCCAGAGATCTATCGGACTTTTAAGCAGGAAAGTGCCAAGGAAAGAATCTATGATAATACTCGGGGTAGTTCTCTACCGTTTGAGGCCAGGACGGGAGTATTGCGAACGAAGACATATCGGGCCAAATACGAACGGGTAATCACCGTATGCAGTGCGTATGGAGATGAAGAAGAAACTGCCGAACACTTGATAATGTTCTGTAAAGGGCTTCACCTTATAGTTCAGGATGATGGCGCAGAGTTCTTCAAAGCACTGGGGTTAGGGGCAGTGAGGGCAAAATAGACTTTAAACGGTTAGAAATAACTAGAAGGAGGTTATCTGATTGGTGGCTAAAGTCAAGGCACGAGTGAAAAATTAAACCCTTCACTGCAAAGTACGAGTCCTCAACCTCACTATATAAGGGAAAAAAATAAATCTAGTTTTGGTTCATTAAGTATTACGGCTTGGTGGCGGTAGCCACCGCCCGATCTAATTTATTTCTTGCTCCATCGTCACTAAAGTTATTACTATATACCACATACGTCCGTCCTCAAATGGAATACACTTAATCTGTTTGGGACTCCGGTCAGGTAACATTATCACACATGTTGCAATCCGTTCAAAATCGTGCAGCGCGTTTCATTTTGGCTAACTACCATCGTTCAGCTAGTGTCACTCGAATGAAGGCATCTCTAAACCTCATCCCACTAGTCACCTGCCGAAAGCGCACTCGCATTTGCCTGTTTCATAAAATATTCTATCATAATCCGAAACTCCGTTCCCGTTTAATCCAAGCTGCTCCCTTCATTTCTCTTCGCCGTAATCACCAACAAAACGTCACAGTCCCCCATTCCAACACAGTAACATATGCCCAATCATATCTCCCAAGAACTTGTGATGAATGGAATTCCCTGCCTGCATCAATCACTAGCGTCAATGAACCCATTAAATTTAAGAATGTCCTTAAAACAATGATTTCCTAATTACACCCTGTATCTTTGTTGAACAGATTATTTGTATTGCTTTGCGGCTTCACCATGTAATAAAAATAAAATTAGTGTTATCATTTGCTTTATTATGATGTGAGTTGTTAGGAGTAATAATCTTTGTACCCCAATTAGTGACAACAATTTTATGCCATTTGCTTTGTATTCCTTGTTTTCTTCATTGTTGTGCATGCCCTTCGCCTCTGAAATGTACTGTGTACCCTGAGGGTAAAATAAATAAATAAGTAAATAAATAAATAAAGGGTACAGCCATATCCATCCGTCCATCCGTCCATCCATCCGTCCGTCTGACCGTCCGTCCGTCCGTCCGTCCGTCCATCCATCCATCCATCCATCCATCCATCCATCCATCCGTCCGTCCGTCCGTCCGTCCTTCCGTCCGTCCCTCCATCCATCTATCCATCCATCCATCCATCCATCCATACACCCATCCATTCATCTGTCCGTCCGTCCGTCCGTCCGTCCATCCATCCATCCATCCATCCATCCATCCATCCATCCATCCATCCATCCATCCATCCATCCATCCATCCATCCATCCATCCATCCATCCATCCATCCATCCATCCATCCATCCATCCATCTATCCATCCATCCATCCGTACGTCCATGGGTTCTATGGCGTAAAACAGAAAGCCTATCTCTTCTGCCTTACGCTACGAAATTTACCTCAAACTTTCCTTATTCAGGTTGCAAGTTTTGTACTGCCAAAAAAGCGGACCTTAACCGTATTATGTGGCACTATCAGAATCAGTACTCTCCCTTGCACCATCGTAAACAAATGAGTAGTCAGGAGCTGTGGGAAGCTGCCATGTGCAGCTGCAACCCCGACCTTCAGGATGCTAGCTTGAGGTGGGCTGATGTGGTAAAAAAGGCCTACCGCGAGTAAAATTTCTAACCTTCTCGTAGCCTCTGTCTCTAATTATGAGATAAATAATGTCTCTCTCTCCCAGGAAAATTTCGTTTGCGCGCATCAGTTCACGTGATTGCGTTTCAATCTCTAGGGGAGAGAAATGGCTTGTGGTATCTATGAGGAACTACCACAACATGCCACCTGGATTTCTATGGCAGGGTCTGCAGAGTGCGAGCATTTGGACGATGCCCGAGTGCTGGGACAGCTGTTTTGTCAGCCAGAGCTCGTGCATGCATCGAAGACACTGTTACTGTGAAAGAACTAGTAGATGAACAAGTTTTGCGACAGCGGATAGGTTGGCAAATGATTCACGGCCGTATAAGTGAGACCATCATTGATTGGATCCATATATAAATAAAAAAACACGAAAAAGTGGTATGACCATTCCATATGAAGTGAGCACGTCTCTCATTTCACGCTCATTCTTTCTACAGGGCGTGTTACGAAGGCTCCTGAAGAAGGGTGAAAAAGTGTGTGGTACTCCAGTTTGTTGCAAAAATGTGCCATAACCTAATAGTGCTCACTCAAACGGGAAATACGCAGTTTGTTCCATAACGTTTGGTAACATTTAGTGAATTGCCAGGGTACACCTAAGTGTAAGAAGTCTCTTAAAATCTCTAACTACCCCGCAGTATTATATCGCTTCTTCATGCCTACCAATCCCGATAAAGGAGCTGTGGTGAATTGAGATAAGTTGCTGCTTCATCTGGCGCAAAACTGAATTGTGTGAAAAAACAGTAGCATTTTGAACAGAAAAATAGGTAGGTGCTTACGGGAATTACTGAGCGTATGAAAAATAATAACATGTTCATGAACCATTACTCATGGAATACGTCGATGAGGATGATGACAAAAAGCTCGGGTTAGTAGAACTCTGGTAAGTCAGAAAGCAAATTTCAGTTTTGACTTTCACGAAAATATACTTCAAGAAACAAGAACATACCTACAGGAGCGCAGAATCTGCTGGCATGGAGGGGCAACGCCTCACGCAGTAGATAAAATATATGGTGTACAGCTTAAGAACTTCATGATGCAGAAGAGGCACGATTGATTGGCGAGGATGATGACAGTAAATTCTGCGAAGTGTTCTGAAGGTTGGTTCTCTGACTGGTTGCATAGAAAAATAACAGGTTCGCCTGGGACAAAGCGATACTTTGAAAAAGAGCTGTACCAAGTATTAGAAACAGGTAAGCGTAAAAGAGGAACAGCACAGGTTTTTGCTGTCGACCTAGCCTGAGATGTGGAGTGACTTTTAGCAAAGGCGCACCAATGAATGCCATAGTGCCGTTCTTTTTGTGCAAGCCAAGAAGTTGTAAATATTTAGCATTTGGCGATGGTCAGGTAATGTTTAGCATTTACCTAGCCTATCATGTGCTGCATATTCTCCCTAATATCTACAGCCATCTTTGATTTTGTCACATTTTCAGTAAGTACTTTGTGTCCTCATTTGTCGAAGAGCAAGTGATCTCATGGCGATCAAACACATAGAAGCATTCCCGTGGCGTGAGTGAGTAGGTGTTCAGAGATATGTGATAATTATGATGATGATTTGTGGTTGTGCGCTTTGTCACAGTGGGTGTACGTGAAATACAATGTATCCATCGATACTAGAAAAATATATATGTGAAAAATCTATGCGCAACTTTGAAAGTCAACGCTAAAGCACTGACACCTCATATCACACCAATATAATTACAATTGCACTAGTACAGTAACACATACGTACGTAAGCTTTACCGGAAAAAAGTAATAAAATGGTATACATTCCAAAGCTAGTTAGTGGCATGTGAGTAGCAGCAAAGTAAGATACATCGACAAGGATTGATGTGAAATACTTGCCGTTTAATGATTGTGTATCATGTAAGTGCTTTTCAAGAAGTGATTGAAAGGTTGTTCTTGGTTTGGTAATGGTAATAGTGGAAGTAAAGTCATTCATTTTACTGTCCTGTGCCCAGCGTAAAGAAGAAGTATTTAAAGCAATAAGTATAGAAACTACACTCATATAGAATGACTGAATGCTTTAGTCGAGTTATTTTTGTGTCTGCATGAAGACTGTATGAAGAATCGTTGCCATTTAGATGGTTTTGAATTATTTCGAGAAGCATATTCCATCGCGTGAGCGTAAGATTGCTTTTAATTGTGAATAAGCGCAATTAAAATGTAGCATATTTTAATGTATTATATTAATTGCACTTTAAGCTAGTAATTTGGGCTTACAGGGTGCTTGACGGAGGCATCGTCCAAAAAAATAGGAAAGAGCCCTTTAGGTACCGTTGAAGTAAAACTATGGCCATGGCAATCTACACTAAGGTTAGACATTATGGTTTGTCCAAGGTACTTGTGCTGCGAGATTACACTTACTGACTCATCCCTTTTAGATGTGATGTAGCTTTTGCTCAGGAATCTGTGCTTTCCTCGGTGATCGTTCGCTCCTCACTGTGCATGCGCCAACTCTCCTTCTCTCCTCGCGTGAGCGTGAGGACGTGGAGGGGCTGGGTAGAGGAGGTGGCAGAGCGCTGCCTTCGCTTCGTTTCTTCTCTTGTCTATCTGTCCACCGCAGCGATGCGCTCGTATGTACTGCTGCACACACTCGCACCGTCGCACTCTCCTTGCAGAGCTGGGTGTTCACTTTGTGGCATCCGGATGGTAATACACACAAATAGGATGGGAGATAACATAAGCGCTACGCCGCATATACACAACTTCACACAAATGTGACATGCACGGAAACATACAAATCGAAACGACAAATCAGAAACACACCAGCACTGCTTCGCATCCCCGCATGGTTTCCTTTAGTGGGAGATACTGCGATATTTTTGAACGGGGTAATTCATGTACGCATTGTTTTCTAGGTATTCGCGAAAAAACTGCTTTTGAACATTAAGACTCATTTGCCAGTTAGCACGCCATGTGAAAACTGTTTTAGTGCACTATTTCAAATCACATGCTCAAGTGGAGAAGTAATTTTTTTGTGCAGAACGCAGCCGTCAGCAAAGCGTGCTATGTGCACGGGGAGGTAGGTAGGAAAATCATTAATAATGGTCAGATAAAGTGCAAAAGCTGAAACGCTATCAAGGTGAACTCTGCGACACATCTCACTCTCGTTCATTGTCGTTTTCGTGAACTGCAAGCCTGCAACCACTACCGCGAGCCACAGAGAGCGAGACTTCGCTCCCGTGGTCGCGTGGAGGCCTTCGGCCACTGGCGACCGGGCAACCCACTCTACACCAGACACGCCGCGTTCTCTAGAGAATGCTCAAAATGTTGCCGGCTGGTTAAATTCGGCTGTATAACAGGCAGTTGTCTCTAAATGTCTTAGTTCTGTCTTGTTTAAGACATAACACTTTCAAAAAGCTAGCTAAGGTAGTCACACGAAGACGACAAGATAGGCATCTTCAGGAAACAGCAAACTGCGACGATAGTGTCTTACTCGCTAACGGGTGTAGCTTGGTGCACTGTGGTAGCAGTGACTCGGGAAAGAAGGGTTTGTTTAGAGTGCAAAAACGTAGTGTTCACTGTGGAGAGTTGCCTGCAGAGTAGTCAACACGACAGCTTTAATTTATGTAACGCTCCCCAGCAAGATTCATTCCTCTTTGAAGTAGCTACAGCATGTTTTTTTGTTTCATTGCCTTGTGCAATAACTGAAGTTTGTAGGAAAATTACTATCTTTACTAAACAGCCCCCGCATGTATGCACTTTATATGGACTCAAACTATAATTGTCTGCAATTTATTCCACTTTACGGGAGTATTATAATTTGTAGTCACTTTTACAAATGCAATTGTAAGATTGCGTGGTTAGCACTGAATACATGAAAAAGCCAGCTATGAATGAAATTATATTTTATTGGCCTTGCATTTATTTTACAAAAGTGTTACTGTCCTAATTAACTGAAAACATACACATAATCAGTGCAAGCCAATGAAAAAAGTTCTCAAAACACTCTCTAGAAGGCATCGCTGCGGCAAAAACTCAACTAAGGACCGCTCGAAGAATGATTTAAGAGAATGACGAGGCATTTGTGTAAACAAAATTGCGCTGGTACAAGATATAGTGTGGTTTTGTCCTTAACAAACTAGTGGAGATGTTGGGTACGTCTATGCACACTTACCACTAGGAATCGGAAGCGCCCCGAACTGGTTTAATCTCATCGGAAGCAGACAGCTTGCAATAAAGCTGACGGCTACAAGGTCTGCCTCTGTTGTATGGCCCAGGAGATCTGCCGGGGAGCTGACCACAACCGCAAGTCACACGGAAGAGACATACAATATGGGAGAGGTATCTGCGGCACTGGTGATCCACACTGTGCGCTTGCCATAGCTCGTCCATGGCATGGTGATGTTTTTGAGGAAGTGGAAGACTGGCTCGATGACTTCAATCGAGTGGCCAATGACAATTGTTTGTTGGGACAAAAAGAAGAAGCCAGGGTAAGTGCATTTTGCGCTGCAGGATTCTTCCCGCATATGGATCATCAAAAGAGTACTGACATGTTCTGAAGACACCGTGAAAGAGACATTTTTCATTTCCTTGGTATGCAAGACCAGAACTCCCCACACGCCGGAGCCAGGCAACACGTATCAAGTACCCTATTTAGATTTTAGAGTTTTTGTCATGGAGCATCTGCATGGCAGCCCCATATTCAATGAAAAATTACCCCGACGAGTGAAGACAGTTCTTCAGTTTGCGATACCTGCGTCCTGCACACAGCCAAAATTGCAAAAAGTTTTTGCTAGGGTAACCGGACGACAGCTTATATTTGTCGTTGTTGACGTGCACCACGAGCAGGTGACAGATCTGCCACTAGTACGTCGCCACTTGCTGTCTTCCCATGACGTCACAGTGTTTGACATGTCACGGAGAAGCCACCCACACATTATCTATTATGTAAGTGTACTTTTAAGGTAGCGGCAAAATAAATACATTCGATTTGTTCCCAAGCACCAGAATATTCATTTTAGGCTTGTTGTCACCAGTTATTATTTCAAGCAACTAAATTGGAGATATAAAGTCCATGTCAGTATTCTTTTAAGCACGAGCCGTCGATCACTAGCTAGTAGGAATTACAAAGCCACATACGCAACACCTACTGCAGTCTCGAACGTAAAAAGCGAGCAGAGCAGGCCCTTCAGAGCCGATTTTAGAAGCTGAATGAAAGCGTAGCCATGTTCGTCAAGGATATGTTACCACTTTTTAAGCGTGCTGATCTCAGTATGAAAGTAGCGACAAAAGTCCGCCTGCTGATGCTTGGCGTGAAGGAGCAATTGTTCGGTGGACTGATGCCGAGCCCCCCCAGTCACAGTAGCCAAATAGTCAGAAGGGACAACTATAAAACGAGCTCTGTAGCAAAGCTGCTCAATATGCGACCACCGTTCTGGGATCAACATTGGCTTCACTGTTTCTGTATGACACCGATGTCCTTCGAAAACTTGTGCTCAGTGTCATGCGTGAGGAACTTGCTCGACTTCAAGCAGAACTGTTTCAGACATCCGTAACTTCGCTTGTCAATATTTGCCATGAAGAAGTTCACTAAATAACACAGCCATTTGTGCCAGCGAGACCTGTTGCGACCCTCGTGCCGACTTGCGCGCAGGCACTGCGGCGACTAGCACACCCCATAACCAACAGTTACCATCCGCCCTTTCAATAACCGCTGCGTTAGTTCCAGAGATCCCTGCATACGCCTGTACGTACAAGTGTGCAAGCCCCCGACAGAATCCGTGAAAGTCAAGCGTGTGGCGTACATCTGACAATCAACCACTCTGCTTCCACTGTGACGAAATGGGTCAGTTGGATCGTTCTTACTATTACCGAACAATGCGACTCATAAGATTTCACCCCAACGCTTGCTGTCCAAGCGAGGAAGAGTGACTGAGAGAGCTTCAGCAATATCTGTCGAGCCAACACTTGTCACCGTATGACTAGTTCACGTCTTTCGAACCATTCCTGCCAACGGTCCGATCTCTTTCCCCACAGAGGCGACAGATCGCCATCCCTTCGACAATTTATGTCACCTTGCAGCAACCTAGGTTTTTCGCTTACGTTGGCAAACTTTTAGACCATGATCAGAGCATATGATCAGGGCAAGTCTTTAGGCCATGTCATAAGCTACGAAAGAATTTGACTAGACCCCGAAAAGACACTTGCAGTTGTTTTATTCCCGACAGTTACGAACAAACAAGCCGTCGCTTTCTAGGACTTCACCCGCAATACAGAAGTTTTGTTGCGAATGTCTTAAACATAGCCGAATCTCTGCAATGGCTTACAAAAAAGATGTTACTGTTGTTTGGGAGCAGGAGCAACGATATGCCTTCTCTAAATTACAGAAAACTTTGTAAACACCTCCCCCTTAGGGGACACTTCCACGAAGACAGTGACACGGAGCTGCATTACGGATGCCAGCAACGTTGGTCTTGATGCTTTTTCGTAAAGTAGCATGATGGGGCCGGACGCGTCATCGCATACACAAGTCGTACTTTGTCACAAGCTGAAAGAAACTATTCCGCTGTAGAAGAGCAATGCTTGGCAGTGGTATAGAACATTGCTAAGTTTCGAGCATGTCTGTACGGCCCACCGTTTCATGTCGTGACGGACCGCCATCCCCTGTGCTAGCTGGCAAATCTGAAAGATCCATCTGGCCGTCTTGCACTCTAGAGTTTTCGTTTACAAGAGTGCGACTTGACGATCACGTTCAAGTACGGGCGCAAGCGCAAGGACGCTAACTGATTGTCACGAGCTCAATTGCAAATTTCGCAAGCTGACGTTGATGAAGAAGGCTAATTACCTTCCGTCCGCACTCCGTGCGACATGAGCACGCAGCAGCGCTATGATACAGAGGTGCGCAAGAGTCACCTTGTACGTTCGGCCACACATTATCATAGCATTTCCTGCGCAATAGCGTCCTCGATAAATAAGCTTTCCACTCAACCGCTGCCGTCTACCTTTTGTACCATCCACACTACGGGATGACATTTTATGTGCCCCTCACGACGAGCTGTTATCGGGCCATTTTGGATTCATACAGACGTTTTTTTGTATGCGCGAAAGGTACCTCTATACCAAGCTTCGCAATGACGTGAAGCAGTATGCTGCCGCGACTGCCGAAGACGCAAGACGCCACCTATGTGCAGCCGCAAGATTTCTGCGTCCATCTGATTATTCTTCGACTTATTTCAAGCGAGTTGGCATAGATTTGCTCGGAACATCATCCACTTCTAGAGCAGGTAATGTTTGAATAACTGTTGCTACAGGCAACCACACGAGATACATTGAAACCAAAGCTTACTCATGAAGCATAGCAACCGATATCACCACCTTATGTGTCCATAGCATAGTGCTCCATCATGGCGCTTCGACATTGGTTTTAACTGACAGGGCACAGCATTTACAGCGCAGCTAACGGAAATTATCCCGCAGCTCTGTAGTACCGCTCACCCAAAAGCCACTGTTTACCCTCCCCAGACAATCCGGCTAACATAGTGGCTAAACAAAACCATAGGCAATATGATTTCTATATACGTTGACATGCACGACAAAAACTACGACGATATTCTTTCATACATTAGGTTTGCGTGTAATATCGCCATACAAGAAACTACCCGCATCACTCCTTTCCACTTGGTGCATGACCGAGAAGCTCTAAGAAACGTTGAATACGATGCTGTTATCCATGCACAGTTCCAATTTTATTAGTGATGCTGCTTAATTCACCAGATGTGCGGAAGTAGCACGCATGACACCCACCAATATAGCCTTCACCGCCGAGACGTCACATACCAACCTGGCGACAAAGTGTGGGTGTGAACCTCAATTCACCAACGTGGTCGTTCAGAAAAACGTTTGCGTGGCTACTTTGGTACTTATAAGATCGCCCAACGGTTCGACTACGTGACCGACGAAGTTCTTGAAGGTGAAACAACTATACGCCGTTCATGTAGTCCGCGCCAGTCGGACATCGTTCCCGCATCTCGGTTGAAGCCTTACCACTGCCACTGAGAGCAAAGCTGACCACCTCACTCATAATTTCCTCTGCTTGTCGGAATCTTCCGCGCGTCACAGTTCGGCATCGAGACTTCATTTTTAGGAAGGGGGTGATGCCACGCTACCAACACAACTAACGACAGATCAGGGAATGGTAGAAGAAAAGAACGACAAAGCGTTTGAGTAAACGAAGCTGTGCCGATCCAAGGTCTGGTGTGCATGGTTTTGTCTTTGACAGCATCTTGTGTGAAGCAGACAGCTTCACAAAAATTGAAACTTGGACGGTGCTTCGTTTATCCTCAAAGCGTAATTGGCTCAAACGGGCCGGGACGAAATGGGCTCAAACTTTTCGGGCAGGAACGGGACACGGGCAATATTTTAAAACTCTAAACAGGGCTTGGGCGGGCCGGAGCATGGCGTTTTTAGCAAAAACTGGCCCACGCAGTGCTGTATGATGAAATAAAAATAGGATATATGGATTACGATCGTGCCGACAACGTGTTCGGCTGAGTAGAACTTTGATGATGTTTGTTGCTTCATGGCGCAAGAGCCAATTGATGGTCAAAGAGCGTCAGTTCATGGGGCTGAACACGTGGACATGATTGTGATTAGCGGCTGTATAAGGGCCTTAAAGCTCTTCGTGCTAAGGTGGGTTAAAACCCAGAAAGAATAAAGGCAAGACCATGTCTTGAAATTTGTGTATTGTCAATGAATGACAACAGTTTGTGATAATAAAAACCATGGTGGACATGTATGGAATTAGCACAAGTGCCTTGATCCTTCACACCCTTGCGTCCAATTGTCATGAGGCAAGTGCTTCATTCAATGTAGCCACCAAAGCGGAGAGGTCTCTGGAGAGGTCGTGCTACGGAATGCCCCGGTATATCATATGAAAGGTACGGAGTTTTTAAAAAAAAGCCAACTACGCTTTTTCTGTAACAAGTGGTTCTCTACCGGCAAACAGTGTAAAAGAAAGTGTCGTCTTTTCAGCGAGTCTAATTGTTTACACTGAATTAAAATGTAAAGTATGGAAAGCACTTCTTCGAATCTATCACACAATGGTGGATCGCCAGCAGGCAAAAGAAATGAATGTGTTGTGTGTGTGTGTGTATGTCCTGTTTTTAACCTTGTAAAGATTACTTCTGTGTGGCGTGATTTCGATACTGGCGGCGAATGACCAAGTTGCAGCTTGATTACATGCAATTATTACCTGTGTGTGTCTCCCATGTGTTATGCCAATAACCCCTGAGGTTTCGTTTTAAAAAGGTTTCAAGTCGAGTGCAGGAAGTGGTATCAATGTATTGATAGTAGTTTTGTTGGCGGATCCAGCTAGCTAGCTGGTCTACCAGAACGTTGTCTTGTATTTCGCGGTGTCCTGGCCCCCACCAGACAACAAAATGCTGTTTGGATAAGTAAACTGTGGATAAAAGCGAAGAAAACGAGACAAGGACGGGGTTTTTGTGCTTTTAATGTATTCAGAGCCTTTACTACGCTTAGGGAATCTGATTGTAATATCGCCTTCTGTAGTTTTATTTGTTTATTGTGTTTACAGCCGCAAGTATCGCATAAGCGTAACCAGTGAAAATGCTTCTGTCAGAGTTCAGAACACCGACTTCCGGAAAGGATGGGCTGACGGCTGCATACGACACATATGTTGATTGATTTGTGGGGTGTAATGTCGCAAAATCACGAGTGATGTTTACGGACGTTCGTCACTATGTTTGTCTATAGCGGACGAGAAAGGATTAACATGAACAATTTAAGCGCACGAAAGAAGCTTTATATTGCACACTAGAGAAGGAAGTGACAGGTGAAAATAAAACTATATATCCCACCCTATACGCCAAGCATCACACAACATGCACGAGAGTCAGACCACCATTAATATGCGCAGAGTTCGCGGCTACGCTAACTCAGTGTCCAGCGCGTATAGTTCTCGGTTCGTAAGAAGAAAGCGCTGTCTCACAGTTTGGGTGCCCGTCGTCCCGACATGATGCGGTCGTCGACGTGCGCGAGGGCAAAGATGGCACGGCTGGAACGGCTGACGGCACACGGATGCACTACCGTGTGCAGCGCCGTTGAGTCGGACGTCGCGGCTAACCCAGCAGTCAGGGTCGCAACTCCTGAGGTCCAGGATCAGGCCACGGCTCACGAGGACCACACCCGGTAGGCCTCGCCCACGAACCTGCTTCCGGCCACTGCACCCCGACAGGAGCCGTTCAGCAGGCTCCGTCCTTGGACCTTGTACAGGCCGACGAACTCGACCTCGAACAGACACATCGGAGCTCGACCTGGCCGACACGTACGGGTCCCACGTCCGGCTTAGGAACGCTGCCAGGAACTCGTCCTCTCGAGTGGCGCACCGCTTCCTTCGTACACACGCCCGCGTCTCGCTCGTCCCTTGCCGATGTGCGACGCTCTGGTGACACCGGCGCTTGATGGCATGGGTTCGACTACGGAGCAATCAACCCGCATCGGAGACGCAATGCTTCATGCAGAGAATGGCCAGCCCGTCCAGCGAACAGCTTGCATCGAGACGCGATGCTCGGCGCAACCGTGACCACTAGCCAGGCCACGTTCATCGCTGTGCCAAACGGTTGACCGTGGAGACGCCTCGCCGAGATCCGCGATGCCCTCGTCAAGGAAAAGAACAGCAGGCTAGGCCGCACCCCGAGATGCAGCACTCGTGCCGGCGATGCCGTCCCAGCTGGTAGTTGGACGGCAGTAGCGCGGACAGCCGCGTTCCCTGGCCGGAACCTGGATCTCCTGCGTCCGACGCTTTGGCCCGCTGTCTTCCGTCTGCTGCTGCTTCGGCTCGTCCGCAGCCACAAAGCCTACCGCCACGTGAAGATCAGACGTGGCCCAATTGTGGCACGCCACCTCTATGGGCCACCACAGGTCCTCAGCTGATTGGCTGACCTCACGCGCATATTACACGCGCCTTGCCCCACACTTCCGTCGTTGTCGTTTTCTTCACTCATCACACCACGATATGATTATGAGAGACGCCGTAGTGGAGGGCTCCGAAAAGTTTGATCACCTGGAGTTCTTTAACGTGCACCAAAATCTGAGCACACGGGCCTACAACATTTCCACCTCCATCGGAAATGCAGCCACCGCAACCGGGATTCGATCCCGCGACCTGCGGGTCAGCAGCCGTGTACATTAGCCACTATTGACCACCACGGCGGGTCTTCGACACATGTATTTGACTTTGATGCATCCGTAAAGAACTCAGGAGATGTTTATTCATGTTGTAGTTCTGGGAAGTGTGTCTGAATATGTGCAAGTGGCGCGTGCTTCGTAACATCCAAAAAAGGCACATTGTAATTTATCGCCTGCCACGGCCACGGTGGCAGGCATACTGTGGGAGGCATCAAACGGTGTTCAAGTGGCACATAAGTTTCCTTCGTTAGGCCCCTCACATGGTGTGAGTTGGACTGTCTCATGGAAGGCCGTTTCTCAAACACAGCAAGACTTGACATGTCAGTTGTAGAATGTGAAGGCTGTTGATTGTCTGTGTTCACTTTAATATAATATTTATGTGTAGTGGGGAATTCGCAAGGCAATGACCAGTGGGACCATCTCGGAGTGCGAAGTGCGAGCGTGTGCACGAGCTGTAGACACTGGACTACTCGAGCGTTTGTTTCCGTACTGGCTGTCTGCGCTCGTGTAGTCCTCTTTGCTTTCCTTGCCTCGCCTTTCGTTCCTCGTTTTTCTAGCACCTTCGTGCTCGCGCGGCAGCCCTTATCACCATGAATTCTAACCAACTAGCCCAAATGGCCGTTCTGTTGGCCTACTTCCTGGCGTCATTATTAAACTACCTGCACATATAACATCTCTGTAGGCAGACCGGCAATTCGTTTGATTCCACGTACAGGCTTTCCACGGGGCTAGTTTGAAAAGATCCCGTATAGAAGCGGATGACTAGATAATGAACCGGGTCTAGCATTTTAAGGGCAGTAGGTGTAGCAGACTGATATGCTATTGCCTTATAGTCTAGGTGAGTACGTACGACGCTTGTATACAAGTTGATCAGAGACTTCTTGTCACTTCCTCCTGTAGTGCGTGACAACACTTTTGGAATATTCATGGCTTTTATGCACTTGTATTCCCAATTTATACAAGTAGTGTTGTGAAACAATTTCCAGTCGGCTTTGTTTATGAGCCCACATGAAGGACATTCGTATGATGATGGTGTACTCAAAACTACAGGAAAATGGTCACTTCCATATGGATTCTTTATGATTGCCCACTTGAGTAGGGGTAGAAGTGACGTAGATACGATACTGAGGTCTATGGACGAGTAAGTTTTGTTGGCGAGGTTATAGTACGTTGGTTCTTTGCCGTTTCACAGACAGGCACCGGAAGAGAAGAAAAACTGTTCAATAAGACGACCTGATGAATCACAGCGAGAATCGCCCCACAGACCACTTTGTGCATTCAGGTCCGCAAGGACCAGATAAGGTTCAGGTTGTTCATCTATAAAAACTGGAATTTGCGTTTTTCAAGACGATGGTGCGGAGGCATGTGCAGAGAACAGACTGTGACAAGTTTGCTTAGAACTACTGCTCGGACAGCCACCGCCTCAAAGGATGTCTGGAGTGGTGAATGTGTACATGCTATTCCTTGATTAAATATAAAGGCAACGCCACCAGATAACGCCACAGCATCAGCTCGGTTCTTTCGGAATATGATGTAAGCACGTAGAAAATTTCTATTCGGGAATTTTAGGTGTGTTTCCTGTTCACACAGCACTTTTGGTGAGTGTTTGTGTAAAAGCTCTTGGACATCATCGATGTTACTTTCAAACGGCCTTCTGACGTTCCAGTGTGTAATTAGTCTTTCCATATTGGATGTAAAATAGTGCTGTGTGTACGTCTAGGGAATGAGTTGCTTAAGGTGGAAAGTCGAGCTCAATTACCAGGGCTGTCATAAGGCCCCGTTATGAGCTTTTGAGTTCTTTTCTCTAAGGAGCCGCGCCACTCTTTCAGCCACAGGAGTGTCACTGTATCTATTGCCTTTTCGGAGGCGCTGAATGCCCGCACATGCAAGCTTGTTATTGGAAGTCTAGGCCTCCCCAGGTAAGGTGAGGCCTTGAGACCTGAGGACCCTGAAGTCTCAGGTCTTATTTCACTACGAGGCAGAGTTGACTCAGCTATTGCCGCCTTGGGGGCAGGCGTCACAGTCGATGGCTCGCTCTGCGCATGCCGAAGGAACGGTGAGGGCTAGTGCGACGCTGCCCCCTGACACGCCGCATCAGCATATGTGGGCGATAATATGGCGAGACTCTTCTTCTTGCTTCTCAAGTAAAGTGTTGTTTTCTATTACCTTCGATGTGATGACCTTTTTTTCAAAATGGACAGGACAGTGAGTATGCGGCATGATTTCCGCCACAGTTCACACAGTGTGCCAGTTCTTTGCAGTTATCAAATTTTCGGCCGGAGACTCCACATTGTGCACATGTTAGGTGACCACGAGAGCATAGTGAGTCGTGGCCATACCTCTGACATTGGAAGCGACGGCGGGGGTTAGGATTATATGGCCCCACGGAAGTTTTTGTATACCCGGTTTGAATGGTTTCCTGCAGATCACTAGAAGCAAAGGTCAGTAATAAGTCGTTAGTTGGTATTTGTTCATTTTCTATTCCTATCCTTATCTGCTGTACGACGGTTGCGTTCTGGCTCTTCCATCCTTCCAGAAGTTCAGCTTCGGTCAGGTGAAGGAGATCTGCGTCCAATAATACCCCTCGAGCTGAGTTCATAGACGTGTGCGGTGCAATACTGACTGGTGTGTCACCAAAAGTTGTAGACAGTTGAGCTTTTCGAATTGCTCGTTATCTCGTATCTCAAGAAGCAGATCCCCGTTGGCCATTTTGGTAACCTTGTACCCGGCAGCGAGAGTTTCTTTCAAACACCTAGCAACTACGAACGGGGGTACAGTTCTGGCTTGCCTATTACTTATCTCGCAGTGGAAGTGAAGGAATATGTGAAGAAAAAACATGGAAGTGAGGGAATATTTGTCTTAGCTGGTTGAAAAAATGGAAGTCGTCGGTGCGTCGCCGCTTTGAGGAGGCACAATCACTAAGCAAGGGGAACACTTTATGCATGCTAATTGTATGTTGTTCAGCAGCGTTGGTGGCCACCTACCACAGAGCCCAACAAGGGCACGCTGCTAGTTTGCGGAAGCTGAAAACTTGCACATGTCAGTCGCATGGTGCTGCAATAAGCCAATGCGCGTAGACGAAGGTTGGCTAGTTGCACAGTGTTAACCCTTGCCGCCAGGAAAATCGGAAGTAAACAGAAGGGAAAAGTACACAGGAAAGATTGAAAAAGTGAGAAAGACGAAGATGTGGGGAGAGAGATATAGGAAAAGGTGACTGCTGATTTCCCTGCGGGGGTCAGTTCAGGGGTGCCGTCTACGTGAAGTCGAGGCCAAACGGGTGTGTTGCCTCTGCTGGGGGGGGGCGGGGGGGGCGGCCTAAAGATTCAATCATCTGGTGTCGGCGCAACCCCCAGGAGCCGCTTTTTCCCGAACATGGCAAAGCCACGCACGGCTAGGCATGTGAGAAAATCATCGACCCCCCTCCCTCCCCTCCCTCCCGTTAGCTTGGGTCCGAGGTGTCGCTACACACCAAACGCCTGCTTACGCAGATGCCCTTGCGGGGTGAGTAGAACTTTGATTTGGCTGAGAATGAGGAGCAAGCTTGCCTGTTAGAATACTAGACTTCAAAAGAAAGGAGTTTCAGTAGTACTTGTACTATAAGTAGTTTTCAGCTCTTGATTTATTGAGGAAGTTCCATATGTTGGGGCCCTCAATGCAGGGTCTCATTCCTTTCCTGCCCTTCGTCAGGTTCGGTCAAGGAGTTTCATTCGTAGTCAATGAATTCGCTGCTGCTTCCGATTGTTTCTTAAAGCGAACGAGCGTTGCTATTTGGCTAGCTTATTGCGACTTTCTATCGTGAACGTAGAAAGTCATTGCGTGTTTAGGTTATGTTCCTACCCTGTATTTTGTTTCGAGAAAGCCATTGCCGAAAACCACATGAATGGCGCAAGTATGAAAAAAAGCATTACTACAATAAAGCACACTGTGACGTATATGTCTGATATGAACTGTTAGCTATGGGCAGCAAGTACGTCGTTTGATATAATTTCTGCAACAATGAAATTTTGTGGTGGAAAGCAGAATGAGGCTAGAAAGTTACTGAAAAATATTTTCAATATTGAGCAGTTGTAAATATTCAAAGTAGTTGTGCTGTGTCATCCTGCAATTATTATTCCTGTCTCGAAAAGGCTGATGGACGGGATTTTAGCTGTCAGTATCATGATAAGTGGCTTCTAACCGAACTTTCTACTGACTAAAGCTTTCTCTCCAAATAGTGTAGTTTTGAAATATTATCTATATATTGCAACAAATACATCAATGTCGACACATATACCACTTCAGTCCCATGCATGATGCAGCTGCTGCCACGCCAGCCCAACAAGTTATGCATTCGAAACAGAGTACTAAATGAAGCTGTTCATTATACTGATGCGGATATTCTGCGCGCCTGCAAACGTGCTTTTTTTCTTTTTCGTAGGTATACTTGAATATATATATGGATGAATATGTAGGCTCAGCAGTGCATAGCTAAAGTTGCTTCACCACTTGCATGCTGCAATAAAGAGAGAGACATATTGACAGCTCGTAACTGAACGAAACGCCGCCATTCAGAAACAATTTTATGTGGTAAGTATAGGCTAATTTTTTACTCGATTGTTTCTGGAGAATGAAAATGCATCGTATAAGATAGCAAACGTTTTACTGAGCATATATTTTACATTTACAATTGTGTTAACAACGTCTTTTACCCTGCCCCCCCCCCACAATGGTGATAAGGTTAAGGTTCAGGACTGCTGAGCCGCAAGTTGTAGGATCAAATCCAGGTCGTGGTGGCAGCATTTTCGATGGAGGTTGATTATGCTTGAGGCCCGTGTACTTGGATTTCGGTCCACGTTGGTGCACGTCAGGTGGACGAAATTTCCGGAGCCCTCCACTACGGCGCCTCTTTAATCATATCGCAGCTTGGGGCATCAGGCTTTGATAATTATTAAAAATGATTTGAAATATATTAATTATAAATTATTATAAATGATTATGAATGATTATTATAGGTGATAAATGTTTTTGTCCTTAAGTGATTTAGGAAGGCATATTTTTAGTGAAAAATGCTTAGGGAATCGTTCATCAGATAGATAGATACTCCCTAGTGCCCGAGCTTAAGTGGGCATTGTTACGGAAGAATATTTAAAAAAACTGATAGAGACTGTGAGGCACTGTGCATTGAAATCCGCTCTGAACAACAAATTAGGTGACCAATGCTGTCATGAATTTTCAGGTTGCGCCTCTCGTGTTGGCTAAAATATATATGATAATATAATATTGTTATTTATTACCGACGTGTCATTAGATCCGGCAGGTCGAGGATATTGAAGCTTGTAGATCGTAGTTCCTGTGCTGTAGGTAAATAACCGTGGGACCACACTCTTATGCGGAAAGGTTAAAGTTGCTGGTCGAGTAACGCAGCCTCCCTCCCCCCCTCCAACCTAGCAACGCCTCTTCACAATCATTCGCGAGGCGGTTTGTTTCTGCTGGAACAGCCATGACAAGGAGACATCGAACAGCCACCGACATCACACGAAGGTCACATGTGATGTTATTGCATGTGCCGATCGTGTGACGAGGACGGCCGGCTCTCTTCATCCATGCTTTCTTCAGCCAGCTGTCTTTACCTGCGCTCGCCCGAAGGCTGGTACGGCTTTACTAGCGCTAAAAAGCAAATCATACGTGGGGCAATATTGTAGAATGGAGATACGTACGGTTCACGCAAGCGCCTTGCGTTACCTGGTGTCATTTGCCACGAATGGGCTTTTAGTACCCCGTAGTACCCGCTTACGTAACAAGGATGGATAGATGGATGTATCCGACTGTGCCCTTTAGATTGGGCGGTGGCTCACGCCAACTAGCCATAAAGTTAAGTACTATCACTGTGTATTAAAGATAAAGTTTCACTCGCAGCTCATTTGTAGCCACCAATCAATTAGCCTCCTCCTGGTTATTTTTACCTGTTTAAAGTTTATTTTACCTTCACCATTTCTAAACCACAATTCTTTAGATAATTCGGCGCCATTATGTTGGACTATAGAGTGGAGCCTTTTACAGAACATTATGAAATGTTCAGGCGTTCCTGCTCCTCTCCACACGCACTACAGGCCGTGCCTGTGCCTTCGTAATTTGCTCTGTACGTCTCGGTCCACAATTCTCCTGTTCTAGTCTCGAACAGCAGAGAACTACCTCGAGCATTATCGTAGATATTTTCCTTTGCAATTTCCTGCCTAAAAGTTCGGCAGGTCTCCAGTGATGATTTCGTAAGCATTCCCATCTTCTACATGCCCCTCTCTGTTTTCTTCACCTTCTTCTTAACCGATGTTTCTTTTTGGCTTGATATTGTGCGGTTGTCTAAATAATTTGTTTACAATTTTCGAGTTCGCTTCCTCCATTTAGTATCAAAATGCTTCATGTACAAGTAGCTGAAAACTTTCCTAGCCCTACGCTTCTCTCCCATTTTGCTCAATTGCTCCCCAAATTCTTTTTTGCTCCTAGCTTCCTTGTACTCAAACGATGTCTATTCCTGTACCCACTGTTCTGAGGTATTTCCGTGTGCTCCCAAAGCAAATCTACTTATGCCACATTGTTTAATTTCCCATCTTGCTTGAACTTCTAATTTCATGCACAAGACCGCATTCCCCAACGGCAAACCTGGGACCATGACACCTTTCCAAATTCACTCTCACAACGTCATACCTACTGTAGTTCCGCAGTGCCGCATTTTTCATTACAGCTGCATTCCTGGTGCCCTTAGTCATTACGTATCTTTCGTGCTCCTTCAGGTAGTTGGTCCCGTTTTTTACCAATACGCCCAAGTATATGTATTTATCTACTATTTCTAGCCTGACTTTCCGTATCTAATGCTCCCTGCCTTTGTTATCATTAAAAATCATGATTGCCAAGTTTTCCCAGCTGAAGTTCAAATTTAACATATCTCCCTCATTACTACAGATGTCTATCAATCCTTGCTGATCTTACTTGTCAGCTATTAATACTATATCATCTGCATACATCAATGCTGGTAATGACAGTTTCATGTGTTTTCCTTGCTTGGCGAAATAGAGGCTGAATCCGAGTCGACTCCCCTCTCATTTGGCTTCTAGTCCCTGGAGATACAGCAAAAATAACAAAGGTGACAAGATACATCACCTTCGAAGCCCGTGTTGTATCACTATAGGTTTAGATACGTGTTTTTTTTCATTTGATAACTACCTTGGTACTTCATCGTTATCGTTTAGACGAGTAGATATTCCATCTTCCACATCTAGTGTGTGCAGTATTCCCCACAAGTCTTCCTAAATCACACTATCATAAGCTTCTTTGATATCTTGAGATGCCAGCCACAGGGGCCTGTGTTCTTTTTTCGCTATTTCAATACACTGCATCAATGAAAACAGATTGTCCTCCAACCTCCTTCGTTTACCGAACCCATTTTGTAGTTCTCTCAGCACCGCCTCATTCTACACCTATGTCTGTATTCTTTCCTTTGCCCTGCAGGGGCGTCTCTCAGAGCAGGCGTTTGGTGCGTAGCGACACCATGGACCCGAGCTAACGGTGGGGGGGGGGGTTCGACTCCCTCCTACGCCTAGCCGTGCGTGGCTGAGCCGTGTCAGGAAACAAGGGGATCCTGGGGGATGAGCCGACGCCGGGCAATAGGACCTTTAAGGCCCCTTAGCAGAGGCAACGCACCCCTCTGTTCCCTGCTTCAAGTAAACGGCGCCCGTGGACTTACCAACGCAGGGAAAATTCGCAGCTGCCTTTTTCTATCTCTCTCCCCTACAACTTCGTCTTCATCTCTCACTTTTAGTATGTCCTGTCTTCTTCTCTTTTCTGTTTGCTTCCAATTTTTCTGGCGGCAAGGGTTAACGCTGTTCACATAGCCTACCTTGGTTTAGGCGCATTGGGTTATGGCAGTGTTGTATGGCTGATGTCTGCAAGCTTTCATCATCCGCAAAGTTGGAGCGTCCCCTTGTTGGACTCCGTTGTGGGTGACCGCCAATGCTGCTGAATACAAAAAAACGCCGGCTTGCATAGAGCATTCTCTCTACTTACTGATCACACCGGCTTAAAGTGGGTATGCACCAATGACAAATTTTTTCAAACAGCCAATAGATACGTTTCCTCACTTCGACGTCATTCACTGTGAGAAAACTGAAAAGCAAGCCAGGACCGTATCTCATTTCGTAGTTGCCATGTGTCTTATCGAAACTCTCAGGCCTGGATTCATAGTAGTGAAAATGGCTAGCTGGATTCAAGGCAACCAAAATGACTAGCGGAGACCTCCTCCTTGAAATTAGGGACAAAAACAACTTGTAAAGCTGGTCGGCCTCTCAACTTTCGGTGACGTACCGATCAGCGTAACACCACACAGATCAATGAACATAACTCGCGGAGTGGTATCTGATGCAGGATTACTTGACCTGACCGAAAGTGAACTTTTGGAGGGGTGAAAGAGCCAAAATGTGACTAATGTACACAGACTTATCATCAGAAGAGATAACAAGGAAACAAGTACGAAACATGTTATACTCACGTTTGCTTTTGGTAAACTGCTGGAATCCATTCAAACAGGGTACATGATGACCTCTCTCAGGCCGTACATACCAAACCCTCGTCGTTGCTTCCAATGCCAGAGGTATGGCCATAGCTCTAAAAGCGGTCAGGGTCGCCAGACTCGTGGTTAATGTGGAGTCCTAAACCACTTGTCTGAGAACTGCAAACAACTGCCATACTGTGTAAACTGTGAAGGAAACCATGCCGCCTATTCACGCTTCTGAGCATACTGGAAGAAAGAAAAAGACATAATTACATTGAAGGTGAAGGAAAACATCTAATATAAGGAAGCACAGTGAAGACTCTCACCATTCTGTAAGCCTACATATGCTGATGCGGCACCACCGCACCAGCACCCGTCACTCCTACAGCCCGCGCATAGCGACCCGGAGGTTGTGGCACTTGCCCCCAAGGCAGCTGTAGTCTAGACTACTACCCCTACTCACGAACAGAGTTCGGAGACTCCAGAGTCCTCCAGAATTTGAACTACCAGCTCCCACGTGCGGGAATTTAGTGCCTCTGAGGAGGCAATGGATACGTCGGCACCCTTGGTGATGAAAGAGCGGCGTGGCTCCTTGAAGCGCGCCAAGAAAACAAAAAAGCAGATAACAGGGCCTGGTGACGACCCTTTTACTTGAATTCAAACTCTCCAATTCCCTCTGAAAAGCTACTTGGTTTTCGCACTCACAGCACTGCTATAAAGTCACCATGAACACTAAAATTATAGATTGCAACGTCAGGGACCTTCTCAGAAACCTTGACGACGTCCAAGAACTTTTACACGAACACTCACCAAACGTGCTGTGTGTACAAAAACACACCTAATTGCAAAACGCACCAACTTTCTTCGTAAATAGGTTATTTTCTGGAAAGACTGTAATGATGTCATGACATCATCCGGAAGTGTTCCTATTATAATGAATCAAGGGAATGCATGCTCACACCTTCAACTCCGATCATCTCTTGAGGCAGTGGTTTTGAGCTGTGCTTTTGAACTAACTGATGACAATTTTACTCTTTATGTACATTCGAGCAATCCCCTATAAAAACGTGACTTCCAGTCCTTAATAGACGAACTTCCGGAGCCCTATGTTCTCATTAGAGACTTGAATGCGCATAGCAGGCTATGGGCACGTGAGGTTGACTGATTGAACAGTTCCTTTGCTTGCCGAGCGCGTGTCTTCTGAATCGAAAAAACCAAGTTATTATAATTTCGCTATTAATACCTACTCCTCCATACACCTCTAGCATATTATCTCCAGCTCTTGTGCTTCTACTCCGATGGATAGTTATCGGTAATCCATACGGAAGTGACCACTTTCCTGTAGTTTTAAGCACAACCACAGCAACTGGGTGTAAACCACGGCTTCCCAAATGGCTGATAAACAGAGCCGACTCTAAGCAGTTTTATACCATCGCTGGTTTAGGTTGGAGTAACATATGTACTTTGAGCATTGATGCTGCTGTCAACTACTTCACAGCGTTTTTTATTTAAGCTGCAACAAAATGCATCCCACAAACAAATAGCCAGCCTGGAAAAAGACGTATGCCGTGGTGGAACTACGAAGGCCAAAATGTGCGCAAGCAGCGAAACAGAGCATGGAGGTTGCTTCGGAACTCACCGACAGCCAAAAATCTTGACTGATTTAAGAAAATAAAATCTCAAGGCAGGAGAACGCGTAGGCAGGCCTGAAGAGAAAGCTGGCAGAAAGTTTTGTCAGGAAATAATTCATATACGCAGGAGGCTAAACTCTGGAACACGGTTGGTAGACTAACAGGAAGACAAGTACACTCTCTCCCACTCGTAAACACACAGGGGTGAAACCTTGGAAGATCAGGCGAACTTCCTCGGTGCACACTTCGAACGAGTGTCCAGCTCATCAAAATATACTAAAGCTTTCAAAGAATACAGAAGAAGAATAGAAAAGCAGAAACTCGAACACAAATTTACTAGATACGAGGCATATATCCAAGCTTTCAGCTTGGATGAACTACAAACATCACTAAACTCCTGCAGTGACTCCGCCCACGGTTCTGACCATGTTGGGTTTGAAATGTTAAAAAACCCAGCAATTGAAATGCAAAAAAACCTCACTTTGTTTGTACATTGATATCTGCTTCTCTGGCGCTATCTCTACTTCTGAAAAGAGGCTACTATTATTCCCATATTGAAACAGAGCAAGGACCCTTCTTCAGGTTTGAGTTATAGGCCTATTGCACTTAAAAGCTGCTAGTGTAAACGTTTTGAAAGAAATGATAAACTGCCGACTTTTACATTTCTTTGAAAGAAGCAATTTTCTCGACCATATCAGTGCGGGTTTCGAGAGGGTAGATCCAACACCGACCACCTTGTTCGGATCGTGGAACAGATCAGAAATGTTTCGTTCAAGCAATACTTTCTCTCTGTGTTCCTCGATATCAAAAGGAATGTGATACAACATGGCGCTTTGAAATATTAAGAGACCTGTCTCACCGTGGCATGCGTGGCAGAATGTTTATCATAATCAAAAGTTACTTGTCAAACCGGACATTCTGCCTTCGAGTAGGCAGCGTTCTTTCCCAAACAATTGTCCAAGAAACAGGCGTCCTGCAAGGTGGTGTACTTATTTGCACACTTTTATTATCAAAATGAATTCGTTGCGCTTGTACGTCCCTCACAAAATGTTTATTGTACTATAATGTAAATGCAAGGTCAAAAGCGGTATCAGCGTCTGTACAAAAGCAGCAAGAGCTGGCCGGGTGTACGGGCAGCGTCACAGCAACAACCAGGCAGTCTTAGCTCGTGCCTCGCGCCAACGTGTCGATGTCGCTTTAGTAGTGGGCATTACTCTTCACTACACTTCGTCCCCCGTCAGAAAAGGAGCCATACTGGTGACTCACGGTGAACAGAGTACGAGCGGATTGTAATAAGGTTTCAACCGCTGTTCGTGACGCTTCACGACCATGAAAGCGCTGGTCTGTGGATGGCGTAACGGGTTCGACGATGTAGTTAACAGGTGAAGTCTGCGAGACAATGCAGTAGGGTACTTGGTATTTTCAAACAAGCTTCGAGGAAAGGCCTGTAGGCAAAGCGGGAACCCAAAGCCACACAAGAGTGTCCGGAACAAAGTTAGGGTACGGCTGGTTATCGTCACGTCGAGATTTTTGTCTCCATTGGTCGATAGTTGTAAATGACTGGGCGAGCTTACGACATTCCTCGGCACGGCGGGCAGCTTCAGAGATAGGCGTAGACTCGGAGGAATCTGGGTGGTAGGGTAGAATGGTATCTAGTGTGGTGAAATGGTCTCGGCTATATAACAGGAAAAATGGCGAAAAGCCCGTAGTTGCCTGTGGAGCAGCGTCATATTCGTACGTCATGAACGGAAGAATGAGATCCCAATCGGAATGGTCTGAGGCAACATACTTTGATATCATGTCCCCTAGGGTACGGTTGAATCTTTCCGTCAAGCCATTCGTCTACGGATGGTAGGCGGTGGTAGTCCGGTGAATGATACGGCATTTGGCAAGAAGTGTGTTGACGACTTTAGAGAGGAATACACGTCCTCTATCGCTGAGAAGTTCACGCGGTGCGCCGTGACGGAGAATGAAGTTCCGCAGGAGAAAAGAGGATACATCGCGTGCTGTGGCAGCAGGCAAAGCGGCTGTTTCTGCGTATCGCGTCAAATAGTCGACAGTGACAGCAATCCAACGGTTTCCGGAAGCCGTGAATATAAGAGGCCCGTACATATCGATCCCAATGCGGTCAAAAGGCCTGGATGGGCAAGGGATTGACTGGATCGGGCCAGAGGTATGATGAGACAGAGCTTTCCGTCGTTGGCACTGTGGGCATGACTGAATGTACTTGCGCAAAAAGGTGTACATGCCTCGCCAATAAAACCGGGAGGAAAGCCAAGCGTATGTTTTGAAGATGCCCGCTTGTGCGCACTGAGGCTCAGCGTGGAAAGCTGAACATATTGCAGCACGAAGATGGCGAGGTATGACGAGTAACCACTTTCGGCCGTCGGACTTGTAGTTCCCGCGATAAAGGAGGCCATCGCGGACCTCAAAGTGAGCCGCTTTACGGCGCAACGTTCGAGAAAACGGAGAAGTCGACGGGTCCGAAAGGAATTGCAGATAAGTGCTGACCCAGTCATCCTTACGTTGCTCAGACGCCATGTCGCAGTTTTCTGGGAACGCAACCATTTTGTCCACGGCAGATAGACATGCAGAGCTTTCGGAGGACACAGGTGAACGTGATAGGGCGTCGGCATCAGTGTGACGTCGACCAGACCTGTAGACAACACGAATGTCGAACTCTTGCAACCGCAAGGCCCAACGAGCTAAACGGCCGGAGGGGTCTTTCAATGTGGATAACCAGCAAAGCGCATGGTGATCGGTGACTACGTCGAAGGTGTGACCATATAGGTATGGTCTAAATTTACCTAGGGCCCATTTAATTGCAATACACTCCTTCTCATTCACAGAATAGTTCTTTTCGCTTTGGTGAGGGTACGGCTTGCGTATGCGACTACGTACTCCTAGAATCCCGATTTGCGCTGTGCGAGCACTGCGCCGAGTCCAACACCGCTGGCATCGGTGTGTACCTCAGTCGGAGCAGTCGGGTCAAAGTGACGCAAGATTGGCGGCAAGGTTAACAGGCGGCGCAACTTTTCGAGAGAATCGCCACAGGCGGGTGACCAAGCGTAACTTTTCGAGCCACTGCGCAGAAGTTCAGTCAAGGGGGCGCTGATCATCGCAAAATTCCGAATAAAGCAGCGGAAATAGGAGCAGAGGCCAAGAAATCTGCGCAGATCCTTCAGAGACGCCGGTTTAGGAAACTCTGCAACTGCCCGAAGCTTGGTGGTGTCAGGAAGAATACCGTCTTTAGAGACAACATGGCCGAGGATGGTGAGCTGATTTGCGCCGAAGCGGCATTTCTTCAGGTTGAGCTAAAGACCGGCGTCAGTTAGGCACTGCAGTACTTCATCTAGCCTGCGGAGATGCGTTGGAAAATTTGGTGAAAATATAACTACGTCATCCAAGTAGCACAAGCATGTTTTCTACTTCAGGCCACGCAAAAGATTATCCATCATCCGCTCAAATGTTGCGGGCGCGTTGCAAAGACCAAAAGGCATGACACAGAATCCGTAAAGGCCATCAGGTGGGACAAAGGCCGTCTTAGGCTGATCTTCAGGTGCCAGAAGGACTTGCCAGTAGCCACTCCGTAGGTCAATAGAAGAGAAGTACTCCGCACCTTGGAGGCAGTCAAGGTCATCGTCCATTCTCGGTAAGGGATAAACGTCTTTTCGAGTTATTTTGTTAAGACGACGGTAGTCAACACAGAAACGAATTGACCCGTCCTTCTTCTTAACGAGAACGACTGGAGATGCCCAAGGGCTATTCGAAGGCTGGATGACGCCACGCTTGAGCATGTCAGCTACTTAGTCATCGATAACCTGGCGCTCGGCTGCGGACACACGATAGGGTCTTTGACCCAATGGCGCATTGGTACCCATATTGATGCGGTGACACATAGCGGACATGCGGCCGTGGGGAGTATGCTGGCAGTCAAAGGAAGAACGGAACTTCTCCAGCCGTCGTAGAAGCTTAGCACGTTGCGAAATGGTTAACGTGTCGGCGATAGAGCAGCTGAGTACGTAAGGCCTAGTAGACTGCGGCGAAGAGGCACGAGTTATTCCGGCGACTTCGTGTTTGGCGGAAGGACCAGTCGACACGTCAAAAATTGCAGAAGGGTCGAGACCGTAAACCCACCCGACGCACTCACCCCGAAGTAGTGTTACAGGACATGACAAGAGGTTCGAGATGACCAGTCTGCTGACGCCGTCATGAAGTTCTAGAAGGGCATAAGGTAGCGGCGAACACTTGCGGTGAACGAAAAGGGCAGATGGCGTGAAAAGGGCACTCGACTCGGCGAGCGAGTGCAAGATACCATAGTAAGGGCGAAAGAGTGCGGCGGTACGATGACGTCTTCAGCAACAAATAGTTTGTCCCCGGTTTCAAGAGCATCATAAAACGGCGCGTTGCCAAACACTTCAAATTGCACCTCAGTGCGAGAGCAGTCGATGACGCCCTTGTTAGCGGAGAGAAAGTCCCAACCCAAAATGAGGTCATGGGAGCAGGAATTCAAAACTACTAATTCAACGACATAAATGAGGCCATCAATCGCGAGGTGAGTAGTACAGGCAGCGGCTGGCGTGACGTGCTCTACGCTGGCTGTACGAAGTGATATACTTGCTACTGGCGTCATAACCTTTTTGAGCAAGCGGCAGAGTCTGGCACTGATCACTGAAACTGCGGCACCAGTGTCGACAAGAGCGAGTGCAGTGACGCCGTCCACATATACGTCGAGAACATTCGTTGGGGAAGAGAGAGGCCTTGGTCTTTTCGCGGGCGACGCAGTTCCTGCCTCTGGAACTGCGGCAATCAGTTTTCCCGCTCCGGCGATGAAGGACGACGACGCATCGGGGATGGCGAGCGGTGGCGAGGTGATGGCGAGCGACGGTTAACAGGAGGGCGGTGGTCGGCGTATGATGACATGTGGTCAGGAGGCTAAGATTCTGTGAACTAAGGGCGCGGTGGCACATAAGAGGCAGGTTCGAAGCTCTTGTGGTAGCTCTGGTGGTAGACAGGGACGCGTCAACGGCAGTATCGCGCTATGTGGCCAGGTAGGCCACATAGCGCGATACTGCCGTCGACGCGTCCCTGTCTACCACCAGAGCTACCACCAGGTAGGCCACAGGCAAAGCATATGGGCCGATTGTCGACTGTACGCCATTGTCCACTACTCTGGGGGGACCTTGGCTGAGCGAACCGAGCAGTAGTAGGTCGCGGTGGCACGGCTGATGGCAGTGACGTAAAAGTCTGAAGAGGTGGTCGAGCGGTCACTTCAGCATAGCTTAGAGGTGCATTTACCTCGCCACAGGCAACGGGGGTCGGCTACGGTGAAGCGTCACGGGCAGATGGTAGAGCCGCGCAAACTTGCTCCTGCATGGCCTGGTGAAGGTTTGCTGGAAGAGGTGACTGTGGTTGGCTGACTGTCGATAGCAGCGACAGCAGACTAGCGACTTCAGCACGAACAAACTCCTTGATCTGCGATAGCAGAGACTCATGGTCAGATGAAGTGGTTAGGCTTGAGAGTGTGTCATCAGCGACGTTAGGGCGTCGCGTGAGAAGACGCTGTCGTCGGAGTTCGTCGAAACTCTGACACAACTCGAAGAGCTCAGAGACGGTGACAGGGTTCTTCGAGAGCAGCATTTGAAAGGCATCGTCTGAAATGCCTTTCATGATGTGTCGTACCTTGTCAGTTTCCGCCATCATCGGGCCGACACGCCCGCAGAGGTCGAGGATGTCCTCGATGTAGCTAGTGAATGTCTCGCCAGTTTGTTGGGACCGGCTTCGTAGACGTTGTTCTGCGCGAAGTTTGCGCACACCAGGGCATCCAGAAACATCTGAGATGCAGGCATTGAAGGTCGTCCAGGTGGTAATATCCGCCTGATGGTTTCTGTACCACAGCTTGGCAACATCCGTTAAATAAAACATCACGGTACCAAGCTTTGCGAAATCGTCCTATTTGTTAGTAGCGCTGGCTCGTTCACAAGATTCCAGTCAATCCTGAACGTCTTTCTCGTCGGTGCCGCTGAATATGCCGGGTTCTCGCAAGAGCTGGACACCGGGACAGGTCCTGCGTGGTGAAGCCGGTGGGGGCGTGAAGACAGCGTCGTCAGGCATGATGGATGGCAGCTTTCGCCTACGCAGTTCCAGGACTGGGGAAGACCGCAGCACCTCCACCAAAATATAATGTAAATGCAAGGTCAAAAGCGGTATCAGCATGTGAACAAAATCAGCAAGAGCTGGCCGGGTGCACGGGCAGCGTCGCAACAACAACCAGGCAGTCTTAGCTCGTGCCTCGCGCCAACGTGTCGATGTCGCTTTAGTAGTGGGTATTCCTCTTCACTACAGTACATATGTCAAAGACGTCCAGCTTGGCTTTATATCTTACAATCTGGCCATGTGTGAGTGGCAGGTTCAGCTTGGTCTTAACAAAGTCTCACATTTGGCAGAAGAAAACGATTTCTGGCTGAATGCACAGAAAAGCACGTATTTGTTTTTCTCCAGGAAGAGAGGTCTTCATTACGAACCTGATGTTCAACTGCATGGGCAACGTCTTGCTCTGAATACTGAGCATAAATTCTTTTAGCCTAATATTAGGCACTAAGCTAAGCTTGATACCAAGCATCAAGTATTTAAAAAAGCAAATGCATAAAAGCCATGAACGTTCTGAAAGTGTTGTCACGCACTACGTGAGGAAGGGACAAGAAGTTTCTAATGAATCTATATAAAAGCCTCATACGTACCCGCCTTGACTAAGGGGCAATAGCATATCAGTCGGCGACACATACAACCCTTAAAATACTTTACCCTTGTCATCATCTAGGTATCCACCTCTCTACGGGTGCTTTTCGCACAAGCCCCGTGGATAGATTATACGTGGAATGCAACGAATGGTCGCTCAACGTACAGAGATGTTACATGTCTTCTAAATATTATCTTAAAGTGAACGCACACAAGGAACATCCTTTACATTCTACAATTCATGGCATTTCACGCCTTGCTGTGTTTGAGAGACGACCTTCTCTGAGACAGCCCTACTTACTCCGTTTAGAGGCCTAGTGAAGGAAACTGGTGTGCCATTTGAACACCGTTTGATGGCTCCCGCAGTATGCCTGCCACCGTGGCTGTGGCAGACGATAGATTGCGACGTGTATTTCTTAGAGGTCACGAAGCGTGCACCAATTGCGCATATTCAGACACACTTCTTAGAACTACAACAGAAATACACATGCTCTGAGTTCTTTACGGATGCTTCAATGTCCAACACTTCTATCTCGTACGCAGCCGTCAGCCCATCCTTTTCGGAAGATGGCGTTTGGCACTCTGATTCAAGCATTTTCACCGGTGAATCTTACGCGATACTTGCGGCTGTTAAATACATTAAACAAATAAAACTACAAAAGGCAATATCATACGCAGATTTTCTAAGCCTAAAAAAAGCTCTGAATAATCTTAATAAGCACGAAAACCCCGTTGTTGCTTCGTTTTATTTGTATTTATGCACAGTCTACCCATACAAACAGAATGTTGTTGTCTGCTGGGTGCCAGGATACCCCGAAGTACAAGGCAACGTTCTGGTAGACCAGCTAGCTGGATCCGTCAACAAAACCGTTATCAACACATCGATACCAATATCGGCACTCGACTTAAAACCTTTTTAGAACAAAACCAAAGGGGCTACTGGCAGAACACATGGGAGACACACACAGGTAATATATTGCATGTCATCAAGCCGCAACTTGGTCATTGGCCGCCAGTATCAAAATCACGCCCAACAGAAATAATTCCTACAAGGTTAAGAACAAGACACACATACACTACACATTCATTTCTTCTGTCTGGTGGCTATCCAGCTTTGCGTAACAGATGCGAAGCGCTCACCGTACTTCACATTCTGATCCAGCGTAAAGAATTAGACTCGCTAAGAAAACGACACTTTCCATTACGCTATCGGCAACAGATACCACTTCATTCTGAATGTTCGTTGGTAGGGAACCACTTTTCACACATAAATCACTGTTAGCTTTTTTGAGAGATGTTCGTACTTTTCATATCATATACCCAGGAATTCTGTAGCACAACCTCGCCAGAGAAGTCTCCACTGCGGTGGCTACACTGAACAAAGCACTTGCCTCACGGCCCTTGGACGCAAGAGGGTGAACGATCGAGGCTCAAGTACTTATTCCATACATGTCCACCACGGTTTTTATTATACAAACTTTCATCATGCATTAACACCACGCACTTTTTCCGACATGGTCGTGATTTTATTACTTTTATCTTTTTACCCATTTTAGGGCGAGGAGTTTGAAGGCCCTTATACAGCCGCTAATCACAATCATTGTTCACATCTCTTGTCTCACGAACTGGCGCTCATTGTCCAGCAAATGGCCTTTGCGCCGCATAGCACCAAACATCATCATCAGCCTTTCCTTTACTATCTGCATCACCAGCCTGTAAACTACTGATGCCACTGTTATAGGACGGTAGTTGTTTATATCGGCTTTGTCTCCCATTTTTTATTGAGCAGGCTATTCCTGCTTAGTTTCTACCAGTGGAAAGCTTCATCATCCATTATTGCTTTGCTCGCTGCCTCCCTTATTGTTTGCATAGAGTTTGGTCCTAGTTTTTTTATTAGCATGATTGAGATGCCTTCAGGACCTGTTGGTATGCTATTAGGAACTCTTTTCTCTGCTCTTTCCCACTATAGTTGTCCAAACTGAGCTAATTGGTCTATCCTCATCTGGTAAGGTGCATGAAGCGCTTTCTTGATGTTAAAAGTTTTCTGTCATCATTGTTTTTATATATTCCATTGCCTCCTCCCCTTTTAGTCTAAACCTCTGTTCATAGTATACGCTTCTGTTCCATGCTTCTCTTATTTTTCAGGGAATCTAGATGGTTCCAAAACTTTGCAGCTGCCTTTCTATCGATTTTGTTCACTTCCGCGATCCATTGGGCCCCATTTCTTGTAATCATTTCACTGATAAAATTGCACGCTTCCCTTCCACAGCTCAAAAAGTTATCCCGTTTTCTTTAGGCATCATCATCCAGTTCACCCATTTGTTTAGCATACCTTTGTTTCCTGGAGGCTTCCTGACGTCTTACTATGGCTCCCTTAACTTCTTCATGCCACCAGCTCTTGGGTTTGTGTCTGCTTTTCTCAGTTGACATGACTAGTACCTTAGCAAGCTCTAACTCAAACAATCGAGCAAGATTTTTCCAGCACGTCCACTCGTTTTTAGTATGCTCGGTGAGTGTTTTTTCAATTTTATTTGTTACTATTTCTATTTGCCATTCTGAATAAATATTACCATGGGGTTTCTAATAATACCACCTTTCCAATTTCGTTTCTTTTCCAAAACTTCTCTGCCGAAACTCATGAACACTTATTCATCTATGTTCATCACCCTTAGCCGAGCATACATACTATGTGACATTGTTGCGTAATCTATCGTCGACTGCAGCCTTCCCACCTCCCATATTATCTGCCCTTCGCATTTGTCGGTGCTGTTGCGAAAAAATAAATCATGCCTTTCAAACATATCCATTAGCATTCTGCCTGTGGGGCCAATATATTACCTCATATCGTCTATGAGCGCATTCCTATTTCCTAATATAATTACCTTGCACTCTTCTCCTAGTTCTTCAATGCGAATTTCTAAACACTGTACCATTTGTTGATTTTCCTCTCTGGCTTTCGCCCCTGTCCACAAGTATGCAAAACCCAGGAGCGTCATTTGCCCTGCCACGTTCCCTTTTAGCCATAAATGTTCCTAGCGCTCCTGCTCTACCATTTGCCAGTCTGTGTTTTTATGAATGAATGCACCAATACCCCCCCCCCTTTTCTGCTGCCTACTGTTCTATTACAATAATGCCACGTGTAGTTCGGATTGTTAGGAGGTTGTCCATCTCCCTAAGATGTGTTTCTATAAAATGACACATCATCGGCCTCTCCTGCATTAGCTCTTTTTCTATCTCTTTCCACTTCAGCCTATTCCTACCACCCTGCATGGTAATATACCCTAGGTCTGAATTGGCTCAGCTCTCGTGGCTACGTTGATTTCTGCCCCGGACTCTACGCGTCTTAGATATTGATTCCACTTTGGAACTGTATTTGTCTAAACAACATTTCAGAGAGTCCCCCCCTGGTTGGTTTCCTCGTTAATAGCTATCATGCACCCCGAAGAGCCCGTGTCCCCCCCCTCCCCAATAAAAAAGAAAGCTACTTTACATCCTTCAAGTCGCCAACCCACCTTATCACCTAGCCTCCCATCGAACTGAATTGTCTCGTTGAAAACCACCCCACCTATGCACCTCTCTGTTTATTTCCACCACCTCAAAGCCTTTCTCTTGACTCATCCGCCATATCTCTTGGTTTGCAATGACAACCGCTCTTTGCAGGTTGCTGTCATGCACCGGTATCACCGATATCGTGCATATCACTACCTGTACCTGAGATGAAATAGCGCGCATGTCATTCACCTCTTTCGTCAATGTGGTCGCTTGTCTTTCTGTAATATCATTTAGGACATCGTTCAAACCACCTGCAATTATCATGAGGTTTCGTCCATAAGCTGTAGTTTTGATTTTTGCGCTCACTCGCCTCATGACTGCTTACAGTTTGCGTCTAGGGAACATCGCTACTGCAACCCTCTTGCCACCTCTTACCCTCTCTTAGATTGCTTCTGCGCATCGATTTATATTCGACTCCTCGGCGGTTATCACATGCGGTGACTTTTCAGCTGGAGCGTCCTGCACAGGGGGTTACTTGCACTTGTGACGCAAGCTTCGTTGTCCCTTCCCAGCCCCACCACTAGTTCGCTGAATTTAGGTCTCGCGACCATTGAACCGGCTGAACCTATTTTTTCCGAACTTGCTTGTTCTTTCTTCTCCAGTGTTAGGGTTGCCGGTGCCCTGCCGTTCTCTCCGTCGGCAGCTGCTTCGTTCACCTTCGCTAGTGGCTCCTCGGTGGACTTGAGCCTTTCTACCATAGCCCTCGTTTTCTCTTGCTCTGTCACCAACGCACTCTCCAGCTCAGTGATTATCATCAGCAGTTCACTCTGGGCAGCCATCAATTTTTTCACATTTTTCCCTCTACATCATATTACCTACACTTACGCCAGCCTCCTCTCCCTTCGCCTCTGCACTTGGGTTCATTTTCAAACCCATGCACTCCGCATCCTGAATATTTTACACCCTTTTTAATCATGTCTTTTGAACACCGATTGTCCTCATGAATTGTCCCACTCGATAATTACAAAACACGGCGTAAGGCAAACTGTGCACTACTAAAAAAGAAAGTCTAAACTTTACTACAAAAGTTTGCGTGCTCGGTGCAAGTGCACCTCCCCCACAGGGTGGCAAGATAAAAAATTGGCCCCGTATCTGCATTTTATCTGCACATTTCGTCGAAATAGGATAGTCTTGCGTGTGGAGAGAGTGAACGAAACATTTATTTGATGCTCTGCGCACGAAATTTGGTGAATGGTATTTTGGAGGCGCTGCGTTAGAGTGCCTCGAGCGCGCAGCGGAGGCGAACGAGCGCATCAAGTCACGTCACACGTGAGACATGATCGCCGTCCGGCAGTTTTCGTGGAAAACATAGCACGTGGCTCTAAGACGGGTGTACGCGCCCGTCTCAGATGTGATAAGGTGTAGAACGCAATGCAACGGGTAGGTGTCACCACCATCTAATCTTAGCAAGGCGTTGGAAACACACGCTTTTTTGTGCAAGCGTGGCATGGTCCGCGCAGCGTGATAAGCGCTGCGGTCCTTTAAATTACCTATGTATGTTTTTTCTAGTAAAAGGCGCACATGCAGAATACATACGTGTTTTTACGGTGTCCCAGATATGCACAATAATTGCTTTTTAATGGGCAATCGCACAAGTAAGAACGCTAAACCTTAAGCAACAATGTTGGGCGCTCCGGATGGGGTCGGCCGTACAAGTACCCGGCGTCGTTAAGAGTGGACAAACAGAGAATTGTAAAGACAGAGAGACAGACAGACTGACCGACCGACCGACCGACCGATCAACCGACAGACAGACAGACAGACAGACAGACAGACAGACAGACAGACAGACAGACAGACAGACAGACAGACAGACAGATCAAAACTTTTGCGTTGAAGGTGCCCAAGAAAGACTATCATCTTTAAAAACTGAAACACACACACAGACACAAACTTGTAAATACCTGTTGACTGACCCCCGAAAAAGCCGTACAATGTAAGAAGTGCTACAATGGTTTTAACTGCTGCCTTAATAATTATAAAAGCAAACTGGAACATTCAAAACCACTTATTTGCGCAGTCGATCAGGAGCGCTCAAAAAACACGTCCATCTGGTAGATCAGTGTAGAAGTACGCCTTGTTGAAACCAATCTGAGCCAATCCAAATATGCTAGCCAGATTATCATCATATTTTTAGCCAAATCATACGTGATGGAAAAGTACTGCCGGCTGGTGCTCGCCTTTGATGCCGCCATTTTGCGAAACGAAGTGTCGCGCTGTCGAACAAGCAGGAGTTGACTCGTTGAACGAGAGATTTATTGGGGGCGAAGCTGCCAATGCCGTGGGTTGGGTGCCCGCGATGTATGTAGTAGTAGTAGTAGTAGGTAGCCACATCCACAGCTAAACTAGAAGAGCGGCATGTACGCACCCTTTTCAAATGAGGAGGAAGCCAGCGCACGTTAATCACAAATAAAAAGACAGTTGTTTCTGATGACTTACACAGACGAGTATCGGTGACTCAATTTTCAATAAATTTTGCTTCAAATTTGATGCTCCATAAAAACACTGGTATCAGAAGGACGCCCTTTGAGCACTATCTGACTAGAAAGGGTTGCCACGTTAAACTCTCTGGGCGTAACCTCCTTAGTTTTAGCAAGGTTTAGCGAGGGTTCGGTCGCATTGCCGTGATTATAGTGAACTTTTATATAGCCATGAACTATGGCGCTGAAAGGTAGGAAGTAGACACGAAGCGCAGTCCGTAAGAAAGTGCGTGTGTGGCACGTCTCGTTTAGTCCTTGGAATGTCCAGTGGATGAGAGTACTTCTATATGCTGAATATATGATGAAAAGATGCGAGATGGTGGTACTTGGAGTGTTATTTAGATGAACGGATGGATGGACGGACGCATGGACGCACGCAGGCATGGATGCACGGACGAAGGCAGGGACGGGTGCATGGATGAACACACAGATGTATGCAAGGACGGACGGCCGCACAGATGGACGCTAGGACGGATGGAAGCAAGAACGAAAGGACGGATGGACGCTTCGCCCCACTCATCATCATCTTCTCCATGGATAAGCTGGATGTGCTGTGTATTCACTCTTTTACTTATTAGTTTTTCTAAGCCTGTGGAGAATACTGGCAGCAGGAATATTCGCCTATAATTTGGTAGCTCATTAGTCATTAGCGTCACCACCTTTGTGTGAAAGAATTGCCCTCGCCATCTGTAATTCTTTTGGGAAAAATCCGTTTGAAAAAACAAAGTTAAAAACATCTTCTAATATTGGCGCGATCATGTTCAAAACTTCTTTCACCGGTCGAATCTGGTAGCCATTGGCGTCAGAAAACTTACTGTTCTTTAGTTACATAAACACATAAATTATTCATTTTGAATTTAGCACTAACAGGAAACAACAAGAACACAGAGCAGCAAGCATATACTACGCATCGTCCTTCGAGCACAAGTTATTTTCACATACAATAATATGCAAGTTGCAACGCTACCTAAGAAACGCATCTTAACCGACGGTGCGATGTTGTTCAAAAAAAAAATGACAGCGTATCTACGGAGTGAATGATGGATAGTGGGGCGAAGCATGCGTCCGTCCATTCGTTCTTGCCTCCGTACATCCATGCGTGCGTCTGTGTGGCCGCTCGTGCGTCCATCCGCTCGTCCGCGCGTGCGTCTGTTCGTGCGTCCGCACGTTCATCTGTGCGTCCGTCTCTGCTTTCGTCCATGCATCAGCTCCTGCGTCCGTCCACGCGTCCATCCGGGCATGCAGCTATCCGAGCGTCCATTCATGCATCTGTCTGTGTGTCCGTTCGTCCACCTATTCAACATTTCAAGTGCCACCATATCGCATCTTTTCATCATATATTCCTGATATAGAAGCACCACCATCCAGTGGATATTCGAAGGACTGAACGAAAGGAGGCATACGCACACTTTTTTACGGCTTGCGCTTCGGGTCTACTTCCCACCTTTAACCATCTCGAGTTCATGGTATATACTAGTTGACTGTATTCGTGGCACTGCGGCCAAACGCTCGCTAAACCTTTCTAAAACCTAGGAGGTTACGCCCAGCGAGTATAACGTAGCAACCCTCTCTTGTCTTCTGTGCGTTGTTGAAGAATAAAAAAATTGCTGCGTGTGCGTTAACTAAAAGCCGAATTCTCCTGTCTCTTATTCCCCCTTAGCTGTTATTGGCATGTACTTTGAGCACTATCTTTTATTGTTCAACAACGCACAGAACAGATCTCTCACCGGCACCACCTTGGAGGTCAAAATGTTATACTTGTAACACACTACTGCAACGTCTACGAGGGACGAATGGGTGCTGCTATAAGGAACTTCGGCGTTCCAGTCTTCAACGAGGTCAGCGTTCCGGCGGCGTTGCTGCCGGGTGTCCACTCGCGGCTTTGCCAGACAGTTTTTTGAGGCCTGATCCCATCGTCGTCGGCCCCTGCCGGGATCAGCGAGGATGGCGTCAAGGCCTGCGGCGCTCCCGCTCAAGGAGCACTGCTTCAAGTTCACCGTACCGGAGGGGACGGCGTCCGTCGACGAGATCATCGATGGCCTCGAAGACATCATGGGGAGTGAAGGGGTGCTGTTCCTGCAACACCTTGGAGCTTCGAAGTTCCTAGTTGCAGCTCGGTCGGCTGTACAAGCAATCAAGTTGATGGTAAACCAAAGATTCAAGTTACAAGGTCACAACGTACAAGTTGAAGCAGTCGGGGCGCCAAGCGTGCAAGTCAGTTTGTTCCGCCTCCCGCCGTACGTGTCAGATGACGCAGTAATTTCAGCTTCTTCAGCCATACGGAAAATTGAAGGGTATCACATTTGTTACCTTGCAAGGGCATCAATCAACGTACACTGGTACCCGCATCACCCGAATCGAGATGGCCAAGTCCGCCCCTAACTTTCTATCAATTCAAGGTCACCGCGTGATGCTCGAGTATCGTGGTATGCGCAGAGTATGTGCACGCTGCAGCAGAGAAGGTCATGTTGCGGCTACTTGCACAACGTCCTTCTGTCAACGATGTGGCACCTTTGGCCATACATCTGAGGATTGTGTGTCCAAGTGTAAGCGCTGTAATAGGGACCACGCAACGAAAGATTGCTTCCGTCCCAAGTCATACGCAGACGCAGCGCAGAGCACCTCACAGTCACTGAAAGAATTCCCAGAACTTGGAGAAAGTGCTTCGAAGAAAACAACCAAATTGGAACCTCCTGGCACATGGAAGTTTTGCAATGCAAAACCAAGCCACGGCCACAGAAGCCAGATTATTGGGATGAAAACCGCGCAACCGACACAGAATTTTATGACGCCAAGACAGAAGACGCCAGCGGCGTTGATTCCGCGTCACCACGCACAATGAGTGACAATAAAGTTTCTGCGCTGACTGAGGACACCGCAGCGTTGTCATCTCCCACAACGTCGTCAGAGGAGCCCAGCAACGCTGCGGAGACGCCGAGTGCGTCTGCTACGTTTCCATCAGAGGAACTCAAGGCCACAGAAAACGAACGATCCTCGAAAGCATCACCACTGGAGGAAGCGTTCCAAGCATCTCGGAGTGCTGGCCAACCGGGAAAATCGCTCCGACCTTCCGAGGTAACAACTGCAAGTGACGAGCTCCATGAACGGCCACCTGTGGGCCTGGAAGGTGGCGTGAAGACGACGCCCACGAAAGAAGTAAAGACCACGTCTTCAAGAAAACCTAACTCGCCTCGCACACACGCTGTACAGGCCCAAGAAGAAGCGTCCGACAAGACAAACGGACATCGTAGGAGCCGGTAACCATCACGAAAATTAAGGAGTGACAGATTTTCGCAAGCCTCACAATCGGTATCTTTGTCTCCCGAAAATACGTGTTTTGCCGACAAGTTGTCTAGAGTCACAAACTCTCAGCGTCGCACCAAACCTGGTAGATCAACCAATGGAAGTGATGTCACCAGCTTCGGAACATCCGAAAAGCCCCGAGTAGATTCGCCAAACCGAGATAAATCACCTGATGCGGGTGAGGACTCAATGTTTTTTTAATTTGTGCTGCCCACATCCATTCTTTCCGCTTCCTGTTGTCTGTACCGTTGCAATGCTTGCATCCCAGCCGTACAACCACTACGCATTTGTTGTATCTGATGCATGCAAACTGTTTAGTATTCCATATGTTACTTTCATTCACGATGGAACTTTCATGTGCCAATTTGTGAGCTCAATGCTGTGGCGGCTATGCCCTGATATAGTAATTGCATCAAATGAGTTACGTTGCATGCTGCGTGTACTATTTCTGTTATTATTGGTGTTGCTTACTGGGTCTGTTCTATCTGTGCGCGTGAGTAAATCTCAGCGCCAGTCCTTCGAGTATCATCACGTTGACTTCATCCACTGCCGCTTGACACAGGAGAGGCTGTGCCGTACCCTTACGCATTGCTGTTTAAAAAAATGAAAACAATTGTTTCGTTTCCCCCTAAATTTATTTTAAATGGATGGGCTATCTTTCATGACTTTCAATGTTCGTAGTTTCAAAGATCTTGTAAAACAACAGGAGATAATGAACCTTGTGCGCTCGCTCGGGGTCGACGTGCTTTTTCTGCAAGAGACCAACTTTCGAACGCGGCACGACATCACGACCTTCCATACTAGATTTTCAGTTGAAGCCTTCTTCTCCTTAACGCAGACGCAGTCTCGTGGCGCCGGTGTCGTGTTTCTCAATCCAAGGTTCTGGTTGGGCGCGCAATGCCTCTTCGATGTAGAAGGCCATGTTATTGCGGCGGACATGTGGATAAATGACCAGAAAATCCGATTCACCAACTTTTACGCGCCCGTGGATAGGTCTCTTGCCAATGATTTTTTAGAGATGCCAGGTCACTCCTGCTAAATTCAGCACCGTGCGTGTTGTTAGGTGATGTCAACTGTGTTTTTGATTAAATTCGAGGTGTCCGAGGCCCTAGTCAAGGACAAAGCACATACCATTCGAAAGAGTTGCAGAAAATATGTAGAGAGTTGAAGCTGGTCGTTGCATGGACAACGCTTCACGGGAACACCTTTGGAGCCACGCGCGTTCAGGGTGTACGTCTGAGAGCAGGATTGACAAAGTCTATATCCCTAACGAGCTCGTTGCTAGTTTAGAGACATGCGATGTCATTTCTTTAGCGCCTGGGCAACGCAAGCTCAGCGACCACATGCCAGTGCTGTTCACCTTGAAGGCCCAGCTGGGAAGGCATTGCTCCAAGTTGTGGCAAATAGATTTATCAATTTTAAATGATGAAGTTTCGGTATCTGAAATGCGCATGAATATCTATGCGTCTTTGGAAGACACGCCGAAAATTACGCCGACAGTATGGGATATCTTGAAGGCCAGATGACGTGTGATTGCGCAGGAGGCCGGGAAAATGCGCCATGGACGTCTAACACCACTAATGAATGAAACACTCAGGCGTATTCAAACCGTTGAGCGCGCAGGTAATCTGACAGGCGCAATTCAAGAGTACAATGGGGCCAAAAACGCTAAATACGACATCTTGTTGAGGGCAGAGTCCGGGTCTTTCCAACGCGCAGAGGAACTGCACCTGCCTACAGATGAACAAGGTAACTTGGCATACGCCCAGCGAGTAGGGGTAAGGAAACACCAGCCTAGTATTATCGATGCAGCACGGACAAAGTGTGGGAGGATCGTCACAGATATGAAATCAATTGAGGAGGTATTTAGGACGCATTTTGAAAGGTTCTGCTCTGCAGATCATCGCTCCAAAGACAGCAACCAGCATCAAAGAATCGCAGACTTTTGTGAAGGCTTGCCCACGCAGTGTCCTGAGGCGTCTGATATGATCTGCGCTGAGGCGACGAAAGATAAAGTTTGGCAAGCCTTGAGGAAACTGAACACTACCACGGCTCCAGGTCTAGACGGAATACTGACGGGGTTTTATATAACTTTCTTCGACGTCCTAGGCGACGCACATACTGACATGGTTAACAGGTCCATTGTTGATGGGCAAAAGCCGAGGTATTTCAGTGTGGGCAAAAGCCGAAGTCTTTCAGTGAGGGCCGTGTAGTCTTGCTGCCAAAGGAGGGCATGGATCCTGTCGATCCATGGTCATGGAAGCCGATTACCCTCCTTAACACGGACTACAAACTTGTAGCTACAATCCTTGGCTTGAGGCTAAAACCTTTTCTGTCCGATATAGTGTCACCCACGCAAACGTGTGCAGTGCCGGGTAAGTCAATATTTTAAACACTTACTCTGATAAGAGATTTGTTCTACTATGCCAACGCCAGAAACGTTATTGGTGCTTTCGTGTCATTGGATCAAGCTAAGGCCTTTGACATGGTCGAACATGACTACCTATACTGCGTACTTAGAATGTTTGGTTTGCGTGAGCAGTACGTTCGCTGTATAGAGCTTCTATAGAGCAAAATGACCAGCCGAATTCTCATCAATGGCGTGGAGACAGCAAGCTTTCCAGTAAAAAGAAGTGTTCGCCAGGGATGCCCAATCGCACCGGTGCTCTTTGTTCTTTCTGTAGATCCTCTCCTTAGGAAAGTAGCAAAGTGCTCTAATATTCAGAGCTTTTCAATGACAGGTCTAGAGTCAGTTAGCATCACCGCTTATGCGGATGACATCTCTGTGTTCGTGCGAAACCAAGTCAGTTACTGCACTTTCTTGGAGCTGTACGAAGAGTATGCCAGTTTATCGGGTGCTTTCCTGAATGCGGAGAAAAGCAAAGCCCTTCGTTTAGGTAGCTTCCACGGCTCTTTGTCGGGTTGTATTCAATACGTGGATGCCGTAAAAGTCCTTGGGGTATACTTTCAAGACGGCGAGGTGGCCAAAAGAAATTGGGAGGACGCTGTACATCGAGTCATGCAAGTCTTCGCGTAGGCCACTGACTTCGATTTGTCACTTGACGCCTTAGTGACGGTGGTGAAAACCAAAGCATACGCATATGCTTTTTATAGTGGGCACATTGCACTCATACCCAAACTTTTTGCGAGCCGCCTTGCGCCATTGGTTGGAGCCTTCCTATGGGACGGGAAGACAACAAAAGTTCAAGAAAAGTTCATGAAGCTCCCAAAAAGTTGTGGAGGTCTCAGTCTGCCAGATGTTGCGACATTGACTAAGGCACTTGAATATAAAACAGTTCACAAATTGTTTCAGGACAATGACTATCCTGGCTGTAGCTTATTGCTATATTGGACCGGAACTCTTGGAGCCGCATTCACGTCGGAAAGGTAACGGGGACCTCAAGCAGAACATCACATGCCTTTTATAAGGCAGCAGAGGGCCTCAAGCGTTCGGTTGACGGTGACGCCACCGAAGAATACTTTGCAAAGCTCGCACCCGCATGCATTAGCGAAATGTTAATCAGTCGCTCGATTACTGACGAGGAAAAACAGAGATGGAGGCCTAGCAAGTGGAAGAAATGGCGGAACAAACACGTACCGGAAATAGTTAGAGAATTCAATTGGCTCCGGCGATGGGACGCGTTGCCCACTCATCAGAGACTGTTAAAGTGGGGCGTCCTTCCCAATGACCACTGCCCCAACTGCGGGAAAAGAGAAACGATCCGCCACACGATGTTTGAATGCGTAGTGGCCAAAGGCGTGTGGCACGTTGTGCGTCGTCAATTTGGAGTGTCAATTCCTTCGAGCCAACAGCGCAGAAGGGGCTCATTTGAACAACTCGTACTGTACGTCACAATGTTCGTCTTGTGGCGTCGCCTCTGTATGGCCAAAGCACGGCGACGACCCCAACGAGCTGCATACTCAGCGTTACAGAAGATTAGAATGATCATGGTTTGGTACCTTACCGAACACAATGAAACTCAGGGTAAAAAAGCATTTATCAGAAGGTGGCATACACGTTTTTTTGGAGTTCGGAACGGGAATATTGAACTTCCTGTACTGCCGTTTTAACTCGGGAGAAAAGTTGCTTCTCGTCCCACGTATTATGTGAATCTGTTCCAATTTACAGCTTTTTTGCGTTTATTTTCTCTTTGTTTTCTTGAGTGATTCGTGATCTGTGAGAATATTGGAAGTGCTGCGTGTTACTTCCTGTCTATGTTCTCTTGTTTGTACACGCCACTGAAGTGATTTTGTTGCACCAGACAGTTGTACTAACTTGAAATGTTGTTACCAGTTTCCAATAAACTTCCCTGTTTCGCCCCTAAAACGTGTTGTCATAATACGCACACAAATAACGGCAAACATGCACACATACACATTTACTGGTGCATACTTATGTAAATGCACACGCGTACACTTGACTGATCCATTTCCACAAGAAACGACACTAAAATATATAGGCATACTCTGTGTGAACAATTTAAATTGGCAGCAATTAATGGAGTCCTGCACACGTAGAGCAGAAAGCGCCTAAGAATTGTTACGTTGCTTTTCCAATTAGAATTCAGGGATGCGTTGGGATACGTTGCTTAGGATATATTAACTTTAAAAATGAGTTCATTTGTGCTTGTTGGGGTCAAAAAAGCGCTATATTTTACTGGGGCACCTAAGTACTGTACAAACTGTGGGCTCTGGCTGTTAGCACTTGAGAGAGAGGTAAGATAATTATTAAATTTGTTTGCCAAGGACACTCCAGAAATGGTTTGACCGCTTGAAATGACGTCTGAAAGATCGGCATTTCTATTGTTTTTGGGGTCGAGAAATTCGTTCAGCCTTTTTTCATGCAAGATCTGACTTTTTCATGGTATACACTTCGAAAAGTTTATGTAAACACTACCTTCTCTTATAGCGAAGAAGTGGGAAGGTTTAACTGTTTTAGAATGAATTGACCTATAATAGGCATCTTAAAATTTGTTTCTAAACAATCCTTAAGCACATAACATCTGACCAATCGATCACAATTTGTTCGTTACAAAACGTGGCTAGAGTATATGAACTTACATCCCTGATAGTTTTAACATGTTGCGCACTGTGTATAAGAACAAAACAACTGCCTTTCACAAAAAATATCGGCAGATATTGACCGATTGGCGCAGTAATTGCACCAGGCACCTCACGGATTTCTGCTAAATTAGTAATGAATACATCAAGTGATGTTGACGAGTCTCTTTGAATACATGTAGGAAGAGTGATAGCTGTTGGAAACCCGTTCATTCCCAAAAGTGTGCAGAATTCTAGTAGTTGCGCAGACACATTGCTTAAATCTATGTTTAAGTCACCTGCTAAAATGAGCTTGCATTGGCTGTCATTAATTCATCCAAAAATGTAAAAAAATAGGAAGAAAGTAGGTGCAATTCCCCTGCGTGGTTGGTATGAAATAGAGAACACAAAATTCATGAAACCGATGCTCGCAATTTCGTAATCACATGTCACACGTAAATAAGGAAAAACTAGGCAACAGTCAATTTATTCTTTAGGTATCAGCAAGACGCCGCCTTCAATTTTCAATAGTCGGTTCATAAAGAAGCCTATGTAGCCAGGACACTAAGGATAACCACTGCTGTCTTTGTACCACGTTTTTGTAATCATGAATACATCTGGCTCAAAACCAACCGTGGCAAAAAGGGCAAGGATATACTTTTCTTTATTTCTTGCTGATTGAAGCTTTACATGAATAAATGACAAGCTCTTGTCATAATCAATACGCAGAGAACCTACATCGCAAGCAGCGAAGTGATCAGCACCCATCTTGATCAAACAAGTTCAGGTACCAAATTTGTCGGGTAGTGCCTAATTTATTCCATCTACGTCATGTGCATTGATAATGCGCCATGCTGGCGACCATGTAGATTTTCTTGCGAATATTTTGCCACCATTTGTCCTCTTCATTTTTTCGGGAGATGGTCAGGCCCAAAAGTTTTTTCAGGTCAGAGCACAAAAGTTCCCTTACAAACACTGGCGTTTCTTGTATAAAACCAATGTCTGTCATAGAAAATTACGTTTTTCTAGCTTTTTCAAGCAGGGCATTACGTTTGGGCCTCATGTTAAACAGAAAAATTATACCTGATAGCTCAGCATGCCAAGTCGGCACTTTGTGGCAGATATTGATGTCCGTCTTGGAAATTGGTTCACTGATCACATTGCTTTTGTTTTTTGGAATGCTGGGTAAGTTCTCGTTTTGTGAAACCAGCACACCTTTTATTTCCTTATTTTTGTTACGAGAATATTGTTCCGGCTAGATGAGTTTCTGTTCATTTTCTAGCACAACGTTTTTCAGCTGTTGACATTCAAGAGATAGCAAGAGTTTCCTTTAGAGTTTCAGCCTTTTTCCTTTTGATCGCACTCAGCTCAGACGTGATCTCAACAAAACGTTTGCTTTCAAATTTGACAGCACTTTGGACATCTCGTCTTTCTTTTCGGAATGCTCTTTCAAGTGTATTTCGCATTTCTTTTTGTTCTCTCTGGACATCCTTCAGTTCTTTAACAAACTCAGGGGTCATGATTATAAGTACCACAAAATAAAACAAGAAGCTGTGGCCTCTCCCCCTTACACTCTGTCAGCAATTATGTTATTGCGTCGAGGAACCAGGTTCTGCAGACGCGTGTTGAACCAAGAAGTTGTATGCTAGGCAGAACGAGCTGGCACGCGCAAGCTCGTTCGATCCTACCAAGTGGTTGTGTAAGAGGCTGCGGCCTCTGCCCGCTACACTATCTCAGCAAACAAGTTATGGCGTCGAGGAAGGAGATTCTGCAGACGCAGGATGACCGCGTGTACCTCTTGCAGTGTGACGTGATGATGAAACCACATGGCGTGCTGCAACGCTGCAACAACACTTCGGGACGACTAATAGGAACAGAAACTACAATGAATTCATGGTGTACTCTACTTGCAAAGGCGCGTTGACATCGGCAAGCTCCCGTGATGAACGAAAGTTTTAGTTGACCCATGCGCTGCTCGGCATGACTATCATGCTTACCTTTAGTGTGACACAATGTAATTTTAGGGGCGAAGTTCCTCTCAGTCTAACGTTGTCCTGCGTCAGATAGACTCGCGAAAGACAGATAGACAGATAGACTCGCGAAAAGTCTGCCGTAGTACGAAGAATACGTACTACGGCAGACGTAGAATATAAATACGTAGAAAGTGCAGTTGACTGAAGAAATTTGAGATGATGGTGTACCGCTACACTCTGATTGGCTGCTGTGGGGCCTGTGCCTAGGTGCGCAAAGAAGTAGTGTCCCTCTCAGTCTCCTGGATCGTCCCCGTACTTGTCGTATCGGTGATTGGTCATGTACGAAGCGGAGCGACAGACGTGGAGGGCCGCAGTGGCTAGTCCTTGTCGTCAAAGAGAAAAACAAATGGACAGACATACAGACAGAGAGACAAACAAACAGACAGACAGACAGATAGGCGCTCGGATGAATGCATACATGAACAGACGCATGGTTGGACGGACGCAGGCTACGCCCAACTCCTCATCATTCACTCCGTGGATATGCTGTGATTTTTTTACGGTGATAGTTTCTCGCAGCTAGCATTGCATTTTCTCTTGTTTAGTGTTGGGATCTGTAGAAGTAGTGTGCCCATACAGGAATATGAATTGTGATACGGCATTCAGATTACGGCAGGCTAACAACTTCGCTCTTAAAACATTGAGCCTGAAAACATATGAATTAAGTAACTATGTTACAATTATCAGTGTTACAAGCCAAGAAAAGGCTCGACTATTGCAGCTATTTAGATTCCTACTTCTCTGTCACCTAATGATGTCAATGCGGTATACGAGCCACTTGTTAACCGTTGCTTTGACATTTCAGTTGAGCTTGTCATTTAAATTCTTGCCTTTCGCGTTTTATGATACTCTAACGCGATGACATAAAATTTGAACCTCTTTTAAAAATAAATATTTTTATATGCTTACCGGTATGTGATGCTGCCAATGCGGAACGCTGCGTACCTATAAAGCTGTCATTATAATTTTTCTGATCCAAAAAGAGTTATAATAATGAAAATTATTGTTTTTTCGCAGATACACAACCACCCAAGAACGAGCAATGACCACACTGCTTTTTCTAGCAACGCTCACATTCTTGAGCTTTGAAACACTTGCGATAAAGAGTAAGTGTCTAGTTTTTGCACTACTTCTTACAAGTTTGTTTTCTTGCAGTACCTATTAGCATGGCCCGTCGATATCTTTTCTGGTCACGAAAATGCTACCTCAGTTCAATAAAGTGCCAGTGGTAGATGCTAAGGGCGCCAAATAGAATAAGCCACTCAGCGGTGCCGTTTTTTGCGTTACTTGTTTTAGATGAGGAACATTTCTGGCTCACAGGTATCTATCTATCTATCTATCTATCTATCTATCTATCTATCTATCTATCTATCTATCTATCTATCTATCTATCTATCTATCTATCTATCTATCTATCTATCTATCTATCTATCTATCTATCTATCTATCTAACTATCTATATATCTATTTATCTATCTATCTGTCTATCTATCTATCTATCTATCTATTTATCTATCCATCTATTTGTTCACATGGCATTTTACAAAAATTGTGTGGTAACACATGACTGCATGGTGAACATAAGTGACGGAGCCGAACGTGGAAATCATGACATGCATGTTATGTAAGTCGTGACCACATGCTCTGCTTATGGTGCGCTCGCTGTCGTTTGGCTAGCTTTACATCGGCCAAATATGGTATTACGAGAATTTAATGGATGACAAAGGTATATAACTTGTGCAAACATGACAATCATGAGATTGTGTAAACAACATGACTCTACGCCACGCTGAAGATGCGCTCACAGCCATTTTGCTTTTAGGAGCGAGGCTCCTTAAAGCGGCACCCGTTCGTCTTTCGTTGTAGTGCGTAACATGTCTTACGCTTTGACATGCAAGGTGGTGCCGGTGGGAGATTTCTCCTGTGCGTTGTTGAACAATAAAAAAATTTGCAGTGTGCACGTTACCTAAAAGCCGAATTCTCCTGTCTCTCATTCCCCATTAGCAGCCATTGGCATGTACAATAGGCACCATCTGGCAGGAAAGGGTTGCTATGTTATACTCGCCGGGCGTAACCTTTTTGGTTTTAAAAAGGTTTAGCGAGCATTGGGCCGCAGTGCCATGAATACAGCGAACTAGTATATACCACGAACTCGAGGTGGTTCGTGGTATATACTATATGACTATATATACAATATATACTATATGACGAAAAGATGCGAGATGGTGGTACGTGGAGTATTGACTAGATGGACGAACGGACACACAGACAGACGCATATGAACGAACGCACGGATGACTGCACGGACGGATGGATGCATGGACGGTCACACAGACGGACGTATGAACAGACAGAAGCAAGAACGAATGGACGGATGGATGCTTCGCTCTACTCTCCATCATTCACTCCGTGAATATGCTGCCATTTTTATATGCGTAAGCATCACTATATATACATAAGTTCAACGCCCCCTGGGGGCCAGAGAACCGGTTCGGAAACCGGAACCGAAAGCGCGATACCACATTTCAAGGCCTTCCACAACCTGTAAGTGGTACGGTGAAGGTGACAGCTTTAGCCAATTACATCACATTGTACCTGAACAACGAGGACAGTCTAATTTGTAGCCTACTGCTTTTTGCCGAGAATGGGGCCATTTCTGACGCAGCGTTAAATTTGTCGAAATGACAATATGTGTTCATTGGGTCACTAGACCCATGCCTGACCCTAATTTTCCGCATAAAAAGTAGCTGTATTCTCAAATTGGGGCTGGATTATACCTTCGAGGGCTTATCAACCTCTGTGCTGATTTCCGTACTCGAAGACGTAAAACTTCACGTCCATAAGTGCAAAAGTACAGTTTACCACTATTGGAGAGAAGGTACTTGCCACAGAATGTATTTTGCGGTCGAGCATGGTAAATTTCTCATGTTGCCCAGCCACCATTGCGAGTAACTCGGTCACTACAATTCCTCCTCAGCTCATTTTTCTGATCGGGTGGAACGAAACTAGTTTGCTGGGCTTGGCCAACCACACAACAGTGGTAGATTTGTGTTCCCATCCAAGTCTGTTCGCCGCCGGCTGCTTGCTCTTCGATTTTTACTTCGCTTGTTACACGGTGAAGTGTGCAGCACGTGATCTTGCCTGCTGCTTCCTAGACACCAAGATATGCTATTTGTTACCCGAAGCACGAATTGATTGATATGTGGGGTTTAACGTCCCAAAACCACTACATGATTATGAGAGACGCCGTAGTGGAGGGCTCCGGAAATTTAGACCACCTGGGGTTCTTTAACGTGCACCCAAATCTGAGTACACGGGCCTACAACATTTCCGCCTCCATCGGAAATGCAGCCGCCGCAGCCGGGATACGAACCAGCGCCCTGCGGGTCAGCAGCCGAGTACCTTAGCCACTAGACCACCGCGGCGGGGCCCGAAGCACGAATTAATGCCTCGCCGAAAGTTCATAACGTACTCGTTTTAGGGGCGAAGCTCCTTATGGCTTGGCTTGTGCATCCCTCGTAGTACGTAACCATCAATGGCACATACCCGAAATAGGTATAACATTTGACCTCCAAGGTGGTGCTGGTGAGAGATTTCGTCTGTGCGTTGTTTAACAATAAAAAATAATGCTCAATGTACATGCCAAAGGCTGCTAATGGGGAATGAGAGACAGGAGCATTTGACTTTTAGTCAACGCGCACGCTGCGATCCCCATTAGCAGCCATTGGCATGTACATTGAGCACTATCGGACAAGAAAGGGATGCTACATTATACTCGCTGGGTGTAACCTCCTTAGCTTTAGAAAGGTTTAGCGAGCGTTGAGCCGCAGGGCCATGAATACAATGAACTAGTATATACCATGAATGAATTCGAGGTGGTTAAAGGGGGGAAGCAGATACGAAGCGCAAGCCATAAGATTTTAAAAGCCGAATCCTCCTGTCTCTCATTTCACATTAGCAGCCACTGGCATGTACATTGAGCACTATCTGACAGGAAAAGGTTGCTACGTTATACTCGCTGGGCGTAACCTCCTTGGTTTTAGAAAGGTTTAGCGAGCATTGGGCCGCAGTGCCATGAATATGGTGAACTAGTATGTACCATGAACTCAAGGTGGTTGAAGGTGGAAGGTAGACCCGAAGCGCAAGCCGTAAGAAAGTGTGCGTGCGCCACCTCTTGTTTAGTCCTTGGAATGTCCACTGAATGGCGGTGCTTCTATATTGGGAATATATGATAAAAAGATGCGAGATGGTGGGACTTGGAGTGTTGAATAGATGGACGAACGGACACACAGACAGATGCATAGATGGATGCATGAACGGACGCAGGGGCGGATGCTTGAACGAACGCATGGACGGGCGCATGAACAGAAGCATGGACGGTCACACAGACGGACGCATGGACGGACAAATGTTTCGCCCCACTCTCCATCATTCACTCCGTGGATATGCTGCCATTTTTTTTACTTCACGGCTGTAGCATTTTATCGCCACGCACACTGCAAAACTTTTTACACCCTTAAAGGCGTATATTTTCTCCATGGACAACACCCTTTTAGTCTTTTTAAAAACACCCTAATAGATGCACTCAAAAAAGAGCGAGTAAAAAGGGTGTCTTTTTGTCCCCCAACAATAATCGTCATCTATATTGCGTTCCATCCTGGCGCTATCGCCCCACGCCCGGTTCATTCCGGTCACAATCGACATGCCCATAATGAGGGTTACATCGCATTCTCGGTAGGAAAGTGGCTAGCGCAGAGGTTTTAGGAAAGGAAGCGCACGCAAGATTGATGACGATTATTGTTGTGGGACAAAAAGACACCCTTTTTACTCGATATTTTTTTAGAGTGTACGGCATAAGAAGACATTGCACTTTACTTTTAGAGGTGTTCATGAACACCCCTAAAGCACGAGTGATAGATCAAGCTACACCCGCGCGAGTGGAGTGTAACACACAAAAACACCCTTGAAACAATGGTAATTACATGCATAAGCATACTTGATCAAATGACGCACAATGCAATGGGACAACAAATGGAGAGACACACAGGAGGAAACTATTCGTCCTGTCTGTCTCCTTTTTTGTTGTCCCTTTCAAGCCACTCTATTCCATAAATATGCATCACCAACTGTTCTAAGCCTCAACTGTCCTATTGAACAGTGGACACACAGGACGGATCATTTCCTCCCGTGTGTCCCTCCTCTTGTTGTCCTGCTCATTGCACTTCATTTGATTAAGTATACTTATACAAGTAACGACCATTGTTTCAAGGGTGTTTTTATGCGTTGCACCCCCGTCGCTCGGGTGTAGCTTGACCTAACCAGAGGTACCTTGCTGGTACCTCTGGTTCCACCAGCCTGTCTATAACGTTCTAAGCGTGTGTTGTGGAGCGGTGTCTTTTCTGCATGGCAAACTCCGGGACTTCATGTAGCGTTTGGGATGGAGAGTGCTCCCAACACAAGATATACTGGAAATCTGGAGCACGGTGCTATCTTTTACTTGCCCGAACTTCCTGTTACTAAACGAAACCAGCAGGTGCTGAAGCAATGCGCGATTGCAAGGGTATTTTGGAGAGCCGTAAACGCTGGCTTCCCTTTACTATAGGAGTAAATCGTTTTGTCACGTCCGGTCGTTGCTCGCGTAGACCGTTCGGTCGCCTTCTGAATGCTGCAGGGGCTTTCTGTTTGTAATGTAATAAGTGTAAGGCTGTTGCAGCTGGTAACCGCCGGTGTGCTTTGGTTCCAATTTTGCAACGATTATACACTGAACTCTTGTCTTTCTTGTCGGAGAAATTTTTCTTGCTTCGGGAAGAGGAATTCCTATGGCAGTGGTCCTGTCGTTTTCTGTTAGTGGTCAACAGACGTGTGCGGCTTGTCTTTCATCTGGCCTGGTTCTTCAAGCCAGGTCATCAGATAGCAGTTCTCGCATGCATATAATATGTGTTTACTTTTTCCTCTATGCTTGTGTCATTACTCGTAGGTGCTGTAGTACAGGAAAATTTATTTGTCATCTGAGATGATTGTAATTATGTAAATGACCTTCATCTTACATCTGATGTACATATATACTTTCATGCCCATGGTGTGTATATATGAGCCTTTAAATTGCGTAAAATGTCACTTGCATAAACTATAATAACGTTGTGTGTCCGTAGTATCACATGTTTTGGACATTCTGAAATCTTCGACATTTTTGTGATGATGTTCCCTGTACATAGTGCTTACTGGTGTACGTTCATTACTGTCCTTGTTTTACAGACACCATGTACAATTGTCTCTTAAGTAATACGTAGAAATTAACGTTTTCTAAACAAAGCAGACAGGTCGACATACATACATACATACATACATACATACATACATACATACATACATACATACATACATACATACATCCATACATACATACATACATACATACATTACATACATACATACATACATACATACATACATACATACATACATACACACACATACATACATACATACATACATACATACATACATACAGAGAGACCAAAATTTTTGCACCGATGTATTCCGAGAAAAACTACCGTCTTTAAAAACCAACTTCTCGCGCTTCAGGACCATTCACTGGCCCCCCGTATATATATGCACTGGAACTTGACCTACAAGGTCGTGCTGATGGGAGATTTCGTCTGCACGTTCTAGAAGGATAAAAAAGCAAGAGCGTGCGCGTTAAGTAAATAAGTTGGACAGATCCCACGTACCTGAAAATCGATGGGATGCGAAGAATGCGGAAGGAAAGTGATCGTGTTGTAATTTTTTTGAGCAACACTTCATGAAGTGTGTCATGAAATATATGTACGAATGTTTCACGCACAAATATATTGCGATGTTCTAAATAAAGGCAAACAATACCAAGTGGCTGCACAAAGTTCAAGTCTCAAATATGGTCAGCACATCACAGCAAAAACAAAGGCACGTGAACGAGAACCACCGCGTCTTCGTCCGCCTCTTACATGGTGGCAAATTAAGAACGTGACACTGCACTTCCTCCCGCAAGGGCATCCCCTCGGTGCTGAACGATGCACTTGCGGTAAACAAACGAAAAACGAATGTGTTCGGAAAATTATGGGTGTCACATTGTGTGGTCTGATTTTAACCACACCAGGTGCACAATCTCTGGCCTGGGCGGTCGGCGTCGTGGTGGTTGGCTTCCGTCCGGAAGGACTTCGTTGTTGAGGTCACTCATTCGTTGTACCACTTTGCACGGGCCAAAATAACGACTGAAAAGTTTTTTAAAAAGGTTTTGTGGCAGACAGGGTTCAAACTAGCTTTAGGCGAACGGTGGTCCACTTGGTCACCCGGTTGGTAGGCGATTTATCTGTGGTGGAGGTTGTATCACCATTTGTCGATGTCCTGCTCTTCCTCTAAGTACACACAGGCCAGTAGGTGCGTTTTCTCAGCTCGCTGAACCAGCCAATCTGCTTGTTCGTCAATATTGTCATTTCTGTCCATGTCGCACGGGAGCATGACATCCAACATCGTCTGTACATCACGACCGTGTAGAAGACTAAACAGCGTGAAGCGCGTGGTCTCTTGCGTAGCGGTATTGTAGCAAATTCCACGTATTGCGCTGAACGTATATGCCCATAGCTAGAATATCAGTCATCATTTTATTCAGTCTTTTGGTCAACCAGTTCGTTTGTGGGTGATAGGCTGTATTTGTGTGATGCGTGGTGTAGCTCACCTGGAGATGTATTTTTAGAACCTTGCCATAAACGCCGCTCATCAGTCTCTGATGACGCAGACGTAGTACGCACAATGCTCTTTACAAAATACTCAGCAAATTCAAAGCTGTGCATTTGGGAAGAGCCTTTGTTTCTGCGTAGCAGGCTAAATAATTTGTACTGACGATTATTCATTTTTATTATCGAAGACGACAAGTGAAGCAGGTTGAGGGAAAGGGGTTCTGGGTTGCTTGATAGGATGAAAAACTCCTGCAGGCTTCACAGATGAGGACATCCGTCACTGGCACTAGCGGAAGGCTTGGACGTATTGTTTAACGAAAGCTGCAAGTTTCAGCCAGTAGTACGATTTGCGTAGCCTACTGGGTGTTCAGGTGATACCCAAATCGCCAAACGAAGGTTTGTCATGGCAGGTTAATACAATTTCGTCACGAAACCCTTCTGTAACGAACAATAAGTAAGTTTGCTCGCTGAAAATAGCTTTCTTCGTATATAACATGCTCTGTCGCGAACAAGTCGATGTTAATCCGCGAGCAATATGCGTTTGTTTGCATACATTGAGGCCCTCAAGACATTCGAATATGGGTCGAAATTCAACATCCGCTCGCTGCTTTGTGGATACGTCTGTTATGCTTACGTCTCTGAGGAAAGGTCCGTCGTCTTCGAAGTTTTGAGCGGGAGGCTCAACTGGCCTGCTAGAGGGCGTGTTTGAATCTTCGTGCCCACAACCCGACTTATGCACGAAAGTGACCTCATACTTCTACACTCATAGGCTCCACCGAGCTAGTCGTCGGGAAGGGTCTCTCAGGTTCGCCAGCCAGCACAGCGAGTGGTGATCAGTCACTACCCTGAATGGACGTCAGTAGAGCTTAAGGTAAAACTCAGCAAGCGTCCATACGATGGCAAGACACTGCTTTTACGTGGTGCTATAGATGGCCTCTGGGCGTGATAAGGTGCGAGTTGCGTAAGCGATAACTTTTTCAAACTCTTCCTGCGGCTGTACGAGTACCGCACCAAGACCGATGTAACTGGAGTCGGTGTGAATTTTCGTCTCAGTAGGTGGTGATGCCAAGTGATGCCACAGCTAGGTGAATGCCGTTTTTTGTTCGGAGCTTCAAACAAGTGGTGTGTCGTCTCTGGGAGTCGGGTATGATGTTCGGCAAGTTTCGAAAAATGGCTTTAACAAGAGTATGCATATAACCGAAGGAACCACCGAACACTCTTCTTATCGGTAGGAGTCGCGAAGGGTGTTACAGCAGCTGCTTTTTCGGGGTCAAGCCGCACTCCTTCCACGCTCACAACATGGCCAAGAAACTTCCATTTCTCGCCAACAATTTCTCAGGCTTTAATGTATGGTTAGCCGATCAAATTACCTCGTATTTGCAGGCACGAAGTGCACACGTTAAGGGACTCGAGGGCTTGTCGTCCCACTGTGCGTACGTGTGACCCTGTCTAAGGTATAACTTTTTTCAATAGATTTTCCTATTTTCCACTATTAATGGAGTAGTCATCATCAGTATTCAGTAAGGCTGGTACATGTAGACCACCGATGAGTAGAGGTATAGAGAGAGAGAGAGAGAGAGAGAGAGAGAGAGAAGAAATGTAGGAAAGGTAGGGAGGTTAACTAGACTATGCGTTCAGTTCGCCACCCTACACATAGGGAGGCGGAGGGAGAGTAAAAGAGAGAGAGAAGAATAGACACATGTCACATCACACACACAATGCCGAGTTTCACATGCGGTCCCTCAATGAAGTTGCTGTCAAGTATCTCAGGAGGGCTCGTGTGACTTTCTGTGCTGATTTGCTGCACGACCGGGCTCCTAAGATCTTCGCTTCATTAAAAGGCCGGTCATCGAGTCTATTCAAGGCACACTGGAGAGTCCGGCGTTCTTCATCAAATTAGGCGCAGTGGCACAATAGATGTTGAATAGTCTCCATACAGTTGCAGCTTTCATACATGGATGGCTCCGCCATGCCAATGCGATGGCTGAATGACTTAGTAAACGCTACCCCAGTCCACAGCTGGCGCAGCATTGTAGCGTCACGTCGAGAAATCTTGGATGATAGTTGTTTCTGACGTAATAACTTAAGATTTATAGGGTGATGATTGCAGTTAAGTGGAGAATTTCAGTGCGCGAGCGTGGCATTATGCGCAATGTGACGAAGTTCTCTAGCTGCGTCTACTTTTGACAAGGGTATTAACAATGTGGGTGCTCCATCGTGGGCACATCAGGCAGCGTCGTCGGCAAGGTGGTTACCACTGATGCCACAGTGGCCCGGCAACCATCGTAAAACTATGTCATGCCCTTGATCAGCCGCGCGATGACAAACTTTATTAATACTATACACCATCTGGTGGTAGTTTCCACGTCGTAGACTTCGCACGCATTGAAGGGCTGCCTTGGAGTCATAGACAATTGCTCATCTACTAGGGGATTCTTGCGTAACAAACTCCACACCAGCTTCAAGAGTGGCGAGCTCGGATCCCATAGATGTCGTGACGTGTGATGTCTTGAATTTGACGGTGATTGATTGAGATGGTAAGACAAAGGCACCTGTCGAACTTCCCGAGACCGAACCATCCGTGTAAACATGAATTCGGTTAGCATACGACAAATGCAAGAGGTCCAGTGAGATCTGCTTGAGGGCTGCAGATGACAGGCTTGCCTTTTTAGATATCCCCGGCACTTCAAGGTGTTCAGCCGGTCTTTTCATGCAACACTCTGGAGATAGTTGTATGGTTGCGGGCGAGAATCTCCATTAGATGGAATTCTGCTTAGCCGCAACAACTTTGGAAAACGCTGCTTTTGGTCTTTCTAGTGGCAAGCTAGCAAGGTGGTGGTTAGGCACTCTGGATATGTGATGGATATGTGTCCGGAGTGTGTCGACAGTTATATATGTCGTGATCGGATGGTCTTCAGCAATACCAATTGTTGCTAACGTATTAGCGCACCGAGGTAGACCAAGCATGTCCGGAGGACTTGGCCTTGAATGCCTTGCAGGACCCTGATGTTAGTTTTTCCGGCGTTGGAAAGCATGGGCGTGCTATACCGCAAATATCCCAAGAAGAGCGCTCTGTACAGCTGAAGCATAGATGACACTGATGTGCCTCACGTTTTACCAGGGAGAAATCTCATCACGTGTGTGATAGAGCTGAGCTTCTTCTTCAAGTGCGAAATGTGAGCACTCCACGAGAGATCTCTGTCGATAGTGACGCCCAGGAATCGGTGACGTCTCATATACGAAAGGCTCACGTTGTCGATAGAAAAAGGATAACAGATGTCCACCGAAAAGTCACCAGGCTGAGACACAGGCATCGTAGAAATGCCACCGGTACAATGTCGCGTCGATTGGAGGTTGAAGTCTTCAACACGTCGAGAATCAGCGGCCTCGCCTCGAGAGGTAGTTGACGTCAATGTGCTAGGTCAGGGCTCAGAGGTCGTCCTTGCGACATCCGATTTCTGCTGACCGAATAGGATGATGATCGTGGTGACGGTGAACGTGACTGACGCCGGGGTGGTTTGCGCTGCCTGGCGAGAAAACCTTAGATCTCGGGTGGTTGCTGTCCGAACCGAGGATTGGGTGATTTCACAAAAAACCCTGAAGCCGAAGTCGGTGGTACTGGTACTCTCGGTACACGTGACCCGCCTCCCCACAGTGGTAACGAAATGGTCGTCCGTCGGGCATGCGCCAAATGTCGGACTCAGTCGTGACAGGCCGAGTGTTTTCAAAATAAGCCACCACCTGGGCAGACTGGAGTGTGGCATACGGGGTTGCTGTGGGCATCGGCGCTGGCACAGGTGAGTAGTATCCGAATGTGTCGTCATAGCTGGTGTGCTGGAAGTCGCTACTCTTCGGAGGTGTGTTTGCCGACGGGATGATGCGTCTAAGAGCATCAGCAATATGTTCAAGAATTACAGATCTTTATATAAACAGTTTGCACTTGCGCAGAGATGCCAACAGTAACATTATTATTAGAAAGAACACAAGCGATAAGCAGATATGAAGAACTGGTGCTCGCGAGTATGGTAGCTTTGGACACCGCTACGTAAATCAACTTCAGCGCATGGCACCTAATGACCATAACTGTTAACCGGACATGACGTCCATATCGCAGAAGTAAATACTTATGTAATGTTTATAAAATTAAGCAGCCAGCACTGAACGCACTATTGGTGATTCGAGAATATTAGCGTCTATTTCAACAGTAGTTCCGAGACCTCGCGTGGCTTTGTGGTAGAATGCTTGATTGACACGCAGAATTCTGTGGTCTGATTCCTGTTGGGACCCTGTCATTTATTCTATGCTCTCGTCGGGTCAATGCTACAAATTTCAGCTTTTTTTAATGCTGACCTATTAAAATTACCGATGTATAATCTCGTCGTTCCTGGGTAGATACTAAAATTCATTCACCTGTGCTTTATACCTGCATACCAGGGGCACATACCCGTACGCCGGCATGTGCCACTGTCTGGCGCGAAGTGTTTGATGGCGTAGGTGACGGTATCGGGATAATATTCACGTCATAACTAGTGAGTCGTATTCGTCCAAATAACCTACCCTCCCATACTAGTTTTGGTTCACCCCAAGTTAAGGGAGTGACTACGAGAGCACCCACACGCAAGCGGCTAAATTCATACATACGCAGATACACGTTAAGAATTGTTTGCAGTAAGCAAAAAAAATGCTTCGTATTTAAGCACATTCGGTGCACATTCCCGGCCGAGAGCGTGCATTATTTGTCTGTGTCCGGTCCCCTCAAACAAGCAAAAGCGCGAAAGCATCGCTATGCCTTGTCTTCCACCCAGTGTTTGGTTTGCTAACTGGGCTGGCGTGCGCTGCGCTTCGCGCGCTTTACACTCATTCGCTCAGTCATTCCCGCCACCAAGCGCAGCAGACGCTCCCTACTCTATTGCATTCGTGAAAGCCAGCAGCTGCACTATACCCTGTTTCACAAGTTGCCTTAAGCACTGGGGAGGCTACAAGCCCCTCAGCCAATAGGTAGGGTGCGTAGCCCTTCGACATTAATTAATTCGCGCCGTGTCATCTGCACTGTATTCACGGCGTCTGCCGAATGAACTGTGGTCACCATGGTAAGTTAATAAAAATGCAGTAAAGCTATTGAACAAACAACTACACTCGGAACTTGAAGAAGCGTTATTTTCGTGCTCTGCTTAAGATCGGCGGAATCTCATGCCGGTGAGATGCCGGCGAATAACTTCTCTTTGTGGGTGTTTCTCTCCAACGCTCTTCGTGGATCTCATGTGTCTGTTTCTTCGTCGACGCGTTCCTTTGCGTCCCCGCTGCAACTCTCCTTTTCTCTCTTTTCTCTTTCCACAGAAAGATGATCCGATGCGCACGAAACGCTGTGCGATGTTGCATGTCCGATATTTGGAGATACAGCTTTCTTAGTCTGACGACGCAGTCCGAACACTGCCTTGGCCCTTTAGGCTTAGCGGGAGTGGCTAAGCAAGTAGCATATCTCAATATTTTCAATAAAACATACCTGGTGCTTTAGTGACACAGTGAAATTAAACAAATCGATGGCTGAATTACCATTTGTTCACTGATGTCAGTGCAGTGGGCTTGTAGCAAGAATACGAATCGAAGCGGGCAGTCACATCTGCATGGGTGCTGCCATGTTGATTTGTAAACACCGTTACTGGCGGCAACCTACATAAATATTAAATGCAAAAGAAGTAAATTTGTAGAAAAATGGACATGTTATATGTCGATGTGGCGTAAAACACACAAAAAACGGCAATTCTAGCCAACTCTATGAATTTTAAGGCAATTGTATGTGGGACTACGTTTCGCCGCGCAAGCGTGCGGCTGTCTTACCCCCCGTAGATTTGGTAGTGCTGAACTAAAGTGCTGATACAGAGTATAGACACATGAACGTTGGCGTCTCACTTTCAAGCAGGTTTGCTCATCGGTCGCATTCGTACACGGAACTGTAAGTTCTCTTCATATTACGTCGAGGCCAAAAGCCTCCTACTTTTTAAACAGCATATACATTGTTTTGTCGTAGGAGATACACAAACTGACTATGAAATTTCCGAAAACGTTTTATTACAGAAGAGGAGGCGCCTACAAAAAAAGTGCTACTATCTCAAGGTTAAGGTTAAGGATGTTATAGGTAGCCGGCGGATCTAGCCTTGCATAATTTGCAGGCAATTGCCCCACCCGGTTTCCTCCTTGCTAAATGAAGCTGTGTCCTTTGTTTGTATTTTAACTAATCACGAGAAGGCTCATAAAATAAAAGTCGTTCATAGCGCGACGTAAGCCTGCATAGCACAGCGGCCTTTGTGCTATTCCACGTGAAGTACTGTGCCGGTACTCTATCTCGCTGAACTATACACCAAACATAATTGTCACTTATCACCAGTCACATGCGAGGTCTGTAGCAATGAAAAATTTCAAGAGAAGTCGCGAGACTTGTTTCCTGAAGATCGAGGAACCACGCGGAAACACAATATCAGTCACGCTGTCGCATGGTGAGCCTAACTGTTGTAGTTCCTCAAATAAACCTTGCATTCTATTTAAGCGCACAACATTTAAGCAAATACGGTTCTATATCACCGTTTTCCTTGCACTTTGGGCACAAGGGCGTCGCGGACAGACTGATCTTGTGAAGCAATGCTGATGTACGCGCTAATCCCGTTCGAATGCGATGAAACAAGCAGGCCTCTTCCCTTGATAGTCCTTGTGTCACACATGGCTGGTGAGGCGTCAGCCATAACAAGTGAAAATGCTTGTTTACAGCTTCTCGTAAGATACGCTGATTGTCTTTGGGAGCCTTCTTCGTTGGTGTAAGCTCCAGAGCACTCCGGGCAAGTCTGTCAGCCGCCTCATTACCCGCTATACCCACATGTGATGGAATCCATTGAAACGTAATGTTTATACCTATGCCATGAAGGTGTTTAAAGATTCGCAGTGATCTTTGAGTGCATCGATGCAAAATCAATCCATGTTTCAGCCGCTCCAAAGCGGGCTTACTGTCTGAGAACAGCACGACTTGTTGCTGCCTACAAAACTTCATTTTTTTCAGGGCTGCCTGAATTGCCACGCTTTCACATGCTGTCGATGAAACAACGCACTCGAGTCTCGCTGCCCAGGAAACCTTTAGAGACGGGATCACAAACGCTAAAGCGCTTGTTCCGTGCACTATGTCGACTGATTCATTGGTGAAAACTTTCAAATGATCGGCGTACTTTTCTTCAATATATTCAAGTACAAAAGAAAGTACTTCTGCTGTGGGTGTGAAACACTTGCTTTGCATCCATGAAATTGTCACCTGGCAGTCGACATCCTCATGTTACCAAGGTGGGTCTTGTCAAAGTTGTCTTTGTTTGGGGAAACCGATGATAAGATGGCGAAGGGTGTTGAGAGCTACACAGTAAATTTTTACACCCTTAAGGGTGTAAACTGGCTTGTCGCCAGAGGAACACCCCATGGGTGTTTTCAGATACACCCTACTATAAGGGTGTTAGCTGAACACCCTACACGAAGGCTTTCAGCAAAATGTTAGGGTGTTCTTATACTTCAACACCCTTCTAATAGGGTGTTGAAAGGGTGTGCGACCTTCGAGCAAGGCAATATTCGAAGGTCGTAGGTTCGGTTCCTGTCCATGGCATGTTATCTTTTCACCCACATTTCTTTCTTCACATTTACTTTACAATTCAGTCTAATAACTTTCCCTATACTTTCCTTGGCGATATTAACTGTTTGATCTTAATATATATATATATATATATATATATATATATATATATATATATATATATATATATGTGTGTGTGTGTGTGTGTGTATAAGCAAGCTTACTGAAATGCAATGATATTCCTCAAAGCCTTCTTTGTGAAGCCGACTATAAAAATTTAGACTGGCTGTTATGTCCATGCAATTAAATACAAATATTTAGCGTTAAATAGCATAAGCATCTCGGGTATATGAATTGGTGGCTCAGTGAGTTGATACAGCAAGAGTGCTTGGTATGCATACGTTTGTGTAGACAAAGAAACACATTATAATGAAAACATTATTACCCGTAACACGTCTCATGCAGGATGTAGACATATACATATTTCAGCAACTTAATTTGCAGTTTCCCTTGGTATCGCGAAACCATGCGAGTTCAGCCTCATGTAGTTCATTTCAAACTTTCTGATTATACAAAAATAACAGAGCTGCTTTGGTAGACATCGTTTCCACTTATTGGTAAATATCTTTTCCCACTTCCTAAAAGTAGACATATATTGGCGTAAGATAAATGTCAAGTACATGTACCACAACACAGGTTTTCTCTCAACTGAAAGCAAACACATTTATTATGATATTTCAAACATACTACAGTTAGAGAATTTTAACGCCAATATTCGAACAGGTAAGGTCAGCGGCTGAAGAAAGATGATTAACAGATCAGCCCTCACCCCATGAAGCTTCACCACATATTAAAATTTCAAGTTTTATTTTTCAGCATCTTTCTAGGTAATAGAGACAGCATCAGCATCCATTTCTCAAAAACACACTCTTCACAACAAAATCAAAATGAGAACCGACAAGTGGAAATGCCTCAGATAGGCTGACCAAAGTTTCAATAGGAAAACCTAACTTCGTCAAAGGTGCCTAGCCTTCTCATTGATTGATTGATATGTGGGGTTTAACGTCCCAAAACCACTATATGATTATGAGAGACGCCGTAAGGGAGGGCTCCGGAAATTTAGACCACCTGGGGTTCTTTAACGTGCACCCAAATCTGAGCACACGGGCCTACAACATTTCTGCCTCCATCGGAAATGCAGCCGCCGCTGCCGGGATTCGAACCCGCGCCCTGCGGGTCAGCAGCCGAGTACCTTAGCCACTAGACCACCGCGGCGGGGCTAGCCTTCTCATCCTTGGCATATTAGTTTCAAGGGGGTTAGTGAGGACGTCATGTTCTGGTGGTGGCATGTGTCCCTGTTGGCAATCGTAGCCTGAAAAAAAACTATAATGCAGAGGAGTGCAGTCCTTGCTTTATTTCAAGTTGGGTGGTAATGATTCAGAATGTTCTCAGAGGGTGGAAAAAAAAGAAAGGAAAAAAAAGGAAACACCCAAAGTAGGAGCGGTGTGCTGCCAATGGGTGGCCGCTACAGACACGAAAAAAGCAAAGAGCTTGAAAGTTCGAAGCCAACAGACGGTCCCTGCGTTTGGCCATCACAAAGGGTTGCCGGCGATAACGACCTATGCTGTTCTCGAACATCTATAAATGGGAGTCATAAGAAAGAGGTTACAAAAAGGCGCAAGAGAGAAGCAAGCGGCTACTTTCAAATGCCAAGATGTCAAAGGTGCGACATCAGATGTGTTCGGAAGACCACGTGTTTATTGGGGAAGGTCATTGGTTAAAATATGCTTTCACTATCCCTGTAGGTGTCCCGCTCAACGGAATTGCCTCAAGAACTTGGCGGCATGTTCGCAGAGAAATAGGCAAGTTCGGAATGCAAAGAGAATAAGCAACGACGAGAGAAACACAAAAGAAAAGAAAAAATGAAAAAAAAAGGCGGATTGGTGGTAGGAGACACGCTAGCGTTAACAGATGAGGAAAGAAAAACAAGAGTCGCAGAGAAATTTGTGGCTTGGCAATGACTTAATTGTGCACGGTAGGAGTGTTTTTTGAAGCGACAAAAGAGGAAAGAAAGTTGTGGTTGAAAGGTTCTGGAAAATAAAAACTTTGTAGTGTGTATATAGACACATGTATATCTGTAATTGAAATTTTAAAAATTTAGAGTGAATATTATTATTACAATATGTAGGTTAGGAGTGATTCCATGTAATACCAGTTATGTCTATTTGAAGGTTGAACGTTTCTAGTCCCTAAATACGGCCGCAATTATGCAATGGCTTTCAGCGATTCCAAATTACCACGTGCAACACTGATTCCTGATGGGTGTAGGGACATAAATTTGTGTATAAAGTATGATTTCATGTATTTGTTCTCTTGTGGTGACCGGAAATTATTTTGCAGAACGTAAAGCTTTGATTTTTCGAAATTGTGGTCCTGTTGGTGGAAGTGACCGGCTACTACTTTCGGTAAATTGTGCTTTGTGTCTGCACGGTGGCTGTTCAGTCTTACGCGAATTGGCGGCCCAGTTTCGCCTATATATTGTTTTCTACAGCAGGCACACTCAGAAAAGTATATTAGGTTGTTTAAAAGTGCAGGTGAAGCTCTATGTGACTTTGTGAATGTAGTCAGATGCTGTGCTTTTTATGTTGGTAGCCAGCTGTATATATTTGCAGGGTGAGCACCTGGGCCGGCCACAGGGATCAGACGTCCTAGTCTAAGTTTGCGTGAACAATCATGTCTTTAAGTTAGCGTTGCAAATGCCACATGCCACGGATTGCGAATTCCTGCAAAACTTAAAGCAAACACTAGGACGTTTAGTCCCTATGGCTGGCCCAGATGCTCCACCTGTAAAAATATATAGCTGGCTAACAACTTAAAAAGCACAGAATCTGACTACATTCACAAGGTCCCATCGATCTTCATCTGCACTTCGAACAATCTAATAAACTGTCTTTAGTGTGCCACCTGCAGACAATATATAGGCAAAACTGGGCAGCCAATTCACGTAAGACTGAACGGCCACTGTGCAGGCACAAAACACAATTTACCAAAAGCAGTAGCCAGTCACATTAACCAACAGGGCCACAATTTCAACCAAGCAAAGCTTCATGTTCTACAAATTTCTGCTCACCATGAGAGAGGAAATACATGGAATGATATTTGATACACAAATGTAAGCACCTACACCGATCACGATTCAATGTAGCACGTCGCAATTCGGAATCGCTGAAAGCCATAGCATAATTACGACAGCATTTAGAAACAAGAAAGGTTCAACCTTCAAATAGACATAATCGGTATTACATGGAATCGCTCCTAGACTACAAGTTGTACTATTGATGTTCTCTCAAAATTTTTTAAATTATAAATATAGATATACATGTGCTTATATACACACAACTACGAAGTTTTTATTTTCCAGAACCTTTCGACCACAGCTATCTTTCCTCTTTTGTCGCTTCAAAAAACACTCCTACCGTGCACCATTAAGTCACTGTCAAGCCACAAATTTCTCTGCGTCTCTTTTTTCCTTTCCTCGTCTGTTAACGCTAGCGTGTCACCTACCTCCAACCCGCCTTTTTTATTTTTTCCTTTCTTTCTGTGTTTCGGTGATGCTCAATTCCTTTGCATTCTGAATTTCCCTATTTCTCTGCCAACACGCCGCCACATTCTTGAGGCAATTCTGTTGAGCGGGCCACCTACGGGGATAGTGAAAGCATATTTTAACCTTTGACTTTCCCAATTAAACACATTCTCTTCCGAACACATCTGGTGTCGCTTACCTTTGACATCTTAGCATTTAAAGGTAGCCGCCTGCTTCTCTCTCGCGCTTTTTTGTAACCGCTTTCTTATAAGTCCCATTCATACATGTTTGAGAACAGCATAGGCCTTTATCGTCGGCAACCCTTTGTGATGGCCACCAAACGCGGGGACCGTCTGCTGGCTTCGAACTTTCAAGCTCTTTGCTTTTTTTCCTGTCTGTAGCGGCAGCACACCGCTCCTACTTTGCGTGTTTCCTCTTTTTTGCTTCCCTTTTTTTCTCTACCCTCCGAGAACATTGTGAATTGCTACCAGCCAACTTGAAGTGAAGTGAGGACTACACTTGTTTGCTTTCTAATTTTTTTTCTTTTCCGACGGCAATTGCTAACAAGGACAGGCACCACCACCAAGAGATGACGTCTCTACTAACCCCCTTAAAGCTAACATGCCAAGGATGAGAAGGAAAGGCACTTTTGACGAACATAAGTCCTCCTATCGAATCGTCAGCCAGCCTATCTGAGGAACGTACACTGTTCACCCAGACTATCCCACTCTTCACAACAATTTTTTCTGATCCTAAGACAGTTTTCAAGGCATTCGAAACACTATGGGCTGTTTATATAAGCTCTGCACACACAATTTAGCCATCTGATGTACAATATGCAAAGTATATCGGAGTGACTTGTTGGGCTTTACACTCTTACAGAGTATAAAAGAAGGAAAATTTGTAACTTCATATCTAACTCAGAATACATGCAACAATCATTACCTCTTGCAAAAAATTAGGAATGTAATAAACACCATCACACACTTCGCAGAGCTGCTGTCTGCTCAAGCAAACATGAGTATGTATCACTGTAAAATATCCGAAATGGTTTGCTATTGCTAAAGTTGGGTATGATGAAGTATGACAGTAGCAAAACACTTGATTGCACTTATGAACTTCCCAAAGGCACTGAAATAACAAGATAACAAAATATATTAGAATATTCAGTGGAGGTTACACTGAAGATAAAATCATTAATGTGCTACTTTTTATCACAACACAAAAAGTGTTTTGAAATGGCCAATTGCACATAAGGCGTCAATTAACATTACATGCGAGTCTGGCGAGCAACCCACTCAGTAGATCTTGGAAAAAACAAAATATCCAATAAAGAGCTCAGTAAGTAGCACTGACACATTCATAATTGCGCTGCCAAGTTACATTGAATTTTAGCCTTAAGAACAGAAAAACACCTTGGCAGATTGTGTCCAGGGGGACACAAAGTAATAAAATAATGCTGTCATCTGCCTAATCAACCAAAAATATTGAAATTTAAGTTACACAAATAAGCAGGTATGTTTGCATTAAAAGTTGGAGGCAGTCGTGTTTCTGCACAGTCCCATTTGGAAAACTTTTTTGATTATGTTTATGCTCCTAGATATCCCGTTTGAAAGTAATCTTGCTTTTCATGATCACGCATGCAAGGCAGTGAGGTTCAGCAAATTATCACTCCATAGCGGAACGAGCAGTCGGTTCTTGCTATCGCCAGCGAATAGCACGAGTAACCATTTTAATGTTTGCCCATGCCTTCCACCCACGGTCAGATTAAATGCATGAAATCAGAGAGTCTGTGCTAGTGCTCACTGTCCTGCACACATAATAATGCAAGCCGCAACTAAATTTCCAGCAGGATATCTGAGCACAGGCATGCTAGAATTCTTACAAATGATAATATGTAGAAATTTGACTGGCTCAAATTTTAACACACACATGATCTCCTGCTGCAGTCACTATTAGGTTGATTATTAAAACTTAATGGCACCGCTGACAGTGATAATTATCGTCTCACATTGGATCCTCCTGGAAACATAGCTATCAGCAGAGGTGGCTTTTACATACATAACTTACAGCGCTGACTTCTCTTTTAAGGAAAAACAAAAGAGTTAACTTTGAACACCCTGAACCTTTGTGCTCCTTGAATACAGCTACCAGGTGGCTCTCTGCAGCTCGCTTTTCAGAAGAAACAGAAGCCATGCGCTGCTGATGTGCACCAGCAGTCAAATTTTCCACGAGCCAGCCTTGATGATGGGCTAGTCCAGACGTCTCCTACACTCTCTTCCTACGACGAGCATGTATAGGCTGCGAGAGAAACAAAAAAACAGTTTACTGATGTGTCTGTTGGCGAAGCAGAATTTGGAACTCTATTTAGAATGAACTAGAACGCTGTGTTTTAAAAGAATAGGATGTACGAAAACCAGACATGTTACAACAAAAATATCCTCAATGTTTTTGGCGATCATAGCTGCAACCTTACGAAAGAATATGCATTTTTCACATAACAGATGCGTAACAAAATATACTTGAATAGCGCTCTGGCATAGTGCATATACATGCCAATTCATTAATAGGGCAGCGCATACATGACGGTATGCGCTTTGATCAAGTATCCATTGGAGGTAACACAAAATTAAGTTACAGATTTTAGTTTGAACACAACTAATGTAACTTTCTTCTGGCTGCCTACATTAGGACGATTATGCCGATAACATAGAAAATCGGTTTCACTAAATTACTATTGTCAACTGTTAAATTATGGCTTTAATTTATTAAATGCCGTTGGAGGTGGTGGTCTAAACCGTCCTTACTGTTCGTACAAGTAAAAGTGCTTAGCAAAGTTTGAACACAAAGTTTGGGCGAGGCACATACAATATTTAATAAACCACCACAAAGTAATGAATTCTAAGCATAGCGCAAAACAAGCTGGATAAAATAAAGTGTGCTCTACCGCATTAACTACTGATCAAATTAGGGCTACATAAACACCTAAGCGTACATACGTGCAAGCCGTATCTAAGACGAGGCAGCATGCAGCACACGAACTCGAGTAACACGGTAGTTCAAAGATGCGTGCCGGCGTGGATGCATACACTGGCATATGTTCGGCTACCCGCAGAAATTTCTGATAGCCGTTTAAAAAAAGGACGTACAACATATGAAACTGTTTTCAAAGTGTTTTGGACGAACAACATATGAACGCGTTGACTCCTGTAGCACACAATATGAACAGGCATGCAAAAAAAATCCTCAATGTTTTTGGTTAAGGGATCCAAGTTAAGGGATCCAAACACACGCGCCCTAGGCGTAATCAACGCCTACAGCTAATAAACGCCGTCTTCGCCCAACAATTATTTAACCAAAATATTGGTCCATCGCGAGCAGGGCCCCCTGCCAACACTACTGGCGACAGAGGCGGGCGCCGTCACAACTCGCACAAACCCGCCGCCGAATTCCCACTGCGCACGCACGCGCCATGTGCTTCACACACCGAAGCATGCTTGAATCGAACGAAAAAGCTCGCCCACGCTTGACTTTCCACAAAAACGCCTTCATCCCGATGAAACGACACACACAAACAGGTTCGCTACGTTAAAAAACCTCACTTATCGCCTACATGTAACGGAAAAACGTAGCATGGCGTCGTTATCACGCTCTCGGTGTTGACAACGCGCCGACAGCAGGAATGTGGTACGTACCTGGCGAGTGTCCCAAAATGCGACGCCATACGTCCTCGCTTGAGTAGAGTTCATCTTCGTAATAGGCAGCACCGGCAGAACACAAAACACGAACGGAGCGCGCAAGCACACCTCAAAAAACGAGAAAAATCGATGCAGTACCAACCAGCTGTGAGGCGCCCGACCAGCGACGGCAGTGAGCAAACACGCCCGAACAAGTATCGGGTTACAGCTCCGCAGACGTACAATGGTGCACTAAAATGCTTTGGTGATGCATTTAAGTATGAAAAGTAAACGGATATATATATGCTATAATAACTAAGGGAAAAAATAATTTTATCTTCACGAACAAACAAAATTAACGCGCGTATAAATTTTGCGCGCGAAGTTTGAAACGCTTGCAGCTACAATGCATTTTTAACAAATGAACAACAGCGGTAATAATCACCTAAGACACTCATGTTCTTGAATTTTAAATATACTATTGTTGACGCACACATTTACACACAAACTTTTATTGCAATGATTGATGGTGGCTATGCATAGGCGCGCCCACTACGGGGGTAGGGGGGCGGGGTCGGCCCTTGGTCACTAACGGGGCAATGTAAATCCCTATAGGTACATGGAGAAATAGAGATGGGCACTGTAACTCGACGGGGGTTGGGGGTTGAAGTGCCCCCTGCTGATCACCTCATACACCCCCCTCCCCTCGAAGGGATGTCAAACTGAATAGATAGCAAATACAAATTTTACTGCGTGGGTCGCAGTGTCCCACAATATATATATATATATATATATATATATATATATATATATATATATATGTGTGTGTGTGTGTGTGTGTGTGTGTGTGTGTGTGCGGGGGCGAGATGCGTGTCTCTCCCTCCTCTCGTAGGCGCTGCGTGCACTGACAATGCCATTCTCTGCCCTTTATTTCTTGACCTAAAGCATCACTTCCCGTGCTCCGCATGGTTGCAGAAGGTATACTGTGGATTGTTTTCTTTTTCGACCAAGCACGTGTCGTCTTCGATAATCTTGTGAAAACGACTTGCATTCGAACGGCTTTTGACCGAGCAAGGGTTTTTGTAATAAATTCAAGCTTTGTTTCTCAATTGCTTCTGCATATGAATATGTGCTGTCCGTAGATCGTGACGGTCCATTATTTCATTCACATATAATGTGGACTATATAAAGTGGCAAAGCATGTCGAGTCATACAGTGCGAGAAGAAATTAGTCTCTTTTAAATTTTGTCAATTATTCTTAGAGTGTTCTGTAAAATTTTGACAATGCCTCAATCATTTCCTTGGATTTTTTCATCCCTACGACATTGTTATCCTATAGGAAAGGCATTCCTTGCGCTATGCGTGGTATTTTATTTGCAAGCATGGATGCAGCTCGATTCTTGCACGTGCACTCCCGCGCCAGTGGTCTGGTGCTTATGGTGCTGAACTGTTGACCCGCAAGTCGCAGGATCGAATCCCGGCAGTTCACGGCGGCCACATTTTTGGTGGACGAGAAATAGTGCGAGACCTGTGTAGTTAGACTTAAGTGCACCTTAAGTATAACCCCAGGTGGTTTAAATTTTCGGAGACCTTTGGTACGGCGTCTCTAATGATTATATGACAACTTTAGGACGTTAAACGAAACAATTTTTATTGCAACAATTATAGGTGTACACCCTTCTGTTCTTCAACACCCTCACGAACGGCATAATAACACCCTTATGCCCATTACACCCTTCTCTGAGGATGTACCAGCAAAGAAAAGGGTGTTACATTCATTCAAAAGGGTGTATATCTGTAAAACACCTTTTTTACACCCACAGGGGTGTAAAAAAATTTACTGTGTACGGAAGCTCGGGATTCCGTGCGTCGCCAAAGGCTACTGAGTAGTGCTCGTCCTGGGCTCGATTCGCCAAGTCGGCAAAGTTGTGTCCGCAGTCGTTGAGAGGCGTGAAGACGTAACGGCGGAAGAAGAGCTTCATGAAGCACGTTTATGCTCGCAGCAAACTTTGGCACTCCCAAAGCAACTCTGAGGCCTTTACGATGAGGTTTTTCCAGCCGTTCGTACTGTGACTCACTTGGTGAGATCAGAGGCAATTGGAAAAGCACACGGTTGACAATTACTGCCTCGTGTAACTTTATCATTGTTGTTGGGTGACTCCCGCGGCTTGTTCCTGCCATCCTTCGAAGAATGTTTACACGGGGCGTCAGCGCTGACATCGTCTTGTCTACTGCTCTTCGCCAATTCATCCTGCTGTCTAGTGTGACTCCAAGGAACCTCATGGACTTAACTTGCTTAATTGATGCACCTGGAAGTAATATTTTCATCCTTGTTTCTCGTCTTCGCATACCTGGGAAAAGCATGAATTGAGACGTTTCAGCTAATATTGTTAGTCCAATAGATTCATGATAGGTTTGGGCGGAGTGTAGAACTCTTTGACCAATCATTTTCAATCGCTTATGCTGATATCCAGAACACCAGTTGCATATGTCGTCGGCATAAAGTGATATTTGTGTTGTCTTGTTCACAGTCTTGAGAGCATTAGGTAAACCAGCCATGGCCACATTGAACAAAATCGGAGACAGGACACTGCCCTGTGGCACTCCTCTGGTGATTTTCCTTGAGCTACTGAGCCCTGTCCCTAACTTTATCTGCATCGAGCGGTTACTAAGAAACGCCTGAAGAAAGCGTAAAAGGTGCCCCGTTATTCCCATAGATGCAAGACCACAAATTATCGCACATTGGAACACGTAGTCATATGCTTTTGAAACGTCCAGGAATATTATCAGAGTTGAAAATCCGTATGCTCTTTGGTGTTTTATGTGACTCACCAAGTCCAAGATGTGGTCCTGTGCACTCAACCGTTGCCGAAACCCAGTCACACATGCTGGAAGGGTCTTGTGATTCTCCATCTACCTTGTCAGCCGAACACAGGACAGCTTCTCCATCAGCTTCGCTACGCTTAAAGTTAGTGATACTGGTCTGTATGAGGCTAGTTCTGTTCTTTCTTTACCTGGCTTGAGCACGGGCACAACACAGGCTATTTTCCAAGCTCGAGAAATGTTTCCCGACTCCCAAAATTAGTTGAAATGCATCAGAAGCCTTATCTTCACTTCTGCAGGCAGATTTGAGATCTTTTGGTTTGTAATTCCGTCAGGTCCAGGAGCACAGCGTCAACGGAGACAACTTATGGCTGACATAAGTTCCCCGCAGCGTGAAAGGTGCGTCGATGGCAGATGTAGAATGAGGCGGAAGTGGGTAAGGTGGTTCATTTTCTCTTCCAAATACATACACTTCAGCAGACTCTTCGGGTAGAGACGGCATTGATGTATTTTTGAATAACGCGAGGGAAATAAATGGTCTCAAAGGTTCGGGCGTGCTTCCGATCCTATTTACTACTCGCCATATTCTTGACAGTGGAGTAAATACACTTAACCTCTGACAAAAAGTTACCCAATGCTTCCTCCGAAGTTTGTCGCTGTATCGTCGTATTGCTGCATTAAGTCTGTTGAACTGAGTTTTGCTAGCAGGTTCACCACCTCTTCGCATAAGCCTCTTTTCTGCCCTTCTGGCCGCACACAAATCAGGGAGCTTTAAGTCCGGGGCTGGAAAATGTGCAGGTAGCCTAAATACAGTGGTTGCAGCCGCTTTGCTCGCCAGGATATCATGAAACATCTCTTGATCGGTGATTCAGATGCTCCCGGTAGCGGTCCCAATCAGTTACTGTGCAGAATTTAGCTACCGTCAAATGGTAGCCAGTAAAATTGATCAATATAGAGAAATGATCACTGCCCATTCTGTCCGGAGCTGTGCAACACGTAAGTTGAACGTCCCTTGAAAGCAACGTCAAGTCAATAATACTTGTACAAGCTGGGGGCCTAAAAACTGTTACATTGCCATCATTCGCAATGCATAAGTCTAGCTTATCAGTAGCCTGTCCCAGACAACGTCCAGGTGCATCCGAACTCTTGTCCCCCCATGACGTGTGATGCGCATTGAAATCACCACAAATGATGCGCGAAGCTGGGCAACGAAGACACAGGTCTTCAAAAAACTTTTCAATAGAAATTTTCTTGTGAGGAGACACATACACCGATGCAATGCTGACTTTGCGGTTTCTTATTTGTGCCCTGATCACACAAACTTCTATAACATCTGTGCACAAGTCCACCACATTGAGTACTACGTGTGGTATCTCCGTATATCCATAGCGGCGCTGCCATTTGGGAAAGTCGTTATAGTGGGGTTCTTGTGAGTGACGTATCCAGTGAGTGACTTTTGTCTCGGTAATCCGGCCTCCGACAGAGCCAAGATCGGAATTAGATATTCTCTCAAAAACAGGTGTAGTTCATTCATGCGAGAAACAATACTGGCACAATTCCACTGCATTATGAAAGGCACTTTTCGGCGATTTAACGTACACTGAGGCTTGGCCTTCGGAATCCTACTGCTGGGTGTGCCCAAAATAACCAAGCAGCACTGATTCTAGAGCCAGTACGGCCCTCAGCTTGGTCTTCGCAGTACCTGGTGGCATTGTCGCTAGGTGAGAACGGAGAGCGGCAAACAAAACACGAACAATTTCTGCATTGTCGTGTACATTTTCCTCGTGTCCCTTTGTCTTCTGCTCAAATTCTTGTCTCAGTACTCTGGCATAGGTAGCTTGTGTAGGAATGTTCTGAGTAGACTCAGTTGGCATGGCTCCTTGTTTTGCTGGACTCGCATTGCCCGGTGTTTTCAAGAAGCATTCTTCTGATTGTACCTCATGTACATTGTTTGTACTAGTTGATGTTTGTTTTTTCACCCATGGAGGAAAATCCTCAGGTGGTTGAGCAAGTGGCCAAGCAGTAGTTTGTTTATTCGATTTAGGCCCCGTAAGAAAGGATTTTAGTCTACGCAGCGCACTCACTCTGAATGCACACCCACTATAACTGGCGGGACGGTCACTATTGCAGTTTGCGCATTTGAAGTCCGCCTTGCAAGTTTTGAAATCATGCGGACCCCCACAGCGTTTGCATCGCACCTCTACTTTGCATAATTTCGCCACGTGACCAAAACGTTGGCATTTAAAGCGCCTTGATGGTGGCTCCGTGTATTCATCGGTTTCATGTAGAGTGAAGCCAAGGTTAATAGTCAGAGGTCGCTCGGTGTTTGGAGTAAACGCAAGTACCACTGCGTCTGTGGGTCTAGCTTTCCACTCATTCGTAGACGAAACTTCTCTTCTAACAATCCTCCTGACGTGAATCACGCCTTGTGGTTTCGTATATCGAAGAAGATCCGCCTCTGTGTACCACTTTGGAACACCTCTAATCAAGCAGGTGTTTCGCTGGTAGGCATTAGGAATACGAGCACTAACTTTTACACCATACAGCTTGCGACACCTGAAAAGCGCGTTTACTTGATCTTCAGTGGCCGCGTCAAGTAGTAGCGAACCTTGAGCAGTGAAATAACTCCGAACTGGCTCAGCGTCAATGATTGATGTCACCGCAGAATGTAGAGCAATAGGGTTCATCTGTCTTAAGTCTTTCTCGCTCTCTACAAGTGATATAATCACCGGAATACCCACAGTTTTGCTTTTGCGGTGGCTTACCATTTTGAAGTTGTCGTCCTCCATGTCTGACCAATCGTCTACTTTCTCGTCGATTCCCACTATTGTGGATGCGCCGTCATCGGTTGTAGGTTCATTGGTGTCGCCACAGTTACGTTCGCCCGCTCGTTCGTCTTGTCGTTTCAATGGCATGTGGGATGGATCAGGTGTCTGTCCTGGTCGCTTGCATGGCTGGGCCATGGCCGAAGTCCCGGAAATGGAACCTTCTTCTGGTCGCGTCTTCTCGGAATGGGCCCGGGAATGGTAAAATCTTCTTTGATGCCGCAGACGTCTTCGCGAGAACGACGGAAGATAACACAAAACAAGGAAAAATCGAAGATCGAAGGTAGGGCTAGCTGCACTCTCAACTTCGTCATCTTCTTCAATTCTGCCCCTATCTCCCCGAAGGTAATCGTGACGAAATTCGAGCGCAATGCATTCTAATTTCCTCACGATTGCCCCGATCTCCCCGAAGGTAATCGTGAGGAAATGCGAATGAATTGCGTATGGTTCATAACGGTGTTTCACACGTGAGAATCCAGCATTAGAAAAATAACGTTTTCTTTTTCTTTACAACATGCGGACAATAGCGCTGTTCACCGTACGTGGCATTTTTTCTGTCGTGAGAAACGTGGTATGCGTTTCCAGCTCTAGTAGCTTGCATGCTCAGTTGAAAAAAAAATTGGCAGCATATCCCCGGAGTGAATGATGCAGAGTGGGGTGAAGCATTCGTTCGTCCATTCGTTCTTGCTTGCGTCCGTCGACGCGTCCGTCTGTGTGACCGTCCATGCGTACACCCGCCTGTTCTTGCACGCGTCTGTTTGTGCGTCCGTCCCCGCGTCCGTCCATGCAACCGCCCCTGCGTCCGTTCATGAGTCCATCCATGCATCTGTCTGTGTGTCCGTTCATCCATCTATTCAACACTCCAAGTACCACCATCTCGCATCTTTTCATCATATATTCCCCATATAGATGCACCGCTATCCAGCGGACATTCCAAGGAATAAACGAGAGGTGGCATACGCACACTTTCTTGCGGCTTGCGCTTCGAGTCAACTTCTCACCTTTAACCACCTCGAGTTTATGGTATATACTAGTTCACTGTAGTCATGGCACACTGGTCCAACGCTCGCTAAACCTTTCTAAAACCAAGGAGATTACGCCCAGCGAGTATAACTTAGCAACCATTTCCTATCAGATAGTGCTCAATGTACATGCCATTGGCTGCTAATGAGAAATGAGAGACAGGAGAATTCGGCTTTTACTTTCTTGCGGCTTGCGCTTCGGATCTAGTTCCCACTTTTAACCACCTCGAGTTCATTCATAGTTCATTGTATTCATGGCACTGCGGCTCAATGCTTGCTAAACCTTTCTAAAACTGAGGAGGTTACACCCAGCGAGTATAACGTAGCAACCCTTTCTTGTCAGATAGTGCTCAATGTACATGCCAATGGCTGCTAATGGGGATCGAAGCGTGTGCGTTAACTAAAAGCCAAATGCTCCTGTCTGTCATTCCCCATTAGCAGCCATTGGCTTGTACATTGAGCACTATTTTTATTGTTCAACAACGCACAGAAGAAATTTCTCGCCGGCACCATCTTGGAGGTAAAAATGTTATAGTTGTTACATGCTACAACTGTTACGAGGGTCGAATGGTTGTTGCCATATAGAGCTTTGCCCCTGAAATTGGCAGATCCAACGTACCATGGGAATCCATGATATGCGAAGCACGAATGAGGAAGGTTAAGATGTCACTGTAAAATGAACACAAAGTAACGAGTTCAACGTAAATTATGCCTAAAATGACTCCCATGCCGCGATATACACGGTCGAACTTGCCATTTACCTTCTTCGTCTGTTCAAGTCACGTAATACTAAATTTCGCATATGTGCTGTTCGCGAAACGGTCGTGAGCACGCTGTGAGCTTAGCATGTAGCCAAAAGTTACATAGCACGCGTATCATGATTATCATGTCTAGACGTGTCATTTACCTTCGTCATCTATTCATGTCACCTGATACCAAATTTGGCATTTGTAGAGCTAGCGAAACAGCCGCGAGCGCGCTATTAGCGTAGCGTGTAATCATGTTTCACATCACACCCATATCATGATTATCATGTTTGGACGTGTCATTTACCTTCGTCATCTATCCACGTCACCTGATACCAAATTTGGTATATATGGAGCTAGCAAAGTGGCCATGAGCACGCTACGAGCGTAGCAGGTTATCATGTTTCAAATGACCCGCATATCAAGATTATCATGTCTAGACATGTCATTTACTTTCGTCGCCTATTCACGTCACCTGATACCAAATACGGCATTTGTAGAGCTAGCGAAACGGCCGCGAGCACGCTATTAGCGTAGCATGTAATTATGTTTCACATGACACTCATATCATGATTATCATGTTTGGACGTGTCATTTACCTTCGTCATCTATCCACGTCACCTGATACCAAATTTGGTATATATGGAGCTAGCAAAGTGGCCATGAGCACGCTACGAGCATAGCAGGTTATCATGTTTCCAATGACCCGCATATCAAGATTATCATGTCTAGACATGTCATTTACTTTCGTCGTCTATTCACGTCACCTGATACCAAATACGGCATTTGTAGAGCTAGCGAAACGGCCGCGAGCACGCTATTAGCGTAGCATGTAATTATGTTTCACATGACACTCATATCATGATTATCATGTTTGGACGTGTCATTTACCTTCGTCATCTATCCACGTCACCTGATACCAAATTTGGTATATATGGAGCTAGCAAAGTGGCCATGAGCACGCTACGAGCATAGCAGGTTATCATGTTTCCAATGACCCGCATATCAAGATTATCATGTCTAGACATGTCATTTACTTTCGTCGTCTATTCACGTCACCTGATACCAAATATGGCATTTGTAGAGCTAGCGAAACGGCCGCGAGCACGCTATTAGCGTAGCATGTAATTATGTTTTACATGACACTCATATCGTCGTTATCATGTCTAGACGTGTCATTTACCGTCGTCGTCTGTTCACCTCACGTGATACCAAATTTTGTATATGTGGAGCTAGCGAAACGGCCGTGGCACGCTATGAGCGTAGCTTGTAGGTATGTTTTACAAATAGAGATTATCATGTTAAGACATGTCATTTACCTTGGTCGTCCATTCATGACACGTAATACCCAATTTCGTATATGTGAAGCTAGGGAAACGGCCGCGAGGACGCTGTAAGCGTAGCATGTAGTCCTATTTTACGCACATCATAATTATCATGTTTAGACGTGTCATTTACATTGGTAGTCCCTTCACTTTACGCAATACCTAATTTAGTATATGTGAAGCTAGCGAAATGCCCTCGTGCACGCTATGAGCGTACATTGTAGTCATGTTTTACATGACACGCATACCATGATTATCATGTTGAGGCGTGTTATTTACCTTTGCCGTCCATTCATGTCCCCCGATACCAAATTCGGTACATGTGAAGCTAACGAAACAACCGCGAGCACACCAAGAGCGTGGCGTGAAGTCATGACTAGTCATAACATAGACACATTAAAATGCATGCTCGGACATCTACGTTAGGGCCTGTCACTTATGCTCGCTATGCAGTCATATGAAACCATACCCGTTTTGCCAAATTGCATGTGAACAAAAACACTGCCAGAGCCGCAAGATCGTAAAATGTAAATATTGACATTCGTGACATACATATCATGATTTTGATGTTATGACTAGTCATTTATGCTCGTCATACCATCATAATATGTCATACCAATTTTAGTATCAATATCACCATCGAGACGACCAGGAGAGCTAAATGTCGTAGGCGGCTAGATAGATAGATAGATAGATAGATAGATAGATAGATAGATAGATAGATAGATAGATAGATAGATAGATAGATAGATACACTCAAAGTCACCGAAGGTCGCTGAGAAATGTTTTGCATTTAAAAATACTATGAAGTTGGCAAAACGAACAGCGTTCTTGGCTCTGCGTTGGCATTGAGGTAGTGGCAAGTCACGTTCAGGTTAAGGAGGTGTGGGCTCCGGTTACTAGGGCCTAGGATGAGCACGCGCGCCCGCAGCTGTTGCTTACAGCTGCAGACGCCGAAACGTGACATGGTGGGGGCTCCGGTCGCTAGGGGCGCGTGGGCCCACAGCTGTTGCTTTGGGAGGGGGCAATGGACGGATGCTGACGGACACCTGACATAGCCTGACAAAAACATTTTTCGCATTTTTAGGTGAACAATCTGAAATTCAGCTGGTGGCTAAGTGTACAAGCAGATGACGCGCCCAGATCTGTTGTTTCTGCGAAATTTGTATGAAGTAAACTAACAGCCTTCAAATAAAAATATGCCCCCACCCACCCGAAGGGAATCGTGAGGAAAGGCGAATGCATTTCGTAGCGTGCATAACGGCGTTTCGCACGTGAGAACACAGCGTTAGAAGAATAATGTGATATTTTTTATACCGTGCAGCGAATAGCACCGTTCACCACATGGGGCGTTTTTCTGTCGCGAGAAACGTGGTATGTGTTTCCTGCTCTAGTAGCTAAGGTGCACGGCTCTATGAAGTGCTATGAAGTGAACAAAGCAAACAGCATTCTCGGCTCGGCGTTGGCGTTTCACAGCGGCGTCTGAGCATACATTTGCGGATGTTCCTGAGAGGCGCCCAGCCATCGAACGGTCGAGAGAAGAGTGCGACTGGACGGGAAAGTGGGCGCAGGGAGAAAAGAGAGGGCGCAGGGAGCCAATGGGGACGAAAATTAGATGCGTCAATAGCGCCGTCTGGATTGCGGTGGCAGTTGTCCATATATTAGAAAATTTCTATTTTACTAACAACAGAACAAGTTTTTATTATCTTCTGCACTGAAATAGCTTTTATGAACAAGTAATAACTAAAAATATTGCTTGTGTTATATATAGTTGCGTATAAGACGAAATAGAATTCAAAGCACCAGGGCGTTTGATAGGGTGGCTGGCCGTTCCCATAGCAGACGACACCGTTGTCACCGTTGTTGTTTGATTCTGCTTCATGGCTGTCCCCCGCTCGTTGGAGCAGCTCCCTGTTTCAATTTCTCTCGTTTCCATATAGTACAATGCAGTAAGCTACTTACTAGACGATCGTGATGGGTAGTTTCCGTCCAGCCGACACGCACTTTAGCGAGGGCACGTCACGCATGTAATCAACGAGCCATTCTCCTCCTCCACCACTGACGTCAACATTGAAGTCTCCCGCGACTGTAAGAGGCGCGCTTCGACACGCCTCGAAGCAATCAGTCAGCGTCTCCACCAGCAAGCGCCAAACCTGTTTCTTTGGTAGTTTAGCAGTGAGGTTCAGCGTGAGTATCGTGACATCACTGACGTGCACGGCAACGCTCTCGAAGCAGGGGCGTCTTCGAGAGGTTCCACATTGTTGTTCTAGGTCACCTCTGGATCAGCCGGCTGAACTCGGCGCTTGCATGTGGGCGCTTTGGTGGAGGGCACGCGGCTCTTTTGAGATATTGCCGACGACGGTGATGTCGAGGATTCGCCAGCGTTGGCTTGGCACTGTCGGTGCTTCCGCTCCGCTTCCTTGGCTCACGCCTCGTCGGTGTTATTCGCGCGCCGGCTCCATTACATCGAACATCATCGGCATGCTTGACTCGCACATCGTCGGTGTCGTTGGTCTTCCACTGCCGGTGCTTGCGTTTGGCTTTACTGGATCACGCCAAGTCGGTATTGCAGGCACGACGTCGCCATTCACGAACGTGATCGGCTCCGATAACTCTCGCAAAGCCAGGAATGGGAGGTTTTGACCGAATTACTTCGGCGCATGTTTCGATGAGCAAAGGAGCCTCGCTTTCCAACGTCCCCTCCTCGCAAACAAACAAACCAAAAGGGTGTTCACTCGGTGTGCGCTCAAACGTTGTGAGTGGTGCAGAGGGTTAAGCTAGAGAGTGGGGACACGCTGCGTCGCGCGGAAGGCGAGAAAGAGTGACGTCACCACGCACTGCGAGGTGAGGCGCAACCTACTTAGTACCGCCCCCCGACACCTGAGGCGAGTAGAGCGCGGTGTGGCGCGTTGGCACGGAGACACAGGCGAACAGCGTTACAAAGGCTTGTCGAAGAGCTGCTTCGCAACTAGAATTGACATCGTCATGAAGCGCTGTGCAGAAAACGATACACCAGCAGCGTCACCGTTAAATGCATCACAATTTCAGCTCATGGGCGCCCAACAGGGTTGGCACGCACCGTGATTGTTGGGTTTTTCCGGAATCGTTTGGTGAGCGTGTGGTAGCAGGGTGGTAATGCAATTTTTTTATAAGACGTTGGGTCTTTTCAATATTTTAGATCATCTACAGTTTTCAACGGTGACAATTGTAGATCCGCGTGTTTGTCCGAGGGTTACATTCCTGAAGAGTCTCATAAACTAAATTTTGCACTCAATAATGCTGAAATTGTTTTTTATAATTTGGCGAAATCATTGAGAAGAGACGAAAAATAATATGCAGCATATCCTTGGGCTACCAATGTTGTTTTCTTTGGACGTTTTTCCTCCCTCTTTTCATTGCTCTTTGGATGCAATAAGGGGCTTCAAGTTTTGCAGTGGTTGTCGGATTAAGTTATTACACTGAAAGCTTTAGCTGCCCCATCAAACACGAAAAGTAAAACTGGGCCCGAACAATACTGCTACAAAAAATGATCTCAACATAACTGCGCCGCCTCATGGCATCATCCTGACATCCCGTATTGCCAAATTTTTTGATGCCATCATGAAAGCAATGTGACGTCACTGTGACGTCAAACTGCAAATGATCGTAACGTGGCGTGGTCACATGGTTATAGGTGGGCTGATTTTAGAGCCACATTAGGTGCTAAATGCTTGAGATGTCTCTGATCACGCTGGCGCTAGGTGCAGAAATTTTTGTGGGTGGTCGATAGTATAAAAAAAAACAAGAAAACTGGTTTTGTCTTGCAGCCATCGTTGGTGAATGCATATGAGGCCATGGGAGTTGTCAGCGACAATGAATTGTTGAATTAAATAACGTAGAGCGTTTAACGAAGATTTCACGCTTCACCAAGCTTATTTGTTAATAATAATATTATGACATGTCTAGCATTGCGCCCATGACGCGTTTATTGAAAAAATAACGGAGGCAAAGTGATCAGTGCACCCAAACAGAGCAATCGTGAGCATCAACAACTGCCTTGAAAGAGATACATGATGAGATCATAGCTGATACACCTGCTTGATAGAAACTGTTGTCGTTCTTAGACCTTGAAAGATTTGTCAGTTTTCACGGGTATCAAAGCAATAGTGTCACACAGTTTCCTAATTTGACTTTTCTTCTTAACATCTCGGATTAAAACCGTATATTTTCATAATTCTCATTGACTCCACATTGTGTCTATATCTCACGAGAAGGCTGACAACGATTTACAAACTTTTGCAATCAGCGCCACACTTCCTTGACTAAACCGACCGCATAGTAAGATTTTCATCGCCATCTATCTATAAAGGAAATGAAGCCTTGTGACTGCTCATAAGGAGTGACCGATAAATTTCTTCTTCACTCGGGATTGGCATAGTGTAGAACTCAAAAGACTCAGATTTCGGTGGTGTTGAAAGGCTCGTCAACAGGATCCGAAACGCGCTGCGAAAGGTGGCACACTTTTCCTGCGCGTGACCAATCTTTTTGTGCGCAGTGGCGTCAACTCGGAGACCGGCGACGGGACGCAACACGCAGCTTGTCGATTAGTCTAAACCAGGTCTCAACAAACAGTAACGAAGTCAACGTCACCGATTGCCGAGTTGACGTCACTGTGCGTTGTAAATGGTCGACGTCGATGACAGGTATGGTGGGTATCTTAAGGGTAGCAGGCTCCCGGCAATCGTTCACACAGCCGATTCCTGCCAGGGAGGAGACGCGTTCTTAGAGAGAGGACGAAGGTTTCTTTACGTGGTAGTTGAAGGATGAAACTGTGCAGAGATTCAGTAGAGATTCAGCTATGTACACTGATTCAGCTCAGCTTCAGCTGAGATTTCAGGCTTATTTACAAAAAAGGTCTTCAGCTTTAATAGCTTGTCGTCTCCATAGTGGTGGTTTGAAAGAGGTGGTGACCACTCTTGCCACAAAGCAGGGGACGAAGTCTCAGTGGTCCACCCATCGGAAAGGGTGCAGAAATGGGGCTATACTTGTGACAAGAAGAACGTGGGTGAAAATGTCCAATGGTTATCACGAGCGCACCAAACAAAGACGCACCAGGTCCATGCCTTCAATATATTTCAAAGCGAGGAGGTAGGGCCTGGTGCAGGGGGAAATATGTGCAGCTCCGGGGAGATGGCCACTGATACGAACGTCAGCAATGGTCCAAGGCTGCGTTCTTCTGTGTTCCGGAACTTTCTCGAACATAGCTGTCCAAGTGCTCGTTTCCCGAGGATGGCCACAGCGATGCCTTCCCACGCTTCCGAACTGTCGGCGCTTTTGTGGCAACCTCGCGTACTAGGCGACAGAAGCCAAGTCGAGAAGTAGACTCCATGAGAACCGCCACAGCGGTGCCGTCTCATGCTGTTCAAACCCGATTCAACAAGGGGTGGTTTGCAAAGCTTACGTCGAGTTCCGCGTAACCCGACAACAGCGGACTGCCCCGCCCACCTGCAGGACAGCGTCATGCTTTTCGCTTCTGAGGCGCCGATGGGGTTGAAAGCATTCTTGCAGTCCGGCTTACGCACAATGACATCTGCTGAGACGAACTGGTGGGCCAAACGTAACGGCTTCTTCGCTGCCCGGAAAATTTCGGCTTGCCAGCGCTCCAAACCGCTGGGCACGAAGAGGATGGCTGGCGACGAGGACGATAGCCTGGCCAGAACCATCCCGCTGCAAACTCGCAACCAACTCCCAAACCACCTCACAACATTTAACAACAGCAAAACGAATCCCACAACCCAACGCCATGCGATAGTCAAGCACCTTGAACTCGTCTAATACCCTCCAGGCTTCTCAACAAACGCATACAAAATAAAATTGTACACTCGCAAGTTTTGACACAATTTCGTGCCACCAAAGTTACAACAAATATGAATATGAAGATGCTTACTGAAGATGAAACAATTTGCTGTGCAGAAAAAGCAGACAAATACAATTACGATTTGGCCTCAGATAACAATAAACAACCTCTTTCAAAACTCTCATTTTACTACCATCCGCACTATTAGGTTGATTATAACATCTGCTAACTCAATTACTAACTTCATGAAACAGAAGAAACTTCATGGTCTTCACACGAATGTTGCCTGAACCTACACAAGGTATTTGTGCGCGTTCCCTACTCTCTCAGAACATACATTTAAAATGCAGTCATGAGTACGTACTTGTAGGACACCCTGGCGCCAACGAAAACTCTCTCACGACAAATCGAACTGCATTTTATAACTCTTCGAAATGTATCCCTAACCTCAAGATCTGCTAAATGGCAACCCTCAGCTCAAGCTCTTCACATGATCTCTAAGCACTCACTAAAATGACAAAAAGCAATATATTTTGTATACGAACACGCTCATTTGCTGAATGTAGCCTCATGTAAGCCCTTTTTTTAATGAACGCACAGCACTTTGCTCACATTCTCGCACATCATGCTTTCATCCAAAGAGTGCCAGCACACTAACACACACCTAGCCGTTGGCCTTATCACAACCTAAGCACCACTAAAGACGCATCTGAACCTATATATTCACAAAGAACAACACGCATCAAAAATAATGCTAGATGCCGTACACGTCAAGAGCACCTAACAAAACTTGCGTAAGTTTTGCGCTAAAAACCCTGTAGCAAAGATTTTTGAACATGATCATTTTGAATATCTTCTGCAGAGTCATTCTAAAATGCTCATTTACTCTCTTAAGACAGTCTGACCTTTGCGCTACACCAAAAGGGCACGAAGCTCTCCAGCTTCGGCTCCACTCGACAACGCAACCACGCTTTCAAAACTAGCAGGCGTACCAAATCTTCATTTACGACTTACGTGCTTTTTTCACAAAAAAAACTTTATTTCACGCAGTCAGTTCATCGATGTGGGTCACTCCTATAACATAACAACCTAACTCAAAACAATTACAATGCTTAAAAAAACAGAACTCAAAAAAAGTATACAAGCAAACTAGCTGTGGAGATGACACATGAATACTACTTGAAAACAAAAAAATAAGCCAAAACATGCTTAAAAAATCACGCGTCACATTCACCAGCTCACAGCTGTCCCTAATATTATAGGCCCATGGCCGAGCACCTCCAATGCGTTAGACTCCACAAAAGTGCTACTGACGTTCTTACGAGCCACAGGCTTGAACGAAACGTTGTAAATAGTGCAGTGCGTGAGTGACTTTATGTGTTATGTGACTGTTATGCGTGTATGTAACTGCATGTGTTGTGTGTTTATCATTGTATATATCCCTGTCATCACCCGGCATCTGGAGTAGCCTGTCAGGTGAAAAACCAGGCAAACCTCTGCAGCTCTCTCTCTCTCTCTCCCTCATTATTCAATCGTACATGCATCGGTCGCAGTACTAGCGGATTTGGAAAACGCCTGAGACTACAACGTCCACTAGCTACCAGCTGAACTGCGCAATCACGCCTCGTTCGAGATTTCGGCCTGGTTCGGCCAGCCTGGCGAAGGGGATCCGAGCAACACGTGTGAAATAGTGGCCATTCCTTTATTGGGCTTGCACCCGCGTGAAGCTTAGCTACTATGACTTTTCTTCTAGAACCACGGTGACCCTCCTGACTTCACAAAGCTTAAAATCTCCGGAGTGCTTTTCGTCGCAAGGATGCGTGCTGGGGTCTACCGCTTTGCTGCTTACACCTCACTTCACGCCACCAAGGTCTCTTCGTTAAACTGGCCGATAACCTACCCTCCTTTTGTTCGTCCGGCTGATTGCTACCTCTTTCATGCCTTCGCTTGGTCACGCGCGTACTCTTTTACAGAGACGTTTGCGACCGACCTTTCCCTCAATACTAGGAAGTTCGCCTCGGTTTGTGTCATCGCTGGAATTACAACACAAGGGCACTTCTACCAGCCTTTTACACCACTTCAGAACTCCAATGTTTTTGCACAGTTGCAATATCGGGCCGATTCACCTGTGCTAAACCTGCACTCGCGCGCACCCTCAAACGTGCTGTGGCTAGACCCGGAAGACTTGCTCTTCCACGTGATTGCATTCCCGCTTTCTTTTTACTTTTAGTCCGGTGGTTCAGACGTATGCGAGCCGACTGTGATGCCGATGCAGAACTCCTAGTCTCACTAGTTAGCCTGAAACATTTGGAGTCTCTCTTTACACGCGTAGTGTATCTTGTCTCGCTCGTGGCTCTCCGGCTTCTCTTGCGTCTGCGCCGCTTCTTGCGGCTCGTTTCCGAGCCTCCCGATCGTATCTTAGGCTCACCAAATCTCTCACAAATTTCGTCAGCTGTCTCACCCGTGCGGTCTAAATGTTTCTTGCAAAAACTCATGTCCTTCGCACTCTTGACTGGTGGACAGCTTAACGCGCTTATGAACAGTGCCGCTGTTATCCTTCGAACAATTTCGCTCGCACTATTGGCAACTGACTACAACTACATTTACACGGACTACAAACCGAGAATCCCACTAATGTCTCTGACTCTGGGACCTCCGGCTGTATATCCAAGATTTTGTAACTTTTTTGGAAATAATAAACTTGAAACTTGAAGCTTGAAACATTTTTTCCCTACTCTCTGCATTCGCGGTTTCTTCTGAGCTCCCTCAAGTGTTCTCGACTACTTAGACCTCGTTTCCAAGATCCACCGTCGCGACAACCACAGTTAAGCTTCATGCCAGATTTTCCACAGCTATTCTAGCTGTTTCACCAGCACTCAATTGGCACAGCACCTCGTCGCACTCGCTCTGGCCTTCAGCCGTCTCCCTCAGTAGAGCAGCATCATTGGTTCATCTTCGAACCTGCTGCTGGCTTTAGACGTGCTAGACGGCTCTCAACTGCACTACACTTATTTTTTCATCGCACTCCTCATGCGCTACACTTACGGATGGCTGAATCTCCCGCCTCATTGCCTCCACTTTCTGTTCTGATAGTCCAATCTCTAGGCCGAGCACTCGCTCACGCTCTTCAACTCACTCCCGTTTTTCTCTTCCTCATTTTCGCTTACTATCCGCCTTGGTGCTATAAGAGACACGCGGACCTCTCTCAGGCTTGGTTTTACTACCAGCACACCGTCGCGCGTTCTTCACGGGAGCGTTCGTGAGCTTGTACTCCATTCGCTTTCCCTCAACTCTGATGCCGAAGCACCGCAGTACAGGTGCCCCAGCTACATCGTTTTTATTGAACACCTCTTCGGAAAGGTACCTTATCCTACCCATTAAGTCACACGGAAGAACACTCAATATTGCCATAGACCAATAGTCTTCGTCGAGCTCTGTGCAAACCTTCTCGTAAGAGGTTAGATAACACTCTGTATTTTCGCCCTCTTCGAATGCATAGATTCACGAACTTATTTGACACAATCTAAGATACTTTATTGATCTTCTTGTCTCTTCCTGTTCTACTTCCAGGTTCTCCTTCAACTGCTCTCTCTTTTTCTCTCGTTCCATTCTTTCTTTTTCTTCTTTTTCTCGCTTCTTATTTTGTTGCTTCAACCGTTTGAAAGCTTTTAATGCGTATGGAGTATCCTCCTCACTAGTATTTGCAAAAACAGTTGTAAGATTTGTGACCTGCCCATTTTTTTCTCAACCTCAATACCGAGGCCTTCGAAAATATACAAAAGACCATCTTTTAGCAGTGTCTTAACCTCCATGATTGCTGTATTACTTTGGTCCCGCATCTCACACAAAATAAGTTATTCCTCTAACTCACAAATACGTGATCTACCTAGCTTACACATAATCCAGCTTCTCAACAACTCACACTCACAAAATGAAGCCTGGAAAATCAAAGCAAAGACGAAGTACTCACCGCAACACAGCACCATGTCGTGAGGCCCATCCCACCGCTGCCAACCAGTTGTAAAGGGGTACGAGGTCGATGGCACATATGGCGGGTATCTTTAGTGTAGAAGGCTCCCCACAGTCATCCACACAGCCGATTCTTGCCAGTGAAGAGGCGCGTTGTTAGAGAGAGAACGAAGGTTTATTTACATGATAGTTGAAAGGTGGAACTGTACAGCAATTCAGCAGAGATTCTGCTATGTACAAAGATTCAGCTTAGATTCTGCTGAGATTTCGGGCTTATATACACAAAGTCATGGCTTTTATAGTCCGTCGTCTTCTTACACGGAGGTCTGAAGGAGGCGGTGACCACTCTTGCCGCAAATCAGGTGACAAAGTCTCAGTGGTCCACCATCCGGAAAGGATGCAGAAATGGGGCCACTCTTGAGAAGAAGAACGTAGGCGAAAATGTCCAGCGGTTATCACGAGCACACCAAAAAAAGCCGCACCCAGTCAACGCCTTTCAGACATTGCAGGGCGAGGAGGTAGGGCCTGGTGGAAGGGGAAAGATGTGCTGCTCCGGGGAGATAGCCACTGGCACGAACGTCAGCAGTGGTCGAAGGCTGCGTTCTGCTGTGTTCCGGAACTTTCTAGAACACAGCTGTCCACGCGCTTGTTTCCCAAGGACGCCCACAGCGGCGCCTTCCCACATTTCCGAACTGTCGGTGCTTATGTGGCGACCTCGCGTACTACGCGACATAAGCCGAGTTGAGAGGTAGACTCCATGAGAACTGTCTACAATGGCGCCGTCTGACGCTGTTCAAACGCGATTGAACAATGGGTTGTTCGCAAAGCTTCCGTCGAGTTTTACGTAACCCTACCACAGCAGACTGTCTGGCCCACCTGCGGGACAGCGTCGTGCTTTTCGCTTCTGGGGCGCCGATGGGGTTGAAAGCATTCTCGCAGACCAGCTTACGCACAATTTGCTGAGACGAAGTGCCGGGTCAAACGTAACAGCGTGGAATAAGGTTGGTCAGGCGTGCGAATGATGCGCGAGCTTTTCCTGCACGTCTGGGACCCTCTTGACTGAATCTTTAATGAACCCCAGGTGGTCGAACCATTCCAGGGCCCTCCCCTACGATGTCTCTTGCTATCATATGGCGGTTTTGGGACGTTAAGCCCCACATATGAATGAATGATTCAATCAATCAATTAATCAATCAAGACTCAAAAGATACTTTAAAATAGCATTGACACAACAAGCTAGCAGCTTGTCGTATTTTTTTGAAATGGTAGCGCCAAAACATTGGGAAATGGTAGGACGGTAGAGACAAAAAGCGCTGTTTGTCTTTACTGTCCTTCCTCTTCCATGTGTTTTTGCGCTACCCTTTCGAAATGAGTACTATGAGCCAGCTAGCTCAAACCAAAGCACTTCTTTTTGTTTTAGTGACGTTCAAACTGTCTTGGGTCACGACTTGCAACTCAGGCTGGCAGGACGTTGAACATACGAGCACTGTGATTACGTTTAATGAATGGCTCGTCTCTTGGCAACAATACAGTGTCAGTATTTATCGCAAAATGGTCCACATGAATGCCGAATGAATAGTCGAAACGCCTCACACACACACACACACACACACACACACACACACACACACACACACACACACACACACACACACACACACACACACACACACACACACACACACACACGCACACACGCGCACACGCGCACACACACACACACACACTCACACACACACACACACACACACACGGTAGATTGATAGAAAGTGAGGAATAGATACAAATAAATTACACGGAAGTTAACGGGTAAAAGAACCAGTTTGTTACTCTCTACATGTGGCTTCGGCACTCGTTGGGTTCAACCGATCTGTCCAAACGATTCTGATGGGAATTCTCTGCATGTGTATGAAAATGTATTTGTTCTATTTGTTCAATAACTTTCTATCTATCTCTTTTCATTCTATTTTCAATCCCTATTAACACGATAGAGAAATATAATGAAGGTAAGGGGCTAAAAGGGCTTCTTTGAAAATTGGAATCGCACTTTATAGACACACACGTAGAGTGGGGGGGGGGTGGCGTAAAAGCCTGCACAAAAGGCTAGACCATGCAATGTGCGCAGGAAAAAGAAAATGTTCATGATAGTAAACTTCAGTTCTATGTTTACGTTTACACGAGAATGGTCACACTGGAGAAACTACAAGATTATAAGGAAAACGTCAACCAAAATATAAGGCCAGTAAAAAGCATAGCAACGAAGACTGTAGTATAAAGGAGCACAATTCAGTTCAACTAGTCGAAGCCTTTTTTTCTCAGCCGCATCACGATGTCGCCCGATATCTTAAAGTGCGCGCACCTGGACAGAACAAATTAGAAAGCTTCATTATTCTTTAGGAAAGAATATATACAAGACTTGAATTTACCAATAAATACGTCGATCGACTTGTTCTCGGCGCTAGGACTACATAACACGACCGCACAGCTGATAGAAGCCCACACAGTGGCACAGTATACCAAGTTACCCGAAGACCCACAGGGAGACATATATCCGACACAACTGCGGTTACGTATGAGGTACAACATAAAGTAAAAATTGATATTCTACGGGATCTCAAGGGACATATTATAGCCCCTCCACTCTATTACCTAGAAATAAGCATACTGAGCATCACGAAGAAAGACGGAGAGGACGAATATACAATATAAGAGAATCAGCAATGCTCGGGTTGTGGTCTCTGTATATTCAGACAAATGCGAGAATAGCCTAAACATTGCGATAGTAGCAACGAATAGTAAAATGGGCTCCAATGTCAGTGGAACTGTACGTACAGGAACATCAGAAGTGGGGATTAAGGTGGCTAAAGCTCTAGCCTCTACCAAAGCCTAGGTCTTAATCAGCGACTTCGAAACCGCTGATAAAAATTAAGGTAAGATGGAAATATTGCCAGAAGTGCTAAAAATTCTTGCCAATTTTTGCTAGTAGTGTGTATTTCATAATTTATAGACGCTTGCTCAGTCCTTTCTTCGTGGTAATGAAATAGCACATGATCTCGCTCGAGAACAGGCGGGGCAAAGAGGTTTAGGGTGAAGCTCGTGGACGGAGAGATACCGAACGGCTAGTAAGAGGAAAGTACAAAACACTACAAGCCAAGAAGGGCCCACTTTCATTGGTACACACCTCGATAAGAAAGCAGCAGGTGGCAGCATGGCACTTCTTACTGACAAACACGTACTCGAATCCAAACGCGTATCATTACTACTGCCCGTAGTTGTAAAATAGAAAAAAAATGTTGGTTTTGCCAAGAAAGGGCGGGCCTGAATCGTATGGTGTGGGCTTGCGCCAGATCCACAGGAAAAAATAGAAAACACATCAATACAAAACAGTGGGAAGCCGCACTGCTGAGCCCGGATTCAGAAGTTGAACTCCAAGTCCTTCGGTAAGCCGATGGTGCCACCAGATCAAAGACTAGTAGCTGCTACCTGGGTAAAGCAGCCAATGGTTCCCAATCTTCCCGGTATAAGTAAAATTTGTTATTTCCTCAACCTGACAACAGTGTATGGGTGAAAAATAGTGTCGATAAGCCTAATAAATGTTCCAAAAGGAAAGTGGTAAGGCATAGACATCTCTATGCAACCATAATGACCCTTCAGTCTAAAGCTTCTATGGGGCACAGAAACAGGCGTGAGTAAAGTAAAAACATAGTATAATGTATTGATTGGTGAATTAACGGCCAATGTAGCAAAAAAAGCAGCCTGGGACACAGCAATGGGAGAATAGGACATCAGTTCTCAAGATACCACAGTGATTATAGCTTGCAGAACGCAATAATTCATGGACGCTGAGTACTTACCAAGGATGGTTGAACCGCAAGTGGATTTGAAGGAGCCCTAACAGGAAAACTAATAAAGAAATAGAATTTATACATTGCACGCATGTTGACATCGTGCGAAGTGTGGAAGTGGTTGGCGGGATTATAGTATGGTAAGGTATGGATGGACTTCACCTAGCCTTGAGAGAGGCATGACAGAAACTCATGCGCAAGTTGGTAATAATTGAGTTATTGCTGAAAGAAAAAGTGGTGAAATGAATAATCTCGCTCCAGAGCTGATATTCGGCTTCAACCGAGAAAACCATCGACTGTAGTGTCGACGCAACGAAAAAGAATTTGACAGGTATATTTGTGCAGTGTGCAGTGGTAGCCGTAAGTACTGTTATTTCTCAGGGCAATGAAAAAGTCTCCGAGATCCTAAAAACTTTATTAACATGCATCAAAGCATGTAAGCATCAAACACGTCGAAAAGGAACATACAGAGGCTTTGAAATTATTTAATAAACGTATGATACCCGCCCTAAAGAGGTAAAATTAGGAAATAATGAACATGCTCTAAAGACCTTGCGAATCAAATAAGCGGTGAACAGAAAACTGGGTAGAGACAAAAACCACGAAAAGGCATTGAGGGGCAAGCAACGCAATGTGACTACTAATATAGATGGAATAGTTAAAGCAGCTAGAGAAATTGACTCAGGTCTGTCTACAAAGATTCAAAACAGTGAGGACGACTACATGTCAGTAGTAGACTCTATGAATCAGGCGTCCCAACAATAATGACAAGAAAAACAAAACAAGTCCCCGGAAGAAATTTGAAGGGGCAAAACCACTGGTGAGGGTCAGATAACATTATATCTGTTGAAACACGCTGAAAAGGTTGTGTTGAAGAAACTGGCCACGATGTATCTAAAGTGCCTCTTGACGGTGCGGGGACAAGAATTTTGGAAAAATGCCAACATAATCTTAACCCATAACAAAGCAAATGTCAAGGATATTAAAAACCTCAAGCCGGTCAGCTAACTGTCCATTGTTTAAAAGCTAGCTTCAAAGATAATAGCTAATTAAATTTAGAAGCTTTGAGCTTTTTAACTTATCTCACTGAACAGGAAATGCAGACTGGGTGAGTTGGTGATAAAATTATTTCTTTAGCACAACTAGGTTTCGGAGTGAAGAAAAGATGCTACGGTCAAGAAGGAAAGACGTAGACTTCAGTATGAGTGCTATAAACTTCGAAACTTTTGTATATTGCGTGACGCTACAGCGCATTCTGCAGCCTACTTTGCTGCACACGAGATACCGCACAAATGACAATACAGTGAGTGTGTGGCGAAGCACACATTACCAAAAAAATGTAGCTTTGTTCTGATATCAAATTAACAATTACTTGACAGCGCACACCAGTAGATCAAGTTATTGCACTAACATTCTGGTCGTATAGAAATGTAGATAATATAACTAACTGCCTATGTACTGTCAACAGCAAAAGTTTGCGCGATCTGCAGTGTGTGGCGGAGTGGCCGAAAACTGCATTGCTGCGTCACCTATCGTATCATGGATCATTATCTTGAGGCCATCAGCCAGGGCTTTCGAGATTAGATCCAGCCACGGCACGTTGCCTAATCACCGAGGCCCCGTACGATAGTAGCCTTGACATCACGCCGTGGCGAGGTAAACGGCGCAGAAATGCAATGAGAGAGAGTGGGAGGGGACGCGCATGCGCCGCAGGGGTGGTTATGCCACATGCCCATCGGAGTGAACTCGATCGTAAAATGCCTGACATCTAAAAAAGAAATTGTGCACTGGGCGTTTGTATGCTATACTTGCACTAGGCATTCTACAGGAAAGCGTAAAACGGCAATTTTACACGCTAAGATCTGCTTTCCCTTGCGACCTGCTTAAGGTGAATATCGAAAACTGAAGTTAAGTTGATAACTGAGAAGCTGACGTGAAAGGATCCAGATTATGCTTTATCTTGACAGAGACTAGCTGACAGCTCATACTTAATAAATGCTGCGCTCTCAACGTTCAAGTCACAATCAGCTAGAAAAACTACTTCCTTTGTTGGAGTGACCATATTCTCTTACTCCAGCGTTTTGTAGAATTTCCCCTGATCAGATTATTCATAAGTTAAGTGCTAACCTCCCTTAATGCAACTGTGCAATTCGCTGTTATCGCACTCATTGCTTTGCTCTTGTGACGAAATTGTCTTTTTTTTTCAGCTTGCGGAGATCCGAATGAAAAAGAAGTCTACTGTAACATCATAGGAAGGCCGTTTCCTAGACTGTGCCCGCAACTTTCAAGAACTTGCAAGCACATTGCAGAGAAAATTTGCATATGCAAAAAGGGATATTATAGACGGCGATTCTGGCATCCGTGCGTCCCATACGAGCAATGTCGTAAGAACCTTTTCCGCCTTTCTGTAAGCCTACATTGAAGGTAGAATCACTCCGTAATCCGTCATTTTCGTAAAACAGTAAATTATTTTGCCGCATGGCATGGAATGCCATCAGTTATAATAGAATACACAGGTTCACGAAGTACAACACGTAATAATTACATTAATGAGGCCACACAGTCGACAAAACGAACTGCGTATGTATTTCACAGCATGAAAATCAATGTACAACACAGAAGAGTTTTGTATAGTCTGCACGAAAGAAAAAAATTGTCCACGGGGCTGGTTTTTTTTGCTTTCTGCACAACAAATAAAACAGAGAGACAGTTAGGGCAAGAAAAGCATAGCGCAAATTATGAACACGAGAGTCTTGATAATGTCCACAATGGTTACGGTGGCATGTTACCGTCACGGATATGACGTTCAGAACATACACTAACCCATGGAAAGAAACTAACTAGAAGCAATAGATACAGCGCAAGGAATCAAACCTACAGTCCCTCGCTGTACAGCTGACAGCATTAATGTACTGTGCAACCAACCAAGCTTGAGTTTTTCAGCTACTAAGGGTAAGCTGTTTATGTACAGCATTTGCCGCTCACGGTTTTCAAAGATCGGTGGCTTCAGCATGTTCTTATCAATAGAGAGATGTTTTCCTTCAATACAAAAGCTAAGTCGCACAAAAATCAAGGCAGGTGGCCCCGTGCGTTGTGATGCACGCCCGTTCAGCAGAGCTTGCTCGCTCGTGCATGCGTGCTTATCTCGTGTATTTCTTGTGTTTTCTTTCAAGTGTTTGTGTTTCTTGTGTTTTCTTCGCAACTGTGCGTTGAACGTAAAGAGAGCACGCAGGTCATTTCGCTTATTTTGCAATAGGAGCGTGCTGCTCCCACACAAAGAAGTAACAATTGTGACAGCGGCAAGATAGGTAGAATGAACAAAGCAAGTACATCAAACATGCTGGTCGACGTTAGAATAGGAGAGCCTATCTTTGTCAAAGGTGTTTTGTCATTCTTGGCGGGTTTTTATTGGAGGTAGTACTGACGCCATGTTCTGTGGGGGTGCGTGTCCTCTGCTGGTAATCACACTCTGGAGGCAGTTAGCGAAACAGCTTTAATTGGTACACAGTAGGCGAAAGAAAGAAAATATCTATTAAGCAGACTAGTGTAACGCTTGCCTCATTTTTCGCATGGTTGCAGTGATGCCCAGGAATCTTTTCTTGGAGGTAAGTGGACCCGTAAAAAAGAGGGAATAAAAAAAGGCAAACAAAAAGTTAGCAGCCGATGCGCGAAGGAAGTGCTGATTATGGAGCGAAGCTGTTGGCTGAATATGAATTGTTCAATAACTGATAATGATGGTGCCAGTTGGCCGCAGGGACGTGTCAATGAATGCCGGTCTAAAATAAATCACCGGTTACATTGATCGCTCTTCTCCTTGAACTGTACAGCACTCGTGCTTTGATTGTGTAGCTTCCCTATGTGCAGCGTGTCCTATCATGCAGAAAGAGGGACGCGCATTGCGTACCACTATGGCTGATCCCGTCTACACGGTCACTCAAGCGCACCGAGCAAAATTTATAAAGTGATAGGCGGACCTGTGCGACGACGCACGGACGGAAGCATGGACGGATGGACAGACAAAAGAACAGATGCATAGATTGACGGATGACAGATGCAGGGAGTAGTGGATGGACAGAGAATTATATATTTCAAAACCATATGTGCGCTATGAGCATGCCAGGCGAGGTATATGCAACACCTGTGTTTTAGTCCGATGAGAGGCTACGAAAATGATGACGTCAACGGACCTCACGAGAGCCTAGAAAGCTCTGCTCCCACAAAGCAGCAAGGCAGGGAAGCTTCAAGAAAGCGGTGGCTACCACAGACATGAATGAAGGTGATGCCACTGCATTGCCAGCCATTGTAGTGAGCCAAATGCATAGCCAGTGACACTAGGTCAGGAAAGAAAGAAGTGGGCACGCTGGTAATTCCGACAGGGAGTTTAGAGGGACCATGAAACGGTTTTGACAATTTGTTACAAACACATTGGGCTGGTAGACAGAGTCGCAAGGATAATTTAGAGACTGATTGGAGCTTTCTGCGTAAACTGTGTAATTTATTACAATGCTTTAAAGCTGCGAATCGCTCAAGATCACTGCGACTCGGCCAAACGCGTTTTCAACCGCCCATACACCAAGCGACACGCTCTGCCCCACTGATGGCATCGTTTCCAGCTTATCTGATTGGCTGTAGAGAACGCTCCGCGCAGACTGCCGGTATCGGATTGGCGGCGGAATTTACGCATATGGGGAATCACGCAACAACGTGGCGCAGGCACCGTAAAGGCAGAGCTTAGCCCTGAGTGCTCGAAGGAAGAGTTGAAAGCAGTAGAGGTTGAAAGGCGGAGATTAGGAGGAGGGTACTTATTTAGTACTCCATGCTCCGTTATTATTAGATGTTTCGATTGAATTCTGGTACCAACGATTTGCTCCAGTGGTGGTCTAATCAAAAACCAAATGGTAAAAATCCTTTAAAACCAACGCTGGGTAGCCTCCACGGATGTTGCACACACCCCCTGGAAGCCGCGTCACAAGCCCAACGCCAGTTAACACCCCTGCGCATCGGGCCATCCGTATGATCAGGGCACTTGCACTTCAAGTCGGCGTTCGCAGCACCTCAACTGGCATAACCAATACTTCTGTGCAAGCTAAGCACACCGGCATGGAAAGCACAGTGATGTACCGCTAGATGCTTTAGAGGCCACAGGTTCATACTCCGTTTCATGACATTGAGCTCGAAGATATCGAAGATTGGTTGGTTGACCTCGAGCGTGTGGCGGTCTAGAATAGATGGGATGACGCAGCCAAGCTGCTGCGCATGTATTTCTACTTGTAGGACGGAACACTTGATTTGTGGGGTTTAACGTCCCAAAACCACCATTTGATTATGAGAGACGCCGTAGTGGAGGGCTCCTGAAATTTTGACCACCTGGGGTTCTTTAACGTGCTCCCAAATCTGAGTACACGGGCCTACAACATTTCCGCCTCCATCGGAAATGCAGCCGCCGCAGCCGGGAATCGAACCCGCGACCTGTGGGTCAGCAGCCGAGTACCTTAGACACTAGACCACCGCGGCGGGGCAGGACGGAACACTTACATGGTACCAAAACCGCAAGGAACAACTTACTTCTTTTCGCGAAATCCGCCATCGGCTAATGAACACGTACACCAGCACCCACTTCGACGAATGAGCAGAAAGAGCGATCCATGCCAGCGTTCAGATGCCTAAGGAAGCTGTGACGACCTATGTTGTAGACATGACACGCCTGTTCAGATGACCTAATCGAAGAATGACAGAGGCAAAGAATTTATATCACCTTATGCCAGGAGTACAAGAGCAGCTCTTTGTCGGTATTGTTCAGAGCCCTCCGAAGACTGTCACTGAGTTCTTATCCGAGGCTGCCACAAAGGAAACGTTGCTTCAGCACTGATCCACTCAGTATGAGCGGCAAATGAACAACGAGTCCACTAGTGATATTTCTATGGCTATGGGTAGCAACACATCACTGTAAACAGAAATAAGCCGAGATGGGAGTAAATGACCTTGTCCTCTAGCGCATGCCCCGATGGGAGTTTTATAAACACCGTTCTGAGGGAGTAAAAAATTTACTCCCCATCAGTAGGGGGTTTTTGCATGGTGCCAGGGGGGTTTTTACTTACATCCATTGGGGAACATTTACAGGTCAGTATGGGAGTAAATTTTTTGCATCGACCGAGAAAAAAATTACGTCTGCAGCCGTACTATGCGCAAGCATAACTTTCATTACATTACATTTATTGCGCAAACAATGATTACAGTACACAAACATTATCACAGCGTTCACGTTATATCTCAACACTAGCACTCACCACAGCTTGCCACACGCAGTACACACTTACCATATAGTCACCGGGTATATATCGGCACCACATTCTGACCTCCCATGTAGCCCTAGTGATAGCCTTTTTTCGCTAATAATTAGGCAATATATAAGCACGCCGTAAGTATGAACTTGCGGTGGTCCAATGTAAGCACTTCAACACACATGCCTTTTATCCTAAGCCTGCCTAATATTGAATATTTTTCTACTATAGCGAAAAAATTTTACCAGTTGACGCTCTGTCGTACGGGCTAAATTTGCATTAGCAGTACTATTTGTGGACCCGTAAATTGCACTGAATCATACAGAGAGTGCGCGCGGCCTTGAAAAAACACATTAACGAGGCACATTTAGCAGCTCCAGCGATGAACCGAGGAAGACCGCCGCTACCACGTTCGACGACTAGGCCTCACTCACGAGTAACGCACGGTGATTTGATGAATGAGAGCTGGCGATCACAAAATGCTTGCTGATATGCAGTTTACGTCTCGTTGTTTTTTCCATGCACAGAAATAGGTGTCCGCTTTCCACGCAGTTTAAGCTACGGAGCGATAGACTTAAACGAATGAGACGGTTCGCAGTCGCTGTTCCCGTTGCTCGCAGAGCTCGCCACGGCGGCCGGTGCGCAGTGCGAGCTCGATACGATGCCGGCTTGATACCAACGCTATAGCGAGGCCTTCCTACCGCTTAGATGTTGCAGCCGGTGAAATACCGGTGACACTCCGAGAACTCACCGTCGGCAGAGACGGGGCGAGCGCGTCGCCGACACAACTCTCACACCGGTTGCTGACCAGCCTTCTGTGGTCGAGCGAAACCTACTTCGAACCGCTTCGAAGTTTTACGCTGCAATCGCTGACGATCGTACTCCGCCTCGTTCGGTGCTCGCTTTGTAGTTAGTCATTTGACAGCTGCGGTCGCAAGGCGCAGAAGACTGTTATTCATCCCGGCAGCCTTTATTTTTTGCGAAACACATTGTTTGCCTCACCGGGGGTCGGTGCTTGCTCGTAGCGCTTGCCACGGCGGCCGGCACGCAGTGCGAGCTCGATGCGATGCCGGCTTGATACCGACGGCATAGCGAGGCCTCCTTTCCACTTAGATGTTCCAGCCGGTGAAATACTGGTGACACTTTGAGAATCCATCATCGGCGGAGATGGTGGGAGTGCGTCGCCGGCGCAACTCTCAGACCAGTTGCCGGCCAGCCTGCCGTAGTCGAGCGAAGCCTACTTCAGACCGCTTCAAAGTTTTTGACGGTGAAACTCCAGGAGCAGCCGCTGACGATCGTAACAGCTTACATTAGCTGCCACTATTTATTTTTCGAAGCTTTTTGTTACTCGGCACTTTGAAGCGCGGCATTCACGGCGTTTCGTTGAGGAATCGGACCGATGTGCAGCGTGGTTTAACAGTGCGAAATATATTGAGATGTTCACAGTAAATACTAACCGGTCGTTGCAATTCTTCGCTGCATTTATCATTTCGTTGCCTGTTGACAAATGCTCACACGGTTAGGCACACAAGGCACCTGTGTTTCACACCGACGTGCAAACATATGCCCGTACATACACACACACGCACACACACACTCTCAGACACACGCACGTCACGCCAAAAGAGGGTTTTTAAAGCTCCCTTAGGGAGTTTGTAACTACGTGACCTGAAACTCCCTGGGGAAATTAACAAGGTCATGTCATTCATAAACTCTGTCATTAAGCTGGTGGCGTTTTACGACGACATGGGCCGAGTTCACTCCCTACCAGGGAGTAAATAATTGGGACAGGGGAGTTTTGTGGGCTCATGTGCAGAAGAAACTCCCATCTCGGCTAACTTTTGCTTACAGTGCAGGGCGCCTGTAAGAACTCATTCGCTATATAGTACGCGAATCGTTGAAAAGCGCTTCCGACCATTCCCTGCTTACGGTAGGCTCCATAGCAAGTGCCGTAAAAGACAATATACACCAGGTGTTTCGCGCCTCTTTTTGTCGTGACAACACTACGGTGCCGACCCAACACCACCATGCCACCTACGCGGAAGCCTTTAGGCGCCTTACATCTCTACTATTTTTGCGTACACCACCACGAGCTTCCATACAGCCGGTGCAGCCGCCACAGTACACCGCTCAGGTTATGCGTTATTCGAAGCATCCAGCGTATTCTCTCTACAGTGGACACACACACCCTCGGAAGTCGTATGTTTGGCGCACTCCAGGCACCACCTTGTGTGCTTCCACTGGAAGAAAGCGGATCACTTCTACCAATAGCATCAGTACCGGTGCCTCAGGCGGCTGGGCTTTATCTGTGTACTCTGTGCCACCCCAATACGGCCAGTGACCCCGCGACATCGAAGACTACCTGGCTCAGCAGCTTAGGTCACCGTTTTCCGAGCGGCAGTCACGCTCACCGTCACCAAAAAGATTTCTCCCTCCACCCCGGTGATATGGTGGCGCGCGGTCACCCAGTACCTGCTAGGAAAACTACCGCAATCTTTAGAGGCGAGGTCACTGGCAATCGACATGCCGAAGACTCCAGATGAACGCAAAACTCAGGCTGTAGATCCATCTGAATGATCGGTTTTATCGCGATAAACTTTTGCTGATTAATGGTTATCCGGTAGGCGCTCTACTAGAAATAGGGGCCGACTATTCTACCTTAAGCAGGAAACCACCCACACTTCTTAAGAAGGTGATCAGGCCCTGGCATGGCTCATGGATTTGGAAGGCTGGAAGCCACCGTCGTCACTGTACGCGGCTCCTGCACGAGTAGGGTTCGAATTCGCGAATCTGCGTTCGTAGCTAGCTGCCCTGTCCTACGTGAATGCTCTCTTTGCGTTATTATAGGTGTCAAATTCCTGCAGGAATATGGTGATAATATTGATCTCCAAGAGCGTCGCGTCACATGCTCAAGTGACCGAGAAATCGACGGCCAAAATGATCAACAGCGTGCCAACGTTCTTTATGTTTCTGCTAAGAGCCTGACGCTTTTTCCAAGCACCAGTGTTATTGTGGAAGTCAAATGCTGCGGATCCAGTAATGATGAAGTGATCACAAAAATAACTTTGAAAATCTGTTGACCCCAGGTGTATGTGTGGCCAGGAGTGTATCAGAGCTTCGTGATTGCCGATCTCAGTTGCTGGTTACGAATTTCAGCATTGAACATTGACACCTCTTCCGCCCCTCTTCGTAAGCGTTTGCAAACAATATTGCGAGCGTTCGGAAGTGCTTCACATGTAAAGTAGCGAAGATGGTAATTACACCACTGAGCATGCTTGATATAAATTCTGAACTGTCTGTTGATTGATTGATTTGTGGGGTATAACGTCCCAAAACCACCATTTTAATATGAGAGACGACGTAGTGGAGGGCTCTCAAAATTTCGACCACTTTGGGTTCTTTAACGTGCACCCAAAGCTGAGCACACATACCTAAAATATTTCCGCCTCCATCGGAAATGCAGCCGCCACAACTGGGATTCCAACCCGTGACTTGCGGGTCAGCAGCCAAGTACCTTAGCCACTAGGTCACCGCGGCGGGGAAACTGTCTCTTAATAAGCACGCAGTACTGCAGAGGCTCTTGCTATATTTCAAGTCACGTTCGCCAGTTTTTGGAAGATAATTCAGACTTCAGTCACAGAACACAGGGTCACCACATGGGAAGACGTGCCCTTGATTCTCCAGCAGCCTTACCACGTGTCAACAAAAGAAAGCGAAGCAATTCGTAGGAGAGTTTAAGAGATCTTCAACGACGGCGTTATTCAACAATCCTACCGCGCACAGTCATCTGCTGTCATTCCGGTGAAAAAGAAAGATGGAACTCTACGCTTTTGCGTTGACTACCGGAAGCTGAACAACGTCACTAAAAAGACGTCTGGCTGCTGGTATGCATTGACAATTCATTAGATCGACTACGCCGCGTCCAGAATATTTTATCCCTGGATTGATAAAGTGGGTATTGGTAGATGGAGGTAGACGCGCGTGACCGTGAATAATAGCATTTGTGGCCGCTGACAGCTTCTATGAATTTTGAGTATTTTCTTTTGGTTTTTGTTCAGCCCCGGCAACGTTTCAGCGAAGGATGTACACTGTAATCACAGGATTCAAGTGGCAGACTTCGCTATTTTACCTGACGATGCAGTCATGTTTTCTCACACTTACGAGCATTATCTGGAACACCTGCGTAGTGTGCTTGGACCCATTTGATAGGTAGATCTAACGCTACAACCAGAAAATTGTAACTTGGGTTATGAAGCGCTGAAGATTCTTGTTCATTTTGTGTATGCTGAAACCCCTCAGTCCGGATCGGTTTATACATGACGACTGCGTTGGGGTACTTCCGCGCCTGCAGTTCTAATTTAACAACAAGAGGCCTGTTTAGTCTGGATAGTGGTAAGGGCAATGCCTTGCGCCCTACGTAATAATGCTTGCTGTCGTCACTGCAAATAATATCTTGTGTTTCAACTCCAGAGCGGGAGACTAGGCTGCCTGAGGAATGGGATTGCACACTAATATTCGTACCCACCTGTGTGCCTTCCCACTACGTTCACGCGGGAATCCACTGACCCCATGTGCACCGGAAACCAAGTAGCACTATGTGAAGCGATGTCTCTACCCTGAAGCAGTCTATAAGCCTGTTCTGCAACAACTCCCCTCGATGAGGCATTTTTGCAGAGTGAAGGTAACTAAAGTGCTCGAATCAAAGAGTGCTAGATCAACTCGCAATGTTATAAGACTGTCGTGCTACCTAGCGGAATTCAGGAGCGTCCTCTCATAGATGATCAGCAGGCAGATGCTCCCAATGCTGCCTTGTTCAGCGGTGCTAGCCGCAGTCTTAACGCGTTAGGAAGAAACGAACACAAACCACTTTTTATGTTTCTTGCACCAGTGAATATACCGCCCCATACGTGACACGATAAATTTGATTTGCTCTCGCAAGACGCGAAGTTTTCGTGAAAATACGTGGCAACTTGCGCTTTCGAATATAGCCCACTGTTTACAATTATCAGCTTGGTGAGATATTCTGCAGCCACTTTGGATAGTTAAATGTTAGCGTTTGACAATTTCAGTTAAAATACGCCTTGTGTTATGTGCGTATAAAATTTGTCAGTGCTTTTGTAGTGCGTGAATATCAAGACATTCATTGTACGCGGAAAGTAGCACTGGCTTGCGATTTTCGCTTCCAAGCGTTGGCTTACACTGCGCCGCGACTTTTTTTACGTTCATTGATAGATGACAGCACACTTCAAGCGATTCCTTTTTTTTCTGAGTATAGGAGCGAACTTTTCTCCGCACCCCTAGATAAACGTGGTGGTTTTTGTACGTGGTGAATGACACGTTGTTGGTGCTATTGAAGTCATTTGGCGAAGAAAAATTCTCAGATTACTCTCAGCAGTGATGTTCAAAGAAACCGCCTTGACCTCAAGGATTTTTCAGTGGACGTACATGATTGTCAACGCGCTGAGAGTGACAGTGACGATAAACGATCAGCTGCTAGCTCATGAGCAGAGAGTTGCACTTCATGTCCCGTCGTGCGTTGATGTTTTTAGAGGTGAAGCTCCTTATAGCGGCACCGTTCGTTTATCGTAGTATGTAACAAGTATAACATTTTGACCTCCAAGGTGGTGCCTGTGAGAGACTTCTGTGCGTTGTTGAACAATAAAAAATAGTGCTCAATGTACATGTCAATGGCTGCTAATGGGGAATGAGAGACAGGAGCATTCGGCTTTTAGTTAACGCGCAGGCTGCGATCAATATTAGCAGCCATTGGCATGTACATTGAGCACTATCTGACAAGAAAGGGTTGCTACGTTATACTCGCTGGGTGTAACCTCCTTAGCTTTAGAAAGGTTTAGCGAGCGTTGGGTCGCAGTGCCTTGAATACAGTGAACTTGTATATACCAAGAATGAACTCGAGGTGGTTAAAAATGGGAAGTAGATACGAAGCGCAGGCCGTAAAAACGTAAAAGCCGAATTCTCCGCCTGTCATTTCCCATTAGCAGCCATTGGCAGGTACATTGAGCACTATCTGAATGAAGAAGTTTGCTACGTCATATTCGCTGGGCGTAACCTCTTTGGTTTTCGAAAGGTTTAGCGAGCGTTCGGCCGCAGTGCCACGAATACAGTGAAGTAGTATATACCATGAACTCGAGGTGGTTAAAGGTGGGAAGTGGACCCGAAGCGCAATCCGTAAAAAAGTGTGCCTGTGCCACCTCTTGTTTAGTCCTTGGAATGTCCGCTGGATGGCGGTGCTTCTATATGGGAGCTAGAGCTTGCTAAGACGCGTGGCAAGTCACCTCGGAAAAAAAGACACAAGCCCAAAAGTTGGTGGAATGAGAAAGTTAAGAGAGCCATAGCAAAACGTCGGGAAGCCTCTAGGGAACACAGACATGCTAAGCAGCGGGGTGAACCGACAGATGATGTTGAAAGAAAATGGGCAACCTTTCTAAGCTGTAGAAGGGATGCATCCCTTCTGATCAATGAAAAGATTAGAAGGAAGGGAGCTCAGTGGCTGGCAGAAGTACATAAAAAAGATAGAAAGGCAGCTGCGAAATTTTGGAACCATCTAAACTCCCTAAGAAATGAGACGAGTCTAGAGCAGAGTTTTATAACTACAGCCCAAGGTGCTAGGCTAGAAGGGGACGAAGCTATTGAATATATAAGAACAAGGGTGACAGAAAAATTTCAACAAAAAAGCACTTTATGCACCAGAATAGACAAGGACGAATCAAGTGGTGCAATGGCTCCATTTTCACAAGACTGGGAAAGGGCTCAGAAAAGGGTTCCTAGTCGTACATCAACAGGCCCAGCTGGCATTCCAATTAGGCTGATAAAGACATTAGGTCCGAAGTCTAAGCAGGCTTCGAGAGAGGCAGTGAGCACAATAATAATCGATGGTGAAGTTCCCGATGGATGGAAACTCAGCAGGATGAGCATGATCTATAAAGGAAAGGGGGACAAAGCTGACATAAACAACTACCGTCATATAACAGTGACATCAGTAGTCTGCAGGCTGGCGATGCAGATTATAAAGAAAAGACTGCAGGCGTGGATAGAGGATGAGGGGGTGCTGGGGAAACTGCAGAATGGGACTTAGAAGTGTGGCAGCTTGGGCTAGTTGGTATGGCATGACGATAGTTATTGCGCGAGAACAAAACGACGACACAGAGACAAGAAGGACACGAAAGACACGAGCGCAAACTTCCAACTGAGTTTATTGCGCAGAGCACGAAAATATATAGAGGAGACAGTGACCATGGCACAAGAGCAGAACATGAGTAAGAAAACCAAAAACAACCAACACAAATACAAAGGCACTGAAAAACAGCAAAGAAAAATCTAGAAGAAACCGAACCAGAAAGGTAAAGCTACCTGCCCGCACCGAATCCTTCGAGGAACCTGCGTTCCTTCTCGGACTAAGCCACGGAGGGCTTGCTAATCCAAGGCACCTGTTCGCGTTACCTGCCCGCACCGAATCCTTCGAGGAACCTGCGCTCCTTCTCGGACAAGGCCACGGAGGGCTTGCTAACACAAGGCACCTGTTCGCGTGCCATTTGCGCAGCCTCGACAATGACCCGGGTGCCCACATCTCTGTGTTTGTACAATGTCGCTGTTTCCTCGAAGAGGGGAACACACTTGCACTCAGTGCAGTGCTGGGCAAGAAAACCATCTTTCCCGTTTTTAACATTGTTCGCGTGCTCTCTCAGCCGATCGTTCAGGCACCTTCCCGTCGTTCCGACATAACAAGCACCACATGAAAGGGGGGTCCTATACACGACTTCCCGGGAGCAGGCCGCATACCTGTTTCGATGTTGAACTCTGCAATCTGTTGATGATTTCGTTTTCAGGGGGTTGGTAGATTTGGTGAGGCTGATTAATTTGAACGGTGCTGAGAACATGACACGAACTCCAACACGTTTTTCGATTTTTTTGAGCCTATGTGATATCTGGTGTATGTATGGAATCACGGCTACCCTTTCACGTTCTGTATCCGTGTTGATCAGATTCTGTCGCGTTTTCTGCTCCGCCTTATTAGTCCGCAGGATCGTCTCCGCAACAGACGCGATAAACGCCTCGGGGAAACCTGAAGCCTTAAGGCGGGAAACTTGAGCTTTGAAGCTCGCAGAGATATTGTGGGCGCAAGACCTATTTAAAGCATTCTCAAGGCAGGTTCGTGCTATGCCTCGCTTAACTATCTTACTGTGAGCAGAAGAAAAGGAAAGCAGAGGTTTCTGCGCACGTGGTTCATAACACCAACAGATGTGCTGTGAGCTAAAAACCAGATTTAAATCCAAAAAGCGTAATTTGTCATTATTGGGCATTTCATGTGTCACCACAAGAGGCTGCAAACAATTTTCGAACACGCCTATAGTTTGAGTGGCCAACGAGTGAAACATAGAAGACTCACAATTTAGAATAACCAAAAAATCATCCACGTATCTAAATATTTTGACGACATGCGAGCCTTCTAACTTTTCCTGTAGTTTTTTGCCCATTTTTGCCAATAGAAGATCACTTAGTAGAGGTGCTATGCATGAACCAATTGAAACACCCTTTTTCTGCAGATAAATGCAATCATTCCATTGTACGAAAGTAGACGTAAGATACAGCAAAACCAGGTCAAGAAAATCCCGCGAACTAATGCCAGTTTTTAATTGGAAGTTCAATTCTCCGAAAGTTTCTATGTTATTCCTTATACATTCTAGTACCTCATCGTGAGGCAGCGAGTAGTATAGGTCCTTTATGTCAATTGAAAAACCGAAAAGATTAGATTGATTTGGTTGTTTGAAAAATTCTATCAGAGCCTGCGAGTTTTTGATCACAAATGGGTCGTCAATCTTTAGACACTTTAGATGGGTCTGAATAAACAAGCCGAGTTGCTTTTGCCACGTACCACTTTCTGTCACAATGACACGGAAGGGCATGTCAACCTTATGTGTTTTGGCAGAAAAAAACATGCTGAGCCCATTTTTGTCACTTTTGCTAATGTACTGTGCTAACTGTTTTAACTCTAGTTTACGACACATTTCCCTGGCCTGCGTTTTTACCCTATCTAGACGAATGTCGGTACAACATTTGAAAACAGATTCGATAGCTGTGACCGCCTTTTCCAGGTACAAGCAGTTAGGAAGAACGGCGAAACCACCCTCCTTATCTGACGGCACAACACAAAGTTCATTGTCTCTAAGAAACTTGGTCGTCTTCCGCACCGGAAGGCTCTTGCTGGTAGGCTTACCCCGTAGGAGCACGTCGACACCTTCTGATATGCACCTGTCTGAATCCTCAGGTGAAGCATGGCCAGCCACAGAGCGCACCATTGAAAGAAGCTCGGGTGCGGACCTCCCTCGGTCGACGGCGAACTTCGGACCTAGAGCGAGGGTGTTGTGGACGTAGTCTGGGAGGACGACGTCACTGCATGAGTGGACGACACCTGATTGCCGAGGCTTAGTTGGGCGCTGCGCACGAAGGCTGGCGAGCTCACGTGACCACAGGTGGTTTGCAGTGTACTCAATTCGGTCGCAGTACTCTCGCCATCTTCTTTTCTTCACTGCCGGTGTTAGATCTGTTAGACCTGCATGTCCAGCTTCAACTGACAGATCTAACACCGGCCCCCTGAAAACACCAACCCCCTGAAACACCAACCACCCTGAAAACGAAATCATCAACAGATTGCAGAGTTCAACATCGAAACAGGTATGCGGCCTGCTCCCGGGAAGTCGTGTATAGGACCCCCCTTTCATGTGGTGCTTGTTATGTCGGAACGACGGGAAGGTGCCTGAACGATCGGCTGAGAGAGCACGCGAACAATGTTAAAAACGGGAAAGATGGTTTTCTTGCCCAGCACTGCACTGAGTGCAAGTGTGTTCCCCTCTTCGAGGAAACAGCGACATTGTACAAACACAGAGATGTGGGCACCCGGGTCATTGTCGAGGCTGCGCAAATGGCACGCGAACAGGTGCCTTGTGTTAGCAAGCCCTCCGTGGCCTTGTCCGAGAAGGAGCGCAGGTTCCTCGAAGGATTCGGTGCGGGCAGGTAACGCGAACAGGTGCCTTGGATTAGCAAGCCCTCCGTGGCTTAGTCCGAGAAGGAACGCAGGTTCCTCGAAGGATTCGGTGCGGGCAGGTAGCTTTACCTTTCTGGTTCGGTTTCTTCTAGATTTTTCTTTGCTGTTTTTCAGTGCCTTTGTATTTGTGTTGGTTGTTTTTGGTTTTCTTACTCATGTTCTGCTCTTGTGCCATGGTCACTGTCTCCTCTATATATTTTCGTGCTCTGCGCAATAAACTCAGTTGGAAGTTTGCGCTCGTGTCTTTCGTGTCCTTCTTGTCTCTGTGTCGTCGTTTTGTTCTCGCGCAATAACTATCGTCATGCAGAATGGATTTCGGAAACACAGGAGGTTGGAAGACAATCTGTTCTCACTGTGGCAGTGCATCGAAATAACAGAAAAGGAACACAGGCCCCTGTGGCTAGCATTTTTGGATATCAAGGAAGCGTGCGATAGCGTGGTTCAAGAGGAATTGTGGGGAATACTGGACACACTAGGCGTGGAACATGTAGTCAGTAATCTTTTAAAGGGTATCTATAAAGGTAACAAGGTAGTTATAAAGTGGGAAAAACAGGTATCCAAGCCTGCAGAGGTAAAAGGGGGGCTTAGGCAGGGGTGCCCCCTGTCATCCTTATTATTCATGATGTACCTACAAGGATTAGAGGCAAAACTAGAGGGAAGTGGACTTGGCTTCAACCTATCTTTAGTCAAACAAGGAAAACTTATTAATCAGGCACTACCAGCTATAATGTACGCAGATGATATAGAGCTAATGGCCAACAACAAGGAAGATTTGCAGAGATTGATGGACATCTGCGGTAATGAGGGAGATAGGTTAGATTTTAGATTCAGTAACAAAAAATCAGCAGTCATGATTTTCAATGACAACGAAGGTAGTGAGCTTAGAATACAGGAGGTCACGCTAGAATTAACAGATAAATACAAATATCAGGGCGAATGGCTAAGCAATGGGACCGAGTATCTGAGGGAACACGAAATATACGTGACGACTAAAGGTGACAGGAATGCAGCAGCCATGAAAAATAGGGCAATGTGGAATTACAATAGGTATGATGTTGTGAGAGGAATATGGAAAGGGGTCATGGTTCCTGGGCTGACATTCGGCAATGCGGTCTTGTGCATGAGATCAGAAGTTCAAGCAAGATTAGAGATTAAGCAACTTGGAATAGGTAGGCTTGCTTTAGGAGCTCACGAGAATACACCAAATCAGGGAGTACAAGGTGATATGGGATGGACATCACTTGAGGGCAGGGAAGCTAGCAGCAAGATAAAATTTGAGAAGCGATTGAGAGAAATGGGGGAAGAGCGTTGGGCTAGGAAGGTTTTCAGCTACTTGTACATAAAGATTGTCGATACAAAATGGAGGAAGCGAACCAGAAAGCTGACTGGTAAATACTTGGAAAACAGCAGGCGGCCAAACCAAAAAGAACTATCGGTTCAGAAGAAAGTGAAAGAAACGGAGACTGACATGTGGAGAATGGGCAAGATTAAGAAGTCCGCACTAGAGATCTATCGAACTTTTAAGCAGGAAATTGCCAAGGAAAGGATCTATGATAATACTCGGGGTAGTTCTCTACTGTTTGAGGCCAGGACGGGAGTACTGCGAACCAAGACATATCGGGCCAAATACGAAGGGGTAGACACAGTATGCAGTGCGTGTGGAGAAGAAGAAGAAACTGCCGAACACTTGATAATGTTCTGTAAAGGGCTTCACCCTATAGTTCAGGATGATGGTGCAGAGTTTTTCAAAGCACTGGGGATTAGGGACCGGGAGGGCAAAATATACTTTAAGCTGGTAGACTTAACTAGAAGTAGGTTATCTGATTGTTGGCGAAAGTCAAGGCACGAGTGAAAATTGAACTCTTCGCTACAAAGTACGAATCCTCAAACTCGTTTTTAAGGAAAAGAAATAATTATAGTTTTTGGTTCATTAGGTATTACGGCTTTGTGGCGCTAGCCACGGCCCGATCTAAAGGCTACAGTCATATCCATCCATCCATCCATCCGTCCATCCATCCATCCATCCATCCATCCATCCATCCATCCATCCATCCATCCATCCATCCATCCATCCATCCATCCATCCATCCATCGATCCATCCATCCATCCATCCATCCATCCATCCATCCATCCATCCATCCATCCATCCATCCATCGATCCATCCATCCACCCACCCACCCACCCACCCACCCACCCACCCACCCACCCATTCACCCACCCATCCATCCATCCATCCATCCATCCATCCATCCATCCATCCATCCATCCATCCATCCGTCCATCCGTCCATCCGTCCGTCCGTCCGTCCGTCCGTCCGTCCGTCCGTCCGTCCGTCCGTCCGTCCATCCATCCATCCATCCATCCATTCATCCATCCATCCATCCATCCATCCATCCATCCATCCATCCATCCATCCATCCATCCATCCAATATATGATGAAAAGATGCGAGATGGTGGTACTTGGAGTGTTGAATAGATGGACGAACGGACACATAGACAGATGCATGGATGGACGCATGAACGGACGCAGGGGCGGCTGCATGGACGAACACAGGGACGGACGCATGAACAGACGCTCGCACGGACGGGCTGATGGACGCATGGACGGTCACACTAACGGACGCATGGACGGACGGAAGCAAAAACGAATGGACGGACTAATTCTTCGCCCCACTCTCCATCATTCACTCCGTGGATATGCTGCCATTTTTTTTTCATGCTCGTAAGTCACTTTAATTGTATTGATTGTATAATGCCCTTTAGCGAGGTCAAAATAAAAGCATACGTTTTCTTGTGCATTGAATGTATCTCATTTACAGTGGATATTACAAAGCGCTGCTTGCCGCCAACACGCTCGAGCTCTACCAGCAAAGCGAAATGATTAGAGCAAGAAAATATTTAGTCACGACTACAGTCCACGCTAACTTCCCCTGCACTTCACTGGTGCAGACGTTGTTGTGTGACAAACTTTCGCAATTTTGAATTTGCGAAAAGCGTGGACGTGTATTCGTTTCACTATACTTGTTTCGATTGCGCTGGTAAAACCTGTAACATCCAAATGCAGAGAATTGTGCACTGTTGGGGTCTGATCACGGCTGTAACACAAGTGCTTCTTAATGGGAAATAAATGCTTGTGTTCCGTTGAAGAAGGAGCCACGTGATGCTTACTGCGCAAGTAACGATGGCGTAATATATTTGCAAACCATCGCTACGTTAAACATTCGTTTCTGTGCAGCCGCGACGGCACGCTACGCGCTCGTGGCCCACTACTGCGGCAAATTTGCCAGACAGGCTCGGCACAAATGATCTCGGAGTGCCGTTCAGTTCATACGTGAATTCTGGTTCCCGGAGGTTTATGTAGCACGCACATCATTACGCAAAGCCTCGTTGATACACGGTCGATCAGCTGACACCACCACCTTTTGCACTGCGGCGAGAAATGAGGTAGTGAACATTCAGAATTTCCTACTCGTTGGGAGAGTACTTTGGTGGGATATACATTTATTTGACGATCAAGAGTTCATCCGGTGAAAGCGGCACGGGGAGTACGTCCATGCATCCTATCTTTTCTTATGCGAGTTCACGGTTTGATCATCCTTCCGCAGCCATCTTGAATTGCACGGGGCGCCACGTATAGGCCGCGGTCATTGCGAATAGTCACCTGCTCAGCGACTCCCGGATCCCTGGTATAAACTGAAGCTGCACTTCGTACGCTCCCTTTACCATTGACCACCACCCCCGAGTGAGCATCTTTCTGATTAATCTATGGCACGTCAAGGAACTTCCACTCTTCCTTCTAATCCTTTGCTTCGCACAGCAAATCTTAAGCTCTCGACATTCGCCTCCTTACACGGTGCACAATATGCATATATCAAGACAATGAACGAACCATGATATTAACCTTAAGGTGCATGGTCAACTTGTATAGGCGCGGCTATCGCGCGGCATGATCACCGATTCTATGATTGTCTGTAAGATATACTGGCCACTGCTGTACCTAGCAACCACCCTCTCTGTGGCGTACGCTGAGCAAATGTATTTATTTGGTTATTTACAAACACTGCACACCCTACTCGGGCCCAAGTAGGAGTGGGATTATCAATAAAAAACAATACCAACACCAAAACTTGCAGCTATTCATTCCTTAAGTAGTAAAGCACAATCAACAAGCAAAATAACATAAATCAATCAATATGCTTCGCAATAACAAACACACAACAATATAATGGATAAAACAAGCACGTACCATACTCGTACACATGAGACGAACACTATGCATAAAGTGAATGCGAGAATAAACTGCCACAAAGCTGTTCAGCATAAGCAGAACATTACATATCAAACGAAAGGTTATTTAAAAACTTAACAAATGATTCAGTTGTATTAGCGTTTACTACTTCTTCGGGTAATTTATTACATTGAGACATAGCATGTGAAAAAAAAAGAATACTGATCTATTCTAAGAATACTGAACGGCTGCTTGACTTTTTTGTTGTGGTTTGTACGACCAGCCAACATGGGGGCTCAGTTATGTATATATAGCTTTCACGCGATATTTTGTTGTGGCTGTGGTACAGCTTATATAAAAATTTCAAGCGAAATACAGTTCTGCGAAGATCTAGTTTTTCAAATTTTGCCCTGTCGCGAAGAAAGGATACACAAGAAAAACGTGAATTTGTGGTTTATATAAACCTCAAGGCCAAGTTTTGCACTCTTTTTAATTTCCTCAAGAAGTACTTTTGGTGCGGTCTCCAGATCAGATCCGCATACTCTAATTTCGGTCTGACGAGAGCTTTGTAAGCACTGACGTACGACGCAATTTTCGTTTAAAAACTGCAAGCTTTTAGCGCGTTTCTGCTAACATTTTCTATGTGTGTTTCCCAAGGGAAACTGTTTGCAATGGTAAGACCTAACTACTTTATTTGATTGGTTTATTCATTGTAAGCAGTAATAACAGTGTAAGAAAATTCTAAGGGTTTTTTTTGCTCAATGTAATACATGCCGTCTTCGGAGTACTAAGGTTTCATCCACATGTTTCACACTATATGCCTATTGAGTGCAACGTATCATTTAGTCGAACTTGTTCGGAACGGATCTTCACAGGCGAAAAAACAGACAAATAAATATCATTTATATAAACTAAGAACATTAGGGAGCAGAGTACCGAGCCTTGCAGTATTTCAGAGTGAACATCCAATATCGGCAATGCAATCAATAATGGCAGCATACTGTTTCCTTGAGGACAAGCAACATTCTATCCAATGTATGATATTGGGTTTAATGACCATAGAATGTAGCTTTGTTACCGAATCAGCACACGGAACAATATCAAACGCTTTGCAAAAGTTACGGAAACCATACCACTACATTGTCTGACATATTTACAGGTAGACCAAACACGCCTGATAAGCCTATTATGAATGAAGAAGCGGATAACGTATTTCGGGCTAACGAGAGAAGGATTCCTTAAGCACAATATAGGTATAATTGGAGTCACACGTCATGCCGTATATTTAATTTCTTTGTCCCTGTGCTGTCCTCATCACAAGCCACTGTATAAATAAACAAAATATGCAGTCATGCTCATGTCACTTTTGTTTTGTTTTCTATTTGCATAATCACTGCTCTGCCCACTAACTGTGAAATGAAGTGCTGCCGGAGTACAAAACTTATGAGGTAAGCCCTTTCAAAACCTTGCGAACCGTTAAAGATAATACATGCCTGCTTCACCTTTTCGAAGCCTGTTCTATTGGTTGGCTCAAATCGAACGCATTACCGTCGTTGCCTTTCTAAGGTACATTACGTAGATGGTTAAGTACGTAATTACGCCTAGGCAAGCATGGGGTTGTTCACCTGAAATAAAGGTAATATGGTAACATTGGCAGGTATCAACAGGAAGTTACTCTAGCGATGAATATTGCATGAAATATTATGAAATAGCGGACTAAACAATGGTTAGTTATAGCTGGTATCTCTAACTTAAAAATGATGACAAACCGATTTTGTTAAGTTTTTTTGTCATTGCTACGTTTTAAGACGTTTTTTCAGGCTCCCGATGTGAATGTGAGTTTGAACGAGCAGTTACTGAATGCAGTTCACATAAGGAGTCTCGAATTATCAGTTATCGATAGTGACTGTCAATGCTTTTGTCAAGAATTGGAGCGCAGATAGCAAAAAAAATTATTAAAAATGTCATTTATTTGAATATTGAGAATCTGGCGGGATTAAGTCACCATGCAGTGATCATTCGTTTGTTTAGTGTGAAAGTCCAGTTTATAATTATCGCATTGATGATGACATCAAAGCCGCCTTCACATATGCATTGTGAAAGGTTTTACATCACCACTAAAAAGTGTAAATTATTAACTAACGCTCGTCATACATGTTTTGCTTGATATTCTGGTACTTTTGTATTGGTGTGGCATCATGGGTTTCAAATGAAAAGTCTATAAAATGGTGCTTTAGTTAGGTTGTAAGGAGTAATGGCCGAGTTAGTTGCTAGTACCAACACTGTCTACGTATCGATACGCATACCCGCATGCCTTGAAACAAAACAGCGCTTTGCGATAAGAACTGAGACATTTTAAGACGTAAAAATATACGTCGACTTAGGCACGTAGTTTCCGAGGATGTGCACCGTTACACAGTAAAAGATAATTAGGATGAACAATGCCGAATTTTAAATGCGAAGCATTTCTTAGCGGACTTGGATGACTTCAAGCGTATCTATCTATCTATCTATCTATCTATCTATCTATCTATCTATCTATCTATCTATGTATCTATGTATCTATCTATCTATCTATCTATCTATCTATCTATCTATCTATCTATCTATCTATCTATCTATCTATCTATCTATCCGCTTACGTCTGGGTGCTCTCGTGGTCACTGTCTTAATTTAGCGTGAACCAAAATTACCTTGGGAGGGTAACATGATTTGACGTGTATGACACGCTGGTCAAGACATGAACAATGTCACAATCCCGTCGTGGGTGTATGCCACTGTCTGGTGGAAAGGAAACCCTTTCCACCAGACAGTGGCATACACCCACGGGCGGGTATTGGCCTCAGGTGATTGACACTTAGTATCTACCAAGGAACGACGAGAACACACATAGGCATTTTTAACGCGCGAGCGTTAAGAAATACCCGACTATGGTAGAGGCGACCCGACTAATGCAAAAAATGAATGTCAGGTTCTCAGGTGGAATCGAACCCAAGCAATCTGCGTGGCAATGAAGCATTTTACCACACAGCTACTTCCGGTCTCAGAACTACTTTTCAAGTAGACGCGAATATTCGTGAAACTTCAGTAGTTGCAGTGCTGCCTACCCAATTTTATAAACATTACATATGTACTCCTTTCATAAAGTCGTCATGTCGGGTTAAGGTCAATTGTGGTTGTGTGCCATGCGTTGAAGCTTATTTATGTAGCAGTGTCCAGGGCCAGCATACTCGTGAGCCTCAGCACTTCATATCAGCTTCTGGTGTTGCTAATACGCATGTTCCAGCTTGCATCATTGCGTAAGTGCAAACAATGGGTTTTATAAACTTCTGCAACTCTGCAACATATGTCGGTGCGTGCAACATTTGTACATATATTTAGCGTCATTTCACGACAAGTCGCTCATTTAAAAATGCCACACAGTCATTTTCCGTCTGTATGCTTCGCATTACGTCAATTGCCAGGTAATTGGCCAAAATTGTTTAACAAAATGTGTTTTACGCCGGACACTACGATGGCTCTACTGTCGTATTTCCGCAACGAATGTTACGCAAAATATAAACGAACAGATTTCTAGGAAAACACTAGCACATGTTCCAAGACGTCCGAACGGCATGTTCTGAGACGTCCAAACAACATGTCCCGGCAGGGCCAACGTACGACCTTTCGCTTTACAACACACGGGTGAAACCACTCGGCCACAGAAGCGTACGTTGTCGAGCTAAGTTCGAGCTAGTTAAATTGCGCTCTATAACGTCCGTGGTCCCTAGAGCTGGCCCCTTGCAGCGCATCTTTGTCGTTTCAGTTCAGTTCAAGCATCACCTTAAAGGCCCCCCTTATCTTGAAAGCCATTACAAAGGAGGTGGGGTTGTATTTCGGTTGACAAACGCTGTGAACGGAGCTTTAGTGTTGAAGATGATCAATAATACGATCTTCAAAGCCAGATGGTGAGGCAATGATGATGATGTCTTGGGGAAGGCTATTCTAGTCTGTAGCTGCTAGAAAGAAGAAGGATGCAGAAAGAGTAGTGGTGCATGATGACGGGTGGGCAACCTGAAATGGATGATTGGTTCGACGAGATATACGATGAGATATACGATGAAATTGAAAGAGAAATGACTGAAGTGACAGGGGCGCATGCGTTTTCTGGGGGTAGTAAGCCGTGCACGCTTAGAACATGCGCGCGCGTAGGCAGTGCAGCCAAAGGTGCAGATCTCTTGGTCAACCACGAATGTAGGGGCACAGCAAATAGTCCCTGAAATATTTTAGCCATCCAGCTTTATTTTGCAAGCTACTCCCTCAGAAATCGATAACATTGTTAGGATTGACTTTTTCAAAGCTTGCGGAGTGTTTTATTTATTAGTGAAATTGAAAGAGAAAGCCCCAATGGACGCAGTTTTGCGAAGGCCTTTTGCGAGGTAGTGATGTGCTGTCTTTCGGAAACATGGCGCCACCCAAGTTTCTTGTGTCTGTGCGAGATGTCTTTCAAGCTGTGCTACCAGTGAGCGATATTCGAATGTGCGCGGTTTTCACAAGCTGCATTCACAAGCTGTGCGTGGTTTCGTTAAGCTGCATCACTTTGGATCACCGTTTGGCGGTATCCAGAATCTTAGTGAGCCAGGCGTCTATGTCCGCTATTGCGTTGTCACCATCAAGCTCGTTTCTGAAGGCGTTCCGATCTGTCAGTCTTGATGTACCTGTTTTTGTAGGTCGTTGGTCATATTCGATTTCATGTTGAATTAAGTGGTGATCGCTGCCAAGCATCTCGGGGAGACAGGTCCAGCCCACCGTCTTGACATCTCGTGTAAAGGTGAGGTCGGGCGTGGTATCTCTCGGGACGCTGTTTCCCACTCTCGTGGGCTGGAGCAGATCATTCAACAATGGACTCTCGCGCTTTTCTTGGTGGTAACGGCATAGCCCCAAGCTGTGTGGGGCGCATTGAAGTTCCCTACAACCACTAACCGGTGACCTTTTGTGAGTTTTCTGAGTTCGCAGACGAAGTATTCGCAGTTCCTGAGATGATATCGTGGTGGGCTGTACACGTTAGTGACGTAAAGGCTTTGTTGTGATTTTCGTCCCGGTATGAGTTCCACGATGGAGTGTTCCACTGTAGTGTCTTCTATCTTGTGTACTTGGGCCACAACAGTTTTCTTAAGTAGAATGGCGGTTCTTGGGGTCAGAGCAACTGTGTTGTATCCTGCGAGCCGCACTTTTTCAGTATTGTTCTTTTGTAGAGCGATGAGGTCGGGTTGATTTACTTTCATAAATTCTTGTAGATTAGCAAGCCGGGGTCTGTATGATCGACAGCTCCACTACCAAATGCAAAAAGTTGGTTGCGGAGTATTAATCCTATTCTTAGAGCCTGCCATTTTCGTGAACATCTTGTACGTTTACCTGCTCGCCATCGGGAAAGAAGGAGTGAGAAACTTTTTCTCTCTTTGGGCGTTGTTTTTTTCTGCCATGGCAGTCTTCAAGTTCTGCGTGACTGATGTAGTTGTTTTTGACATGAAGCACGAAGTTGGTTAGCTGCGACTTGAGATCGTTGATTTGGACTTTGTGAGTGTCCAACGTACGGCTGAGCGTCGTGAACGTGTCACCATTTTGGGCGGAGATGGGCTCCAACTTCGCCAGGACGAGTGCTTCGACCGTCGACTTGACTGCTGATGTGCGTTGTGGCTCTACTGTCGCCATGAGCTGCGAGTCGACAAGGGCGGCGACTTTTGTTTCTATAGTGGAGAGTACTTTGGCCTCCACGGTAGCTTCAATATCAGGTGTGGTGAGTTTCCTGGCTAGTTGTATACCTTGGTGCTGTTCTTCGAATAATCGAGTGAGCCTCTCTATGCTTGCATTCTGCTTCTCTATGATCTTTTCTTGATCATGGCATAGTTTTACAAGCTTATCGACACCTGCACCTTGTTTTCGAGCTGGTCACGCTGTATTTGCAGAGCTTTTTGCTGATTCGAAACCATTTTTTCCAAATTCTTGAATGCAGTGGACTCAGTAGATGAGCAATCTGGAGTGTTCTTGTTGTTCTGTGAAGTTGAATCTACACGAGTTGCATCAGCATAGTCGAGGCATTGGGTGGAGAGTGAGCGAGATCTTGTGCGAGACCCGGGGCGCGATCGCAGAATAGACAATGACTTGCTTCGGCCGCGCTTGTCGTGTAATATGCCACTAGGGCTAGGAGATGGTTTGTCAAGCTCGGTGAAGTCTTCACTGCCGGAAGTACAACCATTCTCTCGGGCTTTCGCCTTCTCAAGTATTTGTTGTCTAACTTGGTAAAGTGGTGGGTTCGGTCGTAGCTTCTTATTGCATTCCTTGCTGACTGTTTCATGGAGCTGTTCGCATATTGTACAGTTGGGAATACATTCGTGATCTGTGGTGACTGTCTCTTGTCTGCACTTGTAACAGAAGCCTTCGCTGGGTCTGGGACAGATGCCTTGTCGGTGCCCACTGGCACAGCATTTGCGACAGAACTGGACATACTTTCGATAGGGTTTGCAGCGGTAGTAGCCACTTTGGTAGGGGATGTAGTACGAGACGTGTGGGCCTTCGAAATTGATGGCGGTGGAAGACTGACCAAGCATGCGAGTGCCAAGCACCGTGTATCGTGAGTCGACTCGGAGGCCAGCTACAATTTCGGCACTGCTGGTTCCTGTGAGAAGCCCGTAGATGACACCTCTGCATACATTGCCGGGATGTCGCACGGGGGGGTTCCCACTGAAGAAAGTGCCGCCTAACTGGATGGTAGCAATGCTTTTCAGGTTGGTTGAGCGTTCTGTGTCGGCAGTACTAGCAATGATAATGTTTTCAACGCTCTGCACTTGAACTCGAACGTTGTCGTAGAAATCTTGTTGTGTGAGACCGCTTCATCGTCTGATAGCGTGCGTAATTGATGTTAGATTCCATTTCGATAAGTCGAGTTCGGCTTGTGGCCTGTAGACGATTTTAAAGTCGTCTATAGGAAAAGGGGGCATCTTCAAGTTGCGTTGCTTCGAAGTTTTTGCGTGGGAACGGGCTCTTTCTCGGGCTTCTCATTTGATGCTTGAATCCGGTTCGGCACTCGTTTTTCTTTGCGTCCGACTTGCAGCCATTATATATGCTCCTTCCCTGTTGTTTTGCCACTGTTGACATCATATGTCCATGCCGATTTCTCCGTGTGCGTCTCGGCGTTCACTTCGGTTTGCATTGATGTAGGTTCTTCTTGTGGTCCTGTAGTAGCCATCAACACGCTTTGAAAGCCTACATGGCTGGTAGCAAGCCCTCTACTCAGGTTTTCTGGTCGAGAAAGGAACGCGAGGCTCTTTCTCAGGCCCGCGTGTTCGGTGGGTGTACATGCAACGCTAGCCACAAGTGCGAGACGCGTTCGCGCGTCGGTCGCGGTGCGAGGGTTAGCGGGGAGAATCTTGGCGTCGAGATGTTAAGATTTCAGTGTAGATAATCCCTCACCAGTTAGTGGGAGGTGTCAGTCCTTTTCTTGCAACTTGGTGAATTGGCCAGCGCAAAAACCCTGAAGTAGCACAGCGTTGAACCACAAAAACTAGCATGAAAAGCAGGAGCCTATGTGAAGTGCAGCCGCACTCCGTGGCCCCCTAGCGGAAACTCTCCCACCAGTGGAGTGATTTCGTGTAGCGAGTGAAGGGAAACGTGGTGGTGTCGACCCTACAGCGGCACCACGCTTCAGACTCGTGCATCACTTAGAACCAAACGACGCTGGTGTGACATAGCAGGTTTGGGTGGACTAGTGTAAAAAAAACGAGAACCCATTAGAAAGGGGCATGGCAGTGGCAGAGGAAAAGAGAATGGAAGAAGGAAGAGTAAAAAAAATGACAAAAGGCAGGGAGGTTAACCAGGCACATGCTTGCTATGCTACCTTACGCTTGGTAAGGGGAACGGGGAGTACAAAGATGAAAGAAATGGATGAGAGAGAAGAGAGAGAGAGACTAAAAAGTCACAGCTTTCCACAAAGGCGAAGCGATAGCCACCCGACAGTGGACCAGAGGACGCGACGAAGCTCTTTGGGCCGCTTCATCATTTTTGGTACAGACCACCAGGGATACTAAGAAAATGAAACGCTCACTGACCACAGTGACACGCTGAAGCGTCAGTGCCTTTTTTGGCACGTGTTCAAAGAATGCTTCCTGGGCGTTTACATAACCTAAGAAAGTGAATGAAACTAAAAAAAATGATATGCACGTGCAAGACCGGTTTCGTTGCGTCTACTCGCTAGACATTGGAAGACTGTTTTGCTGCGTCCACTCGCTAGGCTGTGTGTTGTGGCGCTGCCATCAGATCTCGTAAACTGCACTGCCGGGTGCCTACAAACGCGACAGCAACAAATTTGAAGGCAACGCGCAGAATGGCAAACAGATCGAAACTTGCCCCACATTTTTCACACACAAATGACGCATGATACTTACTCACAGGTACAGATGAACACGAAGAAGCGTCGCAGTTGTTACTTCACTGTGTCTGAAAAACACACCCTTTTCGCGAACGGACACTGTGCAACGATTGCAGTGATCTTTGTGCACCCGGTAACTACAAAACAATCGTTCTAATGAAAGCCCAAGACTAGTCAAGAGGTACGCTTATCCTCAACGCGAAATAAGGGCTCGAGAGTGAGCGGCGCCTTCTCCTCTCCGCGGGACAAATTACGCGTCGGAGATGAGAGCACGTGGTGCCGTGTCGTGACAGAGTGGCGACGCGTGCTCACTGTGCCATCCTGCTGGTAATGCTGAAAACACGATAGCTCTCACCGAGATGCCCTCCAACAGCGGTAAGTGGTAGATATTGAAGTGGATCATAGCAACTGTGTGACCGGCGCTTAAGGGGTAGACCAGGAAAAGAGAACTTTGGTGGAGCTCGCTGCTCACATTGACAGCTTGTCCCGGAAGACCTTGTCGGGTGGCCCTACCGCAACCATGGAGCTCGTTGCTGCTAATGCCTTTGTTGATGCCATCAATAACAGAAGCGTCCAGCACTTCATCCGCCTCGCTCGTCCGAATGACGTACGATCAGCTTCAGCGGTCGCTCTTGAGGCGGTGATACAAGAACGGTCGTAAGCAGCTGAAGATCCTTATCGGAGGCCAACCTACACGGACGCACCATCCTGGACTCGGAATTTGGCTCCTACTTTGCTTTATGATCCTACAGCCGTACTTTGGTGCTACCACTGCCACGATGTTGGGCGTTTTGCTCGGAACTGCCCTCAGGTGACCAAGTCGCTGACAAACTCAGCTCCTCCTATGCAGTCTTTCTCGGGAACTACAATGCGGGCCATCGAGGGAAGGACCCCGCATGATTGGCTGAAGGCCCTCTTCTTTCACTTGGCTCCTTCACTGAGATGCCAACGCTGCCGGCAAAGCTTGGAAATCCGCCGCAGCATATTGAAGCTCTTGTGGACACAGGGGCTGCATTCAGTTTTTTAGTGATGAATGTCTGGATGATTTTCGGTGATTCCTGATCAAGTCGATTGACCTCATCTCGCCCTAGCTGACGGAACCACTCGACCTACTCTCAGCGAAGTCTGCCTGAATGTGTCTGCGCTTCGAAAGACAGTGAGACTGTGGTTCCTTGTTGTCCCGAACCTGTGTGTGCCAGCTATCTTAGGCTGTGAGTGATGCGCAGAGTTTGGCAGTAGTTTGCAGTTTAACGGCACTGATTGCACCATTGAGCTGACATTTAGCACTTCAAAACCGATTTTAGTAAGTATTAAAATTTCTAATAAAACTTGCGCTAGGCAGTCATACTTCCCGTTGAGTAATGTCATTTACAGAACTGTTGACAAAGCACGCTCCGTACTCGCTGACAACTATCGCATGCTGGAGAGTCTGATTATTAAATTTTCTTTGAAATTTGACATTCTACCCACAGGCACGAATACGGCCGTGAGTACAAGCAGAAGGGAACAACCTAAAATAAGAAAACCATCCCTGCTTTTCAATCTTGTGAGTACGGCTAACTCAGTTACCGTCCCCTTGTCATCTGCTGCGTGGTTTCCTCTTTACAGCCGCGACAAGTCCTCTTTTGACAAGGACATTCTTGTAGAAAGTACCGTTTGTTCCCGACTTGGACGTGAATTCGCAATGCCGTGGGTCCTCCATCGCTTTTCCGGCAAAACCTTTGCAGTGCTTGTATTCAACCTGTCTGACAGTATCTTGTGGGTGCCGTCAGGCACCGTCTGTCGTAGCAGTAGTACAGCCCGTAGCACCTTCGCCACCAACTGCATCGTCCTTAGGCTGGAATGAATTCAACTTCGCCCCCAATTTGACTCCGTCACGGAAAGCTGAGATTCAAGCACTTCTACGGAATTTCCGTGACTGCGTGGCGATGTCACCCAGTGAGCTCGGCCACACTCCTCTGGTGCAGCATAGAATCGACACCGGCTCTGAAGTTCCTGTTCCGCATTACCCGCGTGGAGTCTCTGCCCATGAACACACAGAAATCACAAAGAAAGTGAATGACATGCTTAAGCGTCGTAACATATTGTGCTCGTCAAGTCCGTTGTCATCCCCCGTAAATCTTGTGAAAAAGAAAGACGGCAGAATCCGTTTCTGTGTCGACTATCCACGGCTAAGCAGTGTCACTAAGCCTGACGTGTATGCGCTCCCTCCTCTTTATGATGACGTTGCCCGCCTGTATGGTGCCCGTTTTTTCACTACGGCGGAGTTTTTTCTGGCTATTCGCAGGTGTAACTAGACCCAAGTGACGCTGAGAAGACCGTCTTTATAACTCTGGATAGCTTATACTAGTTTAACCACCTGCCATTTCGTTTCTCTAACGCTCCTGCGACATTTCAGCGATTAATGAACTGGGTTCTTGGGCATCTCAAGTGGTTGATGGCTTTGGTTTATTTAGACAACATAATTGTCTATGCTTCCCCGTTTCCCGAACAAATCAGGCGTTTGGATATGGTCTTGCATGCTCTTCAAGACGCTCGCCTTTGCATAATACCTTACAAGTGCTTTATCGGCTTTTCGGAAGTTAGTTACTTTGCGCACGAAGTCAGCGCCAAAGTATTCATCCCTGATTCCACGAAGGTCCAAGCCATTGCCTGTATTCCGCCTCCCACCACCGCAAAACAGCTTAAAAGATTCTTGGGCTTTGCTTCATATTTCAGATACTTTGTCCCGGACTTCGCTTCTCGCGTGGTAAGAAAAAAGTTGGTTAGAAATTGGGGCCCGACCACGAAGCTGCCTTCCGTGACCTCAACACGGCCCTTCAAGCACCACGGACACTCTCACACTATGACGAGAATGCCCCGGTGATTTTACACACCGATGCCAGTGGTCTTGGCCTCGGAGCTGTTCTCTTGCACGTTAACGAGGACGGGTAGGAGAGACCCATCGCTTTTGCTAGCTGCCGGCTCAAAGAACCAGAGAGCCGATAGCACGCATTCTAGCTCAGTGTTTAGCGGTAGTCTGGGCAGTCGAAAAATTTCGCCTATACATTTATGCGAAAAGCTTCACAGTCACTCGAAAACGTCGCCATTTGCTGGCTTCAAACAAAAAAGACCTCAATGCTAAGTTTGTCAGGTGGCCTCTCAAACTGCCAGATTGCAACTTTTGTATTGTCAATCGCAGCGATGCTCGCCATCAAGACGATGACTATATTCCTCGCCACCCAAAATCTTGCAGCGACATCTCCCCAGTCTCTGCAGTGCTTGATTTACGAACTACCTAGCTACAAGACGCAGAAATTGTCGATATAACCCGATGAAGATCCGGGGAAGTACACACTCCCAAGCTTCGTCGTGAAAGTCTTTTGGCGTCGTATGTAGTCCGAAAGGGAATTCTTTATCACTGAAATTATCGGGATTGGTCGGGTCGTGCGTGCCTGTTATGCCGGTAGCAATGCGACGATCGGTGCTATTCATGTGCCACGATGCTCTGACTGCCGATCACCTCTGGTTGCACAAGACGCTGGAACGCATCAAAGAGAGGTTTTGGTGGCGGCGTATGCACAGTGACATTTCCCGCTATGTTTTGTGGTGCACAGTCTCTGAAGCATGGAAGGCCACCACAAACCTCCAATCAATCCTCATGAAACCCATTCCTCCTCCGGAAACACCTTTTGAGATTGTGGGACTTAATTATGTAGGACCGTTTCCACGTAAGTCGCGTGGAAACAACTTACTCATCATGGCCACAAACTATCTCACCAAGTGTACCGAAGTCAGGGCCGTCTCTCACTCTTCGATTCGGCAAGTCCTCACTTTCATGAACGAGTGCGTCATTTTTCGACGCGTCACGCCACGCTTGCTCATCACTGACCGTGGCACGGCCTTCACGTCCCGGGCATTCAGAAACCTACTGAACAACTATGGAATTTGGAATGCCGTGCCACTCCTCAGCACCCACAAACAAACGGTCTGGTGGAACGTACAAACCGTGTCATAAAGGACATACTGTCGTCATTCCTGAGTCCCAGTCATAACAACTGGGACGAATACGTCGCCGCAGCCGTGTTCGCCCTCAATACGTCCTAAAAGTAAATCACACGGGAGTCACCGTTCAAGCTTGTCTATGGAAGGACGCCAAACCTATTGCAAAAACGAGCGCCACTGAGTACCAGCTTCCAGTGCCATCGCTTATTGTGGGCCCAGTATGGCGCTGGTACCAGCGCCTCCCAGCGCAGGCACTGAGACGCTGGATTCGCAGCGTCCCAGTACTCTGCGCAGAATGGCTACCCAGGAATAAAACGGGGGTGCCCATTTGCCATAAATAAATATAGAAGTAAAATAACGCGCATTCATACTGAAAATAAAAAAAATGAAAAAAAATAAAACACCGCTTGTCGGGGTTTGAACTCGCTACCTCCGGATGTTTTGTTGAGTACGCTACCCACTACGTAGCCAGAAGTTGCTTCTGGGGCTAATACACGATTATATATCCGAAGACCTCACCGTTCATGTTAACAAGTCGCGCAGTCAAGGCTGACACGATATTCCTTTCCAATTTATATTTGCGTCTTGATTCGACAGTGTCGAACGGCGTTCGGGCACCTAATGACGAGCAGATATTAGCAAGAACGCAGTTTTTTGAAGCATCTACATCTTAACTCTGAAAAATCTCAAATTGACTGGAGGAGTAGCCAGAGATTGTCAGCTGTTGCTGCCGATAGTCTTTTTTCCTTTGATAGTCGTTTCAAGCACTTGCTACTGGTCAACAAGTTCTGATAATTTACATGTCTTGTTTGGTAGATATCCATGCACACGAGTGAATATTGAGTATTTTTCTTTCGCGCAAGAGACGATGTAGCAGTACACATCTGGCATGCCAGGTTACATATTTGCAGTTATATCGATACCTGCAACTAAGAAACCGCCGAAGAAATGACTAATGCTATCCGCTGACAAAGTATGCCAGTATGTTAGTTCACTAACGCGTACCAAATTGCCCACTCAAAAGTGTGTGTACGAGTCAGAAAAGTACCGGCTCTCGCGCTCAGAAGGAAGCTTTCGGTGACAGCCTATGTTGCTGAAAGCGCGATACATCGATCGTCACCGGTCCTTGTGCGGGCACCACACACGTGAATAAATGGTTGATTTAGGCTCAGGGATGTCGGAACTGTGCTTTACAGTCATTCTTACACTTAAGACATGTGCCTACTTAAAGTAAAAAGCGCCGGCAGCAGGTACATTGACGCGGGTAGCACGATAGGCCTCGCTGGAACGGGGCACTGGGTAAGGCTGCTTTCGTAGCAGCTGAATTGCGATGCTTGAAGCTTCTGCATTTGAGCTTCGCAATATTTCTATTACCTAAACTGTACCTGAGGTAAGCGATAGGTCAATCAATGCCACATATGCATTTACGGAGTGGCGATGGCGAGTGATAGCCGTTTTTCTGGCCTTCGCTGGCAATAAACAGCGGGCGTGCCACTGTACAGATATATGCAGTTATATCAATATGGACAATTAAAAAAAACACCCATAGAAATACCAATGCAATCCCCTGAAAACGTATGCCAGGGAGTCAGTTCACGAAGGCGTACTAAACTACCAACTGAAAGTTGCGTATTGTTACATATCAGTCGGAGAAGTATCAGCTAAGAGCGACCCACAGCTTTCGGTGACAGCCTCTGTAGCTGAAAGCGCGACGTTCGAACGTCAGCGCTCCCTGTGCGAACATCGACACAAAACAAAATAGTGAATTTAGGTTCATGGATGTCTAAACTATACTTTACAGTTATTCTCACAGTTTAAAGTCGTGTGTACACGCAGCAAGAAGCGCTGGTAACATATATACTGACGCGGCTGGCATGACAGTTATAATGCTCGCGGGGCCGGGCACTGGGTAAGACAGCTTGCGTATGCTTGGTATCTGTTAAAAAATTACGTATGCTCTGTACCTGTTAGAGTAGCATCTCTCCCTGCCATAAAATCAAGCGTTTTATATTCAACGACACCAAAACAAACCACGGCACACGCTACAATAACATGAACGCTGCAGCTGCGCTGGTAGAAACAGTGCGTGCTCCAGCATTCACCAGCGCTTGCCAGTGAAAATTCTAGCACTTACAGCGCTTCGCAGTGCGCACCAGCGTCACAGCGATTGAGACAGCACCCCTACCAGTGCAGCACAGCTTTTTCCCAGTGAGCCCAGCGAAGGGCCAGTGATTACAAGCGTGTAACAGCGTCTCTAGCGTGTACCAGTGCCAAACATGTACTAGCATCACGATGTTTTTGCAATAGGGAAGGCTTCCGTAATAGAGCATATTAGGTTTGAACGCAAAAACGCAAAACCATCCGGATGACTCCAGTACTTCGGTGCTTCTTAGGAAGGCTCGCTTTAAAGCGCACCTGACCATAGTGCATCGTCAGACAAAATTCCGCTCCCCTTTCAACGGCAAACACACCCCTTTCAAACAAGGAGACCTAGTGCTGGTTCGAAGCACCCAGCGTCTTCCAAAGCGTTGCAAGAAGTTTTTCCCCCGGTATACCAGCCCATTTCATTTAGTGAAAGCCCTACACTCTAAGACGTTCCGTGTGGAAGTTCTTCCCGAACTGGGCACCAAAAGCAGAAACCTTGTTTTTTCCCGCCCTCAAGCCACTTGAAACTTTCTGTGTTGCATGATATCTTTATTCACACCTCTTCGTCTTCTGGCTCAGACCCCAGGGGAGAGGGGGCGGAGAATGCAGTGGATCATAGCAATAGGATGGCGAGTGCGTGAGGGGTAGACCGAGAAAAGGGAACGACGAAGACAGTGTTGTGTTGGATCGTGTTCGAGCGAGTGGCTCTTGTACGTTACAGAATAGAGAGCTTGCCCTTTGAGCAGTAAATAAGGTGCTCCTCCGTGGCTTAGTGGTTAATGCATTGCAATCACGATTCAGAAGTATGAGGCTCAATTCCGTGCGCTGGCACCCTTTTCTGGATTATTTTCTTTTTCGTATTTACTCATATACTAATACATATACATATACGGCGACGCCGATGTCGATGACGACGTCGATAACGGCAGCAAAGTCCAGCTAACACTGTCAGCAGAATTCCTATCACATTGATATATTGCCAAGAAATAGGCTGACGTGTATGCAGTGGTAGCACTACACAAAAGTTAGAGGCATTCACATAGGCCCGTAGACTTCAAATAGTGTAAGCGTGCTTTGACTGCCATTTGAGCCAACACAAGACGAGGACTGAGCTCCAGCAGCATCTGCATAGATAGTGGCCTGTCGTCCAATTGTCGTACCACGTCAGAAAGATTTTGTATCTCGCGGGAAGCCATATATTACAAGAGTTGGGCATCACATATTTCCGACAGCGTGGTGGTGACAAGGTGGATATATCTAAGCAAATTAGAGAGAAAAGACATGTTGTCTCATTCCAAGAAACATGAACTCGATTTAAAACCCAGGTCACCAAAAAGCCAGAGCACCAGTTTTAATGAAAGCACATTACAACAATAAAAACACGTGCTTCATTGATGCCACACTCTGTCTGGATCGACGGCGGTTCGCTATCCTCGTGATTAACACAGACAAAATGACCATGCACGCAGCTAGTGTCAAAACCTGAAACCCGGAGGTAGCTGAACAAATGTCGATTGCTTTGGCTATAACTGACCCTGAAGCGCAAACAGTTCTCAGTGACTCGCGCTCAGCAGTAAAAAAGATTGCAGCGGGTCGTACTTCGACAGAAGCCCTTCACTTACTGAAGCGTGTCGGCGAGATTTCTGAGGATACCTCTATCCGAATCCACACCCATAAGGGAAAAGTTGGCCAAAGTCTGAAAGTTAAAGAGGTAGCGCATTCAGCTATACTGGCGGCGCAACAGACCGCACAGAAGGCGGTGGCCTTGTTGAAGACTATGTGGACTGTGATTGACTTACGGGATACAATGAACTAACCAAGGCGTTCTATTTGGCCCACCGATGCCATCCTCCACTGCAGGACAATTTATGCAGAGCACTAGCAGTTACCTGGCGGCAGCTGCAAACGAACACTTACCATAATAAACTGCTATATTAGTAAATATATCCCAAAATCTATAGCACCAACATCCCTAAGGTCTGCCACACAGACACAGCTACGATAACACACATGCTCTTGAGCGCGAGGATAAAGTGAAGCGTAAAAACCTTGATGTTCTTTCGGCGAAAGTAGAAGCCGCTTTGCAGAGCTCCAAGCTCGACGACTAACTCTGGGCAGTCCAGCATGCCTGTGAAGCGGAGGACAGGCAAGGCCTTGACGTCCCGACATGTGAAACCTGAGCCTGGGCCACTAATTTGCTGGACAAATACTTAAGTTTTTCCACCACCACCTCCGAGTGAAATCCATGGCGACGGCATAGCAGATGGTCGATGTCTTCTTCAGTGCCACAGACGTCGCATCCCGCACTATCGCTCACTCCAATGAAGGTTGTACAGGCTTTTGTTACGGCAACCCTCAACCAAAGCCGACGAAGAAGCAAAGCGTTGACGAAGTCCGGATGGAGGTCGAAGTTCTACTGGAGGGTTTATTTGGTGGAGTCTTGTATGTCTTATGCTTGCTGCGTTCTACTCCAGCAGACACTGACTATGTGCGAGGTGACGAAGTTGCCTCGCAGCGTCTGTACTTGACAGAAGAATTGGAAGGGGGCGATGTGCGTTGCCTGCAGAATCATTGCCAATGATCCCAAAATGACCAGGTAGCCACTGAATAATCACTTCGTGGCCTGTTTCTGTGACATGGTGAACAAGTTTGGCAATCTTGTAGGTTAGCTGTTGATGGCAACCTCGTCGAAGAACTGACTGCATGCTCTGTATGGTCAGTTTTGAGTTGGAAAACGTAGCGCATTAACTGGGACGCGATTCTCTGGGATGTGGCGTATTCTGGCATACCAACCAGACCCGCAAATTCTGCCACCGTAGACGTATTACAAGTAACAGCTTGATTCTCATGGTTATTCCTAGAGCTGGCATCACCACCGCACCACCAGAAGTAGATTCTGTGTTAAATGATTTGTTTATATGTGCACCTGGTTCCTGTAAATTGCATGGAAGAGAAACAGGCTTAATAGTTTTAGGACTCACAAAGGCTGACTTGATTTCTTCTGCGTTGCTGGAATAGTAAGTTCTTCATGGCGGTGGACGCTTCGGCCAATTATTGGCTGCATAAGAGGCAAGCTTTCTCTGCATATAAAAAAGAGTACGAGTGGCAGAAAAGTGACGAGTGTGAGTCGGACAGCTCGGAAGAAGATACAGTGTTTCATGTCACATGGTCATGCCTAAAATCGCGTGCTCAATGCATCCCTAAAACAAGGCTGTCAATGCTCCAAACTAGGTAAGGGTACATGAATGAGGTCGGAAATAATATGAATAACAGGAATAACCAATAAGTAACAGTCATACGAACTTCAAATCTATAAAATTGGTTCAAAAACATCAATGCATCTCCACGAAGAGAATTATGAGGAGTGGGTGAAGCACTGGAGAGTTAAATCACAAGCCTATTCATGCATGTACACGAGCTTCCTGTGTTGGTAAAGTCGTAGAGCATGCTCTTCTCAACCACCTCAAGATGCACCTCGAGGTCAATGACTTTTACACCAAGAATATGACTGGTTTTAAAGCTTGCCTCTCCAAGAGGACGCCATCAAGCTGATAAGGCATCAGATCATTGACCGCATCAAGGCAGATGCCAGAGCCACCTTAGAATACATGGAAAAGGTTTTCCACAAAATTTCTCATGACCTCAATCTCCAGTATATTGCCAGCATAAAGCTAGGGAAGAGGATCTACGACTTCATGACATCCTTTTTCAGGCAGGGAACTACCATGCTTAAAATTGAAGGGTACTTTTCACGAGAGATTGCCATCGGGTCATGTGGCAGCCCTCATGCTCAGGTATTTTGCCAACGTTATTCACCATCCTCACGACGTGGCTCTCCAAGGAAATCACGAATATTAAATAGATCAGTCACATCGTCTACGTATATAATATTGTCACGACGTCAAAACAGAGGTCTTGCTGCAGAGATTGAGACACCAGAAGCAGGTCGGTTTTTTTAATAGAACGCGCAAGAGAGTTCTTTTTCATTTATTTCCTTGTACTTCGTGGCACATGCACAACTTCCATTGTTTTTCTTTTTGACAAGCACGTGACATTTGCCTCTCTCCGAAAGAGGCATCGTCCCGATGCGCAACTTAGGCGCTCTACCAGGCGTATGAAGTGGTCGCGTCAACTGGATAAATACGGTTTCATAGGCACGACGAGTACGACTTCGGGTGAATGCTTTTGGTGCTTAGAACTACAGTCAGTGTTGGGAACAACTTCATAGTTTACGTCGTTCAAGCGTCACGTGACTCTGTATAGGCAAAAGTACCATCTTAGCAGTTTTTCCGACAGTCCACGTCGACGTATCGGAATCCATACTCAGACCTTGTCGCTTGGTGTGTAGCTTTAAACTTGTGTCGGGAATCATACCGTTGTGCATCTTGATGCTGTTGATGACAGATGCGCACACGCGCGAGCTGTCTGGCTTCCTCGGCGAGCTGAGTGAACTCTTCGGCATCTACATGGATGTCGTCAAACTCATGCGGCAACATGGCGTCCAACGTTGTCGTGACTTCGCGACCGTAGATCTGACTGAACGGCGTCATTCCAGTGGTTTATTGTCGAGCGGTAATATAGGCAAAGGTCACGTACGGCAATATCTTATCCCAGTTTTTATGTTCCTTGTCAACGTACATGCTGATGATGTCTTTGAGGGTCCTATTGAGGCGCTCCGTCAGTCCGTTTGTCTGCGGATGGTATGCAGTTGTTCTCCGGTGAGCTGTACTGCTGAGTCTGAGAACCGACTCCAAAAGCTCTGCGGTGAAAACAGGTCCTCTGTCTGTGATCACTGCTGTCGGTGCGCCATGCCGAAGGACGATGTTTTCGATAAAAAATTGAGCGGCTTTTGCTGCTGTGCCGCGCTGCATAGATTTAGTCTCCGCATAACGGGAGAGGTAAACGGTGGCCACGATTATTCATCTGTTCCCTGTTGTGGAAGTAGGAAAGAGACCCAGGAAATCCATTCAAATCTGGGTGAACGGCTTCGCTGGTGCTTTGACTGGATGTAAAAAACCGGCGGGTTTGCTGCGAGGTGCTTTGCGTCTTTGGCAGTTGGTGCAAGTTCGCACGTGATGGTTAACAGCAGTGGGTAACTTTGGCCAATTGTACTTGCATCGTAGTCGGCACAATGTTCGGGTAAAGCCTAGATGACCAGAAGTTGCTTCACCATGACACGCTTCCATAATTTCTTTTCGAAGAGAGGCAGGCACCACGAGGCAGTGTGGGTTGCCGGTGGGTAAGAAGTTTTAGGGGCGAAGCTCCTTAGGGCGTGGGCTGTGCGTCCCCTGTAGCCTGTATGTAGCCACCTCTAGTTTAGTTCTTGCAGTGTTCACTAGATGGCGGTACCGTCCCCTGTATGTAGCCATCTCTAGTTTAGTTCTTGCAGTGTTCACTAGACGGCGGTACCGTCTCCTGTATGTAGCCACCTCTCGTTTAGTTCTTGTAGTGTTTACTAGATGGTGGTACTTGTAGCTGATGATGAAAAGATGCAAGATGTTATAAACTAGAAAGCGGTACTTGTAGTTGATGAAAGACGCGAGATCTTATAAAATAGGAATGATATCACATATGGTGCGTGTCATAGGTTGAATGCAATCGTTCGATTTAGTGCGGCGACGTACGCTAGGGGGAGCGATGTAATAAAATCGAGTGGGCAAAATGTACAGAGGATTCATGGTTTACCAGGTTTACTTCCGGAGCTTCGCCCACTCATCATCATTCACTTCGTGGATATGGCGGAATTTTTTCTTATAGAGAACATCGTTTCGCAAGCAGAAAGATGGCACTTCTCTGGCAAATAACCACGGCACATTTTTACATCGTCCTTCTAAATATTCAATGAGTGGTAACAGCTCCGGGTCACTGCGCTGCTCCCGTGCAATAGTGGCCGTGTCGACAACTCCCAAGACTGCCACGTTGATGCTTTCGTCATCACGAGCGACAGTCTCCACTGGCGACCGTGAGAGACATTCGGCGTCGGTGTGCCGCTTCCCAGATTTATAGAGGATGTTCATGTCGAACTCTTGAAGCCTTAGGCTCCAGTGCGCCAAATGGCCAGATGGATCTTTAAGGTTGGTGAGCCAGCACAAAGAGTGATGGTCGCTAACAACCTTGAAGGAGTGGCCGTACAAATATAGACGAAATTTGATGACCGACCATACCACGGCAAGACACTCCTTTTCTGTAGTCGAGTAGTTCTCCTCCGTGTGAGAGAGAGTTCTGCGGGCGTAGGCTATTACTCTTTCACAGCCGTCTTGCCACTGCACCTGAATGGCACCCAGACCTACATTGCTGGCGTCAGTGTGAAGTGCTTTAGGGGCTTCCTGGTCGAAGTGTGCGAGGACTGAAGGTGTTTGCAGGCGTTGTCGTAGTTACTTGAATGCCATTTGCGGTTGTTAACCCCAAAAGAATGGGACGCCCTCACGTGTGAGTTGTGTCAATGGTGCCGCAATGGACGAAAAGCCCTCGATAAATCGCCGGTAATGGGCGCACAACCCTAAAAAGCGTCTCACGGCCTTTTTGCCGCGTGGTGCAGGAAATTGCGCTACGGCGTCTATTTTGGCCGGGTCAGGTCGAACATTCTCATGACTGACGACGTGGCCTAGGAAGCTATGTTCGTTAAAACCAAAATGACATTTTTCTGGTTTTAAAGTAAGGCCGGCCGAACGTATGGCTTGGAGAACGGCGAATAAATGGCTTAGATGTTCCTCGAACGTTGCCGACAAAACAATATTATCGTCCACAGAGACCAAGCATGATAAAACACTTCAGGCCTGATAGTACAGCGTCAATGAGACTCTGAAAAGTGGCTGGCGCCGAGCACAACCCAAATAGAAGCACCTTAAATTCGAAGAGACCATCGGCGTCACAAAGGCCGTTTTTTCACGATCTCTCTCGTTTTTTCACGATCGCTCTGGAGGTATATTGAAGAGAAATAGCGCACATGACGCAGCCGATCGAGTGAATCGTCTATGCGGGGCAGTGGATAGACTTCTTTCTTTGTGACTTGCTTCAACTTGCGATAATCAATACAGAAGCGCAAGCTGCCGTCTTTTTTCTTGACCAAAACCACGGGGGACGCCGAAGGACTTTTCGAAGGTTGTATGACGTCGTCCGCGAGCATCTTGTGTACTTGCTTCTGAATCTCCTGGCGCTCTTTCGGAGCCACACGGTAGGGGTTCTGCCAAATCGGTCGCATGTTGTCTTTAATAATAATGCGGTGCTTGGTCAATGGTGTTTGCTTGACCTTTGACGTACGCGAAAAGCAGTCTTTGAATCGGTGTATAAGTTCAAGCAGGCGCTTCCTATCACAGGGCGGTAGCGTAGAGCAGATGTCCACCGACAAAGTTGTCGAGGCGGGGACAGCCGCGTCATCTGGTTGCAAGGCAAAACAATCTCCGGTTTGGTCTACATTGTCGTAGTAGCAAATTGCGGTACCCTTCTGGATTTGACGGCACTCGTAGCTGAAGTTCATGAGGAGCACTTCTGCTTGTCCACGAGTAAGCGCCAGGACCCTCGCGATGGAATTGCCTTGCGTGAACAAAAGAGTCCGTGGTCATCCCCCGGTCCAATCACATCTTTATCACGTCCAATCACATCTTTACAGCAAGGACACCCACTGGACACCGACACAAGGCAGCAGGATCTCGGTGGGAGTGTCACATCCTCGGCTATTCGCAAACGGCCACGTGGTTCTTCGCTGCTGTTGTCGGCATACGGATGTGCGCAAAACGTCGCCACACGTTGACAGATGTTGATAACAGCGCGATGATCTTGAAGAAAATCCATGCCCAAAAGTAACTCTTTAAAGCAGTCTGGCAACAGGACGAAAGTGGCCACGAAGCTAGAATCGCCGATGTGAAGTCTAGTGGTACATTTACCCGTGGGAATCATCAGCTGACCACCAGCACTCCTTATGTGTGGTCCTGTCCGCGGTGTGTTGACCTATTTAAGGCGGTCGGCGAGCTCTTGTCGTGTGAATGAGAAATCGGCGCCAGTGTCGACCAGTGCTGTAACGTGATGTCCGTCAATGAGAACGCTCAGATCGGCACGTATAACCTCATCGGCATTAGTATTCTTCGTCGCATTCGTCGTCGTTGTCGTCATACCTTCTTACGATCATTGGGAGAACTTCTCAGTGTCTCGACGATTGGCAACCTTGTCCCCCGAGGTCGCATCAGTTAGTTTCCCCGGCGAGGGCTAGGCGAACGGCTTCTGGTGACGTCCGTGTAGCTCTGAGGGAAGTCACAATGACGCGCAGGTGATGGAGATCGCCAGTGACGCGGTGGGGTTCCTTGGGCAGGCGATAGTTGATCGGCATCGTGGGCATGATGGTCTTCGGAGCGGAAAAAAGTGGGACGAGAAAAGTTCCCGAACCCGGAATCACCATGACAGCAATAGCGGGCATTGTGACCGGGTTCTCCACAGTGGAAGCAAATAGGTCGACGGTCGGCCATGCGCCATAAGTCAGTTCGGTGAACTGGTGGTCGTCTCGTAGAATCCCGTTGCCACCAAGGTACGGCAGCGTGTCGTGGCTGGAAGGGCGGTGCCACAAATGTCGGTGGAGGGCGACGGACCACATCAGCGTGTCTCGCTGAATGTGGCTCAGGACTTGGCGCGGTTGGTGTAATGGCTTGCCTCAACTCCTGGCGGACGATTTCAGCAACCGATGCGACTGGTGGTCAGGCAAGGGGAACGGAGAGGTCCCGAAGTTCCTCACGCAGCATTTCCCTAACGTTTGTCGCAGGGAACTTTCGTATACGGCAGTGTTCTGAGCTGCAGCACTGACTGCCGTGTGGTTCTGCAGGTGGTCAAAGTGTCGGCGTCGTTGTTGCAGTGCGCGCTCGATGACAGTCACCTCTATTGTGAATTCATCTACTGTGGTAGGCGGATTTCGTACGAGGCCCGCAAACACTTGTTCTTTAACACCCTGCATTAGGTGACGCACCTTCTTCGCCTCGGGCATGTCAGGGTCAGCTCGTTGAAACAGACGAATCATACCCTCTGCGTACATGGCGGCTGTTTCATTAGGTTTTTGCACGCGGGCCTCAATCACTTGCTGTGCGCGATACCGTCGGTCCGAGTTGAAAATAGTAGCGAGAAGCTTTTGACGGAAGTCTTTCCAAGATTGGAATGTAGCCTCGCTGTTCTCATACCACGTGTGAGCGCTATCTTCTAGTGTGAAATATGCACGGCCAAGTTTGTGCTGTTCGCTCCAGTGGTTGGATACAGCGACCCGATCGATTGATTGATTGATTTGTGGGGTTTAACGTCCCAAAACCACTTCTGATTATGAGAGACGCCATAGTGGAGGGCTCCGGAAATTTTGACCACCTGGGGTTCTTTAACGTGCACCCAAATCTGAGTACATGGGCCTACAACATTTCCGCCTCCATCGGAAATGCAGCCGCCGCAGCCGGGATTCGAACCCGCGACCTGCGGGTGGCGACCCGATCGAACTGTTCGAGCCAGTCCTCGACATCCTCGTACTCTTCCCCACGGAAAACTTCAGGAACGCGAGGATGTTCAAAAGTCACCTGCGAAGGAAGAGTGGTCGGTGATGGCGGGATAACCGTGGATGTGGTAGAAGGTGCCATGCTGGAAAGAGGCGGAACAGGTGTGGACTCTGGACTTAGGCCTAGTAGGCGCTGACTGAATCGGTGCACTGGAGTCGTGACGAGGGGCTGAGTCTCTGGACTAGGTGAACGGGTCCGAGAAAGACTGTCCTGCATCAGGTTGTAGGCTCCAGCACCTCCACCAGTGTCATGACGTCAAAACAGAGGTCTTGCCGTAGAGATTGAGACACCAGAAGCAGGTCGGTTCTTTTAATAAAACCCGCAAGATAGTTCTTCTTTTTCAACCATTTCCTTGTACTGCATGACACATGCACAACTGCCATTGTCTTTCTTTTTGACGACGTCAAAACAGAGGTCTTGCCGTAGAGATTGAGACACCAGAAGCAGGTCAGTTCTTTTAATAGAACCCGCAAGATAGTTCTTCTTTTTCATCCATTTCCTTGTACTTCGTGGCACATGCACAACTGCCATTGTCTTTCTTTTTAACAAGCACGTGACAATATAGCCATCTGGTGCAACGGCGGAAGCGATGGCTAAGTCGAGGAAGCCATGCGCTACGCAATTCATGTGACTGGAACTTTCCTTCCTTTCACCGGACTCAGCTTCTCCCCATCGAGGTTGAAACTAGTGCTCTACAAGAAGAGGACCCCGAGGGGGCAGCCCTCGTGACTGAAAACGTGCGTCGCAAAGTGAAATACGACTTTCACAGGTGACGGGTCCCTAGTGCCCAGAGTGGACTCGCTCCGAATATTGGGCATGTATGTCGAGTCTTACTACGCTAACGAAGCCACGCTCAGACAGATCTCTACCAATATGGACAGTGCTCTCGGCCTCATCCGGAGGATCATCACCAAGAGACACCGGGGAATCTAGGAAGACAATCTTATCCGCATCATAAGTGCGTTTGTGCTCTGCCACCTTCTGTACTCAGTGGCCATGCATAAATGAAATGTTGCAGAGGAGATTAAGCTGAATGCTTTTATAAGAAAGTTTTCCGAGACCGCCTTCTACTTGCCTGTAAGCACTCGCACTGAAAACCTGTTCAAACTTGGTGCTGACAATACACTCGAAGATGTAATTGTGGTGCCAAAGCGCTCACAGCTTTCCAGGTATTGCATGACTAAATCGGGCCACATGATACTCGAAGACTTCGGCCTCAATTCTGTTCACCAGTACCCCGATTCCATACGGATTCCCAGAGACATCAGGTCCCAACTGCACATCGCACCCGTAACATCGCACATCGCACCCAATCTGTTTACCACTAGCTAAAGTCACTCCTTTTAGGGCAGATCTGATTTCGATATCAGTGTTTGAAAAGTTTTGGCAGGCCTTGGAACTCTTTCTCATCATGTTTCTGCTTCTTCTTCAGAAGCTGGGAGCGATTACTCGCTGTGCAGATTCGTTACAAAGCTGTTTACACCAAACACCAGAAGGGACCACTGGTTCCCATACCTAGCCTGAGTGATATCAGTGTTGTAGCCCTGCGCCATCTTCCTGCACTCAGCGATACAAAACCGTAATTCTGGTAATTAAAAATAATCGGGAACCAACCGCAACTGTCCTCCCAGATGGTCACAGGAGCCGAGAGATGTGTGCCTGTCATCGCTTCCCTTGCATTGGGACCGCGCGTCACCCCACCGTGCTCTCCAGCCCAAGCTTGCCTCTACAAAGCAGTAGCAAGGTCTTGTACCCGCACCCACGGAGAGCTGTCGGCTGGCCTGACCCGGAACAAGCCGTTCGAGGGAAGACCTTCGCCCTCCATAAAGAAGCGCCTGGTCAAAAGACCATGTGGAGAGAGAGCCGAAAAAGTAGCTCTATAACGTGCAGTGCCCCCTGTCTATTCTGCACAATTGACATGTGATCGGCAGAACGTAACACAAGTGTTGTGGGAATGTCAAGCCATCGCCACCGCCTTCAGCGAGGACAGGTGGGCCACGCTGTTACACCAGCCCGAACTTAACCATCAAACCCTGGCCGTCCAGAGGATCCGTGAATGGACTGCCAAGCTTGGCTTGACGGTCTCTACGTGGGACTTGCCGGGTGGCGTGGGGTCTCCCTTGCGTGTTGCCTGGACCAAAATGAACTTCTAGTAATCATCACCAGTGACAATGCTGAACGAACGTAGCACTGTGATGGCATTGGCTTGTTGTCGGCGTTGCCGCTTTGCCACTTCTTGCAGAACCCTCACTTGTCGTCCGCGTTGGCGTTTCCTTTCACGGGAGAGAGCGCATTCACCTTCGTTTCATTCATGGTTGAAAGAGCACGTGTGCTTTGAAACTCGAATATTCTTCTTCTTCATCAGCAACAGCCATAACCAAATTCACATGATGCCTGATATATGTGTAGCTGGTACTTCCCTTATCAGCAGCACAACTAATGGCATAGTAGCTCAGTATGCGCTACCCTACTCCACGAATAATACGGTCGCGGTTTTGTGCGTACCTTGGATGTGCTGTGCCGTGACGGACACGCGGATAGACAACGGAGAAGCTAAAATGCTAATGTGCATCGCCACCGAAAACGCGGCTGAAGCCCAAGCTACGCAAGAGAGAGCACTGCCATCTGGTCAAACGCGGCATCGCGGCTGCTGACCCGCAGGTCGCGGGATCAAATCCCGGATGCAGCGGCTGCATTTTAGATGGAGACGGAAGTGTTTTAGGGCCATGTGCTCAGATTTGGGTGCACGGTAAAGAACCCCAGGTGGTCGAAATTTTCGCAGCCCTCCACTACGGCGTCTCTCATATTAAAATGGTGGTTTTGGGACGTTATACCCCACATATCAATCAAACGCGCCATTGCTCTACACCGGTGCTTTTCCGGCCCGTTCATCGATACATCTGAAAGAGAAAACAACCTAATAGAACGAGCTGCAGACGGCACGTAGTCAAGCATAAGTAACACGCAGAAGTTGACATTAAGCAAATAAAAGCCCATGCTTGATCAGGAAATGGAACACAGCCACAACGAAAGGTTGAGCGCGCATTCAAAAGCAGAGTGTAGACTCGCTTGGGGCAAATAGAAGTATGCATACAAGTTAGCCATTACGCCATTTAACAAACGCAAGTTTCATCAATAAGAAAAAAAAACAGTATTCTTCGTCTTCTTATTCGTGGTTCCGTGAACAGGCGCCATACCGTTAAAGATCTGTTACTCATTATGTTCCCATGTTGATGTGGATGATAATGGCAGAGAATTACGACTGGGCTTTTCATTTTAGGTTAAAAGCGTTGAACAATTCATCGTTCGCGCAATTCGGATAATATAACGTCTGGTTGTTATTTTAGTCTTCTATGACGCTATATTACACATATAACACGATTACTTGACCAAGATTGCACCTGTTTAGGGTTATTCGCGAAGGAGCTTGGCGAGTGAGCGTTGCTCTGTGGTATAACACTTGACTGACACGCCAAGAACCGCGGTTGTGATCCAATTATTTCCTCCTTACTTCTCGCTTGAGTGGTCAATGACACTAGCGGCGGCGGCTCATGATGATGGCGAGGAAATTGGCATTTGTACCCGCATGGCGTCCCGGTTCCGGCATGTACAGCTTCAACAAACAGATCAAACACCGGGAGTGAAGAAAAGACGATGGCTAGATTACTGCAACCGAATCGAATACACTGCAAACTGCCTGTGGTCACGTGAGCTCAGTAGTCTTCGTGCGCATTGCTCAACCAAGCCCCGGCAATCAGGTGCGGTCCTCCCATGCAGTGACGTCGTCCTCCCAGACTACGTCCACAACACCCTCGCCCTAGATGCGAAGTTCGCCGTCGACCGAGAGAGATCCGCACCCGAGCTTCTTTTTATGGTGTGCTCTGTTGCTGGCCGCGCTTCACCAGAGGATTCGAACAGGTGTATCTCAGAAGGTGTCGACGTGCTCCTACGGGGTAAGCCTACCAGCAACAGCCTTCCGGTGCGGAAGACGACCAAGTTTCTTAGAGACAATGAACTTTGTGTCGGGCCACCAGATAAGGAGGGTGGCTTCGCCGTTCTTCCTAATTGTTTTTACCTAGAAAAGGTGGTCACAGCTATCGACTCTGTCTTCAAATGCTGTACGGACATTCGTCTAGATAGAGTAAAAACGCAGGCCAAGGAATTGTGTCTTAAACGAGAGTTAAAAAAGTTAGCACAGCATATTAGCAAAAGTGACAAAAATAGGCTCAGCCTGTTTTTTTCTGCCAAAACACATAAAGTTGGCATGCCCTTCCGTGTTATTGTGACAGAAAGTGGTACTTGGCAAAAGCAACTCGGCTTGTTTATTCAGACCATTTTAAAGTATATAAATATTGATGACCCATTTTTATCAAAAACTTGCAGGCTCTGTTAGAATTTTTCAAACAGACAAATCAATCTAGTCTTTTCGGTTTTTCAATTGATATAAAGGACCTATACTACTCTCTGCCTCACGATGAGGTATTAGAATGTATAAGGAATAGCATAAAAATTTTTTGGGAATTGAACTTTCAATCAAAACTGGCATCAGAGCGCAATATTTTCTTGACCTGGTTTTGCTGTACCTTACCTCTAGCTTCGTTCAATAGAATAATTACATTTATCTGCAGAAAAAAGGTGTTTCAATCGGCTCATGCATAGCACCTCTACTCAGTGATCTTTTATTGGCAAAAATGGGCAAAAAACTACAGGAAAAGTTAAAGGGCTCGCATGTCGTCAATGTATTCAGATACGTGGATGATTTCTTGGTTCTTATAAGTTGTAATTCTTCTATGTTCCACTCGTTTGCGACTCAAACGATAGGTGTGTTCGAAAATTGTTTAAAGCCTCTTGTGTTGACACATGCAATGACCGAGAATGACAAGTTACGATTTTTGGATTTAGGACTGGTTCTTAGCTCACAGCACGTCAGTTGGTGTTAAGAACCACGTGCGCAGAAACCTCTACTTCTTTTTTCTTCCACTCAAAGCAAGTTATTTAAGCGAGGCATAGCACGAACCTGTCTTGAGAGTGCCTTAAATAGGTCGCGCGCCAACAATATCTCTGCGAGCATTAAAGCTCAAGTTTCCCGGCTTAAGGCTTCGGGTTTTCCCGAGGCGTTTATGGCTTCCGTTTCTGAGACAATACTGCGGACTAATAAGGCCGAGCAAAGGCGGCGACAGAATCCGAGCAACACGGATACAGAACGTGAAAGAATAGCCGTGATTCCATACAAACACCAGATATCACACAGACTCAAGAAAATCGGAAAACGTGTTGGAGTTCGTGTCCTGTTCTCGGCACCGTTCAAATTAATCAGCCTCACCAAATCTACAAACCCCCTGAAAACGCAGTCATCAACGGAATGCAGAGTTCAACATAGACACAGGTATGTGGCGTGCTCCCGGGAAGTTGTCTACACGACCCCCCTCTCATGCGGTGCTTGTTATGTCGGAAAGACCGGAAGGTGTTTGAACGATCGGATGAGAGAACACGCTAACAATGTTAGAAACGGGAAAGATGGTTTGCTTATTCAGCACTGCTCTGAGTGCAATTGTGTGCCCCTTTTCAAGGACACAGTGACGCTGTACAAGCACAAAGATGAGCGCACCCGAGTCATTGTCGAGGCCGCGCAGATAGCAAACGAACAGGTGCCTCGTATTAGCAAGCCCTCCGTGGTTCTGTCCGAGAAGGAACTACGGTTCCTCGAAGGTTTCGGTGTGCCCAAGTAGCTATATTATCGTTTCTTTTCTGTTTCATTTTGTTATAGATTTTTCTTTGCTTTTTAGATGCGGAGCATCTTATACTCGCGCCTTGTAGTGCGCCGTCCGCGTCGTCCGCGCCGTCCACACCGCTTCTCGAACATTCGACAGCTGACGCGCGCGCATGCGCCGTCGCGCCGTCGCCCACTCTTCCACCATCTGTGCATCCCTTCCTCCTCTACACACCGCGTGCGCTTCACTCCTCCACCATCTGTGCACCCTTCCTCCTCTACACACCGCGTTCGACATCTACAATTCTCCTGATTCTCCAGTGGACGCGCATGTGGCGTCGCGCTTCGAGAACATTCAACAGCTGACAGTGCATGCGCCGTCGTGCTGTATATATACTCAAGGTCGGCGCTCGCTCGCTCAGTTGCCGCTCGTCGGTTGGTTTGTACGGCGCGTCGACGTCCAAGGTCGCGGTGAAATGAATTCCAACGAATCCACAAACACAATGATCGACGTCCCTTCGACCAGCGCCGCCCTTTCGCATACGTGTGTACGTGTTCACTCATTTAACACCCCCTCCTACAACCACGTTAACCAATTTAGCAATCGACCCAAGTAAGTCGCAATTTAACACCCCATTTCACAACCATGTTAACCAATTTAGCCATCGACCCAAGTAAGTCGCACTTTAACACCCCGTTAACCAATTATATGGTCCGCATCCTCCTCAGTGTTCCCCCGAGGGAAGCTGCGGGCAATGTTTTCTGTGCTTTTGCTTTATACCCTAGTATAATGTAGTATAGCAAAGTAGTTGGAAAGGAAGAGATGAGAGGGTGATAGAAAGCATATTCATGCATTGTGCAGCACAATAACGGGTGAAACAAGAAAGTAACGGTAAGGTAAACAGAAACGAGGAGGGTGTGTCATCAACTCCACTGTTTTCTCAATCTTAACACAATGTGTTAGTCTGTAGCTGTTCATAATAATTTTTAGAATTTTTCAGAACAGAAGTGTTCATGTTTCTCGCGATGCTTGAGCAGCATATACTATTAAATTATTGATGCACATCTTTTCTAAGATTGCACTAGAGCTACTATTTGGCTTAATTGGTATACGCTGCGGCCAGTGCAGCGTCATTGTCAGCCAGATTATGCCTAACAACAAATTTTATTTCGCCTAATTTGGCAGTTATATATTATGTGCCGCAGCTGAGTTTTTCTAGTGCTCGCATTTGCTCAAATCAAGCCAATATACACCGAACTAGCCTACCATCATGTTTGAAGTGGTCGAAATTTCCGGAACCCTCCACTACGGCGTCTCTCATAACCATATCGTGGTTTCGGGTCATTAAACCCCACCTATAAAAAAACAGTTTGTCACTACACGTGTGCTTCTACGGCCGGAATGTATAATTGATTCATATTTGCCATTGAATCTTAGTTTTAAAGGTTTCACATACAGCATGTGAAATACTTAGTAATCAACAATAAGATTACAAAATATACCTAGCTGATTTGAGTTGCAACAGTAACGATACATTTTTCTTGCGTTTAGTTTTGAAAATAATAATATGACACATGCACCATTGCTTCCACCTGCAATTACATCATCATCATCGTCATCATATTTATCATCATCATCATAACTATGCCCACTGCAGGAAAAAGGCCTCTCCCATTTTCCACCAGTCAACTTGGCGCTGTGCTTGCCCGTGCCACTTTATACCTGCAATCGTCCTAATTTTATTTGCACACCTAAATTTTTTTCTCTCCCTCACCCGCTTGCCTTCTTTTAAAATACAGTCTGTGATCTTTAATAATAGTGGTTATCTTGCGCTCACGCTACGTGCCCTGCCCATGATCATTTCTTCTTCATTTTGACTGTGATGTCCTTAACGCTCATTTGTTCCCTGACTCATCCCGCTCTTTTTTGTCCCTTATGGTTACACCAATCATTTTCTCTACCACTCCTCGCTGCATAGTCGTCAACGTTCGTTGAACTCTCTTTGTATTCCTCCAGGTTCTTGCTCTGTAAGTCAGTACCGGTACGAAACAGCTGTTATACACCTTCCTTTTGTGAGATAGTGGTAATTTACCCTTCATGATTTGAGAATGCATTCGGAATGTGCTCCACCCATTCTTATTCATATAGTTACCTCAGTGTGTTTGGCTCCGCGGTTACTAGCTGGCCAAAGCAGACGCACTTTTTTACCCCCGTAGGCGCGTCTGCGCAAGTAGGAGTTTGGTGCGTAGCGACACCACGGAACTGAGCTAACGGAGGAGTTTCGACTCCCTCCCCTGTAGAAAACAGATGGAAGATGGAGCTCGGAGGCGAGGAAGAAGAAGTAGCCAGGGTCACGCTCTGCACATTTTTTTCCTGTTTTGTCAACAATAAACCGAAGACGTATCGGTTCTGCTGTCTCTCTAGTCCTTCTGAAACATGGTGCCGTGACCAGGATGATCTGAAGACAGACGCACAGACTTCAACCCCCTTCGCAACAACGGGTTGAAGAACGAAGCAGCGGCGTCTGGCTCAAGGACGAACCGTCGAGAGAAGAACCACGACCGACGACTGTTGGAGACGCACATAAAAAGGCAAGAGCTCTTTCAACACGTTTTAGGCATGAATAAAGAGGTCCTATCGAAGAAGCGGAAGACGCTTCGAGCAAATGTGACGATGCTTAAGAGCGAAGTCGATAAGAAGATAGAAGAAGACGCCGATCGAGCGCCACTTATGACGCTTCTGAACCAGATGAAGAGCGTGTCACAGACGCTAAGACAAGTTAACGAACAGATTCCGATGGAGGCGGAAATGTTGTAGGCCCGTGTGCTCAGATTTGGGTGCACGTTAAAGAACCCCAGGTGGTCTAAATTTCCGGAGCCCTCCACTACGGCGTCTCTCATAATCATATAGTGGTTTTGGGACGTTAAACCCCACGTATCAATCAAATCAAGTTAACAAACAGATAGAACCGTTAATTGAAGAAGACGACGTGGAGGCAGAATTTGAGAGAGTTTTGCATTATGAGATGAAGATCGTCGCTGCAACGACAAAAATTGAGGAGCGATTATGCGAGTTAGAACAAGCGACGCAACTGACTACGAGAATAATCACAGAACAAGCGAGTTCAGTTCAGTTCACTGACCAAATCACGGAGACGCAAGAGCTTGTTAAGTTGCCACGTCTTGAGATGATCAAGTTTGATGGGAAAAAAACAGCATGGACAAGGTTTTGGCATCAGTTTGAGACATCGGTGCATAACAGAGCGAACATGCCGAAAAATCAAAAATTTAATTACCTTCTGGCGTCTCTGAGAGGGGAGGCTGCGTCCCTCATAGAAGGCTTGCAGTTTTCTTATCAGAATTACGAGCATGCAGTCGCTCTTCGGAAAGAAACCTTCGGACGAGAAGATAATTTGAAAGAAACCTACATAAAAGAGCTTGCAAACTTGGAAGCAGTGAAGAGTCCTAAAGATGTAGATGGGTTGAAGAAACTCTTCCAAAAGTTGCAAGTGAACACACGAGCACTGTAGTCGTTAGGAGTGGAAATGGATAGTTACGCCACAGTGATAGCTCCTGTTGTAAAATCTGCGCTACCGGTGGATATGAGGATTGAGATGAAGATGAAGGAGTTAAAGAGAGGTGACAACAGACCATCAACTACGGAATCAGACTCAGCGTCAAGAGACAGCACGAGCAGTTTGAAAGAAATTATAAAGTTTTTAAACATATATATACGCAGCAGAGAAGAAACTCGAGAGGAAAAATACGACGTGACCCAGTCACCGCACAGTATGAGGCGGACTAGAACATCTACGCTTCAAAGCATATCGATTAAGAAATGTATATTCTGTAAGATGACTGGACACTACACGGAAGATTGCAGAAGAAGCATTAGTATGCAACAGAAGAAAGAAGCCTTACAACGGGAACGAAGGTGCTTCAGATGCACCAGACCTCACCACACGGCGAAGATATGCCGTGCTAACGTACGCTGCAAAACATGCAAGGGAAGGCACGCGACATTCATGTGTCGACCACGTACGCCTGCAGGAAAGTCAGCACAGCAGCAAAGCGGGGATGTTGAGGAAATGCTTAAAAGCGCGCAACCTGACCGGTTAGACACCAGCAAGTCCTGCAACATGCACGAACAGCAATCTGATGAACACAAGTGCATACTACTGCAGACAGCCTTTTCGTAGACGGAGGGAGAAGACAGCGGGTGCTACGCACGGATTCTGCTGGACAACGGGAGCCAGAGGACATTCATCCTCAAAAGATTGGCAAGAAAACTAGCGTGCAAGGTAAAAAGATGCGAAAGGATTACTGTAGGATCATTTGGAGGAGGAGAGATGGAACTAGACATGAAAGTCGTCGATGTCAGCGTGAGGAAGGATCCCACATCAGAGCCAGTCACGATTGAGGCACTGGAGATAGAAGTTATATCCTGTGACGTGCTACCATCGCCACCGTTGACAATACACGAAAGAGCAAGATCGATGGGAATTCGTTTGGCTGATGACAACCAGAAGACGGACAAAGAAAGAAAAAATATGGAAAGTTCTATATTAATTGGAGCAGATTATTACTGGACTGTCGTCACTGGTCGCATTTGCGAGATTCATCCAAAAGTAATGGCAATAGAAACAATATTGGGATGGACAGTCCAAGGTCCTGTAGGACTTCATTGTGTGCCAATGAAATCATCGACGGTTATGGTACTCAAGATCAGTGCCAAGACGGACACGACTGTGGACGAACTGCAGAGATTCTGGGACTTGGAAAACATGGGCATCAAGGAGAAATTAGCAACAAAGTTGAGCGATGAACATGTGCTAGACTACGTCCGACAAACAATGGAGTTCAAGGCAGGAAGATACCAAGTGTGGCTACCATGGAAGGAAAACGTGACATTGGACGACAACAACACCATTGCAGAGAAGAGGCTTATCCAGGTGACCAAAAAATTATGCAAGGATAAAGATGAGCACCTAGCCTATGACAAAGCTATTCGAGAGTACTTCGAGCAAGAAATAGCAGAAAACGTCGAAGATGCTGGATCAGATGTACAGAACAATTTTGTATACTACATGCCGCATCAAGCAGTATTTAAGAAGGACCGAACAACGACAAAAATACGGATCGTCTTTGACGCATCGTCAAGCCAGAATCCAGGTGAACCCTTAAATGACAACTTGGAAAAGGGGCCAAACCTAAACACCGACATCACAAGCTTGCTGATGAACTTTCGACATCACAAGATCGCTATGTCAGCCGACGTGGAAAAAGCATTCTTGCAGATAAGGATACATGAAAATGACCGAGACGCACTGCGATTCATGTGGTGGGAAAGAATACCCAGCGAAGATATGCCAACCCCGAAGATAAAAACATGGAGGATGACGAGGGTTACTTTCGGAACTACACTAAGTAGCTTCTTTCTAGCGGCCACGATTCATCGACATTTGGATAAATTCGAAAAAAAATATCCTGCAGTTGCGGTGCAACTCCGGAAAGGAATCTACGTCGATGACGTTTTACTAGGAGCCGACGAATACTTGAAATCAACAAAGATATACAAAGAAGCACGAGATAATTTTTGCTATGCGGGAATGAATTTAAGAAAATGGATTTCAAATGACGCCGAGCTAAGAAAACTCTTTGATGAAGAAGGAGAGGATCTGGATCGAGGGATAAGAAAAGAGGGACAAATCAAGATTTTGGGACTGAAATGGAATTTCGTAGACGACGTGTTGAGCTTTCCCGACACTACATGGCGAAATGACAAGGACATGAGACAACTCACAAAAAGACAGGTTTTGCAGGACACGGCAAAGCTATATGACCCTTTGGGTTTTTTGACAGCATTTTCAGTCAGAGCAAAATTATTGTTGCAAAAAATTTGGATGGATAAACTGAAATGGGATGACCCGTCACCAAGCCAGCATAGATCAGCTTAGAAGGACTGGTCGGAGGAGCTTCAGCACTTAGATGACTTCACCGTTAACAGATGCTATGACAACAGGCAAGCTGAAGTGAAAGCATCGACTCTACACGTGTTCTCCGATGCGAGTCCAATGGCGTATGGAGCAGCAGCATACATTGCAACAGAATACTCCGATGGAAGCAATGAAGCCAATTTAATCATTGCAAAGGGTAGAGTCGCTCCAATCAAAAAGATTACACTGCCAAGATTGGAGTTGTTGGCGGCCACAATATCAGTCAGATTGGCCAGTCATATAACCGAGAATTTCATCAGAAAACTGAGGAGTGTGAAATTCTGTACTGACTCTCAAGTTGTGTTATGCTGGATAAAGTCAAACAAGACGAAAGATCTGTTTGTTCGCAACCGCGCAGCAGAAATTAAGAGCAAGTCCAATGAGAGTCAATGGGGTTATGTTAAAAGTGATGAAAATCCTTCGGATTTGATGACAAGGGGGATGAAGATGAAATGTTTGCTGGACAGTGAATTATGGTGGAAAGGCCCCACGTGGATCAAGAATGAAAAACAAAGACCTGACTATGACATAACGCAAGAATCGGGCAGTGATGACAACAAAGACGAAGAAAAGACCGTGGCAAGCTTAACTACCACCACGAGTGAAGATAAAATAATTGATGTGAGCAGGTTTGGATCATACAAGAAAGCGTTACGAGTTACCGCGTGGGTGATGCTTTATATAGGAAACCGACGAAAAGAAAGGAAAACAGGTTCGCTGACACGAGAAGAATCGGACAAGGCAGAGTTTGTGCTGATAAAGCAGGAGCAGAAAACGCTACAAAATGCAGTGACACGAATATATGACAACATGAATCTGTACGGCACGAACATCTTCGAACATCCTCTTACTTATGTGTATGACGATCCTAACGAGCCATACCCATCACACCGGCGGACGTTATAGGAGGCAGGCAAGCAATGAACAAGCAGGAAGAAAATGGACTCGGATAATACAGTTTGCTAGATTACTGGAGTGCAAAAAAATGGGCAATGATAACATGGTGGACCAGATGGAAAAATGAGTACCTGAGGGAGCTTAAGTGTGCCAGCAGAAAAACAGAGCGTCACACAAATGTACAAGAAGGAGATGTACTTCTGCTTGGAGAAGCGCGAAAAAGAACTCAGTGGAAACTCTGCATCGTCGAAAAGATTTTCCCAGGCAAGGATGGACTAGTGAGAACATGCTTGCTTCGTACACCTGAAGGAAAATTAGTCAAGAGGCCGATTCAACTATTATATTCGCTCGAAGGTTGCTTCGGTTGAATCTGGCCGGCGGGAAGATGTAGAAAACAGATGGAAGATGGAGCTCGGAGGCGAGGAATAAGAAGTAGCCAGGGTCACGCTCTGCACATTTTTGCCTGTTCTGTCAACAATAAACCGAAGACGTATCGGTTATGCGGTCTCTCTGGTCCTTCTGAAACATCCCCCGCCTAGCCGTGCATGGCTTTGCCGTGTCCAGAAAAAAGGGGATCCTGGGGGTTGAGCCGACGCCGGGTGATTGGACTTTTAGGGCCCCCCCGGCAGAGGCAACACACTCTTTGGCCCTGGCTTCACGTAGACGGCACCCCTGGCCTGACCCACCCAGATGAAATCGGCAGTCGCCTTTTCCTATCTCTCTCTCTCTCAACCTACACCTTCGTCTTTCCCTCTCACTTCACATCTTATCTGTCTTTTCCTCTCTTCTAGCCACCTCTAATTTTCCTGACGGCAAGGGTTAACCGTGTGGTCATCCAACCTTGGTATACCATATTAGGTTATAGCAGCATCGTACGACTGGCGTCGTGCAGACTGTTTTATGAAGCTGCCACGTTCCCTTGTAGGCCTCTGTGGTGGGCGGTCGGCGTTGTTGCCGAACTTTCCAAATATATAATGGCGGAAGCTGTACCTAAACTTCCTGATCGACCTCTAAAAAGAGGTCGCATCAAATTTACATTCAATTCCAATCTCCAAACAGACCAAACCAACTTCCCCCATTTGAGCGTTTTGAATAGCGAAGGAAGTACAACTTTGCGTAAACTACACCCCTTCTTGGTGGCGAATTCTCTAGCCGAAGCTATAGGAAAGGAAATCAAAACATGAAAAATTAACGCTGGAGACCTATTGATAAAATAAAAAGGAAAGACAAGTAACAAAACTCTATGACGTAGACAGTAGAAAAAACTTGGATATCACAATCACAGCTCCTCTAAACACATGTAGGGGTGTTATCTTGGAAGTAGATTTCCTGAAACTGAGCGACGAGGAGCTCCTTGAGGGTTTCCAAGACCAAACTGTAGTAAAGGTCCAACCAATAACAATCGACGAAAAAACGAACATCTCCCAACAAAACACATTATCCTAACTTTTGGCACAAGCACACTTCCTAGCCCCCTCAAAGCAGCACACCTGAAAATTAATGTCAGACCATAAATACCGAACCCGAGGCGCTGCTTCAAGTGCCAGAGGTTTGGCCATGCTTCACAGTCTTGTAGAGGTAACGAAACCTGTGTCAACTGCAGCGCCAATAACCACCAGTCAGAGAAACGTCAAGAATCTCCCCGCTGCGTGTACTGCAAAGGCGATCACCGGGCGTAGTCCAGAGCGTGTCCATGCTTGAAGAAAGAAAAAGAAATAGGTGCTCTAACAATCAAAGAAAATCTCACCTTCTTTTAAGCGAGGAAGAGACTTGGACTCTTACCTCAGAAAAGCTATGCCAGCGCGGTGTGGCAGGGGGCAACACCGCAACGGCCTCAGGAGCCTACGGGGATCGTGGCAAGTGGTTCCGTAGCATCTCCACCTGCCCCCTTGGTGGTAACAGCCAGTGCTGCTCCACCATCAACTTCCAAAGCGGCCGGCCCTACCTGCTTTGATTGTGCACGGCCCGCGACTCAGTCGTAAACCAAAGCCTGAGACGCGCGTCTCTGGGCCTGGTTCTCGATCCTCGAGCGCCTCTGTCAAGGCAGTGGAGGTCGACCCTAAATCCTCGGTGTCGTCGACACCGAAAGACCAGCGCTCTCTCGAGTGCGCCAAGCGGGATAAGACAACAAAACGTTGCAAACCAAGGGATAACCTGAGTGGTTATCACTCTTCATGAACCCAGCTTTGACCATGTGTTACCTACCATAATTTTAACAATCAATCTACATTATTAGTCCTTTTAGTTTCATCAAGACTTTCATCATTCATTGGAATGTCAGATGCCTACTTCAAAACTTAGGTGACATTAAAGACATCCCCAACAAGTTTTCTGCGATAGCATTTTGCCTCCAGAAAACAAACGTGGGTGCAAAGCACACTCGTATACTAAAAGGGTATACAGTTGTCCGTAAGGACCGGTAACACTGCAGCCGTTTATCGGGAGGAGTTGCAACTGTAATAAAAAACGGCATTCCCACGAGAGCAATCACAATAAACCCCACTCTCAAGGCTGTGGCAGTCAGTGTTATCGCACACAAAACCATATCCATCTGCTCTATCTACATTCCCCCAATGAACAATTAACACTACAAGAACTCGAGGACCTGACCGCCCAACTTCGAGAACCGTTTGTTTTCGTAGGAGATTTTAACGCCCATGGTATGCTATGGGGCAGCGATAAAACGGACCAAAAAGTGCAACTCTCTGAAGATTTCATTTTATCGAATGACATTTGTCTTTTAAACTCTGGTACACCAACGTACTTTTCACCAAGTTCAGACAAGTTTAGTTGCCTTGATTTAGCATTCTGTTTACCATCTGTTTTAATGAATTCAAGTGGGAAGTCCTCGACTCTTCGTGCGGCAGTTATCAGCTACCTGCAATCATCAAACTGTCATCCCTATTACCCACCATCACCTCTGAACCACGCCACTGGTTAATTCATCTTGTGGACTGGCCACTATTTTCAGAGAACCCAAAACACGAGGATGCCATCTCGCCAGGTATGACCATTGATGACATATATTACAAAATCTCAGACGTCATAATTATAGCCGCGGAAAAAAGGATACCACGATCATCAAATCATGTCCGAAATAAACAGAATACCTGGTGGACAAAGGAATGCACTGAAGCAAACAAACGGCGAAACAAAGCTTGGGGTGTCCTGAGGAAATACGCCACATATAGTAACCTCGTGAACTTCAAGCAGGCTAAAACGAAGGCACAATATATTCGTAGACATGCTGAAAAAACGTCATGGCGCATTTAGGTATTTTCCATAAATAGCACTGTTTCGTCTAAGTGATCGTGGAACCAGTTGAGGAAATTCGGAAGAGACTACTCAGCCTACACTATCCCCATACTTACAAGCCCAGACATCCAGACTACAACACAAGAACAAGCCGACATATTGAGGAACACTTTTTCAACATTTCTGGCTCAGCCCACTACTCTGATACTTTTTTTAAACACAAACAGATCGCATAGAAACGAAATTGCAACTCACAGCTGCTTCATACGAAGCTTACAACCAACCACTTACACTACAGGAACTTAACATAATGCTATCAAATGGTAAAAAACAAACGGCAGTAGACCCCGACAACATACACTACTCGATGCTGGCACATCTTAGTGAAGCATCAACAAAGGTCCTGCTCACATTTTTAATACAGTATGGCAAAGTGGAAAAGTGCCGATACAGTGGAAAACTGCCATAGTAGTTCAATTTCTAAAATCTGGTAAACCTTCAATATCACCGAGCAACTACAAACCAATCGCTCTCACCAGTTGCCTGGTGAAAACATACCGAAATTGTTAATAATGGCAGATTGTCTTTCATCCTTCATTCAGGAAACTTGATAGATAGTCATAAATGTGGATACAAAAAAGGCTGTTCAACTACTGACCATCTTGTTCAACTGGAGCATAAATTACGAGAGGCATTTCGCTACAAGCAGCACTGTTTCGCAGTTCCTTTTTTTTCAATCTAGAAAAGGCCTACGGTACTACGTGGCGATACGAAATTCTACAATACTTCGCTAATGTAGGCATTCGAGGCACATTGTTAAACCGTATATAACATTTCATGACTAACAGAACAATTCAGGTGCGCCTAAGCACTGTACTTTCAGGCATAATTGTGAAGGAAAATGGCATACCCCAAGCCTGCGTCCTCAACACTACTCTATTCGTAGTAAAAATGAATTCAATCAACAAGGTCACACACAATCAATCAATCAACACACAATATAGCACTCTCTATATGTCGATGATTTCCAAATCGCTTCTCGTGCCTCTAACCTATAAACCTGTGAGAGGCAGCTTCAAATTACCATAAATAAATTGACACATTGGGCTAACAAAAATGGTTTTCGATTTTCCACACAAAAGACTGTTGCTGTTGTGTTTACATTAAAAAGAGGACTGTTCCCTGACCCAGTGCTCACAACAAACAATATGGCTATGATGATAAAACAAGAACGCAAATATTTCGGTGTCACATTCGACAGAAAACTGAATTTTCTGGCTCACATAAGTGCAGTAAAACTCAACGCGAATAAAGCACTTAATATATTGAAAGTTCTTTTCCATAAGCATTGGGGTTCTGATAGGTTCTGCCTATTGAAGATTTATCGTTGCGTCTTTCGTAGTATCTTAGACTATGGATGTGTCGTTTACTGCTCAATCAGAGAATCCTACATTCAGCGCCTAAACCCCGTACAGAATCTCGGTCTTCGTTTGTCCAGTGAAGCTTATAGAACATCACTGGTGCAAAGTTTATACATTCATTGCAATGGACCTCCGCTATTCGCGTACTTTTAACCGTCTCGTATGTATTAGGAATCAGGTCACTATCTCACCACATAAGCAATCACATCACCCCGCAACGTCACTCACGCTTACACTAATCCAGCAGGCCAAATCCCATCGAAGCATTGATTTCACGCTTTGAAGAGTATTGCCACACATACGATATTTGTAATGACGCACTAAATGTCGCCATTAAACCACCGAGACTACCGCCATAATATTGTCTGGTGCAGCTATGTGACTTTTCACTGACTCATTTTACGAAACAGATCATTGCACAAGAACACATAATTCGAGAATTCCGCACACTTCCAGACAAATACAAAGGATACAAAAAAGTTTACACAGATTATTCCAAATTAAAACACCATGTAGGCATCTGGATGGTGACAGGACAAATCGCTGTCAGTGTAAGAATACCTCAGTGTACATCTGTCTTGAGCGCTGCATTGTACACCTTATGGAAAGCGGCAGGGAAAATATTCACAAAGAAACACCGAAAAGCAATTATATACATAGACTCATTAAGCTCATTAAAGGCATTAAATTAAGATCTGAGTGTGAACATTAATGGTGATATACTGAAGGTGATCGTCTTAAACAAAGAGATAGCGACCATTCGTTTCTGCTGGGTACCAAGCCACATAGGGATACCAGGCAATGAAAAGGCAGACGAATAAGCGTCTTTAGCAGCTCAGACAACGGTTGAGCGAATAAACATTCCCAATAAAGACACCTTTCACACTACTTGCAGAGCATTATCATTAAAACGGCAGAAACAGTGAAATTCTTGCACAAGTAAGAAACAGCATGTGGGGAAACCCATAGCGGATGCGTGGAAATTGTGCCGGCATAAGCAACGCTTCTTAGAGATTATAGTTTGCAGACTCCACATTGGGCACACGCAGCTCACCCACAACTTCTTGCTCAAAAGAGAAGACATACGAGAATGTGAAAAATGCAAATAACCATTAACTGTTACGCATATCCTAATCACTTGTTCTTACACAGAAACAGAGAGACGAAAGTACTTCGGAGAACTTTACAAATGTCACATACCGATACGACATAGTCTCATTCTAGGAGAGGGCCCATTAGTTCACCAGCGTAACGTTTTTAACTTTCTGCAAGAAACAGGCTTTTTATATAAGCTTGAAGCTATTGGTTACTAACGAACACTTTGTGTTTGGAGCTGCTTGGCCTTAGTTGCCCTTGCGCCAGTAAACCCAATTAGACATAACATAACGTACTTTTTTTACAACTACAAGTGCACTGCTACCTGGTTGTCTTCTGCAGATTAATTTTAAGACCTACTTTTTTGCTCTAGTCTAATTCTGTAATCATGAGTGTTACACCGTACATTATGAAAATGTTTGCATAAACAGAGATGTCTTGTTTATTCTATCATCGTCCCTGTGGCGGCCACCGAGTGGGTGCCATATCACAACGCTGCAGGTGGCAGCGATGCCTTATATCACAATGAAATGCAATTCATCCCCCGAGTTACTCAGCAATTCAGAGTCGTCCGCAAAGCGCAGGTTACAATAAGGTACTCTCCACTAACTCGAATCCCTAACTCTTCCCAATTCCCGCTTCTCAAGACCTCCTGCAGGCACGCGGTAAATAGTATTGGAGAAACCGTATCCCCTTATATTACACCCATTTTTTATTGGTATTCTGTCACTTTTTTTATGGGGCACTGTGGTGTCAGTTGATCTGCTGCAGGTTTCTTCCATGATGTCTATATATATGCTTCGTCGACGCAGTGATTCCGCATTATCTGCACACCTGCTGATGTCTCTAATGAATTAAATGACTTCTATTCCATGAAGGCTATGCACAGTGGTTGGGTGTGTTCTGAGCATTTCTCTATTCCTGAATGATAGTATGAATGTCTTATCACATCGCGCATTAATTACCCCTCAGTGTATAAAATTCATTTCTAGAAACAGCAAAATATTTGAAGAAATTTTTTCTTCTTGTACTTCAGATACTTGACAGTCCGGAGACACTGTACCTCACAAAAGCCTCTATGGGAGTATTCTTCACAAATCTTGTTAAATGCTTCAAGTCAAGTTTTCAAAGGCGTGCTACTTCAACAGTATACCGTGAACTGGAATATCAGACAAGAACGGGGTCTATTTCTGAAGAAGGGGTATGTATGTCATCGTCACACATGTTCTGTAAGGGTGTATGTATTTTGTTTGTAAACTTTGGTGCGTCTGTTGTCGCAGTGTTCGAAAAATCAGGTGATCTTTAAGCGTCACCTTCAGTGTTTGAATGCGATAGTAATATCCTGTTCCTACAGTGTACTTCGACGTAGCAGTAACGTGTGGTCCTTTTTTTGATGCCTGGCTGCCTTTCAATCATGAAGTTGTTATGATAATAACATGTTCTGACACCTGATATGTGCCCGGGTCAGTTTTGCACTGTCAAACCTCTTTACGGAATGCATGTGTTTGTAAAGCATGAAGTACATTTTCAGAACATTTCCAAGCAGACGCCTGAATGTGTGGTAGATCACCTACTTGTCATGCAAATTGCTCGGGATTGATTCTCACTCGGATCAGGAAATGTTTATTACTGATTTTATTTGCATCTTTCTTAATGCTTCGTTCACAGACAAGATGATCTTTTACTCACAGCCAACGATGCTGACACAGATGCCGACGCCAGAGTTTCTGCGAAGCGAGTTCTTTAACACTATCTCGTTCAAAGGTGTTGTTTATTCGCTTCGCTCATGTTTGACAAATTCGTGCACTGTTTTTTTACATAGCATGTGGGTGACTCAAAGTGGGACGGATGCAGTGAGTTTCAGTTTTTATGACACTGATAGGATCTACGTGTCAAAAGCTTGATTTAAGTTTGTTAAAAGAGATGCCTTGCGTAATTTTATGGTAATCTTGTGTACAAATTATATTTTTGTTCCCCAAGACAACCGATATCCTTATCGCCATGTGCTCTGCGACTTTTTTCAAGTGCACTGATTTGTCATAATACATTCGCTGTCTGCTCATCCGCTACTTTTTCACCACCCATATTTTAACCATCTTGTGATTACAGCTACTGTCAAGTTGGTTTCGATTGCTATTCTCTCTCTCTCTCTCTCTCTCTCTCTCAAGGACGAGCTCTCAAGGCACGTAGGCTGTCCGCGATTTGACTCAAGCTTTTGCCATTTAGTGGTCTGCTCTTATTCGGCGTAACCCCGCACAATATGTCAAATTACAGCATAAGCTGAGACGTGGCTGCGTTGTTTTTTGAACAAGGCTGGCTAGTATGGATCATGCCTGGATCACAGATACTGTCTTCTATACTTTTTGAGTATGCTGTATCTGCATCGCGGTAAGTCTGTACCTGTATCGGGAAACGAGCGCCTGTACCTGTTTTTCATTATATCGGATAATGTGTCGGGTATCCTAAGGTTAAATATACTGCGATGGCAATACCATGCGAAACAATAAATGCTGACTGAACTCAGCTGCTCATGCTGGCACTGGTTCCACTAAGTCACCTGAATAAAATTTAGGGCAGTGAGTCATTTTATTCTTACGTCTGATTACACCTGTAACGGCGGGTGATGAGTTGTGCGCGTCGTTTTCGGTGAAGCCAAACGACACGAGAGAGCTCGCGCAGTCTCGACAGAAACTAGGTTTAGGTGCTTGCCCAAGGGCCTTTTGTTTTCGCGATTCTTTCCTTGTTAATTGTGTCAGAGCCATGAAACTTACCCTTAGCCACTTGAAGAGCCACGTACCTAAATGCATGCGCCGACGACAGCACCGCTTTTCATGTCTTTCTCCAACGTGTAACTCTAGCACCACAGGTACTGATGCTGTGTCTAACAGAACAAGCACTTTACTCACAGTCTATTTCTTGGTGTACCATGCTGCTTTTTCCTGCTGTTTCTATTCACAGAAAGAGCTCTTGAAATTATAATATGATTGTTAGTAAAAGTGCTTTCTCAGTTGTCTTCTTTTGCTTTACATACATGACCTTGTGCTCTGAACTATTTTTTTTCGGTCTCGCTAATGCAATATTGCCACGGGCATGGAACGAGATTGAGCCTTGTCAATGCGAGTATGTGCCATTTGTGACAAAGAAGAAGACTGGTTGTTGTGCTCGTAATCTAATGCTTGGTTCGGCTCGACGTGCAGTGCTGCTGCTCCAGTGAACAGACGTTGTGGTCTATCCGTAATCACGTGGCATTTTCTAGTGGAAGTGTGGGGTAGCGTTGTATGCACTGCAATCAGCAGCAAGACCCCGGCACCAGTAACGTCTTGAAAGAGCCAGCTGACCTACGGTGTAGGTAGCGACAACTGGGCCTACAACCTGAATTTGGACCGCTTCCACAACTCGACAGAACTATGGTTAGTGTTGGCACCGTAATCCAAGAGACATTGACGCTGCCTTCTCCGTGGCTCTTCAACGGCCCGCGAACCACCCCGAAGCCGTTCCACGGTGACCCTTACAAGGATGTCGGCGACTGGCTTGATGACTACAACCATTGCACCAGTGTCAACGAGTACAACGAGCACTGAAAGCTTCGCTATGTCTACTTCTACTTTGAGGACTCTGGGCGAACTTGGCTCAAAAACCATGAAGCCGCTACGACAAGCGGGCTAGAGTTTGGATCCATTTGCAGAATACCTTTCGAAGCTCTGACCGAAAGGAGCAAGCGGAATGGCTTCTCGATTCTGAAATCAGCACCCGAACGAGAGATTTGCCATGTTCGTTGAGATGTCGCGGCTGTTCAGGGGAGCTGACTCCTCAATGACGGAAGAGAAGAGGGTGCACATACTGATGCGAGGAGTGAAAAAGCAGTTGTTCGCTGGACTAGTGCGCAACCCTCCAAGCACTGTAGCAGATTTCCTCCACAAAGCCACGACGATGGAGAGAATGCTAAGGCAACGTTCGTCTCAGTATGAGCATCCTGGCAGTCTTTCATTATTGTCTTCGGCCCTGCCAACACCTGACGTCACGACTATGAGAGACCTGACGGAGCTCGTGCGCAGTATTGTGCGCGAGGAGCTGCAAAAGCTGTACGTGGTGTAGCGGCTCTAACGGATGTCGTCCGCGAAGAGATCCGGCAGCTGGTGGAACCCATGATGACTCTGCGTCCAGCCAAGGTCCAATCAATGATGGCCCCGTGCCCAACCTAAGCTCCGCTATTAACGTACGCGAAAGCATTAAGTACGCCTGCACTGGGTGTTGGCTATCCGTCCCGTCCGTCCACCCTGAAGACGGCGCAGTCAATCTACTCAGGAAAACCGTAGTACAGCAACGCACCACTTACACAGAAATACAGTGTGTGGCGTGCTCCCGACAACCAGCCTCTCTATAATCACTGTGGTGGAGCTAGTCACATCTGCCATGAGTGCGAATACAGAAACATGGGTCATCCTGGCTTTTGCACAGATGCTCGTCGACCCAGGGATGGTGAGAAGCCCTGTGCTATCACTCAATACTTGGCAAGCCAGCAGTCCCCAACCATTCCACGTCGCTAATACCGCTCACCGTCTCTACGGCGCTCTACGTCACCTGTCCACCAGTTGATCTTTGCGGACGTCCTTGCAGGACGATCGCCTGGATGCACGAGCCCGCGCCGGATAGATGGATGAATTGATATGAAAATACCCTTTAAATCGTGCGGTGGCTAACGCCACCAAGCCGCAATATTTAGTGAACCAAAAACTAGAATTATTTTTTTCCTTGAAATATTGAGGTTGAGGACTGATAATTTGCAGTGAAGGGTTTAATTTGCACTCGTGTTTTGACTTTAGTCAAAATCAGATAACCTACTTCTAGGTAATTATACCCGCCTATAGTTTATTTTGCCTCCCTGTCCGTAAATCCCAGTGCTTTGAAAAACTCTGCGCCATGATCCATCACTATAGGGTGAAGCCATTTACAGAGCATTAAGTTTTCGGCAGTTTCCTTCTCATCACACGCAGTGCATACCATGTCTACCCTTTCGTATTTGCCACGATAACTCTTGGTTCGCAATACTCAAGTCCTCGCTTCAAACAGTTGAGAACTACCCTGAGTATTATTTAGATCCTTTCTTTGGCAATATCCTGCTTAAACGTTTGATAGATCACTAGTGAGGACTCTTTATACATGACCATTCTCCACATATTGGTTTCAGCTTCCTTCACCTTCTTCTTAACCGATAATTCTTTTGAATTTGGCCCCCTGCTGTTTTCCAAGTATTTACCAGTAATTTTTCTGGTTCGCTTCCGCCGTTTTGTACGACCAGAAACTATGACTCCTTTCCATATTCCTCTCACAACGACATACCTATTGTAATTCCACAGTGCCCCTTTGTCATCACTGCTACATTCCTTTTACCATACGTCGCCACGTATATTCCGTGTTCTCTTAGGTATTCAGTCCCATTGCTTTTCATACACCGAGATATTGGTATTTATCTGTTATTCCTAGCGTGACCTCCTGTATTCTAATCTCACTACCTTAAGTGCCCTTAAAAATCATGACTGCTGATTTTTCCTTACTGAATTTGAAATCTAAACTATCACCCTCATTACCACAGATGTCCACCGATCTCCACAAATCTTTCTTGTTGTCGGCCATTAGCACTATATCATCTGCGTACATCAATGCTGGTAGTGCCTGTTCAATGAGTTTTCCTTGTTTGGCGAAAAATAGGTTGAAGCCAAGTCCACTTCCCTATTATTTGGCCTCTAATCCTTGTAGGTACATCTCTTGTCATCATGAGGATGACAAGAGACACCCCTTCCTAAGCCCCCGTTTTACCTCTGAAGGCTTGGATATCTACTTTCCCACTTTATAACTACCTTGATACCTTTATAAATATCCTTTAAAAGATTAGTGACTACAACTTCCACGCCTAGTGTGTGAAATATTCCGCACAATTTCTCTTGAGCCAGGCTATCGTAAGCTCCCTTGATATCCAAAAATGCTAGCCACAGGGAGCTGTGTCCATTTTCTGCTATTTCGATGCACTGCGTCAGTGAGAACAGATTGTCTTCCAACCTCCTGTGTTTCCGAAACCCAACCTGCAGTTCTCCAGCATCCCCTCATCCTCTATTCATGCCTGCAGTCTTTCCTTTATATTCTGCATCACCAGCCTGTAGACCACTGATGTCAATGTTATAGGACGGTCGTTGTTTACGTCAGATTTGTCCCCCTTTCCTTTATAGATCATGCTCATCCTGCTAAGTTTCCATCCATCGCGAACTTATCCATCGAATATTATTTTGCTCACTGCCTCTCTCAAAGCCTGCGTAGACTTCGGACCTAATGTCTTTATCAGCATAACTGGAATGCCATATGACCCTGTTGATGTACAATTAGGAACCCTTTTCTCAGCCCTTTCCCACTCTTGTGAAAATAGAGCCATTGAGCAACTTCATTCATCCTAGTCTATTGTGGTGCGTAAAGCACTTCTTTTTTGAACATTTTCTGTCATCCTTGTTCTTAAATATTCTATAGCTTCGTCCCCTTCTAGCCTAGCACCTTGAGCTGTTTAGATGGTTCCAAAATTTTGCAGCTGCCTTTCTATTTTTTATGTACTTCCGCCAGCCACTGAGCTCCGTCTCTTCTAATCTTTTCATTAATCAGAAGGGATACATCTCTTGTGTAGCTTAGAAGGATTTCGCATTTTCTTTCAACATCATCTGTCGGTTCACTTGCTGCTTAGCATGTCTGTGTTCCCCAGAGGCTTCCTGACATTTTACTATGGCGCTCCTAACTTCCTCATAATACCAACTCTTGGGTTTGCGTCTTCGTTTCCAGGGTGACATGTCACGTGCCTTTGCAAGCTCTAGCTCAAACAGTCTAATTATATTCGTGTATGTCCACACTGCTTTAGTATCCTCAGTGATTACTTTCTCATTTTGTTTAGTAGCTATTTCTATTTGCTTTTCAGGATGAAATTTTTTCTGTAGTTGCTCATCTTGTAACCTCCCCACTTTCACTGCTCTTCCAAATCTTAGCTTGATACGTTTCTGATCTATACCCAGACTCCTGAAGCCACAATATTCTATGTGCATTCGACTAAGCCTATAATGCATCCTATGTGACATCAGTGCGTAATCTATCGTCGACTACAGTCTTCCTACCTCCCATGTTATTTGCCCTTCACACTTTTCGGTACTGTTGCAAATGATCAAATCAAGCGTTTCACACACATCCATGATTATTTTGCTTTTCGGGTTCATATTCCCATCTATATCTTGTATGTGCGCATTCATATTCCCCAGTATAATTATCTCGCACTCTCCTCCTAACTCCTCAATGCCATTTGATATACATTCTACTATTGCCTGGTTTTCCTTTTTAGCCTTCGCTCCCGTCCACAAGTACACAAAACCAAGGAGAGTGATTTGCCCTGCCAGTTTCCCTTTTATCCATAAATGTTCCTTGCACTCCTGCTTGACCCTTTGTCAGTCTGTACTTTTACGAATGAATGCCGCAATACCACCACCCTTTCTGCTGCCTTCTGTTCTATCACAATATTCCCACGCGTATTCCGAATTGTTAGGACGTTGTTCCATGTCCCAGATTTGTGTTTCTACAAAACCGTATACCATCGGCCTCTCATCCCTTAGCTTTTCTTCTATCTCTTCCCACATCAGCCTGTTCCTACCACCCTGCATGTTAATATACCCTATGTCAGAATTGACTCGGCGCTCTTGGCTACGTCTATTTCTGCCCCGGACTCTACCTATCTTAGTTATTGGTGCCACTTTGGAATTGTATCTGTCCATACCACCTTTCAAAGAGTCTCCCTGTTTGTTTTCCGCGTTACTAGCTATCCTGCACACCGAAGGGCCCACTTGCGCCCAAAAAAAGCTAGTGCGCGTCCTGCAAGTCGCCAACCCACCTCTTGATCTAGCCGCCCATCGAAGTGCATTCTGTCTCGTTGAAAACCACTCCACCTATGCACCTCTATGTTTATTTCCACCACCTCAAATCTTTTCTCTCGACTCATCCGCCATATCTCTTGGTTTGCGTTGACAACCACTCTTTGCAGGTCGGGATCACGCACCGGTACCTCCGGTATCGTGCATATCACTACCTGTACCTGAGGAGAAGTGGCACGCATGTCATCGACGCCTTTCGCCCGTGTCGTTGCTTGTCCTGCTGTATCTTCATTTAAGACAACGTTTAAACCGCCTAAAATTATCACGAGGTTTCGTCTCTCAGCTGTAGTTTTGAGTTTTGCGCTCGCTTGCCTCATGACTGCTTCCAGCTTGCGTCCTGGGAACGCCCCTACTGGAACCCTCTTGTCGCCTCTTACCCTCTCTTTGAGGGCTTCTGTGCATCGATTTAAAATCGAGTCCCCGGCGATTACCACATGCTGTGACTTTTCAGCTGGAGTGTCCTGCACCTGGGGCTTACTTGCATCTATGACGTTGGCTGCTTTGTCCCCTCTCAGCTCCACGACTACTTCGCTGAAGCTGAGCCTTGAAACAATTGAACCAGCTGAACCCGTTTTTTCCAAACTTGCTTGCTCTTTCTTCTCCGCCCTTCTGGTTGTCGGTTCCCCACTTTTCTCTCCGTAGGCCGCTCCTCTGTTCACCTTTGCTAGTGCTTCTTCGGCGGACTTCAGCCTTTCTCCCGTAGCCCTCGTTTTCTCTTGCGCTGTCGCCAACGCAGTCTCGAGCTCGGTGATTCTCATCAGCAGGTCACTCTGGGTAACCATCATTTTCTCCATTTTTTGCTCGACCTAACATTGCCTACACTTCACGTCAGCCTCTTCTCCTTTCACTTTTACACTTGGGTCTACTTTCAAACCAACCCCACATCCTGAACGCGTTACAGTCTTTTTAACCATGTCTTTCCGACACCATTTGTCCCTATCACTTGTCTCACTTGATAACTACAAAACTCGAGCCCTGCCCTACGAAAAAAAGAAAGTACAAGCTCTATTACAAAAGATTGCGTGTTCAATGTACGTGCACTTACTCCACGGGGTGGCAAAAAAACAAAAAAAAAACAAAAAATCAAACACACACACACACAAAATAATAAACACCTGGTGACTGACCGTCAAAAAAGCCGTAAAATAAAATAAGTGCTACAGGGATTTTAACTGCTGCCCTATTTTATAAAGACCAGCTCAAAACATGCAAAACCACTTATCTGCGCAGTCGATCGGGAGCGCTCAAAAACACGTCCATCCACCGTGACAGTCCGAACCGAACTCCGAACCGAACAGTCCGAACCAAACCGAACTTAGGATGGATGGACGGATGGATCGATGTGGCTGTGCCCTTTAAATAGGGCGGTGGCTAGCGCCACCAAGCCATAATACCTAATGAACCAAAAATTAGATTTATATTTTTTTTCTTTTAAAAAGTAAGGTTGAGGCTTCGTACTTTGCAGTGAAGAGTTTAATTTTCACTCGTGGCTTGACTTTAGCCACCAATCAGATAACCTCCTTCTAGTTACTTCTACCCGCTTAAAGTCTATTTTGCCGTCCCTGACCCTAAACCCAACTTCTTTGAAAAACTCTGCGCCATCATCCTCAACTATAGGGTGAAGCCTTTCACAGAACATTATTAAGTGTTCGGCAGTTTCTTCTCCCTCTCCACACGCACTCCATACCATGTCTACCCCTTCGTAGTTGGCCCGATATGTCTTGGTTCGTAGTACTCCTGTCCTGGCCTCAAACAGTAGAGAACTACTCCGAGTATTATCATAGATCCTTTCCTTGGCAATTTCCTGCTTAAAAGTTCGATAGACCTCTAGCGCGGACTTTTTAATCATGCCAATTCTCCACTCATCGGTCTCAGCTTCCTTCACCTTTTTCTTAACCGATAATTTTTTTTTTTGGTTTGGCCCCTTGCTGTTTTTAAGTATTTACCAGTCGATTGACTGGTTCGCTTCCTCCATTTTGTATTGACATTCTTCATTTAAAATTAGGTGAAAGCTTCCTAGCCCAACGCTCCTCCCTCGTTTCTCTAAATTGCTTCTCAATTTTTATCTTGCTGCTAGGTTCCCTGTCCTCAAATGATGTCCATCCCATATCGCCTTGTACTTTCTGATTTAGCGTATTCCCGTGAGCTCCTAAGGCAAGCCTACCTACTCCACGTTGCTTCATTTCTAATCTTGCTTGAACATCTGATCTCATGCACAAGACCACATTGCCGAAGGTCAGACCAGGAACCATGAGTCCTTTCCATATTCCTCTCACAACATCATACCTATTGTAATTCCACATAGCCCTGTTTTTCGTTACCGCTGCATTCCTGCTACCTTTAGTCGTCACATATATTTCGTGTTCCTTTAGGTACTTGGCCCTATTGCTTATTCATACACCAATATACTTGTATTTGTCTGTTATCTCTAGCGTTACCGCATGTATTCTAAGCTCACTACCTTCATTTTCATTAAAATTCATGACTGCTGATTTTTCTTTACTGAATCTGAAATCTAATCTATCTCCCTCATTACCGCAGATGTCCACTAATCTCTGCAAATCTTCCTTGTTGTCGGCAATTAGCACTATATCATCTGCGTACATCAATGCTTGTAGTGCCTGTTCGGTGAGTTTTCCTTGTTTGACGAAAGAAAGGTTGAAGCCCAGTCCACTTCCCTCTAATTTGGTCTCTAATTCTTGTAGATATATCATGAATAATAAGGGTGACAGGGGCCACCCCTGGCTAAGCCCCCGTATTACCTCTGCCGGCTTGGATACCTGTTTTTTCCACTTTATAACTACCTTGTTACCTTTATAGATATGTTTTAAAAGATTAGTGACTACATGTTCTACGCCTAGTGTGTCCAGTATTCCCCACAATTTCTCTTGAACCGCACCATTGTACGCTCCCTTGATATCCGAAATTTCTAGCCACAGGGGCCTGTGTTTCTTTTCTGGTATTTCGATGCTCTGTGTCAGCGAGAACAGATTGTCTTCCAACCTCCTGTGTTTCCGAGACCCATTCTGCAGTTCCCCCAGCACTCTCTCATCCTCTATCCATGCCTGCAGTTTTTCCTTTATAATCTGCATCGCCAGCCTGTAGACCACTGATGTCACTGTTATAGGAAGGTAACTCTTCTTTATATAACTCCTGTTATAACTCCTGTTATAGGACGGTAACTCCCCGGTTATAGGACTGTAGACTCTCCCCCGAATTGCCTGCTTACAGCCGACGACATCCTTCCACCGACGTGTGCCATCGACGACAAACGTGTCTCTGCTCGCATCTCCGTTCTTGTCCACAACCACCCTCTGACCACTCTGCTAGATACGGGTGCCGAATATTCCGTGATAAGCGTTGACCTCGCTGCACAGCTGCGAAAGGTAACGAAACATAGGAGAAACTAAGAACAGCGACCTCTGGGGGTGAGTCCGCTGTTAATCAACCGTTACAAGACCCTCCCCCGAATCGCCTGCTGACAACCGACGACATTCTTTGATCGACGAGTGCCATCGACGACAAACGTGTCTATGCTCGCATCTCCGTTTTTGTCGACAACCACCCTCTGACCGCTCTGCTAGATACGGGTGCCGAATATTCCGTGATGAGCGTTGACCTCGCTGCACAGCTGCGAAAGGTAACGAAACATAGGAGAAACTAAGAACAGCGACCTCTGGGGGTGAGGCCGCTGTTAATCAACCGTTACAAGACCCTGCCCCGAATCGCCTGCTGACAACCGACGACATCCTTTCCCCGACGTGTGCCATCGACGACAAACGTGTCTCTGCTCGCATCTCCGTTCTTGTCGACAACCACCCTCTGACCGCTCTGCTAGATACGGGTGCCGAATATTCCGTGATAAGCGTTGACCTCGCTGCACAGCTGCGAAAGGTAACGAAACCTAGAAGAAACTAAGAACAGCGACCTCTGGGGTTGAGGCCGCTGTTAATCAACCAGCGTTCATAACTCCCGACGGCCTCTACGAATTTAAAATGCTGCCGTTTGGATTGTACTCTGCACCGGCAACGTTATAAAGGATGATGGACACCGTGTTTTCTGGTCTGAAGTGGGAATCCTGCCTCGTCTACTTAGACGACGTCGTTGTTTTTTTCCAAAACATTTGAGCAACATTTACAACGACTTCAGTCCGTCTTCGTCACTATTCGATCCGCAGGCGTATCACTCAAACCGGAGAAGTGTCTTTTCGGCTACGAGAAACTAAAGATCCTCGGCCACTTTGTCAGTCACAATCGCATTCGACCAGACCCAAAAAAGGCCATGGTCGTTGATGCAGTTCCTCCACCTTCGAACAAATGGTATTTAGGCTGATTTTTGGGTCTCTGCGCGTACCACAGGCGCTTCGTGCAGAACTTTGCTAACATCGCTGAACCCCTTACTCGCTTAACGAAGGAGGATACTCCTTTTGTATGGGGTCCAGAACAGAGAACCGCTTTTTCCAAGCTTCAACAGCGCCTTCAGACTGAGCCCTTACTAAGGCACTTTGATGAAGATGCCGCCACCAAACTGCACATTGACGCAAGCAACATTGGTCTTGGTGCAGTGCTCGTCCAGTGGCAAGATGGCACCGAGCGTCCCTTCGATTATGCTAGTCACATTCTGTCTGCGGAAACTCACTGCTCGACCACGGAGAAGGAATGCCTTGCTGTTATTTGTGTGATATCAAAGTTCTGACCGGATCTGTATGGTTGTCCATTCAAAGCCGTTACAGATTATTGTACTTTCTGTTGACTAGCCAATCTCATGGACGCTTTAGGGCACCTCGCGAGGTGGAGTTTGCGCCTTCAAGAATTTGACGTAGCAGTCATGTACAAGTCTGGCCGCGTGCACACTGATGCCGATTGCATTTTGTGCAATCCCCTCGCGACAAAATTGAGCGATGATGATACCGATGACAATTTTATTTGCACAGTCAGTGAATCTAACTTGGCGCAAAAACAACAGAATGACTCAGAGCTTCGACAACTAATGAAATACCTTGAAGGCCACAGCTCGAGTCCGCCATCGTCAATCGCGCGTTCAGGGTCATTTGTTTTCCCAACGACATCCTCCACGAAAAGAACTTCGAAGCTTATGCGACTGAGTACCTGCTCGTATTTCAGCAACAATTACGTGCTGACATTTTACCTGCCTGCCACGACGAGCCTTTTTCCGACCCCCTTGGATTCGCATGTACCCTTGCCTGGATTCGGACTCACTACTACTGGTCAAAGCCCACTCAGGATGTCGAGCATTGCGTTAAAACGTGTAATCATTACTGGCGCCGTTAAGGCTCAGCTATGTGCCCTGCTGGTTCAGTGCGGCCTGTTGCACCACCATCACAACCGTTTGAACGAATTGGCATAGACTTGCTTTGGCCCTTCCCGAAATCACTAGATGACAGCCACTGGATCATAGTCGCTACTGACTATTTAACAAGGTACTGCGAAATGAAAGCCTTACAACGAGGCACCGCTGATGAGATTGCGTTTTTTTCGTCAACAACATTGTCCTCTACCATAGAGTGCCAACAGCTCTTATTAGTGACCAAGGAACAGTCTTTAAAGGCGAAATTATTCGAGACGTCATGAGACTTGTTGTAACAGCTCATCGCAGAACGACCGCATATCATTCACAAACCAATGGTCTGACAGAGAGATTTAACAAGCCGCTCGCTTGCAAGCTATCCTTGTACGTCGACCGCGATCACAAAAACTGGGATGAAATTTTGCCATACGTAACGTTCGCTTACAACACTGCGGTTCAAGAGACAACAGATTTCACCCTTTCCGGTTGCTCACGACCGAGAAGCAAATACAATGCTGGATCTCATGATCTTGTCTGATATGATACATATTCCTACCGATGCGAATGACTTTATCCAGCTCGCTGATGTGGCCCGCAAGCTTGCACTCGAGCGGATCGGAAAACAACAACGCATCGTTTCAGTGAGGTACAACTCTCATCATTGTCATGTTAATTACAAACCCGGTGATCTAGTGTCGCTGTGTATCCCCGATCGCCAAAGTTACCGCTCGTAAAAGTTACTTCACCGCTACTTCGGCCTTTACAGAGTACTACAACACCTCACAGATGTCAACTACGATGTTCTGCTCGAAGACGCAGCTCAGCGATCTCGACGTTCTCAACAGGTGGACGCTATTCATGTTTCACGGATGAAGCCACACAACTCCCGAGCAACCTGACACTGCTTCATCATGCGTCTTTGTGCGTGTACACAATTACTTTAACTTCTACTTGGCATTGAACATCGGGGCGGTACTTTTTTTAGAAGGGGTTGAATGTCACGGGCATTGAACGAGATTGAGCCATGCCAATGCGAGTGTGTGCAGTTTTTGACAAAGAAGAAGACTGGTTGTTGCGCTCGTGGTCCAATGCTCGATTCACATCGACGTCCAGTGCTGCTGCTCCTGTGAACAGACGTTGCGGCCTATCCGTAACCACGAGACAATATCACTGCTATAAAGTTCTTCCAAAATGAGGTCTCTGTTTTGACCTTACCTTTATTTATCTGCTTTGTTTTCGCTACTACCTAAACATTTATATTTCCTTGAGTTTACTCTTCTTAGAAGAGAATTTGCGAAACAAATATGTTAATATGTGGGGCTGCGTGAGTATGCAACACAAAACATTCTGTTTACTGCTGCATATCGCAAAAATCGCTGCATATGCGCAGAGTTGATGATGATGAGTAAGGCGAAGACTCTGTCTGTCTGTCTGTCTGTCTGTCTGTCTGTCTGTCTGTCTGTCTGTTCGTCCTTTCGTCCGTCCGTCCGTCCGTCCGTTCGTCTGTCTGTCTGTCTGTCTGTCTGTCTGTCTGTCTGTCTGTCTGTCTGTCTGTCTGTCTGTCTGTCTGTCAGACTCTACCGGTTGACGCAGGACAAAGTTAAATGATCAGGAGCTTCACCCCTAAAAACTTAAACCATCTCTGAACGTAACCATAGCATGTGAAGCAGCGCATGGGTCGAGTTGAAGTTCCATTCATCACCAGCACATTACCTGATGATAACGCATCTTTGTAAGTGGAGCTCCTACGAAAATATAGTTTGAGCACCTCACGAGAGTTTTGCGTCCGACAACGTGGCTGCACGTGCGTTCTTCGCGCATCTTCAGAATCTCGCCCTCGATGCCAACATGTGATTGCTGAGAGAAGGTATGTTGGAGAGGCCAGAGCCTCCTACACAGCCACCTGCGCAGGCCCGAACGCGCTGTCTGTCTGTCTGTCTGTCTGTCTGTCTGTCTGTCTGTCTGTCTGTCTGTCTGTCTGCCTGTCTGTCTGTATGTCTGTCAGTCTGTCTGTCTGTCTGTCTGTCTGTCTGTCTGTCTGTCTGTCTGTCTGTCTGATACTACCGGTTTCGCCTGACGCAGCACAAACTTAGACTAAGAGAAGCTTAGCTCCTCAAAAATTAAACCATCTCCCACTAAGCGTACCCAAGTATAGCATGTGAAGCATTGCATGGGTCGAGTTAAAGTTCAATTCATCACGGCCACCTTGCCCGATGTTAGCGCGTCTTTGCAAGTGGAGCACACCATGAATTCGCTGCAGTTTTTGTTGTTCTTACTCGTCCTAAAATCTAGTTGGAGCACGTCACGCGAGATTTTCTTCAGACTACGTCGCTGCACATGCATTCATCGCTCAACTGCATAGTCTCGTCCCCCGACGCCAACACGTAGTTGCTTAATGGGGGTATGTGGGAGAGGCCACAGCCTTCAACACAGCCACGTACGCAGGCCTGAACGCGCTATAATTATGAACTTTTTGTGGTCACTAAGGAAAGGCTATGTGGGCAGAGCTTCTGTATATGTACTACTGCGTGAAGTAGTCCGGTGTGGGATGGGTTCCACACCGCTGCAGAAAGTGATGGTTGTGCGCGATCTGCGTTTCATATCGGTGCAGACGCCACTTGGCGTTCGAAAACTCGTACAAGGCGCGACCTTCTCATGCGTTCAAGGATGGTGACAACCAATAAGTTAAACAAATATGACGCTCCCTGTGTCAAAGAGCGACCTGCAAAAATTATCACAGCATATTCACTGATTGAATGATGATGAGTGTGGTGAAGATTCGAAAGGTGGCTGGCCGCGTTCATCCATCCGGCTGTCCATCCGCCCATTCATTCCACCCCACCCCAAGTGGTCGAAACTTCCGGAGCCCTACACTACGACGTCTCTCATAATCAAATGGTGGTTTTTGGACGTTAAATCCCACAAATCAAATAATCCGTCCAGCCATCTAGTGAACACTCGAAGTACCAAAATCCCGCATTTTTCATCCTATGTTCATATATACAAACACCTCCATCCAGCAGACCTTCCATGGACTACACCGCGATGTGGCTCCTACCTACAGGAAACGCATGACCCACGCATTAGGGAGCTTTGCCCTCAAAATGAAGGCTGTATTTTTTGTACCGTGTATAGAAATCGGACATACAAGTGGAGGAATACACTAATTAGAGGGAGGATACCCGCAACTTGGATCTAAATTCTTCACAGCATTTCCAAGAAAATTTGTCCACCAATTTAGCGCATTAGCGCGTCGGGGCAACACTCACACGAAAAATATGAAGGCCTTAGCTCTTTTCGCGTGACGTCACACGATGAGGCGGATTGAAAAAAACACACAAAGATATGAAGCACTGTTCAAGAAAGGTTTCGCACGTCCACTGCGTGGAAACATTTTTTTTCTGCAAGAACAAGCATGAATGTATTTATGAAAAATAGAACGCCAGAAAACTGTAGCAGCGAAACAATAATTTCCAAAGACCAGTTTGTTTTTATACTCGCTTTATATTAGAACGCAGTTATTTGGCCTGAAGAGTTGGGGCTCTCACTTTTTAATTATCGGCACTGTCGAGAAGTTTGTAGTCAGATTCCTACAAAAGTTATTTAGCAGAATACTGCTGCTGTACCGCAGGATCTTTTTAAACACTAATTCAACTGCATGGCCATTCTCGCATGTATCGAAGTCAGAATGTTCTTTACTAGCCAGCCATCGTAGCATCATTTTCGTTACGTCCTGGCCTTGGTCAGGCATCATAAGCAGTGCTGGATCTGTAGCGAGCTGCTCTACTGCAACGTAGGTGTGAGCTGCTCTGTTAAGGGCAAACAATACTAGATAAACTGAACCTCTCTGATCCAGCTGCTTCATGAGATCATAATGTTAATTTGCGGCAGAAACTGATCTTCTCGTCCGCGGTCAACGAGTTCCTGTGCATTGCCCGTCATTCAATTTTTTAAGAGTCCCGTGTACTGCATAACATGCAACGTAGACGAAAACTGGGAGGAATTTCTGCATCTTTGTAAGAGTCTGACCAGTAACAACAACGTTGCTGCTGGGAAGGGATGCCTCTACTTAATTTTTGACGTAATCCCAGTGCTGGTAAGGGCACTAGCCGCCGAGACCCACCACTCCACTTCGTCCATACCCCACCATCGAGGCGATGAGCGCAAGCCGCCGCAGCGCCGCACCCGCCGCTCTGCTTCGTCAATGCTCCACCAACGATCCGCCACGTACGGCGACGATCCAGGGGACAGAGAGGCACTCTTTCCTCGCACAATCAAGCACAACCTGCGCAGCAGCTTGTCGGAGAGTAGTGGTACAGTGCCATCTAGAATATCCTCCATCAACTGCAGTTTGTATATACTTCTATGAGACAGGGCTATGTAATTTACTGTTTGGGAGATCTTCATCATCATCATCATCATCATCATCATCATCATCATCATCATCATTCTGACTACGTCCACTGCAGGACAAAGGCCTCTCCCATGTTCCGCCAGTTGCCTCAGTCTTGTGTTTGAGCTGCCAATTTATAACCGCAAACTTCTTAATCTCATCTGCTCACCTAACCTTCTGTCTCTCCCTAACCCGTTTGCCTTCTCTGAGAATCCAGTAGTTACCCTTAATGACCAGCTGTTATCCTCTCTACGCGCTACATGCCCGGCACAAGTCAATTTTTAAAGATAATAGTCTTTCTTGGGGATCTTCAACGCAAAAGTTTTGGTCTGTCTGTCTGTCTGTCTGTCTGTCTGTACATTTGTCTGCTTGTCTACTCCTAACCGCTTGGGGTACTAAAAAGGGCAGACCCCAATCGCAGCGCCCACCAATGTTGCTCAAGATTCAGCATTAATACTTGTGCAATCGTCAATAAAAAAGCAAATATTTGCGCATGTCGGGGGCACCATAACAACACGTATATATTCTGCATGTGCGTCTTTTACTAGAAAAGCCATACATAAGTAATTTTAAGGATCGTAGCGCCTATCACGCTGCACTGATCATGCAATGCTTGCACGAATAGGTAAATGTTTCCAATACTTTGCTAAGACGAGACGGTAGTGGCGAGCACGTGCACCGCGTCACGTCGAACTGTATTTTGCACCTTGACTTTGGCATGTAGTCATGTTCTCACATTATACGCATCTCATAATTATCATGTTTACACCAGTCACATACATTCGTCATCCATCGACGACATGTAATAGCAAATTTGGCATATGTGAAGCTAGAGAAACAGCCACGAGCGCATCATGAGTGTGACACGTAGTGAAGTTGTTACATGACACGTATGTTGTGATTATCATGTTTCGATGTGTCATTCACCTATGTCGTCCGTTCGCGTGGCGTAATACCAGGTTTGGTACATGTGAAGCTAGCGGAACGGCCGTGAGCGCATGGTGAGCGTAGCATGTAGTCATTTTGTTACACGCATCTAGTGTTTATTCTGTTTTCACGATTATCATAGCATCGTCATCCATTCACTTTCCATAATGCCTAATTTGGTATGAGTGAAGCTTTCAAAACGGTCACCAGCAAACCATGAATATGACACGGCATCTCATAATTATCATTTTCGCACCAGTCACATACCTCCGTCCTCGATTCACGTACCGTAATACCAAATTCGGTATATGTGACGCTAGCAAAACGGCCACGAGCGCATTAGGAGGTTGGCATGAAGTAATGTTGTTACATGACATGCTTGTTATGAATTTTATGTTAGGGTTTGTTGCTTGTGTTTGCCATGCAATCATGTCATACCATACTAGTTTTGCAACATGCCATGTGAACGAAACCACCGCAGAGGCTGCAAGACCACGAAATGTAAATCATGACATTCATGACATATATATCATAATTTTCATGTTATAACTAGTCAAATATGTTCCTCATACAGTCTGGTTATGCCGTCCCAAGTTTTGTATTGATATCAATATTGAAACAGCCAGGAGAGCTAAAGGTTGTAGGCGGCTGGATAGATAGATAGATAGATAGATAGATAGATAGATAGATAGATAGATAGATAGATAGATAGATAGATAGATAGATACGCTCAAAGTCATCGTAGTTCGCTAAGAGATGCTTCGCATTGAACATTACTCCAAGGTTGAAGTAAAGCGATTGACTCCAAGAAACCTCCCTATTCGGAGCAATTTTGTTCCAGACATCCGGAGCAAAATTTTCGCTCCGGCTCGTCGAAGGAATTGCGGGGCCCTCCCGGTGTACTTTAAACAAATATTTCACTGAAATATTTTTACTGGCATTTCTCTCCGGTGGGCCTGAGTAATTAGGTGGCACCTCTGGAGCATTTTCCGGGGGTTTTTCACTCCGGCTTTGTGGAGCTTTTGTGAGGTACCTCCGGAGTATTTTCACGAATGTACCTATTGCGTTCGGACTGAATTTAAGTGGTGTAGATCAGTACTTTTTTGAAGTGTTTGCTCTGCTGTTTGTTTATTGTATCCAGATTGTTTCACGCAATGAATAGAGGGAAGAAGTCCTTATTCTCGTACAAGCACTGCAAATTTACTGTGTATTCTTATCCCCAGAGCTCTAGCAGATGAAACTCGAAAAAACACTTGAATTTTTAATCTTCAACTTATTCAAAATAAGCTGCTATTTCTTGATAGTTACCCACATTTTCGAAAAAGAGCCAAGAACAAACATGCAACAAGCTAACAAAAACAAAACGCTATAACACAGATCCCATCAAATGAACAGCGCTAAAATTTCAAGTGCAGTGCTTCAAAATGAAAGTCATAATGCTGCGAAACGATGCACGAGAAACGAAGAAAGCGTGGCTACCGAGAATGACTCTTCACCATCCCCGAAAGACCATCCACCAGATTCATTAACAACGCAAGGGTTGAGCTGAGTGCTTTCTGCATAATTTAGCGAAAAATTATACATGACAACTGCACAGCATGCCAGAGGCACGGAAACGGAGAACAATGAAGCCACGGACACTCACCAAATCTTATACAGTCTGTGAGTCAATTAGAGCAAACAACTTCTACAACTGATAACACACACACACACACACTCACGCACACGCACACGCACACACACACACACACACAAACACACACACACACGCACACACACACTCACACACACACACACACACACACATACACACACACACAAAGACGTGATGAGCACTCAGTACCAAGAAGGACATCCGAAGTAATCCGATGTGAGACAGTCGCAACATGAGAAAAACACACCTCCTGGCGCGAACAATGTTCCAAACTCGCCAAAGTTTTGTATATATTTATAAATCGATATCTCTAGCTTAGATGAAACATTAAAGAACAATTTTACCTAAAGTATTCTTATTTTGGTGCTCTTTTCGACGGTATCGGAAATGCCCCTCCTGATTATTTCCTAATTATATCAAATAATAATTCTGATTGTTACAGTCGCATTTTAGTGCGTGCTCATTGTCATACTAACTCTTTGCATGGTCGCGGACTGTCTATAAAAAAGGCTAGCTTCATATCTTTGGAAAAATAATTTTTGAGATAACTTGACAAGGTTATTTTTTTCAATTTTCATTGCCTGCTCTGTTTTAATACTTGTCATGAACATTTTTCAAAGTAGTTTTTGTATGAGCATGTATTTCAAGCCTAACAGCTTCATGCACAAAATAAGGAAATGTTCACTATAACGTAACAAAGCAAATGAGCAATAAAAGGCACAAATATTACGCCGCCTTAGTTAACTGCATTTTCACAGAAATAAGCAAAGGTCGACCAGTTTATTCCACTAGAAGGTCCGTGCAATCGTTCAGGGCCCACGGAAGGTGATGCATGTGGAACGTCACGACGAGTGTCTGTGACTTATTCTCTCCTTTTTTGTTCACAAGCCAAAGTTGTTGCATTGTCCAGGTCAAAACTATGTCTCAGCCCTGTTGGTATTCCCGTCTTCCGCAACACAAACAAACAAAAAAACTGCAGTCACGGTCATGGCAGCACGACTTAAAAGAAAAAATGCAGCAGCGGCAGTGTAGTCTCTTCCGTTATTTTTCACTTCAGTGTCCCCTCTGTCTCAAAATACTGAGCTGGGCTGTCACAAGAATTAACTTCGCTATTCCCCCTCCCCTCCCACAGAAACATCGAGTGCCGCACGACAAGTCTTGCCAAGCAACTTCTGTTTTTTTGCATTCCTCGTCCCTAGTCTCATCAGTTTCTTATGCACTTCTCTTTATTACCCTGAAAGAAACACGTTCCCTGAAGATTCCTGTACACTTCTAGATTAATATCTCAGATATCACTTATCCAACCAAAATAACTTTTTCACTAGTTTTAGTGCGTGTATACGTTATAAAAGTCTGTACTAAACACACTTCTCTGCTTCAATTCAGTACATTTATAAAGAATTAACGCGGACTATAGTTATTCCTGTTTCATTAGTTAAGCTAACATATTGTATCAAAATAACTTTTATGCAGTGGTAGACCTTAACCTGGCGTTTATTGACATGGAAAGCGAACAAATATTACCGTTTATGTGTACTGAGAAGACGAAAAATATTTTAACCAGTTAGGTTTAACTATTACAAATACTAACGTTCTATCGAATCTACCCATACCCAAGATATCTTCTATTGTTCGTATCTAATCAGCACTGCAAATATCACAGAGACTTCACTCAATTCACCGTAGTTATTGCGTGAATGCAGTGAAAAAAAGGACGAGTACAAGAAAGTGAAGAACCACAAGCGCTTGTGGTGCTCATTTTTTGCGCTACATTTATGCCATAATAAATCAGGACCAACTCGCTCACCTCTCTGTTCTGCTTTACCAAGAGTATGTTCAGAAAAATTCGGCAGATGCCACGTACCTTTGAATCGACGTTGTGCGAAGCATGGGGAGCGAGGGTGACCGTGTTGCAATTTTTTTACTGAGCGACACGTCAAATGACGCTAAATGTATCTACAAATGTTGCACGCACAGATATATGTTGAAGTGTTGCCGATGTTCACATAAGAAATTGTTGGCGTTTGCGCAACGATGCAACCGCAACATGCGTAGTAGCAACACTAGAAGCTCATATGGAGCACTGATGCTCGCAAATATGCTGGCCCTCGACACTGCTACATAAATTAACTTTAGTTACGACAACTAACTACCATTCACGTAAACCAGACCTGAAGGCTTTTGAAAGGAATACATATGTAATGTTTAAAAAATTGGGCAAGCAGCACTGGAACCACTATTAGCGCTTCAAGAAAATAGGCGTCTATTTGAAAAGTAGTTCCGAGACCTTGCGTAGCTCTGTGGTAAAATGCTTCGAATTGTTGGGTTCGATTTCAGCTTGGATCTCGACATTCGCTACCAATGTCGGGTATTTCTTAACGCTCGCGTGTTAAAATTACCCATGTGTTTTCTCGTCGTTGCTGGGTAGACACTAAGTGGCAACACATGTGGCACATACCCGCATACCAGCGGCACATACCCGCCCGTCGGTATGCTCCACTGTCTGACGAGACATGTTTAACGAAATATGCGACGACATAGTGACACTATTCATGTCTTGACCAGCGTGTCAAATTCGTCAACCCATCTTACCCTTCCATGCTTATTTTGGTTCACGCCAAGTTAAGGGGGTGACCACGAGAGCACCCAAACGTAAGCGGCAAAAAAGAAAGAAAGATAGATAGATAGATAGATAGATAGATAGAATGATAGATAGATAGATAGATAGATAGATACGCTCAAAGTCACTGAAGTTTCCTAAAAAATGCTTCGCATTAGAAAAAACTCGTAGTACAAACAACGCATTATATTAACCCCGCTGCCTTTTCACTGATGTCTTGTGAAATTTGCCTAATATTGATCACATGTTTAGTTTATCAACTCAACATTATCCAGTCTTAGCACTACCTGAGAAGAATAACACAGGTAATTCTAGGAAAGCTCACTCACTATTTTTCGCCACATCAGCAACCGCCGGGTCCCTCAACACTCGCGAGATTATAGTGGGTCATTCGCTGCCAGGAACCATCACACGATTACCGTTAGCAAAATTTTCTTAGGTCGTTGATAACCTTCGTTGCTGCTTGTCGCTTGTGATACCCAGAAGGTGCTCAGGGCGATTTCCTTTGCTCCAACGCGGCCGAACGCTTCGCAATATCCTCACTGCACCGGATTGTTCTGCGCCATGTTTTTTTGTGGGAAACAGCCTCCCGGTGGCGAGGCTGCCTACGTCACTCCTCGAACAGCCAATGAATGCCGCTGAGAGAAGAGCCGGAGCTATCGGGGAGCATCGACGGGTGAAAAAGCGATGCGCGCGAGCATTTCCGGAGGAACCGCGGGAGCATAATCAGAAAATTGGCCCCGTTTTTCTCTGGTTTCCTTCGTCCGGCGCCCACCGGAGGACAATGGTGGAAAACGAATGTATCTGATGCGGTACAATCCAGTTTGAGTGAAGCCACCGCAGCAGAGCAGGCGCATCATTCCCCGGTTCCTCACAGCTTGGTGTATTTTTGTTCACAGTGTGCCTGCATCTTTTTATCACCTGTTCTTCTCACAGTTACGCCTGAAGCAGGACATGGTTAGACTAAAAGGAGATTTTCCCCTATAAAAACTTTCTAGTGCTCAGAATCGAACGGATGACCTCCCGCACCGCAGCACGTGACTTTAGCCACTGAGCGACGAAAGCGGACGTCCTTAACAGTTTAAATGGCAAGCCAGTTGTATACACAACTTACCGCAGGCGCTGTGAATTTCCGAATTTCAGGCGAATTATTAGCGTGCTTTCAGCATTACAGAAAAGATGTCGCAAAGAGCGCGCGCGGCGTCTCTCTCATCGCGCCGAGTGCTCATATGTCCATCTGCCACGCGTACTTTCCCCGTGGGGGCTTTTCGCCGGAACGTGCACGAGCTTATCTGGCGGTGTGGGAGAATCGCAGGCCTTAGGCTTTTACCAGAACAAATACGCTGCAGTTATTGGGTGCACAAAGGTTACTTCACTCGCTGGCCTGTCCTTGTTTGCGAAAAAAGTTAACCTTTCAGACAAAGTGGAGTAACAACTGTGAGACTAGTTCGTTCGAGCTCATCTGTACCTATGAATACGCTTCGTTTGACATGTTTTAGCAGCACGTTAAGTGCAAAGCTGCGAACATTGCCTGTTTGCTCTCATCTTTCACGTGTTGTTTTTGTGCTTGATAGGTGCGTGAGCAGCGCGCTGTAGGGTTTTATTCTCTTCGCCATCATTCGAGTGACAGTCCCATTTGTTGCTGTCACATTCATTGCTTTGGCATTGTGACAAAACTGTGAATGTTTTAGTTGCCTTGAGCCATAAACTTAACTTTATATGACAGTCTTCTACTGCGATGCACCAGATATTTATGAAACAAAAAAATGCCCGCAGTTGTTGCAACATGCAGTGGCGAGTGCGAGTGGACGTCAGCCGAAAGAGCTGAGTATCCTTTCATCAAGGTGGCACACGAGTGGTTACATGTTTTATTGCTGGGGCCCCTTCGGAAGTTTTTCCTTTTAGTTTGTTAACTATATGCTTGCGAATACATTGGTAGCGCGATGCACTTAGGGCTTCGCTATGCCGTGCCAAGAAGCACCTACAGGGTCTCGGCCGTTATGAGAGCGACATTTGTACAGACATCGGCCGGTGTGAAGTGTGATATAGCACGTCAGTCACACACAAACCATGCTTCACTTGTGAATTCACGTTTGTCGGATAGGGCAACCATGCCTGAAATTTTCATGAAGGCGGAAGCCCTATATGTTTTATCAAACGAGATAAGTGACTGGTCTTCTCATCAGCGTCAATAGGAGTGATGCAAAAAGCATGATCCACAAGACATCAGCAATCGCTAAAAATATCACCAAGCTATATATCACAACTTGCTAAACTGTTCAGTGCCACCATGACGTCCCAATGGCGTCAAGGCAGGTGATGCCATCATCGCACGATATTCTAGTTTCGTGAGAGGTAGGCTCATCATGGAGGCAGCACGAAAACTGGTTAAATGCCCCCGTTCCTGCAGGATGCACAAAACCCCAATAGCTGCAGAAAGCATTCGGAACATAGCAGCGCAGGAGCTATACGTTAAGATAAAAGAAGGTGGCTTTCGCGCTTTCGCCTTCCAGTCATCTTTGGCGAGGCGATAAGGAATGCTACGAGTATTGTCTCCTGGTTTCTAGGGCAACGCTCCGCGGAAGCATTCTTTGACATCTGCTGGGCCTAAGGTTGGTATTCTGGGGCGCTGCACATCTTGCAAGCTAGCAACGTGTCCTCGAATATACTTGTAAAGACGAGTACCTTAATTTCATTACGGGTTGATACAAAGAAAACTGAGGGTGTATTGCTAACGCTGCCACAAAATTATGTAAATTGCAACAGTGCTCTTTACCTCAGTGTAAGAAAGGATGAAATCAGTTGACAACGTAAAAATGTTCGCAGTTATCTTTAACCAGCATCTAATTTGAGACGACAGGTTGATAATATTGCGTCTAAACTAGCTAGTGCAGATGGTATAATCTGCCGACCAAATAAAACTCATGTTGTAAACTTCTGCTCCTTTGCATGTTACTTGTTGAAATCTAGTGTGAGGAATGAAAAAACACACAAAACTTACAGCCCTCCGCCACACACACGAAAGAAAAAATCTATGTGACACATTGTCACCTTTCCGTTTATCCGACCTACTAAGGAAATACTTGCCACTCCTAATGCACTGCTTATTGAAGACATTTATTAATATAACCTACTATTGAAAAGCAAAAAGTCTTTCCGGTGAAACAGTGTTAGTTTCACGAATCTGTGTAACCTAGTTGAGCTGATAGGGAAGTACTATATGAATTGTGAAAACAAAAGCAGTTCGTTTCACCTTTCTAAGGAAATAATTACGGCTTCAAGCCTTTGTAGTATTAGGTGCTCAGGATAATAAATTTGTTTTAGGCATTCTATCGTGAGTCAAAGTGTACACAAATATATTGTAAATTAATACAAAATATGAAGATATATTTCTATGAATCAGATGGGCCATTCATTGAGTTTTTACCTCTCTTTTTCTACTTTTTTCTCTCCCTATCATATAACGTCCTTAGTATAATATTTAGCGTTGCTTTTTTGTTTAGCTGAGCAGTGCTAATATTAGTAAACTTCTAAGCTCTAACCACCGATTCTGTATTCGCTCGTTCTCATTTTTTAGCATGCATGAAGTTTTCTGCATCCACATAAGAGTCATTCTTTTCTTTATGCAGGCACAAATGTACGTATATAAAAAAAGAAATAATGACTATTCCCAAGTATCTTGGGAATAGTCATTATGTAAAGCATGCGCGAGAAGAGTGAAGGTGTAGGGATTTTTTATTGAGAGACATGGTTATGAAATAGCACCAAATATATGTACAAATGTTGCAATCACAGATACATGTTGAAGAGTTGCAGACGTTTACATTAAGTTGTTTTCACTTGCGCAACGCTGGCAACAGGAACGTGAGTATCAGCAACGCCAGGAGCGAGACGCTGATATGAAGCGTTGGCGCTCGCGACAATGGTAACCGTTTACACTGCTACATAAAGTAACTTCAGCGCATTGCACCTACGTCAATTGACGTTGACCCGATTGGACTGTTGTATCTTAGGAGCACATATGTAATGATTAAAAAATTGCATAGCTAGTACTGCAACCGCAACTGATATTTTAAGAACATTAGGGCATATTTCTAAAGAAGTTCCGCAACCTGGCATGACTCTGTGGTAGAACGCCTGATTGCGACTCAGAATGCTTGGGCTGGGATCCTGTCTTTATTCTTTTCATTTGTCTGGTCGATACTGACGATATCAGGTTTGTCTTTATGGTCACGCGCTAAAAATGCCAGTGTGTGTTGTCGTCATTCTTGGGTAGATCCTAAGTTCCGTATTCACAAACACTCCTCGACTCGAAGCTCGAACTCAAGAGATCCTTGAGATTTTTCGCGTTGCAGAAATCACAAGGCGGAAACGTCGTCTCAGTGTCAGTCACCTGTGGCACATTAGTGCATATCAGTGGCACATGCCCGCCTTTGGGTATGTGGCAGTGTTTAGTAATAAATGCTTGAAGACGTACACGACAGGAATGTGACATCATTCATGTCTTGACCAGCGCGTCATATTCGTCAAACCATCTTACCCACTCAGACTACGTTTGGTTCACGCCAAGTAAAAAGGGTGATCACAGAAGCACACAGGCGTAAGCGGATAGATAGATAGATAAAAAGATAAATAGATAGATAGATAGAGATATATAGATAGATAGATAGATAGTAGGATAGATAGACAGACGGATAGATAGATAGATAGATAGATAGACAGACAGACAGACAGATAGATAGATAGATAGATAGATAGATAGATAGATAGATAGAAAGAAAGATAGATAGATAGATAGATAGATAGATAGATAGATAGATGCCAAAAGTGCTCGCAGTAAGCAAAGAAATGATTTGAATTTATTATGTGCAAGTGTTGTACGTGAATAGATGTGGATAATAACATGTGCATATATAGATTGGAATATGTACAGGTGATGTATATGAATAGAAGTAGATATGTGAATGTGTTAAAGGTGTATTGTCCTTTTTCTGTTTTTTATATACGTGTGGTTCTTGTTTTTGTTCTTCGCCCAGTCTGAGCTTTTTGCTGTAAAAAGGGAAAACGTCAAGAAAACCAAAACAAAAATCTCGATTTCCTTGACATTCTTCATTGCCTTGGCTTCACACTTTAGCAAAGAGTGAGAGGAAGGAAGTGAGCTTTGTTATTTTGTTAACCCTAACTGCCTCAATAACTAGTAATTTATAATAAAAACGACATGATAGTTGTAGTAGGAACTGGGAAAGACATAAAAAGACATAAACTAAGTGCACAAATACACAATAATTAGTCTAAGTCGGTGGTGCACATCTTACCCTGGTATAGTATACATCCGATTTTTCTGTGTGGCTTAAGATATCTTTAGTAGCGTTGCATTTGACACAACTTTCAGCTTATTTTTTTCATCCAGAGCACTACTTGAAGCCTGCAAATCATCTTGCGTCTTAATATGCGAAAATCTGAGTCAAATAATTGAAATAAGCTATTCATTATGTGCGATTTGTTTTCGCAAGTTTGTGCCAGCTCTCAAATTTCAATAATAGTTTGCTCTGTTAGATTACAGGGACAGTTTTGTAGATTTTAGCCAATTGGGCATCTTTGTTTTCTGCTGACTGACCTATGCTTTTTCTCACATTTTAAAAACTACCATGCGTCTTTGAGGGCAACTGTGAGCATACCACGTACCTCGCTCTGTCCTGTGTCCTCTCTTGTAGTTGTGCAGTTATGTTGGCAGTTTGAAAATCAAATATGAACGTGCACTAACTCGCCCACAAGAAGCTATATTATATGACGCACTTCTGCTGTGTTACCTATTTTGCTATATGTGTTCTTTAATTAATTTTAGCACTAAAGTTTCGTAACTGTCCTCAAGTGACAGCTCTCCAGAGGGTTTTACAAGTACAGTGGAGCGTTAATATTAAAAAATGTTTTTTTTTTTACAGTTCGAGGCATTATCTGACTGGAAAACTGTGTAAGTGGTCAAAATACAATTTTACCCTGCATAGCCTAGAGTATTTTAAATATATATTTGAAGTATCCAATATTTTATTCAAGACATATAACACAAGCAACTATTTTGTGTGGAGTACAGACCTAATTGATTGATATGTGGGGTTCAATGGCCCAAAACCACTTAGAGTATAGACCTAATGAGAATACTTTGCACCAATGTGCAGGACCTTTGCCGACAATTGTGTGACTTTGAGACAAATTACAAGGGATAACAACACCAACGCATTAGTCCGGCCTTCGTGGTATATTACCAGGTGTGAAAAGGGGCAAATTTCGGTAAACACAAAATGTGCGAATTCGCGCGTTTACCTTGCACGTCCATTAGATAATAATCATACTATCTAGGTTTCTACGTCTCAATAGTACTATACAATTAGGAGAGACGACATAATAAAGGATTCCGGTAAATTGGACCATCAGATGTTCATTGTGTGCACTGAAATCGCACAGTAGACGGGCCTCTATAGTTTCGCCTCCATCGAATTGTGACTGCCGCGGCTGGGATGAAACCCACGACCCCTCGTTCAGCAGCCGAGGACCTTAACCGGTACACTACCGGGGAGAAAACTTTCATCATCTGGTACCTTTACTATCCTAAGAACTTTCCTTTAGTACCAGCCATGGCGGTCTAGTGATTAAGGCACTCGGCTGCTGACCCGCAAGTCGTGGGATAGAATCCAGGCCGCGGCAGCCGCATTTTCAATGAAAAAAAATTCTTGAGGCCCGTGTGCTTGAACTTAGGTGCAAGTTAAAAAACCCCAGGTGGCCATACTTCTGAAGTCCTCTAATACGTGGTCTTTCATATACATATAATGGTTTTGGAACATTGAACCCTGAAAATTATTCCTCTCAACAATTCTTGATAAGGACTTGATTAACAAATTAAGGTATCTTGAAGTTGACGTCACGATTATTCTAAAGTAGTCGCCACATGCTGAATGCACTAACTTATATTTCGAACCTGGATACAGCCGAATAATCATTTATTTCAGTTTGAGGCCCAAGATTGGGCTCGAAGTCACCACAAAGCACCACAGTCTGATGATATAAATCGATTTATAATTTATTCTTTCGTGATTTGCCCAATAACTGACTGATTCATTTTGAATATTGTTTCCCAGGGATCAATTGAAGAACCGATATATTTGTTGCGTGCTAGCAAGAAAGCTCAAACGTAGTTGTAAAAAATTGGGGCATGTTCAAGGAGTGAAATATGATGAGTGGGACAAAGCGTCCAATCGTCTGTTTGCTATCTGTGTCTGTCCATCTGTCAGGCTGTCTGTCCATTCTTCTGTATCCCGTCTGTCTGTCCGTCCATTCTGTCTGTCTGTCTGTCTGTCTGTCTGTCTGTCTGTCTGTCTGTCTGCCTGTCTGTCTGTCTGTCTGTCTGTCTGTCTGTCTGTCTGTCTGTCTGTCTGTCTGTCTGTCTGTCTGTCTGTCTGTCTGTCTGTCTGTCTGTCTGTCTGTCTGTCTGTCTGTCTGTCTGTCTGTCTGTCTGATACTACCGGTTTCGCCTGACGCAGGACAAACTTAGACTAAGAGAAGCTTAGCTCCTAAAAAATTAAACCATTTCCCACTAAGCGTAACCAAGTCTAGCAAGTGAAGCATTGCATGGGTCGAGTTAAAGTTCAATTCATCACGGCCAGCTTGCCCGATGTTAGTGCGTCTTTGCAAGTGGAGCACACCATGAATTCGCTGCAGTTTTGTTGTTCTTACTCGTCCTAAAATCTAGTTGGAGCACGTCACGCGAGATTTTCTTCAGACTACGTCGCTGCACGTGCGTTCATCGCTCATCAGCATAGTCTCGTCTCCGACGCCAACACGTAGTTGCTCAATGGGGGTATGTGGGAGAGGCCACAGCCTTCAACACAGCCACTTACGCAGGCCTGAACACGCTATACTCGTGAACTTTTTGTGGCCACAAAGGGAAGCCTACGTGGGCAGATCATCTGTATATGTACTACTGCGTGAAGTAGTCCGGTGTGGGATGGGTTCCATACCGCTGCAGAAAGTGATGGTTGTGCGCGATCTGCGCTTCATATTGGTGCAGACGCCACTTGGCGTTCGAAAACTCGTACAAGGCATGATTTTATCATGTGGTCAAGGATGGTGACAACCAATAAGTTAAACAATATGAAGCTCCCTGTGTCAAAGAGTGACCTAGAAAAATAATCACAGCATATACACTGATCGAATGATGATGAGTAGGGCGAAGATTTGAAAGGTGGCTGGCCGCGTTCATCCATCCGGCTGTCCATCTTCCATCCATCCCACCCCACCCCAGGTGGCCGAAATTTCCGGAGAGCTCTACTAAGGCGTCTCTCATAATCAAATGGTAGTTTTGGGACGTTAAACTCCACAAATCAATCAATCTGTCGCGCCAACTAGTGAACACTCGAAGTACCAAGATCCCGCATCTTTTAATCATATGTTCATCATATACAAACACCTTCATCCAGCAGACCTTCCATGGACTAAACCGCGATGTGGCTACTACTTACAGAAAACGCATGACCTACGCATTTAAGAGCTTCGCCCTTAAAATTAATGCTGTATTTTCGTAGCATACGTAGAAGTTCGACACAATAGTGGAGGACTACACTCATTAGAAGTAGGATACCCGCGACTTGGATCTGAAGCCTTCACTGCGTTTCTAAGAAAGGTTGTCCGCAAACTTAGCGCGAGAGCGCGCTGTGGCAACACTCTCAAGAAAAATATGAACGCCTTATTTCTCTTCGCGTTACGTCACACGATGGGGCAGATCGAAAAAAACAAAGATATGAAGCGCTGTTCAAGCGATGTATCGCAGGTCCGCTGCGTGGAATAATTTTTTTCTGCAAGAACAAGCTTGAATGTATTCATGAAAAATAGAACGCCAGAAAAATGTAGCAGCGAAACATTTACTTCCAAAGCCCACTTTCTTTTTATATTCGCTTTGTATTAGAAGGCAGTTTTTAGGCATCGAGACTTGTGGCTTTCTTTTTTTTATTTATTGGTGCTGTCGAGAAGTTTTCATTCAGAATCCTAGAAAAGTTCATTAGCAGAATGTTTCTGCTGTACCAGAAGATCTTTTTAAACACTGATTCAACTGCGTAGAAATTCTCACACGTATTGAAGTCAGACTGTTCTTTACTGGCCAGCCAATGTAGCGTCATTTTCGTTGCAGCCTGGTTTTGTTCAGACATCATAAGCAGTGCTTGCTCTGTAGGGATCGGCTCTACTACAGCGTAGCTGTGAGCAGGGGCGTAAAATGCAATCATGGATGGATAAACTCAACCTCTCGGTCCAGCTGCTTCATGAGAACATAACGTTCATTTGTGGAAAGATCTGCTCTTTTTGTCCACGCTGAACGAGTTGCTGCGCGTTGCCCACTATTGAACCTTTTAAGAGTCCCGTATATAGCATCACCTGCAACGTAGACGAGAACTGGGAGGACGTTCTGCATTTTGAAAAGCCAAGTGGGTAACGCCAACGTTTCGCTGGATAGCAATGTTTCAACTTGCTTTTGGACACATTTCCAGAGCTGGCCAGGGGAAACTATGGGCAAAGTGATCTGCTGGTGCCACTTGTTTTCGACGTCATATATATCTACCTGATGGTGATGTGATATTGCGCACCCGCCAGCTGCCACCAGTTTTCAAACGTATCTTCCAGGCAGTCTGCTTGAATCTTCCTCAAAGAGACATACGGCATTCCAAGCTCTTCAAAGCTGTACCTAGCGATCTGAACAAGCGTATACGAAGTGTGTTCGAGAGCAGCGTCAGTCTCCTTTGTCAGAGTACCCTTGTCGCAAACATTGTTTTTCACTTCAGAAACACGTGAAAGTCAATTTTCGGATAGTTAGCACTGGAAAGAACTGGTTGTTGGAAGTAATCCATAGGCCTTTCTCCCTTCCACGGAGCTTTGACGTTTACAATTTTCCGCCAATTGAGTATGATCTCAATTAATGCAGCCATGGCCCTGAAAGAGAACAGGTTGTGCTTTGCTCCAAGGGCACGTAATGCCTCCGGTAAATAATCATTGAATATTTGCAAAGCAAGCTTCACTTCCTGCCTTTCAAGATTCGAATAGTAGCGGGCATTTCTTGACAGCCCATAGCCATATTTAAACGATCTGTCACACACTTTATTGTGAAGGTCCCTAATTGTTGCAAATGACGCTGCTTGCATTCGCTCCAATTCTAGCGTGTCTCCGGCAAATAGAAACAAATCGGGGCATTCTTCTGATCGATGCACTCATTTTGTATACATTTTGAGGACGTGCACTGGGTCTATAACAAAGACCAGCAGCCTTGAAAGTTCGGGAGTATGTTAGTACGCATCGCTTTTCTGGTCACAGAGTTCTCGCTGACGACGCACTGAACCCGGTGCCCAAGCTTTTGAAACCTACAAATAACGTCTTTAAGCGTCTTTTGCGGGAACTCCGTTTCTACTCGGTACACCAGCAGGATGTGCACAACTATCTGAATTCACACACCAGGGTGCGTACCGTGTAAACAAGCGCACAGTTTCAGCTTCATTTATATCGACTGCAGTGCCGGTAATATTGCCTTCATTTGAGTAAAAGTGAGGTTTTATATTTGTTTCATCTGTAAAGCATAATCATCATCATTCTCTTGACCACCGCGCCTCGCTATTCACGCAATCTTTATGAGATGGAATGCGAATTGCCGGGAAAGTACATCAAAGATATTGAGAATATTAAGTGCCAACTACAGAGATATGATGCTGCTCGCTACCAAGGGGCACGTATTGGATCTCGGAACCAGCGCATTTTAAATTCTGAGCAACCGACGCGCCAAGCTTTACTTGATGAGCAACGCCATGTGATTTCTAAAGTTATTCCAGACTTGTACTTTAACTATGCGCTCATAAAAGATAACGGAGACATTACTTTGCCGTTCGAAACGTACTATAACAGCTTATTTAGCTCTCCCTCTGATGATCCTGACGCTCACCTCAAGGCTAGTTTTGTTTCTCTTGTGAACCCCTTGAAGGACAGTGATTGTGAAGTCATTATTGGACCCATTACTCTACAGGAAATCGAGCAAGCAATCGACAACTTGCCTTTATTGAAAACACCGGGGCCTGATGGCATCTCAGGCGAATCTTACAAAGCTTTCAAGAAAACGCTTGCTCCTATATTGCTGAATATTTTTCAGATGAGTTACGATATGGATACACTCCCACAATCTTTTTGCAAAAGTCACACAGTGTTATTACCGAAAACAACTGACAAGGAAAAACTTCGCTTCGTTGAGGGCTACAGACCAATATCGCTGTCAAATGTGGACTACAAAATTCTCGCAAAAGTATTAGCAAATAGGTTGCAATTTGCTATGTCGATCCTCATTGGGTCTCATCAGACATGTGGGATCAGAGGTCGATCCATACAAACCAATATACATGTCGCTCGAACAATGCTTCAATACTGTCATTGTTCTCAAGAACATCTTGCAATGCTACAGGTAGACCTTGCAAAAGCTTTTGATCGTGTTCGTCATTACTTCCTTTTTTCTCTTCTCGAACAAGCTAATGTGGGCAAAGTTGTTCTTAAAGGCGTTAAATTATGCTATAATGAATGCTCAACTCGTCTGATAGTTAATGGTCAACTCTCCAAGCCAGTTTCTATTCGCTCTTCTGTTAAACAGGGATGCCCGATGTCACCTCTTTTATTTGCACTTTATCTAGAACCACTGTGCTTAAGCATAATACAGTTGAGTTGCATTCATGGCTTTAGAATATTAGGCAGTGAGGTTAAAGTATTGGCTTATGCACATGATGTCGCATTCTTTCGCACAGATAAACCAAGTGTCGAAAATGTGGTATATACTATTGAAAAGTTTGGCGTAGTATCAGGAGCTCGTTTAAATGCCTCTAAAAGTTTAGGACTGTGGTTTGGCTTGTGGGGTAGCACACCGCACCACTTTGCAGGGATTAATTGGACAAGAACTCCCCCAACATACCTCGGTGTACCATTGCATGCATATAGATTCAGTGCGCATTACTGGAAGGAACGTGTTTCTAAGCTGGAACGACAGGCCCAGACAATTGTGCCCTATCGACTTTCGATATTTGGGAGAGCAAAAGCTTGTAATACTTTTTTAGCGACAAAACTTTACTATGTATTGCAACTTATTCATTGCGCAAGATTCTATATACAACGCTTTCATCGGATTTTCGCTACTTTCATATGGTCTCCGACTTTTGAGCCCATGCGTCGTGATAATATATTCAAGCCAGTTAGTGAGGGTGGGTTAGGACTAAAACACCTTTGTATATGGCAAATAGTGTCCCGATTCTTCTTTTTTTGAGACAATTCCCATCCTGTAATCCGTTCCTTCTTGCAGGTTACACTTGTTGATTGCTTACCAGATTTAATTGTTTCATCCAACTTCTCCGAACGCCCATGCTTGTGGGGATTCATGCAGGAAGTTTACCTCGCAGTTCAGTTACTTAAAGCTCGCTTCTCTGTAGAATACCTGTACTCAGTAACACGCAAGGCGCTTTATAAGGACCTACTGAGTACACTCTTCCCACCTCCATTGTACCGTTCACTGTACGCCAATCTTCCTGGTCACGATGTGTTGAAGCGAGTGCGCAAAATGTACATTCCACCGAATTCAAAAACATTCTTCTATAAACTCCACTCTGAAACATTGGCGGTAAACACATGGTTAGAAAGAAAAGGTATTTTCATTCCGTCTGTTAACTGCCGTCTATGTGATGTGCCGGAAACGATTGAACATTGCTTTGTTAGCTGCAAAGATGCCATACTATTTTGGGATGTCCTTCAGCGAGCACTGAAAAAACGTTTCGTCATTAATTCTCACACAATACGTTATCTTCTGCCAGCAACACTTGATGAAGTACCATATGATATGTTTTTCCTCATGTGTTTGCACAGCTTGTGGAAAACACGAATGCAAGAGCGCAATGCAGAGCCCACCACCTCTTCACGCGCACACTTCATTCAAATGGCTATCCACCTAAAAACATCTACGACGAGCTAGACTTTAGACCGGACTGATACTCCGTCTTAGAGAACTGTTTGACCTCACCCCTTTTTGTTTGTATAACACGATGTGAAGAACTCTTCATGTGAAGAACTCACGCTGTGTTAGCCATTTAGTGTTTATGAGTAACGCTTGAGCGCTTACTTTGGCGACTTGATTGTACGTTTCTTCGCTTGATATTGTCTTTATTGCCCAAGCACTTTAATAAATACCATGAAAAAAAGCTATTCATGCAGCTGATGCTAACTCCAGCTTCACGAGGACAGAACGAGCTCACGAGTCTGGCGTGTTGGACGCTGGCAGCCGCCGCGGCTAAGCTTCAGGCCTGGAATATAGTGGCAAGATCGGCACGGCCCTATCGGCCGCCTTCGACATTGTCTCACGTCTCTCCTCCTCTCACCCGCAACAGGGGTGACCCGGAGAACGCGTCCTTACATGAGCCATCGGCTGCCATCTTGCCACGACTCTACCCGCCAGTGCCGCCGTTGTAATCAATCTACCCCATGTTATGGTTTATGCAGCTTGATGCCGTTCTTGTGGTGAATGGCGTCACAGACCAACCGCTGATGCACGCCATTCTTTTCGACGCCCTTTCACTAGAACTGCGTCATCTCGCTGTTACTTCAAGCTCCAGCCCACAGCCGTACGATGACCTCTGCTCGGCGGTGCTGGTCTCCTACGGCCTCTTCTACTGCCCACTTTTGTTGACCTACGACTTCCCGTTTTCGCACAAGTCACAGCAAGTGGTGTCAATCGGCCATCATCCCTGCGTCGACTAAGACTTCACTTTCTTGGCTACGTTTCCTACAACCTCTAGTCCGACCCGAGCGACGCGAGTCCCGCGTCCGACTGCCCATGCGGCGAGGTTCAGGACATTCGTGTTGCATGTGACAAGTCAATGAGGTGCGTTTTTTTCATAGTCCTCGGCTGAAGACGCTATAGGCATCCTTGCCGCCCACTCGTCTCTGCCGACCTCCAATGCCCACAACCCGCCTGACGCGTCAGTCTCCAAGACGGTAACCTCGCCGCGCGCCCTGGAGCCTGCCACAGATATTAGCATCCGACCTGTCATCAACCGACCCGACCTTTTATTTAACTCGATGCTCTGTCTGATTTGTGCGCAGTGACCAGCCTCGCCCTCTCAGTCTTCTGCAGCAGAAGTTCAATTTCCTATTGAACTACGTCCGAACTTCTGAGATGCTGCAAATGTGACTGACGCGCTTTAAAAGAACATGCCTGGTACACTTACGGCAGGGTACCTCAGACATGACACGCCTGTCTTGTAGGAGGCCAGTGATTATGCAGAACTGCACTTGAACCGTCAGGCACAGAGAACCGCAGGTCCTTCCACGAGCACCGGTGTTCAGCGCAATCCTCTGCAGAGCCAACGCTGACTGGGTTCAACAGCCACCATCCTCTGGATCCTCTGACGACGGACGGCAGCCACCAAATGCGTGTTCACAACGAGGGCTCGTTGGTCCCAACAGTGACGACGCCTATTTATCCTGTATGTCTGCCACTCGTAGGACTTCATTGACGAAGTCAACGTGCTCAGCGTATAACATTGCGGCCTTTTTTGAGTCGCCCTGCTACGAAGCCTGGCGTTGCAGTCATGGCGCTCAAGACGGAGGAAGTGCCTACTGGGTCTGCCCGACGCAATAGCTAACCACCTGCTGGACACCTGACTACCTGCAGTGCACATGGCACCATTATTCGGACGCGTTCCCGCGTCCGTTAGTACGTGTATGGGCGCCAGCACGCTGAACGCTGCAAAACCTTGAGGTCTGTGCTGCGTAGACACCGACGTCAGCACGAGCACCAACGACCCACTGCTAATGTTGGCAGCCCAATCGGCATTCTTACAAGCACATTTCACAGCCGCGTCTGCTCGCGCTACCTGGTGCGCTCACAAACGCACCCACCAAGTCATCGTGAAACCCACTTTCGCACGACCACAATGACCCGGCGTTTGTTTTTGAGCCGCCTGCTGGAGACCGAGTACTCAGCGATGGCCCACCCACGTTGACAGCCTGGACTTCCCAAATGAACACATTATGAACTGTTCATATATACAGTCTCTTTTCATCCATTTTTCGGTCAAACTTTTGAAATAACGCAAAGCGCTAGCAGGTAGACGGAGGGGAGCATGTAGTACGGCATCATCACCATTCTCTTGACCACCGCGCCGCGCCTTTCATGCAGCTGATGCCAGCTCCCGTGGCGTGAGGACAGAGCGAGCTCACGAGCCTGGCGTGTCGGATGCTGGCAGCCGCCCCAGCTAGGCATCAGGCCTGGAATGAAGTCGCGAGATCGTCACAGCCCCATCGGCCGCCTTCGACGTCGTCTCACGGCTCTCCTCCTCTCGCTCTCAACACATCAACCATAACCGTAACAAAGCGCTGCAGGTCATCTTTCAGGTCGGAAAATCTTGTCATGTAGCTGAGGAATATTTCACTCTGATGCTCTTGTTTAGGACACGTACCGTAAGACGAGCACACTGTTCTTATCTTCATGGATGCTGTAAGGAGCGTGCATGCATGGGACAATATAGGAAAAAGAATGCAGCAAAATATCATGAAATCAGTATAGTAGCGCCTGCACTGTTATATTTATTGGTGCAAGGTGATTTGCTCTTTCAGAAATTAAATACAGTTAGTGTCGTCTTCTGCTTGGGACGTGCAAAGCTTATCAAGCAGTAAACAAACAGCCTCTCAAGTTTTGGCACCTGAGTTGGGCATCGTCTCACCGTCTCACTTCTCGATGCCTTCCAGGAGTTCTACTATACTCCTTTTACTGTTAGTGATTTCAGGAATGCATAAATTTGCACCTAGCTTTTAGGGGCGACTCTCCTTATAGCGGCACCCGTTGGTCCCTCGTAGTCGTAGTAGTATTCGCAGTGTGTAACCAGTCTTACATTTTGACCTCCAAGGTGGTGACGGTGAGTGATTTCTTCTGTGTGTTGTTGAAGAATAAAAATTTCGCAGCGTGCGCGTTAACTAAAAGCCGAATTCACCTGTCTCTCATTCCCCCTTAGCAGCCATTGGCATGTACATTGAGCACTATCTGACAAGAAAGGGTTGCTACGTTATACTCGCTGGGCATAACCTCCATGGTTTTCTTCGAAAGACTGCCCTTTTGCGAGCGCCTTTCGTCGTTACCGCGTATCCTTGCGTGCGCGCCATGTTGGAATGCCTGTTTCTTCGGTATAGTGCACGTGTGCATCAATGCATACAGGCACTTGTGTAAGTACACAAAGGTGGAAAGCCTTAGTTTCTTTTTTGAATAAAACAAACATATTTTGAGCTTACATGTCTTGAATGTACCACCATTGAAATTCATCTACGCAAACGTAGCTTTACATAAGTATTTTGTTTAGTGGCCCAAATGGGTGGTAGCTTGAAGGTCCATTTGAAAGGGTTCTCAAGTATCAAGTACTCTAATAGGTTAACAGCTTTTATCGTGCGTACTTGTATATGATGAATATACAGACAGACGGATGGTCGTGGCCAGTGGATGGAGAAGTCATGGTTTACCGATACAACCCTCTGAAGGTTCTCCCTACTCATCATCATTAACTTTCGTGGATATGGTGTGATTTTTCTACGGCCGTTTTCTTAACGTGTAGTGTCACGCTCATGTCTCCTATCACGCAAACAGACGGTGTTTCGTTGTCGGCAATGTAAATGAGTAGAAGCCTTTCATTCCTATCGATAATATCTCAGAACTTTATTCCTTGGCTCCTTAAGTTGTTGGAAAGTTCGCTCAAAGCGTTGACTTTATTTTCCTCGCGAGCTCTGACGAACATTTCATTGAATTCAGCGATGGCTATCTGAAGGGCGGAAGAACGCTAGGGGGTGCCAATTCATGCAGTCGTCTAAACAATGGCTCGTGCTTGTTCACATTTTTTTCTGTTCAAATTAAGCTTCATGTTTGATGCCCTTTGCTCCAGTTGACACCTGAAGTCTTGAGGGCCACGTGGAAACAATTTCATCGTGGTGTGTTGACTTTTTGCCGAATTTTGACGGTCTCTCTTGCTTCACCAAACCATGGCTTGCTTGGCCTAAGGTTCGGCTTAACTAAGCCTAACGCTAGCCTTAGTGCATTTTAATTATTCAAGATTGTGATGCAAGTCACTGTGCAAAGGGAGCACATTTCTCCCGAAGAATTCCAGTGCTCTGGATGGACAACAGCGCTTTTAGCGTGAATACACTAAAGAATCTGTTGCGGGCGCTGAAGTTCGAGGCCTGCCATAAGGCAAGAACGGTGGTACCTAATCTCCCGCCAACGTTAAGAAAACCCTCGCCACTACGTCTAGGCTGCCTCATCTACCAAGGGAGCATTTGCGAACCATTGTTCGGCTCCGGGGAGGCCTGAACGCTTAGATTGCCAGTAACGTCTAGATTTCTGAAACCCTCAGGACAGGAGCGCGTCTCTCCACTGCGGATATCACAGAACGCATCATATGTCCTAATGCTTCGCAAAACATTGTTGTGATTAGCACGCCATCGCAAGCCAACGCCAAGGCCTACGCAACCTTAGACGCCATCACCCTTGTTAACGCCGGCTACAAGGTTAGCTCATACATTGGTGCGCCCGACAACACATTCAAGGGCGTCTATATAAACATCAATACAGATATAGATAAATAGGAGCGCAGATAACTTCTTATTCAGCCGAGAAATTCCATTATTCTCAAAGTGGGGCGAATAAAGAATTCTACCACACTTGTTATTCTTTTTGAAAGACTTCGAGTTCTAATATACGTCATGCGTGGTCGCAGCATAGTCAGGTACAGCCTCTATTGATGGCAGACGGACATCTGCCATGCCTGTGGTAGACTCGCTCCCAGTGTCTCACTCAGGAAATGGCATCTACCGGGTTTGTGGAATGACCTCCCCTGGCGACCAGCACGTTTGCTTGCCGAAGTGTGCCTTTTGTGGAGGGCCTGTAGACAAATATTCGGGATACCTTACATTGTCAGACAGCAAAGAAGAGAGTGACGCGACTTTGACAAGGTCTTTCTACCAATGCATGAGCTTTCTGAACCGGCCAACAAGTCCAGGTCCAAGTCCAGAAAATCGAAGGGGCGCTCCCGATACAGGAACGGTACTCGATCCACAAGCCGTGGACACTTCTATGTGCTTACCAGCGTGAAACTTCCTTTGCTTCAGGAACACAATGCCAGATCTTACCATTGTTCAAAATGTACAGTATACTACTTGGCACAATTCGCACGTGGACCTGGGGAGCAAACATAATGTTGTAGCTGTTTATAACAGTGTAGAGGGTAAGCCCATAAGAGCGTTTAGTTTCACAAATTGGCATTAGTTTCGGCATATTAGAACAGAATAAACGCAAGCTGAAGACTCAACCTCTCCCCCTGAATCAATGGGCCAAACAGCTCAAGGGAGACGTTAGTGAGGCGACAAAAAAGGTACACATGGATTTAGAAACAAAGAATGAACTGCCACCTTGCGCACCTTTTAGAGGCAAAAAAATAATTACTAACTACGTGGAAGGAGCGGAGGCTCATTCTTCGACTCCGCAAGAAAATTGCAGAACTTAACCAATCCACCAGGCACCATTGCCAGACCCTCTCTAGGCAGCTGTGGGATGAGGTGTGAAACTCTATCAATGGCCAATTGAGAACAGGTGGCAAATGAAATTGGCAAAACACCTATTGAACCAGTCGAATTCCAAGAGTAATCAAAGGCAAGCCTTTGCTAAGCTCATACATACAGCCAGACAGTCTGAATGTGGACGCTATACTGAATGGTTTGGATCGCAAACATCTACCCATTGGCTCTTCTAGCTGTTCAGACTATCCTTGCTACACTGGACCGCCTTGCACTAAGCTCAGAGAGCCCTTTAAAGCCAGTGACGTCTGCGAACTTCTTCAAAACCTTAATGAACGTTCGGCTCCGGGACAGAATGGCATCTTTAACAGGGCCCTCAGAAACCACGAAGACAAATCGATCAAGTTTCTTGCCGATGAGATCAATCGTATATATAGAGAAAGTTCTGTCCCAGACTCTTGCGAAATGGTGTCGGTTGTCCTTATGCGCTAACTGGGGCGACTTCCAGGTCTAGCCAATCTTAGACCCATATCGCTAACGTCCTGCGTCGCCGAGGTGGTGGAGCACGTCATTTACAACCATATCTATATGTACATCAAGAATTAGGATTTTTCGCCTTAAAACATGGTTCGGTTTTGTCCGTCTTTGTCGGCACAAGACACAATAAAGCTAAACAAACATAAAGTCATAGACGTGAACACAAGGGACAAAATAGGCAGCCTGGGTCTTGATTTGGAAAAAAAATGTTTGACAACAATTCTCAGGCGCACGTCTTAATCTCCATTTCAGAGCTTCAGCTGGGTGAAGCCTTTTAAAGATACGTCAGCTCTTTTCTCGAATATAGAAAGATCACACTTAATATCGGGGACCTCAAGTTCTCTCCCAAACCACTGGGCCTTAAAGGCACGCTGCAAGGAGCGGTGCTATCCCCGCCTCTCTGAAACATCAACAAGTGCAAGTTGTCAACACTGCTATCTAACGTAAAGGGCAACAGCCAAACGCTTTCTGCTGATGATATTACTATCTGGTATCCAGGGGCTAGTGAAGGGAAAGTCAAAAATGCTGTCCAGAAAGCCGCCGATCAGACGGAGCTTTTCCTTGTGGGCATAGGTTTGAGGTACTCCTTGTGTAAATCAGAGCTGCGTTTATACAGGCCCAGTAGAAAAGAAGCCGAGCCAAATAACTGGAAGCCTTTATCACAGGTGAACATTTTACTTCACACTGGAAATGGCACCCCATTCCGAGAGTGAACGTGATTAGAGTGCTGGCCATGATTATAAAGTCGCCCGCGTACAATGGTCAAATCATTGCCAAAATTTCAACCTAGACCGAGAACATGATCAGGTTGAATAATAGAATTAGAACAGAAGGGGGGGGGCTCAGTGAATACAATCTGCTTCGGCTCTTCCATGCATTCCTCATGAGTCATATTACGTACGTTGCTGCCTTGGGGTACGGATTCGAAAAGAAGCAGCTTAAAACTCTGATCACAAAAAGCATAAAGAGGGTGTTGGGTATCCCCAGGTTGGTAAGCACTGAACGGTTTATGCAGCTAGGGGCCCCCAAAACCCTAGATGAGATAGATCACTGAAGCCTAAGAAACTGCACAGCTGGTGCGCCTGTCGTCCACGTTGGCGGGTAGGCAGATTCGGTCCGTCCTAGGTCTCAGTCCTGCGCGCATAGAGGATCGCTCTCTTCACCTGCCTGATAAACAGCGTAGTGCTACCGAGGTCTCTCATTTTGCTCGAAACGTCCTTCCTCAGTACAACGTAAGTAGGTGCCGGGCTAGGGCCGTCATGCTACAAAATAGCATCAGGAACAAGCCTAATTCAGTGTGTTTTGTCGACGCCACTCAGTACAGTCGCTCAGCTATGTTTTCATTTGTTTCGTTTAATTGTGTGAGTTAATTTTCTACTCCTCGGCGTGTTTCTACATTTGGTAAAGAGAGAAGTGGTTGATGTTTGGAATGGGTGCCCCTCGATGACTCGAGAGCTCAGTAGCAGCGTGAAGGAAGAGTCACTCTCCAGTAAAAAGGCGTTTTATTGCAGAAGTCAGGCGTCTGCCCGGGTCCAAGCCCAAACCTCTGCTCTCTCATTTGATATCCGATCTCCCTATTTTCAACCCTGAGTAAAACATGAGGTCTTCACACAAGCAAATTACACATTGGGGCTTGCATCATCATAACCCATTGTATGAACACTCTCATGGTGGACACGGTATTGGAAAGAAGCTCGTTACCAAATACAACACATAAGGGGATATGTTTCCTGTGCAACGCGTGCCGCATTCTCTCCCAAGTCAAATCGTTTATCAGCTGACTTCCGTCGGGAGTCGGTAGCCATTTTCACGCTCGAGCTCCATCAACTCTTTCAATAAATGTCACTTCGCAGAAGCCTCCTTACGCGAAGCGAGTACACAATCACGCCCAGTGCGCTGACCAGGTGTCCATGCGGCAGCGAGGTGCCCCAACATCCTAACAACACTCGGTAATGACGTAGAGCCTTGAATGACAAGCTCGTCTGCGTGCCGCATCTATGTCTCGGTCAGCCCAGTGGTCGCGTTCCTGCGGCATTCTAAATGGCACACGTGCATGCAAACAATGAACTTAAATCCAGACCGCACTTGGTTTGGTTCCTGCCAGACGCGCTTTCAGGCAAGCTTTCCCTTTCTTGTTTCAAACTGGGAGTAACTTTGACGGCTATGCTCGTGAACCGTGTGACTGACCGAGCCTATTTTGTTTTTGTGCGCGGGTCTTGCGCGTTCCCCTTCGTGGAACCGTTTAGCGTCGTTAAGGTGACGGGTCGGGCTCCGCGTTCTGCAGCCCCCGAATTAACTTGTGCCATACAATCACGCCACTTTGGGTGCCTCATGCTAACTACGTGGGTTCTACTATCAATGCTGTGGCAGTTAGAGACGCTACTCCCTTAAAAGCTGGACAGTTGGTTCTAGCCCTTGCCCTTTTTTATGACAGCACATCGGAAATCTTCACCGACTAGCGCTCGTGTCTTTCGTGTCCTTCTTGTCTCTGCGTCGTCGTTTTGTTCTCGCGCAATAACTATCGTCATGTCATATCAGCGGTGACGGCTTTCGGCTTTTATTCTGTCTGTGCTAAAGTATTTCATCTAATTGAAAATAGGACACTTTCTTCAGATACCATTACCTGGTTTCTTGCACACCTCGAACCCCTACTGGACTGTCTAGTAAACCGGAATGACACTGTTCACTTCCGGGGCGTGCTCTAACCTTCCACGCTGGTCGACCGAGGTCCGCAGGTTGGCAGTGGGATGTTTAGAGACGCTTTACTTACACTTAGCGAAGTGGATAAACACTGACAGTTCAGTAAGTGGTCACCTGCTCCTAAGCACAAGTTCCTAGAGCGAAGTCCATTAGGTTCAGAACGCTCCAGACCAGGTCTTATTCAAGTCTATATTTCGTCAGCATGGTCTTCTCAGAGCCTTTGGCTCTACTTGCCCTGTATGTGGTGAGGTTAGTTACTTCAAACATTTGCTGTGGCAGTGCCGCTCTTTACGGGGCTCAAGTCGGCTAGCAGAAGAGGATTGGGACTCTGCCTCACGAAGTTCAGAGGTACTACCAAAACTATCGGCTGTCCAGAGAGCCCACGATGCAGCGGTGGGGCTAGGCCTCTCCATTTCTAAGTGGGGGTGGCTCGTGACGTTTCTCTGAAAGAGTAATGTTTCTCAGAACCAAATAAAGTTGTTTCTGTCTTCTGTAGGACTACATTCTCTAAGCGCGTGCTTGGAGTCGAGATCTTCCCTCCTCGCCATCTTTTTGGACAAGTAGCTGAAGTAATTCGAGAAGTTTGACAATACAGCACCTGGGCGGCTATAGGTTGCACGATTTTAGGTCAAATTGGTGGACGAGACGGTGATGAGGTGATCTCGCAAGCGTGCGCGTCTCAGGTAGCAAAGCTCGTCAGGCCTTCTAGTTTCGCTGCACACTTTTTCTCGCTGAAGGGACGCATAGATAGATGGTGAGTGAAAACGAATCAGTGCCGGTCACATTATTTGCACGGCCGCTTGAGTAAAATAAAAATGGTGTTGCCTGTTGCCTGCCACCCTTGGCGCGCTTATGACAACCACCAGACCGAACATCGTCGCAGACTTATCACCGTATGCCAGATTCAGAGGAAAGCAACGTGGCGCCGCCTGCGTCACTCGAATGACCGAATAGTGGCACTGTCATTACGCGGCCAGTTGCTTGATCTGTATGCGTCGCGTCTCGAATAACGCCTTTGTTCAAGAATTTACACAAACAGAAAAGGAATATAGGCTCCAATCAACAAACCGACGGCTACAGGACACAACCAAGTAGCTTATGAGCCACTCACACGTTTACGTATATGTTCTTTCAATTACCTAACACCTGAATAAAACGATGCCCCTACCTCGCCCAAAAGGGTCGTCAGGATGTGCGAATGCATTGCGTAGCGTCCATAATGACGTTTCCGATGTAATAACCCAGCTTTAGAAGAATAATGTTCCATTTTTTTCCTTGCACCATGCAGCCTATAGCGCTGTACGCTAATGTAATAGTTCGCCAGCTCTAGTGGGTAGCGAGCCCAATAAAAATTACTGTGAAGTGAACAAAACAAACAGCGTTCTCATCTCAGCGTTGGCGTTCCACAGGGGTGCCTCGAGCACACATTTTCGCATGTTCTTGTGAGACGCTCACAAGCAACAGTCGAGAGCGAGGCACTAGCGGACGAGAAAGTGGGGCGCAGGGAGGAGAGACAGTGAATTTGCATCGTAAAATTGCAAATAAGAACCGGTGCAGCCATGAGGTACAATGCAAGTGGGGTCGCGAAAGCAAAGCTGCCATATTCCACAAGTAGGCGTCCTATCTGTGATGTCAAAATGATTACAGCGCTGGTCTCTCTAACAGAGGCCCTCGCGGCACATAGACCGAATGAATGTGGCTGTACCCTTTAGATCGGGCGGTGGCTAACCCCGCCTAGTCGTAATGCTTAGTGAACTAACTATTAGATTTATCTTTCTTTTCCTCTAAATGGTGAGGTTGAGGATTCGTACTTTGCAGTGAAGGGTTTAATTTTCACTCGTGCCTTGACTTTAGCCACCAAACAGATAACCTTCTTCTTGTTAAGTCTACCCGCTTAAAGTCTATTTTGCCCCCCCCTGTCCCTAAACCTTTGTGCTTTGAAAAACTCTGCGCCATCATCCTGAAATATGGGGTGAAGCCCTTTACAGAACATTATCAAGTGTTCGGCAGTTTCTTCTTCCTCTCCACAAGCACTGCATACTGTGTCTACACCTTCGTATTTGGCCCGATAAGTCTTGGTTCGCAATACTCCCTTCCTGGTCTCAAACAGTAGAAAACTACCCCGAGTTTTGTCATAGATCCTTTCTTTGGCAATTTCCTGCTTAAAAGTTAGATAAATCTCTAGTGCGGACTTCTTAATCATGCCAATTCTCCACATGTCAGTCTCTGTTTCCTTCACTTTCTTCTTCAGCGATAGTTCTTTTTGATTTGGCCACCTGACGTTTTCTAAGTATTTACCAGTCAATTTCCTGATTCGCTTCCTTCATTTTCTTTCGACATTATTCATGTACAAGTAGCTGACAACCTTCCTAGCCCAACGCTCCTCCCCCATTTCTCTCAATCGCTTCTCAAAATTTATCTTGCTGCTAGCTTCCCTGCCCTCAAATGATGTCCATCCCATATCACCTTGTACTCCCTGATTTCGTGTATTCCCGTGAGATCCTAAAGCAAGCCCACCCATTCCATGTTGCTTAATTTCTAATCTTGTTTGAACTTCTGATCTCATGCACAAGACCGCATTGCCGAACGTCAGCCCAAGAACCATGACGGACGGACGGATGGATGGATGGATGGATGGATGGATGAATGGATGGATGGATGGATGGATGGATGGATGGATGGATGGATGGATATGGCTGTACCCTTTGGATCGGGCGGTGGCTAGCGCCACCAAGCCGTAATACTTATTGAACCAAAAACTAGATTTATTTTTTTCCTTAAATAGTGAGGTTGAGGATTGGTACTTTGCAGCGAAGGCTTCAATTTTCAATCGTGCCTTGACTTTAGCCACCAATCAGATAACCTCCTTCTAGTTAATTATACCCGCTCAAAGTCTATTTCGCCCTCACTGTCCCTAAACCCCAGTGCTTTGAAAAACTCTTTGCTTTGAAAAAACATTTTCAATAATCAGCGCCACCTATCGAATGAAACCGAAGACACATTTTTTCCCGCTATATCTTGTTCACCAAAGGGGCACTCATTGGCGTACCATCCAAGCGTGGTACATGTTCTGCAGGAACACAAGCGGTGTCCATGTGCGCTGTAGGGAACGCTCATCGACGTCGCAGGGACACACAGCCTGCCAGCTCGCACGAGTGAACAAGATATGGCGGAAGAGCCATGTTGCCCGACTAATTTTTCCAAAGGGTCTACTCTGGCAATACATTCGCGATTAGTGTAAGTTCCGTTATGCTCCCTTATAGTATGTGCTCAACATACCCTTAACTTGCATCTGAACCGCCGCTTTCAGGTAAAACTTTTTGAAAACCAGAAGTTCTCTATGGATTCTGCTAGGAAGAGAAAGAAAAAAATGTCACTTACTGCTTGTGCCATTAAGGATAAACTTCAAAAAACCACCTGGGTAATCACCATATTTTATTAGATGATGGCCAAAAAGTAGCTCTATCGCTGTAAGCAAACTTAAAAACAAGAAAGTGTGCAAGTTCACTGTATTTTGCATTTAACAAGACAGTACTCATATGTGAATGTGCACCACCACTCTAACTTATTTATGGCTTATATATTTCAGAAAAGGAGAACTAAAAATGGGATTAGTGTTTAAAGACACCCCACTACAAAAGAAGACGGTCCTGCGGACTAATGTTTTTGGTAAGAGCTATACCCTCCTCAACCTACTTGTTCACTCATCCATCGTCCATTTTATCAAACACATGTGTTATGCAGATGGATTTCTATATAAGACACATGTGGCTCACTCTCTACGTGATGGTGTAGTCTGCACGCAAAACCTATTATATGCATTTGAAATATGCGGGCTTATAGCTTTTGATAATAAAACATTTCACAGTACACTTTAAAGCAGCACGAAATACACAAGAGAATTTAACATGGACGCAAACACTGCTAGCTCATTCCACGTTCCGTTAGTCTTTTAGATGCGGAGCACGCCATGCGTCTTTTGAATGCGAAGCTTGGGGCTGTCCGTCCTTCTTTCACGCGTCGGCACTGCCACTTCGCAAGAGCTAGCTTTCATCCTCTTCTGGCGCAGGTGGCGTGAGCACTAGCTTCATTTCGTTTCTCCTTTCCTGTTTCTCGCTCTCTGCCACAGCCGTGCGCTCGCATATAACGCGGAATGAGCTATCCTGCTGCAACTGCGGACAGGATGCTCGTGGAGCGTGGCCCGCCGGTACCTGAAGCGACGCTGCTCCTCCCCAGCCTGCAGCCGCTGCGGTGATGCCGAGACGTTCGAGCACCTCCTTTGTAGCGGCGCTGCCTCGGCAAAATCCTCCTAAAATATAAAGGCCTCCGAACCACCTCATTTAATCGTCAATACGTCACGACAGTCAGATGCAGTGGTACATGGGGGAGGGGGAGGCAGTCAAAGTGACGCACGCCGAATACGTGCCCCCAAATCTGAGCACACTGGCTACAACATCTTCGCCTCCATCGAGTATGCAGCCGCCACAGCCAGGATTCTATCCCATGACCTGTGGGTCAGCAGCCGAGCACTTTAGCCACTAGACCACCACGGCGGGGCTGCAATTATGCTTTCCATGCAAACGCAAGAAGAAGACGAAGAAACGAAAAATAAGCTGAGTAGTTCAGACTTGCTCAACGCCTTGCCAGCATTTGAGCATTCAGACTTCTGGACTGTAATGCACAAGGGCTCCTAGGTTTATTTCTTGGACGTGGCTCACCATTCTGTTACAACCATCCGCACTTCGCTGATTGTTTCTTCTGATCTTTGTATTCAAGTATTTTCGGTGTAAAGGTCGTGACAAATTGTGATGATGTGCTAGCTCATGAAAATATATGTGACTTACAAGATTTGAAGAGAGTGCCAGAGATCTTCAAAGAGACTCTCAAGTATATTAGCGCGGCGCCTTCTGTGACAGCCCGTCATCTACTGAGATTGGTGTCGATGTTACTAGAGCAAGTAAGTGGCGAACATTTTGCATTTGAGTTGCAACAATGGCATTTGGAGGTGCTGAAATTCTTAAAGAGTCAAGTTGACCTTGTTTTGAATAATTCCAGCAGGTATCCCCCAGATTTGTTTGTTTTGTCTAGCCTTTTTGTTCACCATTTCCCCTCATGCATACAGCTTCTTGAGAAATTCGGTGAAGCTTAAGATGCCGCATTCTGATACTATCAGGAAACGTTTTTCATCGTGTAATAATAACCACGTATATGAGCAGCACGAAGATACTTTTCTTTCTTATGCCAAGTTTATTGTAAAATTATTAAAGAGCATGAAAGTACAGTGACATTAGTGCCTAATGGAGTTCACCTGCAGTCTTTGTTCGATTGCAAGGCTGACTTTGTAACTTGCGCGGCGCTGAGTTCATCAACTGTGACAAACACTGCTCACGTATTTTTTTATACAGAGCCTTCTTTTTTGAAACTAGGATGCTGTATACATTCTTCCCGTGGCGCAAATTGATGCTAAGGCACTACATGACTTCCTTTGGAAAGTTATTTTTGAATGCCAGGAATGTGGTTTTAGAATAATCGCAGTGATCTCGACAATAGCTCCATAAACAGAAAAGCTAAGTCCTTCTTCGCTAATCCTGCAAGTGTCAGCATTGTTTACCAGCATCCTGCTGATTCATCGTGACACCTATTTTTCGTGGTGGACCCAGTTCACATACCAAAGTGTATAAGAATTAACTGGCTCGATCAGCGAAACATTGGAAAATGCATGTACTTTCCTGAACCAAAAAGTAATGAGGCTGAACCAAAAATACAGCATTTAAAGAAGGAGAGCCGCCATCTAGGCCTTTCTGTTGAGCCACCGAGCCGAGACGACGACAACACTGCGAAGCTGGTACCATCTGCTGGCAACGACGGCAAGTGGCCACTGATGCAGCCACCACCACAAGGTGACAACAAAAAACTGCCGACGACGCCACAAAGCGGCCAGACCAGGACCTGGGCCAACGTTGTGAAAAATGAAACGCAGGTCCCCCTTGCGGCACACACTGCCGAGCAAACCAAGATAGCAGCTCTCGAGAGCAAAATTGAGATGTTGCTAAAAACAATAGCGCTCCCAGAATCCAAATCGAAAGAGCAACCGATTCCTTCCCAACCACAACTGGCGCTATGGAGAGTGTGCCCACGGCTCCGGCGGAAGCACTGAGCGTGGAAGCTGCCCTTGTGGCTCGTCTAAAGACCCACGTGGACACCCATCTTAATGCCTTAGTAAATCAAATTTGCGTGGCCATGAACTCTGCTATCGCCAAAAAGACCGAAACGATCCCCACAATTATCGCCTACCACTTGGCTCAGTTGTGGCGTAGCGTTCGACGATGCGGTGGTCTGATTAAAGACGTGTGTGGCCGCTATCCTAAAACCTCATTTCGCGCCATAGAAAATGATGTAGATTAAGATGACAGCTGCATGCTTACAGGAACTAAGAACGCCACCCTTGCCACGAGTTCTGGCTCCGCAGCTGCGTCCCTACAAAAGCTTTTTAACTTGAATGACCAAGGCGGGCAACCCTGAAGTTCGACGCTTTTCATGTTACAATTCGGCCACCCCCATTCAAATTACTCAATGGAAATGCCAGCGATTGCGTTTCCGCGCGAAGCGGGCACACCTCCGGCTTTTCCTATCGAATCTCGCTTCACTTCCTGCAGTGCTGGTAGTGAAAATCTTTATTCGTCAGAAGGGCAAAAAGCAAAATAGTATTTAAAAAATTAAAAAGCAGTGTTGTCGGTGGCCTTCAGGCTGCCGGATGTGGCGTCCAAGCAGTAGCCGAAGTTGCAGGACCGGCCTGGTGCCGGACAAAGCAGCCTCGCAGTTCTGCCGCAGTGGTTGCCCTCCAGGAGCCAGGGAGCGGCGCTAGCCTTTCAAACTATTTCAAGTTGCAGCAGGACCCCTCTTTCTGTATATTTGCGCACAAAAAGTATACAGCCAGCCAAGTGGAGCCGAGTGATTCTAACGTTCACAGCACGCTCTGGGGGTAGGTGTGTGATGAAACGCGTGGGAGCAAGCTAGCGGAACTTGCGTCCAAGCTGGGGCTCGCTCTTCACACTGACCCTGGACATCCAATACAAGTGGATAACGCCAGGACTCGGGACATGCGTCCGGACCTTACCATCACCAAAAACGTTAGACACGCAGGCTGGGCCAACACCGAGGAAACCCTCGGCAGCGACCACTGCATACTCAACACAACCGTCACAACCACACCACTGGCAAGACCCCATGTCCAAGACAGCCTAGTTGACTAGACAAAGTTTCAAAAAAAAAAAAACTGCACCAATCTGGCCCCGATTCATGAAACAGGTTACCACGCGTGGTCACAAGAATTCGTTACCCACTTTCGTTCGACGGAAACTCAAGTTCGACTCTCAGAGCCTATGCCACGGGCGGACAACCACCTCCTTCACTTCTGTGAGGCGCGGCATAGTCTCGTCCGCAGATGGCACCGCCAAAAACACAATCGGAAGCTCAAAATTTGCATTGCCCAGCACACCCAACGAGCGGTTGAGTACGCGGCCCCGCTCGTCTACTCTAATTGGGTGGAATGATGAAACACGGCTGCTAGACAAAGGTCCAGCTGGAACACTCAGCGTCTCCTTCGCGTCCTAATTGATCCAACCTAAACCAAAGCCGGGACACAAAAACATCTCCAACGGGCTATCCATGCCTTCGATGGAGACACTTCAAAATTAGCATGCAAGCTACGCGATCAATACCTTTGTGTCCGACGTGACATACAAGAGCCAGCGTACTCGTATGCAGGTTATGACAACGCGGAGCTGAATGAAACATTCCGGCTCCATGACCTGAAGGCGGCTCTGGCTATATTGAAGCGAGGAACGGCACTGGGGAGAGGCAAAGTAAAATTGAAATTACTTGCCAATCTCCCTGACCAGGCGTACGAGACACTCCTCGCGTACATGAACACTATCTTGCTTGGTGATCACCACTCCCAATCGGTTGGAATGCTGCCACGGTCACTTTCATTTCAAAAGCAGGCAAAGCCATAAACACGAATAACCTTCACCTCATCTCTCTTCTGTCTTGTGTGGGAAAGCTGATGGAGGCTATGGTGCGAGATCGGCTATCCAAAATTTTGAAAACCACACACTTTTTATTACACCATGTCCGGGTTCTCTCCGCACCGTTTCGCACAGGATGTCTTGCTTGAGATAGACCGCGGAATTCTAAATCCCGTCGATTACCCCATTATTGAAAAGGTAGGACTGGTCCTCGTCTTGAAAGGAGCTTTCGACAACGTCACACATGACATCCTTCTTTCGCACCTTTCCCAAACCAACTGTGGACACAACACGTTTCGATACATTAGACAATTCCTCTCTGACCGACAGTCATACATCCGAGTACAAAATGAAGAAAACGGCCCCTACCAATTAGGAACGAAAGATACCCCACAGGGTGCGGTGCTCTCACCCCTACTGTTTAATCTGGCTATGATAAACTTACCGGCTCAGCTGGAGAACGTTGAAGGCACACAACACGCACTTTATGCCAAGGACATTATCATATGGGCTAAACACGGATCGGTGGGAGACATAGAAGCCAACCTGCAGCAAGCAGCGGAGATCGTGGATACCTACGCCCACCGCTGCGGCCTTCAATGCTGCTCAAGCAAATAGAAATTTGTGCACATTCGCTCTCCACCAAAGTTCACTACCGAAATTGAGCTGTCCTTGCAAAGTGGACCTATCCTGATCACAATGAGACCAGAGCACTGGGTCTCTTTATTCACAAACTTCGCGTAGTCGACACAACATTGACGAAACTGCGCAAGGTGGGGCATCAGGTGGGCCATATGGTCCGCCGGGTTTTTAACAAGCGCTGGGGGTTACGTTGCAGGGACGCCTTGCGGCTGGCGCCTGCCTTCGTAACGAGTGGAGTCCTCTACTCGGCTCCTTACCTCTACCTGCGCAAGTACGACGAGAATGCCCTTCAGGTGATTCTCAGGAAAGTGCACAAGCGTGCCCTCGATCTCCCAATAACCACGTCCAACTAGCGCCTTATTGTCCTGGGGATGAGAAAAACTTTCGCGGAGCTCCGGGAGGCACAATTTCCCAATCAATACACGAGACTTTTAAAGACTCCGTCGGGTCGACGCCTAGTAGCCCGACTACACATCCACCACCCAACAGAGACGGAGGAGTGCGTATGCTTTCCAGAAGCCGGGAGATACGCCCTGTATGTGCACCCTCTTCCGTCCAAGATGACACGTGACGACTACAGTGGCAGGCGCTTTGCGCGAGTGGAGGAACTAGCTCACCACTATGGGAACAAACACGGCATATTTTACGTGGATGCCTCCAGCCCTCACCTTGGGGCGGGGGGGTGGTACACGACTGCAGTCGTCCACGGAAATTTCGCAGTGAATGGTCTCACATTCAAAGCACAGGACATAACATATGCGGAGGAAGTCGCTTTCGCACTAGCTGCCACAGACGTGGACTCGTGCGTCATAACAAACTCAAGAGGGGCCTGCCGAAATATTCAACGTCGGTATGTCCCACACCTGGCGTACCGCATCCTACAAAACAGCAATTACGTCGGGGCCACCACATTCCGAAGGATCATCTGGGCTCCAGATCACCAGGGGCCTCGAAGACAATGATACGGCTGACGCCGCCGCCCGCGCGCTCACTTTCCAGGTAATGCCTTCAGACCCTTCCAAAATGAATCTCGAACCCAATCCGGCCTCAACATTTCGAGAAATTACTGAATTCTACCGATTCGGCAATTCAATTTACCCGAAACCCTGTAAGGGCTTTAAAAAGGTGGAGGAGCATATACTCCTCCTCCTTTACACCAAAACACTGCTGTGCACGGCAGTTATTAAGTATCTCGATCTTGCCTGTACAGGAAAATGCCCCAACTGTGATGAGAAATCTTCGGACACCTTCCACATGGTGTGGGCCTGTCAGTTAACCCCTCGCCTCACCCCGACACCGAACCTCACCCAGGAGAACTGGGAGGGGGCCCTGCTCGGCTGTTCCGACCTGGCGAGCCAGAAGGCCCCGGTCAATAGAGCCCGAGTCGCATTGAATGCCAATGAGCATCTGTAATAAGGAGCCCACCTAGTGTTTGTGAGGGGTGGTTCGCACTGGGCCCCCACCCACATACACCCGGTACGTAGATGTTAGAAAGTTTCTTTTTCTCTATCTCTCGTTAACTATATTCAACCGCGTTTAAGACAGCGTCTAAGCCACCAGTTGAACGCAAATGGCATGTGACGCGTCCACTGTCTCTTTGGTATGCCCCCTCCCCATGTGAAAAGTGACGCGTCGAGCGTCTTTGTGGGAGGCGCGCCGTGTTTCTCACTTGCGAAGGACGCGCCCACTGTCCGTGACGGACGCACCGTGTCTCTTCAAGAGAATCAGCACGCTCGTTACACCACGGAGTGAATGATGATGAGTGGAACGAAGATTGAAAGGTTTTCGTTGGTAAACCGGGAAACCGACATTCGTCCATTCGTTGTCTGTCTGGGCCCATCTGTTCGTTTGTGCCTTGGTTTGTCTGTCTGTCCGTCTGTTTTAAATGCGAAGCATTTCTTAGCGAACTTCCGCGACTTTGCGCATATCTATCTATCTATCTATCTATCTATCTATCTATCTGTCTGTCTGTCTGTCTGTCTGTCTGTCTGTCTGTCTGTCTGTCTGTCTGTCTGTCTGTCTGTCTGTCTGTCTGTCTATCTATCTATCTATCTATCTATCTATCTATCTATCTATCTATCTATCTATCTATCTATCTATCTATCTATCTATCTATCTACATTTAGTTCTCCTGGCCGTTTCGATAATGGCATCAGTACCAAACTTGATATGGCATAACATGACTGTATGGAGAACCATTTTAACTAGTAATAACATAAAAATCATGATATAGATGTAATGAATGTCATGATTTACATTTTATAGTCCTGCAGCTCTTGCGGTGGTTTTGTTCGCGTGGCATAATGCTAAACTGGTATGTAATGACATGATTGCTTAGCGAACACAAAGGACGGACCCTAACATAACGCTCATGACATAATTTTCATGTAACAACATGACTGCATGCCAAGCTCATGATGCGCTTGCGGGCGTTTCAATAGCGTCACATATACCAAATTTGGTGTTACGCTACGTGAATGGATGACAAAGGTATGTGACTGATGCAAGCATTATAACCATGAGATGCGTGTCGTGTAACAACATGACAACATGCCACGCTCATGATGAGCTGGCGGCCGTTTCACTAGCTTCACTTATACCCAATTTGGTATTACGTGACGTGAATGGATGACGAAGATATGATACTGATGCAAACTTGATAAACATGTGGACGAGTGCTATGTAACATGACTACCTGCGACGCTCATGATGCGCTCGGGGCCTTTTCGCTAGCTTCACATGTACTAAACTCGGTAATACGTGACGCGAACGGACGACATAGGTAAATGACACATCCAAACATGATAATCACGACTGCGTGTCGTGTAACATGACTACATGTCACACTCATGAAGTGATCGCGGGCGTTCCGCTTGCTTCACGTATCCCAAATTTGGTATTACGTTGCGCCAATGGATGACGAAGGTATGTGACAGGTTCAAACAAGATAATCCTGACATGCGTGTCAATTGAGAACACGACTACATGCCACAGTCAAGGCGCCAATACATTTTTACGCGAAGTGGTGCGCATGCTCACCGGCGTTCATTTCGTCGGGTCACGCCTGTGTTGCTCCGCCAAGCCAACGGTCCTGCCATGTACTCGAAGGTGCGCGCCACGCTGCGTTGCTTTGACGCATGCGCGTTTCAGCGCGTCCCGCGTCCCTCCGTCACAATAAGGTGAGACGCAGCATTGTCTTGGTAACACATCGGCGCGTAATTCAGCATGTCGCAATCGTGCCAATTGCCGTCGGGCTGCGCCGACGGACGCTGGTCGTGCCAGTCGCATCTGGCGTCAGAATATAGAGTGCGCGCGTTTTCCTAACGCAGTGTCGCTGTGTCCAGCGTGCGCACACGTTAACGCTGCACTGGAGTATGGGGCCCTTCATGATGCGCTTGTGGCTATTTTGCTAGCTCCACTTATACCAAACTTTTTGTTACGTGACGTCAAAGGGTGACGAAAGCATATGAATGGTGCAAACTTGAGTATCCTGACACGCGTATCATGTAAGGGAATAACAACATACCACGCTCATAGCGTGCTCACAGTCGTTTTGCTATCTTCGCATATACTAAATATGGTATCGCCTGACGTGAATAGATGACGAAGGCAAACGACATATCCAAACATGACTGATAACCATGACACAGAAGCCATGTACGGAATAATTTACCTCCACCTCGTAATGTTGTGCTGATTTTAAAGTGACATATCAACCTTTCTCATTTGCGCTTCGCCTATCATCGATTCCCGGTGTACGTGGGATCTGCCATTCTTTGGGGGCGAAGCTCCTTAAAGCGGCACCCATTCGTACCTCGTAGTAATCATAGTCGTAGTCGTAGTGTGTAACCAGTCTTACGTTTTGACCTGCAAGGTGGTGGCGGTGGGAGATTTCTCCTGTGCGTTATTGAACAATGAAACATTCGCAGCGTGCGCGTTAACTAAAAGCCGAATTTGCCTGTCTTTCATTCCCATTAGCAGCCTATGGCATGCACATTGAGCATTGTCTGACAAGAAAGGGTTGCTACATTATACTCGCTGGACGTAACCTCCTTGGTTTTAGAAAGGTTTGGTGAGCGTTGAGGTGCAGCGCTATGAATACACTGAACTAGTTAGTATATACCATGAACTTGAGATGGTTAAACGTGGGAAGTAGACACGAAGCGCAAGCCGTAAGAAAGTGTGCGTGCGCCACCTCTCGTTTAGTCCTTGGAATGTCCGCTGGATGGCGGTGCTGCTATATGTCGAATATATGATGAAAAGATGCGAGATGGTGGTACTTCGAATGTTGAATAGATCAACGAACGGACACACAGACTTATGCACGAACGGACGCACGTTTGGCTACAAAGACGGATGGACGCATGGACAGACGCAGGGGCGGATGCATAGATGAACGCAGGGACGGACGCACAGATGGACGCACGGACAAACAAACGCATGGGCAGGCGGATGGACGCACGGACAGTCACAAAGACAGATGGATGGACGAATGGAAGCAAGAACGAATGGACGGATGGATGCTTCGCCCCACTCTTCATCATTCACTCCGTGTATAATTGATTGATATGTGGGGTTTAACGTCCCAAAACCACTATATGATTATGAGAGACGCCGTAGTGGAGGGCTCCGGAAATTTAGACCACCTGGGGTTCTTTAACGTGCACCCAAATCTGAGCACATGGGCCTACAACATTTCCGCCTCCATCGGAAATGCAGCCGCCGCAGCCGGGATTCGAACCCGCGCCCTGCGGGTCAGCAGCCGAGTACCTTAGCCACTAGACCACCGCGGCGGGGCACACTCCGTGTATATGCTGCCATTTTTGTTCATCTGTCTATCTGTGTCTTTCTGTCTCTCCGTCCGTCTGTTTGTCTACGACAACAGGCACGGACAGAGGGATGGGGTGGCTAGAACGGAAGGTGGATTGAGCGACAGCGTAAGTGCATGAGGCCCATTACGACGCCACGTTCTCAAAGTATCTGACCACCGAAAGGCGTGAAGCACCTACATTTAAATTCAATCCATGCGATCTTACAGCCATTTAAATTCATATTTTTTAGTTTTGGGCGGTCTCTCATACCGTTGCTTTGCCTCCATTCGAAAAATGAACAAAAACAGACACGTGACACACTACCTCACGTGACATAGAGTGTCACGGCATTCGTCATGGCTCAAATGGGCCATTTTTGTGTGACTCGGTGGAGTAGAACGCCTCCGTCCGAATTTGGCTCACGTGACATAGAACGTTACGGTATTCCCCATGGCTCAAACGTGCCAACCACGAGCGACTCGATGGAACAGAACGCTTCCGTCCGGATTTGGAACGCGGATAAAATTGCACCACTATAAATACTTTAGTCTCAAACCAGAGGTGCTGTCTCATGGAAACGTGAAACGCCGCAATTAAGGCCGACGATCAGCAGCTACGGACTGATCGTGTGTACTGAGGAATGAATTAGGGGTTTTCGAAGAAAGCAAAAAGGAGATAATTTCTGTATTCCTGATTTGGCGTCTCGTTCTTTTCACCACTGATCCTAGAGAAAGGGGGGAAGTGTGAGAGAAAAGAGAGAGACAGAGAAGAAGGGGACATGCATGTGCTGTAGGGGTGTGGATGCCATGAAGCGCTGGAGGAGGGTACACAGCCACCGCCATATGATGCTTCGCATATAAAAATCACAGCATGTTCATGAAGTGAATAATGATGAGTCGGGCGATGAGGATGATGATGTTTGATGTTTTGTGGCGCAAGGGCCATTTCATGGCCAAAGAGCACCAGTTCATGTTACAAGAGATATGGACAATGATTCTAATAGGCGGTTGTATAAGGGCCTTGAAATTCCTCGCTCTAAGGCAGGTAAAAATATAGAAGTAATAAAAAACATGACCATACCGTGAAAACTGTGTGGTGTTAACGGATGACAAAACTTTGTGATAATAAAAACGATAGGACATGTATGGCTTTAGCACAAGCGCCTAGATCGTCCACACCCTTGCGTCCAAGGGTTGTGAGGCAAGTGCTTCGTTCAGTGTAGCCACCACAGCGCAGATCACTCTGTAGAGGTCGTGCTACGGAATGCGCGGGTATATGATGTGAAAAGTATGGACGTCTCTCAAAAAAAGCCAACAATGATTTATGTGTGAAAAATGATTCCCTATTGACGAACATTGCAGGGTGAAGTGCTTTCTGTTGTCGGTAGGGCAACGGAAAGTGTTGTCGTCTCAGCGTGTCTGATTCTTTACCCTGGATTATGATGTGAAGTAGGGTGAGTGCTTCTCCGCATCTGTCGCACAATGGTGGATCGCCCCCAGACAAAAGAAATGAATGTGTTTTGTGTGCATGCCCTGTTCTTAACCTTGTAAGGATGAGCCACAGTGTAAGTAAGGAATACTTCTGTGTGACGTGATTTTGATACTGGCTGCCAATGACCAAGTTGCGGCTTGATGACATGCAATTTATTACCTGTGTGTGTGTCCCATGTGTCCTGCCAATAACCCGTGCAGTTTTGTTTTAGGAAAGGGTTCAAGTCGATTGCAGGAACTGGTATCGATGTATTGCTAGCGGTTTTGTTGGCCGATCCAGCTAACTGGTACACCAGAACGTTGCCTTGTATTTCGCGGTGTCCTGGCACCCAGCAGACAACATGCTGCTTGGATGAGTACACTGTGCATAGGAGTGAATAAAGCGCTAGACAGGTTTTTGTGCTTTTTATGTGCTTTCAAAGCTTCTACTGTGCTTAGACAAACGGTATATGTTATTGCTTCATGTAGTTTTATTTGTTTACTGTGTTTAACAGTCGCAAGTATCGCATACGCTTCGCCGGCGAAAATGCTTGGATCAGAGTGAAGAACGCTGGCTTCCAAAAAAGATGGGCTGACTGCTGCGTACGACACAGAAGTGTTAGACTTTGAAGCATCCGTAAAGAACTCAGGACATGTGTATTTAAGTTGTAGTTCAATGAAGTACGTCTGCATATGTGCAATGCATGCTTCGTAACCTCCAAGAAAGCCACGTCGCAATCTATCGCCGGCGAGTGCCACGGTGGCATGCCTACTGCGGGAGCCATCAAACGGTGTTAAAGTGGCACACTGATTTCCTTCGCTGGGCCCCTCAACCGGAGTGAGTAGGGCTGTCTCATAGAACGCCGTTTTTAGGGGCGAAGCTTCTTAAAGCGGCACCCGTTCTTCCCTCATCGTAGCATTTAACATGCCTTACGCTTTGCCCTGTGAGTTGGTGCTGGTGGGAGATTTATCCTGTACGTTGTTGAACAATAAAAAAATTCGCAGTGTGCGCGTTACCTAAAAGCCGAATTCTCTTAACTCTCATTCCCCATTAACAGCCATTGGCATGTATATTGAGCACTACCTGACAAAAAAGGGTTGCTACGTTTTACTCACTGGGCGTAACTTCTTTGGTTTCAGAACTGTTTAGCGAGCGTTGGGCCGCAGTGCCATGAATACAGTGATCTAGTATATACCATGAACTCGAGGTGGTTAAAGGTGGGAAGTAGACACGAAGCGCTAGCCGCAAGAAAGTGCGCGTGTGCCACCTCTCAATTTGTCTTGGAATGTCTGCTGGATGGCGGTGCTTCTATATGCGGAATATATGATGAAAAGATGCGAGATGATGGTACATGGAGTGTTGAATAGATGGACAAACGGACGCACAGACAGCATGGAGGGACGCACGGATGGCTGCATAGATGGATGGACGCATGGATGGACGCAGGGGCTGATGCATGGACGAACGCAGGGACGAACGCACGGATGGACGTGCAGACGCACGAACAGACGCACGCATGGACTGGTGGATGGACGAACGGATGGTCACACAGACTACGCATGGACAGACGGAAGCAAGAATGAATGGATGGACGGATGCTTCGCCCCACTCTTCATCATTCACTCCGTAGATATGCTGCTATTTTTTCAAGCAAAGCAAGCCTTGACATGTCATTAATTGTGGAATGTGCTGTGTGATTCTTCTCTGCGTTTACATTAATATAATATTCAAAAGACATGTAACATCTCAGCAGGTGGAGTGACGATTCATTCGATTCCACGTACAGGCTTTGCACGGGCCTATTGTCAAAAGCACCCGTAGAGAGGCGGATGCCTAGAGGAAGAACAGAATGAAACCTTTGAAGGGCTGTGGGTCTCGCAGACTGATATGCTATTGCCCCATAGTCTAGGCGGGAACGTATGAGGCTTTTGTAAAAATTTATGAAACACTTGTCACTTCACTAAGTAGGTCGTGGCAACTCTTGTAGAGCATTTATGGATTTTATGCATTTGTTTTTAAATACTTGATGTGGGGTTTGAAGCTTAGCTTAGTGTCCGATATTTGGCCTAAGAATTTATGTTCAGTATTACCAGTAAGACGTTGCCCATGCAGTTTATTATAAGGTTCGGAATGAAGGCCTTTCTTCCTGGAAAACAAGACACCCGTGCTTTTCTTTGCATTCAGCCGGAACCCGTTTTCTTCTGCCCAATAGAAACTTTGCTCAGACCAAGCTAAACGTGCCGCTCACCAATGGCCAGATTACAGGAATTAAAACCAAACTGGACGTCGTCGACACACTGGCAATAAAACATATTTCGAGGGATAGACAAGGTTAATAAATTCATTTAGACATAAAAAAGTGTGCAGCTAAGTACACCACCTTGCGGCTCTCCTGTTTTTTGGACAATTGTTTGGGAAAGAACGCTGCCGACTTGGACAGGGAATGTTCGATTTGACAAGTTACTTTCAACTATGGTAAATATTCTTCCACGCACGCCAAGGTGGGACAGGTCTCTTGATAATCCAAAGCGCCATGTTGTATCTTAAGCCTTTTCAATATCGAGGAACACCGAAAGAAAATATTGTTTATGGACGAAAGCGTTTCTGATTTGTGCCTTTATACGAACAAAGTGGTCTGTGGTTGGTCTATTTTCTCGAAACCCTCCTTGAAATGGTTCGAGTAAATTGTTTGTTTCAAGGAATTGTACAAGTCGGCAGTTTATAATTTTTTCGAAGACTTATTACAAGCAGCTTGTAAGTGCAATAGGCCGATATCTCGAAACTGAAGAAGGGTTCCTGGCCTCTTTCGAATTGGGAATAATATTATCCTCTTTCCAGGAAGTTGCGATAGCGCCAGTAAACCAGATAGCATTGAACAAAGTAAGTTTTTTTGTGTTTCGATTGGTAGGTTCTTTATATTTCATACATCACACGGTCAGAGCCTGGGACAGAATTACTGAGGGAGTTTAGAGATGTATGGAGCTCAGCTAAACTGAAAGCTTAGATATATGCCTCGTATCAAGTACATTTGTGCTACAGTTTCTGCTTTTCCATTCGTTTTCTGCATTTTTAGATAGCGTCGGTATGGTGTGGCGAGCTGGACACCCGTTCGGAGTGTGCACTGTGGAAGTTTGCCTGATATTCTAAGGTATTCCCTGTGTGTTTATGAGTGGGAGTGTGTGGACTTGTCTTCCTGCTACCCTACCAACCATAATACAGACTTAAGCCTCCTGTGTGTATGAATTGATCCCTGACAAAAACTTGTGCCAGCTTTCCCTTCTGGCCTGCCGACACGCTCTCCTGACTGGAGACATTATTTTCTTAAAGCTGTCAAGATTTTCGGCTGTTGGTTAGTTCCCAAGCAACCTCCATGCTCTGCCTCGCTTTTTGCACGCGTTTCGGCATTCACAGTTCCACCAAGGCACACGCTGTTTTCCGGAGTGTCCATTTGTTAGTGGAAGGCACTTTGTTGCATCATCAATTGAAAACGCTGTGAAGTAGTTAACAGCTACATGGGTGCTCAAAGTACCCATGTCACTCCAACCTAAACGAGTAATGGTATAAAACTGTTCCCAGTCGGCTCTGTTTATGAGCCATTTGGGAACACGTGGTGGACACTAAATTGCTGTGGTTGTGCTCAAAACTATGGGGAAGTGGTCACTTCCGTGCGGATTACTTATGACTTTCCACTAGAGTAGAGGCACAAGATATGGAGAGACTATGGTTAGGTCAAAGGAGGAGTAGGTATTATTAGCGAGGTTATAATAGGTTGGTTCTTTTCGATTTAGGAGACACGCGCTCCACGCGAGAAGGAACTGTTCAAATAGTCGACCTCGCGCGTCGCAACGAGAGTCACCCCATAGCCTGCTATGCGCATTCAAGTTTCCAAGGAGTACATAAGGCTCCGGAAGTTCGTCCATCAAGGACTGAAAGTCATGTTTTTGTAGGACATAGCTCGGAGGTACGTAAAAAGTACGAATTTTGATCAGTTTATTAAAAAGCACAGCTCGAACAGCTACTGCCTCAAGAGATGATCGGAGTTTAAAGTGGGTGCAAGGAAAACCTTGATTCTCTATAATGGCAACACCTCCGGATGATGTTATGGCATCGTCTCCGTCCTTTCGGAAAATAACGTATTTACTAAGATAGTTGGTGTGTTTTGAATTTAGGTGTGTTTCTTTTACATACAGTACTTTTGGTCAGTGTTCGTGTAAAAGTTCTTGGACGTTGTCAAGGATTCTGAGAAGGCTGCTGACGTTCCATTGTATAATTTGAGTGTTTATGGTGAATGTAAAGTAGTGCTGTGTGTACAAAAAGCGAGTGGCTGTTTAGGTGGAGCGTTTGAGTTCATGTAACAGGGCTGTCACCAGGCCCTGTTATCTGCTTTTTTGTTTTCTTGGCGCGCTCTAAGGAGCCACGCCGCTTTTTCGATAAGAAGGGTATTGATGTATTCATTGCCCCCTCAGAGGCACTGGATGCCCGCACGTGCCAGCTGGTAGTTTGAATTCTGGGCCCCGCCTGGTGAGGCGAGGTCTTGAGACCTGAGGACCCTGGAGTCTCCGGTCTCTGTTCAGCAGTAGACGTTGTAGTCTGGACTACAGCCGCCTTGAAGGCAGGTGCCACAATGCCAGCTCGGTATGCGCGTGCCGGAGGAGTGGCGAAGGCTGGTGCGGTGGTGCCCCTGACGCACCGCATCAGCATATGTCGGGCCATAGAATGGCGAGACCCTTTTCCTTGCTTCCTTCAAAGAAAGTTTTCTTTCTCCTGCAGTGTTATTATCTCCTTTCCTTTCTTCTAGTATGCGCAGGAGCGTGAAAAAGAGGCAAGGTTTTCTTTACAGTTTACGCAGCGTGGCGGTTGTTTTCAGTTTTCAGACACGTGGCCTAGATCTCCACAATGTGCACAAGCCTGGCGACCACGACAGCTTTTCAGCTTTTGGAGCCATGGCCATACCTCTGGTGTTGGAAACAACGAGGAGGGTTTGGTATGTATGGCCTGATCGAAGTCTTCGTGTACCCAGTTTGAATAGTTTCTGGCAGACTGCTGGAAGCAAACGGGAGTATTAGGTGTTTCGCTGGTATTTCCTTGTTGTCCTCTTTAGTTGATCATCATTTGTACATTGGTCACACTATGACTCTTCCACCATTCCAGAAGTTTTGCTTCGGTTATGCCAAGCAAATCAGCGTCAGATACCACTCCACCAGTTGTGTTCATCGATCTGTGTGGTGTTACAGTGATCGGAGTGTCACCTAAAGTTGAAAAAATTGTCGCTTCTCAAACCGTTCTTTTTCTAGAACTTCGAGAAGGAGGTCCCCGCTAGCCATTTGGTAACTTTGTACCCGGCCCCAAGAATTTCTGTAAGACACCTGGCTACTACAAAGAGGGATACAGTTCTGGCTTGCTTGCCACTTTTCTCACTATGTATGACAAGAAAATGGAGGAAGTTTTCATTTGAATGGTTGAAAAAACCAGTATTCGGTGCGAACGCACTTAAAGCTTGATTGATTGATATGTGGGGTTTAACATCCCAAAACCACTTCATGATTATGAGAGACGCCGTAGTGGAGGGCTCCGGAAATTTCGACCACCTGAGGTTCTTTAACGTGCACCCAAATCTGAGCACAGGGGCCTACAACATTTCCGCCTCCATCGGAAATGCAGCCGCCGCAGCCGGGATTCGAACCCGCGCCATGCGGGTCAGCAGCCGAGTACCTTAGCCACTAGACCACCGCGGCGGGGCAACGCACTTAAAGCTGGTAAGATCACCTAATAGAGTAAAAGCTCTATGCATGCCTGTTTCATTTTCTTCAGAAGTGTTGGCGGCCACCCACCACGGAGCCCAGGGGGGGGGGCTGCAGACGTTGAAACCTGCAGACGCCAGCCGTACAACGCTACTATAACCCAATGTGTCTAGACAAAGGTAGGCTGTTTGCACAGGGTTAACCCTAGCCGGCAGGACGTTTGGAAGTAAACGGAAGAAAGTAGAAGACAGGAGAGATGAAAAGTGAGAGATAAATACGAAGATGTAGGGAGAGAGAGATGGGAAAAGGCAACTGCCGATTTCCGTCTACGTGAAGCCGGCGCCAAAGGGGTGTGTTGCCTCTGCCAGGGGCCTTAGAGGTGCAATCACCCTGTGTCAGCTCAACCCAAGGATCCCCCTTTCCCCGGACATCGCTCAGCCACGCACGGCCAGGCGTTTGAGGAGATCGAACCTCCCCCCCCCCCTCCGTTAGCTCGGGTCCGGGTTGTCGCTTCACACCAAACACCTGATTTTACAGACACCCCTGCGGGCCGAGTCAGGCGAAGCATCCGTGAGTCCGTCGATGCTCCATTTCATCCATTCATTCGTTCGTTCATTTGTTCTTGCTTCCGACCATTCGTACGTCCGTCCGTGCATCCGTTCATTCGTGCGTCCGTCTGGGCGTTCATTTGTCCATTCATGCGTCCCTGCATGCGTCCGTACAACCATGCGTCCGTCCATCCGTGCGTATATTTGTCCGTGCGTTTGTTCGTCCGTCAATCCATCTTGTGTACACTCCAAATACCACGATCTCGCATCTTGTCATAATATATTCATCATATACAAGTACCGCCACCCAACGAACATTTCAAGGACTAAACGAGATGTGGCGACCTACTAATACAACTAGATACATTGAGAACGAACGACCCATGGCTTAAGAAGCTTCGGCCCTATAAACTTTAAGCAGCTCTACTAATTTCAATCACAATGAAGTGTGTCACACTGGCGTTGGGCGATTGTCGTTCGTGCAGTCCGCACTGCTCCATTTGGCAATGCGCCGATGAACGTAATTTTTGAGGTAAATATCTTTGAGGTTTCTCCGGCACGAACAGAATCATGTAAGGTAGATTGGCACACTCGGCGTGCGACATGTGCCCTACATTTTACGGTGGTTTATTGACCTCTTGATTGTTACAGCAGCTCAGGTACGCGTCGTCTGCGGTGTATTCAATTACAATTTTCCCCTCATCAGATGTAGCCACGTAGGGACAGCGCACCGACCTACAGGCAGTGCATGGGCAGGAACACTCTGTCGCTGGGCGATGCCGTGGCGCCTTGTCTCACACGCCGCCACAGCCAGCCCCAAGTTTCTGTAACGTTTCAGCAATTTTAAGATATTAACCGTGATTACCTTCTGGCTATAGTTGTTTATTTTATTACTTTAGACATGGTTCCTACATTTTAACTAGAGTGCGGGCATTGCTACTGTTCTGGCCTGTACAGAGAAAGCGAGTGTGAGGGTGATGATGCCGCATTAAGTTGGTGGACGACAAGCAGGACTCTTAAACTGCTACACTTTAAGGCAAAATTACCCGAAAAAGAAGTAACGGATCCAATAGTCAGTCTTTCCCGTATTTTGCCGGCGGCGGTTGCGTAGAGTCGCGCTCGGGGTGTTCGACCACGGTCGCCTGGATTCGATGATCTAAGAAGTACGACGTGGTGCTTGTGTGTACGCCTGGATGAGCGTGGGCTGCTTCTTTAGCGTTTCGCCGCGCTCATGAAGTCTGGAGCAAACCTCGACAGGTCACTACGCTGCGCTGTATATCTCTGGCTTCAAGATAGTCATGACCAACACACGACAGCAAAAGTTAAGAAGGCCAATATGGCGGCCGAGAAGAACAGACCTATCGCATATATACTTCAGCCCGACTCAGGGCAGAAAACAGCGCTGGATTTTAAGGCAAGTAGGTTATCATTCTTTATTCTACTCTACTTGTCGCGTGTGCGATACGGATCGCGCTTGCCGGCAACGGGCTCGGTCGTGTTGTATATCGCACGCACGAAATGCATCGCGAAGGTCAGCTTCGGCGTCTGTAGTTCGCCTGTGCTTTGCGACCACTTGGCATTTGCCGCCACTACCGTCGGCCTCCCGTATGCTTGCTCATCGAGTGCTCACCTGTCTTCGCCGCCGCGATGAGCTCCGTGCTGACGATATTTGGCTGAGACCTCGTCGCTGTATTGGGAGTCGCCGAAAATACGTTGCGGGTTCTCGTAAAGAGCTTGGTTGTAGTATGTCGCGCGCTGTAAGTGCACCAGCACAGGCTAGCGAGGCTTTCACTGGCGGCGGAACTCACTGAAAATTGGTCGCCATTACAGTTAGCTTCCCCGTCAGTCGGTCCCAAGCAGCTCGGCGCAGTCCATTGGGCACGGCGGTGAACTCGCGTTCGCGCAATGCACTCGCTCGAGTTCGTGGAAAAGGGCCGCATTACCGTCGATCTCTTCGGCGCTAGCTCCGAACCAGCTCGGCGCTGTTCGTTATGGCTGCCAAGCGTACGCTCGCGCTCCCGTTCGAAGTTTGCTGGCAGCAGACAATCCGCGTGCAGTGGTGTGTTTGGTCTCGCGTTCGCTTGCTGGAGCTAAACGACGTCGCTCGCTTAGGACTCGCCGACTTGTTAGTGACACGGTGGTTCGCGAAGTTGTGACTGCGGCCGTCTGTTGCAATACGGGGATCGAAATGAGTCTTTGACGATGCGTGACATCACAATGAAATTATTAGCATATCATATCACACTTGTGTTTTCATTTCACCTTGCACGTATTTGTCATATGCATTTGTATTCATCCTCTGTCACGTGTGACTCACTATTTTACATACTTATTGTGCAGCCGTGGGCACACACCATGCTGAAGACTGCGCTGGCGTCTGCGATGCCCGTCATCCATCTCTTATGTCAGAGCAGCTTCAGAAGGACTGTGCGAGATGTGAAGGTAAAGTTGTTTGTGTGTCGTAGTTTAACGCTTGTATTTTTATTAACGTGCACGTACTTGTCATATGCGTGCATCTTCATCTTCTGTGACGTGCGCCTATTTTTACTATAATATTGTATGCGCAGCTGTTGGAACACAACAGGCAGAAGGCTGCGTGCGCTGGCGTCTGCAATGCCTGCCATTTATCGCTTCCATCGGAGGAGCTCCTGAAGGAGTGAACAAGATTTGGCAACGAGACTGGACTTGTGCACTTCACCATGAATTCACTTAAATGAATGGGGAATCTTCAGGTGTATGTAGAAAAATAAAAGATTTCGATGTCTCACTTTTGTGTTTTATTGTTGCCGTGAGTGTGAAAGCTGGTATACATAGAAAGCTAACTACGTTTTCGCGTGTTCTTTTCTACAAAATTTGTTGCCCACTGCGCAGAAAAACAGGTGAAAAAAAGTATTAGGCCTAGCGGAAAATAAACAAAAAGAATGTTTGAACTGGGGAGAAAAAGTTCATCCGATTGGATTATTTGAGTGGATCAGCCGTTCATCCGGCAATGTGGAACTGTGAGGACTAACGGTTGCCCGGTAAGGTGTAAGTGTGGGGATGGACAGTTGCTCTATAAGGTGCAAATGTGAGGACTAAATGTTTGTCCCTTGAGGGGACTAACTGTTAGACCCAGTGCCATTAATTCCTAAAGGGATGAATGGTTGTGGCAGCCCCATTAGTCTCCAAAAGAACGAACCACACACCCTTTTAACACCCTTTTGCCTTAGAGTGTAGGCACTTGAAGGTAGAGTTTAGGGCGTGTTGGTACGTCACACTGATAGTGTCTGTGTATGTCACATCTTTTTCAATATATGTTTTTCTGAACCTTATAAAACTTTCATAGCTAAAGATGAAGTGGCAGAAGACGTGCTTAGAAATTGGTGCGCAGCTTGACCAGATTTAACTTTTCGGTAAGCGTTTGCGCCAGCGTATTCGGGTAGATTTTCACAGTGATACGACTATCTAAATAAACATTTGGTTCTAGTTGATTGTTTCGGTTTCAGTTGTTATGCCCGCTGGGCGCAGTGTCATGCACTATGAGCATCTGCTTGAAGTAAAATATTTATAAGCTTTCTAACAGTACCATTGATGGCACCCTGTTTATTGAACTGTACTACTCCCACAGGTGCCCCTCCTGCAAATGTTGACAGTGAGTATACCATATTCCACGCGGATGCCGATTGCATAATTCTCAGAGTAAATCCTGATGATCCAGGTAAGTAGATTTCACACTCGGAAGCCAATATTTTGCCTATGAAGTGGTAAATTTGACATATAAGCATTAGGTTTTGTCCTATTGTATTGAATTACTAGGTTTTGATGAAAAATAAACTTGGTTATTCCAACCAGAGATTGCGTAAAGCGTTAACACATCCACGAAAATAAATGCCTTTCTCTGCTTTTACGTTAAAGCTTTAATTTTGCATCACGCAAATGAAATGGCGGGGTCGTTTGTTCACTTGGACAAAGGACCTGGTGTTCTGTGCAAGACGACCTGACATTCACGGGCACAGGTGTTTGCTCGAAACTTGCACTACAGCAGTCATGACACAAAGATAGTGCGGAGCGATGGTTGATAACGACGTTTGTAAAATGGCTACAAAAACAGACGTGGCATTCAAAACGCATGTGAGACATTTGCAGTGGTCGTGAAACACTGCCTGTGAAAATGGCAGTGCCACCACTCAGTCAATATTACAACAGGACAGTGGCATCATCGTGATTGTCATGCCATCGTTTTGCTACCTCAACATTGCCCCTCCCACAGATGTCTTCGTGAGCATTTGTCCTCCTTCGGACAGGTTCTTTCGTTCTACCTGCACTCCACTCGCGAAAGCAACAAGGGTGCTCATACAGCACTCTTGTGGAGCCTGTTTCCTTTCTACCAAATACCGCGGAAAAAATACGGACAGGTTGTCACCAGGGGCGTTCGCATCATGGCGGCAACGCAGTTGTTAGCCATACGTCCTCAGTGCGGTGAAATTGAATGCATGAAATTGTAGCCACATGTTCATATAACTTTTTTTCTTTGTGCGTGCGTGCAGAGTCTGCGTGATAAAAGTGATAGATTAATCGTGGCACTCACTGGCGTGTCAGTGTGACCACTACTCGGTAAAAGCAAACGTGGTGTGTGGACTCAATTTTTGCTACGAGCGTCCGTCAATTGAAATTATTGACATGTGAACTCGGGTACAACCATGTTGATTCTTAGAAGCCTCAGTTCATCTAGTGATTTTGATGGTGCCGTTGTGTTTGTATGCTGTGGACGCAAAGCAGAAGCTCTCTTGCACATAAAAAATTTTGTCAGCTTGCACTACTTGTTCGAGGCTGGAGCGATGGGGAGCTTGAGATCACCGAACTTCCAGCTTTTTGAGTAGGTCGTCTACTCCTTCTGCTCCATCTGATTCGAAGGGAAGAATGCACCAGCTCAGACTTAATTTAGACTATGCTAACCGGGTTGGGAATAATCAACAAAATTTATATTGTAACGGACTGGTAAAAGGTAGAGAAGAGTCTTGGCACGATCGCAGTGCGCTGCCGTGAACGACCATCACTCACCTCCTGTATATAAAATCAATTTATCACAGCTCACTGTAACAGTTGTGGGGGAGGTGCTGGATAATGTTAATAGCTGAAGGAGACCCGGTGTAGTGGTGGCCGGGTGCTTGTGACGTTGGCACGTCTCGCAGCTAGAGACGTAACGCTTCGTTGTTTCGTACATCTTGGGCCAGTAAAAGCGTTCCTGCGTGCGGTTCAAAATTCGTATGAAGCCGAAATGACCGGTTGTAGCATCGTCTTGCATAGCACGTAGAACATCGGATTGAAGGCTCTCGGGACATCTAGAAGAAAACATGCTGCAAGCCTGGAGTAGTTAGTTTTACAGAGCAACTTGTCTCGGACTGTAAAGCGACCACTGTGTTGGGAGGCACGTGCGGCGGCAAAAAGAGGATCCAGGTTGAGATCGTTGCGTTGTTCTCTCTGGAAACCAGCAGAGTTGGGGAACATGCTTGTAACAGCAGCAAGGCAGTCTTCGAAATTCTCAGCATCGCAGTCGGTAGTCACAAGAGGAATCCGAGAGAGGCAGTCTGCGTCTGCGTAAGGACGGCCACTTTTGTACGGCACCGTAGAGTCGTATTCCTGAAGTCGCAGCGCCCAACGTGCGAGGCGGCCAGAGGGGTCACGCAAACCGACCAGCCAGCATAACGAATGGTGATCGGTAATTATCTTAAATGGCCTCCTGTAAAGATAACAACGACATTTCTGTACGGCGAAAACAGCTGCCAGAAATTCCTATTCCGTAACTGTGTAATTGCGTTCAGATTTGGTAAGGCAACGGCTGGCATATGCCGCGAGATGCTCTGCTCCATTGTGGCGTTGTACAAGCACCGTTCTTACACCGATACCAATAGCGTCCGTGTGGACATCAGTCAGGCAAAATGGATCGAAGGGACGCAACAATGATGCTGACGTTAGTAAAAACTTAGTTCCTAAGGCTTTGATAAAGGCAATGTCCTAAATCTTAGGACTTTCATAAAACAGCAAGAATCACCTCAGGTGCAAAAAGAAAGTCTGCATCAGTCTGGACCTTATGAACATATTGGCATTGACATAGTCCTAATTAGAATCATATCAGTTGGTACACTCTAAAAAAGAGCGATTAAAAAAGGGTGTCTTTTTGTCTCACAACAATAATCGCCATCTATATTGCGTTTCATCCTTGCGCTATCTCGCCGCGCCCGGTACATTCCGGTCACGATCGACATGCCCATTATCAGGGTTACATTGCATTCTCGATAGGAAAGTGGCCATCGCCGAGTTTTCGGTGTGCACGCAAGCCTGATGACGATAATTGTTGTGGGACAAAAAGACACCCTTTTTACTCAATATTATTTTATAGTGTATGGTTAATTATCTGGTGTCCCTCAAAATGCTATACGTAATAGTAATCACATCAACGGTTAGCCTAATGAGGTGATACAGTGGTTGAGAAGGCAAGGAGCGAATTATTTCTAATTCTGGAAAGCGGCGAAAAGCAAAAAAAAAACATCGTACAAAAGCTATCTCTTGTTCGCATTACTCACCACAAAGCTTCAGCTTGAGTTGCTAGACTCTGATGACTCTTAGAACCCCTTTCACACACAATTACTAATACGAATAGCTGACTTAGGTCTGAGGGCCATCGTCTTCTTCTCTATCAACTGACCAAAGGTTTTTTTTAATTACTACCCCAAAGCGTCAGCAAAATATGATACAGCCCTAAAGGCAGCGCCTGTCTATTCCTTAGCATTTGGAAACTTTTCGCGTTTAACTTTCATGCACTCCAACCACCCGCAACGTATACGCTGTACCTAAGAATCACATGTAAGTAGCCGGTTAGTGAGAAAACAGGTGCGTGCAACTCGCTAGTTTACAGGAAACGTCTAAATAGGAGCGCGACCACTCGAAATCAGTTAAACTTCTACACTGCGGACACTCTGAAGCCAACAATGTCAATATCGAGTGAGACAGGAAGAAATTAGGAGAGCTCAAACGTGTAGAAAGAAAGGTAATCCAAGGCACTATGCCAGCCTAAGGTCTTAAGGTAACAAATTTGAAACCACGCAGGGTCGTCTTTTTTAAATTGATCTTCAAAAAGTTAAGAAAAGTAGGTGAGGCGAGCTGTGAGTCAGCTGAAGTGGGCAGTTTATAGGCGGTCAGGTGAAATGCGTGTCTAATAAAGTGCAACAGAGCCCCTACTCAGAGATAGAGTACAACAACCTAGCATGCCGTGACAAAATTCAGTTCGAATAGAGATTTCAAACCGTTCCCAACTGTTTATCTAATTAAAATGCGTGTGAAAAGTATCGTTAAAATGGAGAAAAAGAAGAGGGCTGTGGTGTGGCCTCACTGCCGACCAGATGCCGGTAATGCACTCCCGTAGCAGAGCAAGATTGGTCACACTGGTGGATAACCAGGCCACAACCTTCCATGATCACAGGAAAGAATCCTTGGCCCTCAGTCCCCAGCAGCTGCAAAAAAATTGTCCAAGGCGGCGGTCAGACCTGTGATACAGCGGAGGGTGCTAGGAATCCCTGGGTACGGACAGGCCGCCCTTGGAATCTGAACTGGGCTACCTTCAACATAATAACGCTATCTAGTAATGAATGTCTAGCTGTGCTATTAGAGGAATCAGAGAGGGCTAAGTGGGATGTAATAGAGTTGAGCGAAGATAGGAGGACATGTGAGCCTTTCAGAGTGCCGAAGAATGGACACGTCCTATGCTACCACGGATCAGTTGTCAGAAAAGAAATAGGGGTGGGATTTCTCATACACGAGGATATCACTAGCAAAATAGAGGAATACTATGGCATCAGTGAGAGGGTGGCAAGTATCATAAGTTCAACAAAAGGTTCAAAAAGATGGTGTTAGAGGCCTAGGCGCCTACATCGAGCCAGGATGATCATTTGGTTGAACGCTTCTATGAAGGCGTAGAGTCCGCCATGATTAAAATAGACACACAGTGTACTATTCTGATTGGCGACTTTAATGCCAAAGTGGGGAAGAAACAAGCTGGACAACATGCAGTGGGAAAACGTGGCATCGGCTCAGGAAATGCCAGAAGGGAGTTATTAGTAGAATACACAGAACGTAATATTTTACGTATCTTGAATACCTCCAGCAGAAAAGTGGCTAACCGTAAATGGATGTAGCGAAGTCCTAACTGCAATTTGAAACACGAAGTTGACTTTATTTTGTGTGCACACCCAGGCATTGTACAGGGTGTAAAGTAGTTGGCAAGATTATATGCAGTGGCCATAGCATGATAAGATCTCGTATTCACCTAGATTTAAAAAAAGCAAAGACAAAAACTGATACGCAGGAAGCCAGTTATTGAACTGCTGGTGAAAGGGAAAATAGAGGAATTAAGATTTTTGCTTCAGAATTGATTCGAGACTCTAAATGAGATAACCGACATAAGCGTTGACACAATGAACAGCAATCTTACTAGTATCATTAAAGTGTGCAAATGAAGTTGGAGGTACAGTCGCTAGACAGGAAACTGGCACACTATGACAGGAGACGGTAAATCCAATTTGGAGACGACAAACGATGAAATCCTCAAATGCAACCGACTTTCTAAGGCAATCAATAGGCGTGAGGCAGCCGACATCAGGAGGTATAACATGGCAAGAATTGAGCAGACTCTAAAGAAATCACACCTTCGCCGCAAAGGCGAAGCAATGAACACAATAGCAACAAACTGGAAGGTCACGCGCAGAAGGGAAAGCAGATCTATACGTGCCCCACGTTTCTAATGCACAAATGACGCACAAAACGAACTCAGAGGCACAGATGCATGCGAATAAGCATCCCAGTTGTTACTTCGCTGTGTCTGAAAAGTGTGCCCTTTTCGCAAACAAAGGCTGTGCAACGATTGCGCTAACCTTTGTGCACCCGTTAATTACAACGGAATTGTTCCAGTGCAAGCCCAACACCAGGCCGGACGTATGATCCTCCCCACCGAAAGATGAGTAGGCGCGAGAGATCGTCGTCCCCCTCTTCTACGTGGGCCAAATACACGTGAAAGATGACAGCCGCCGCAAGCTCAATGCGCCATCTTGCTGATATTGCTGAAAACACAATAGTCCCCCTCACCCCAGCCCAAGATGCCCAACAGTAGTAAGTGGTAGATATAAATAGCTTGCCGTTTGAACGTTGTAGGAGGTGCTCCTCGATGGCCCACTTTCGGCTTCCGTGGGAGAAAGATGTGTGATGGCTCGCTTCGTTCGAGGTGCTTCGGCCAGGTTTTTTTTGTCAGGTTTCTTTTGGTACTATCGAAATAGCAGTTTTCGTTGATTGATATGTGGGAATCAACTTCCAAAACAACCATATGGTTATGAGGGACGGCGCAGTGAAGGGCTCCGAAAATTTCGCGCACCTGGGGTTCTTTAAAGTGCACCCAAACCTGAGCACACGGGCCTACATTTTCGCCTCCATCAGAAACGCAGCCGCCACAGCCGGCATTCGATCCCGCAATCTGTGGGTCAGCAGCCGAGTACCTTAGCCACTAGACCACCACCGCGGGGCTATCGATTTTTTGTTGCCTGCATTGCCTTCGGGTGACACCATAGAACAGCGCTTGTTTTTGCACGGTGATTTGGCAAAAAGACCTTACCATTTGGAAGACTTTGGGCTCCGTCATACGAAGTGGGACTCATCAAGGCAATCACTGGCATTGGAGCTTTCCAGATGAATCACATCTGGTTTGTCAAGGTGCGAAGCAAGGCTGGCCAAGATGACTTACTTAAAACAGGCGGACTCCAAGCCAAGGGTGCCTTCTGTGCAATCATTGACCCTATCCAAGAAGACGTCACCATGAAAATCCAGTGGGTTGATTTTGCCGTCTTAAATGAGAGCATTCGACAGGCGTTGTGGGGCCTTGGTGAAGTCGCAGAGGTTTCGAAGGACAACTTGACCGTCGCGTGCTGCGGACATGTGCCATCGACGAAGAGGGTTATGCGACTGAATCTGACGAAGGGAGTGGTCCTAGAAGACTTGCCGAACATTTTGAAGTTAGGAGAGGGCACCGTCCTTTTTCTTGCTCTGGGTAATGCACCACTCTGCCTCAAGTGTCACATGAAAAGACATAGACGACAAGACTGCCAGACTCCCCGCTGTGGTGTATGCCGAGCGTTTGAACATGAAAGTCAAGATTGCGTCAGGAGTTATGCCAGAGTAACGAAGATCACGCTGCTAACAGATGACACCCAAGAGAATCTAATGGAAGCCGAGGAGACGGAGAAGTTGGCTCGTGGCAGCAACGCCATGGAACGTGAGGCAACGGTTCAGGCAACTGAAAAATATTTTAATGCACACAATATCACATGGGGCAGTATTCATACGAATTTACGTAGGCGAACATTGAAAAAAAAACAATTGATCTATGTGGTCTTGTTCTACTGAAGGATGGATCAGAAACATTTTAAGAAGTTATAATTATGCCAGCTGTCTAGATTTGGCTATAGCCCTCCACTGACATTGCACGAGGTATGAACTGATGTACAGACCTCGAAACACGGAGGAGTGGCCATTACCTATTTCTCATGCAACACTCAAGAATGCAAGTGCAAACGACAACATTGATTTGAAAGCTAACTGACTGGAAACTATTTCTTCAACATACTGGACGTGACTTGGTGGGAATTATTGAACTGTACGTCCTTCATTTAAAGCAGTTATTCCCGTGCGACAAGGTTTACAGTTGTTCAAGCAGGCCACTCAAGTGTAGATGCAGACTGCGAGCGCCTACGAGCAATTAGAAGACGAGCAGGACGTCGCTATCACCGAACTGGAAGACTAGAAAATTACAAGAAGAGTCAAGCCACACATATTCAATATAACCGACACATGCAAAAGTTAGGTTGGGAAAAATTGCATGATTTCTGCAACTCATGGGCCCAATTTACTCTACTACCAAAAGTCTCGCAAACAATCACTGCTTTAAGTCAACCTGTATCCCAGCAAAACCCATCCAGAGTATCGGCCATATCTCTTAGATTATTCGAACGTGATGTTTCTAATACGTTTTGCACAATGCTTACTTGAACTGGGCAATCGGTTCACAACGCTACTGCACTGCCTAATTCTGCAGAGCAGTAAATCCAAGATGCATATGCTTTATCACAAGCTCAACTGGATAACACGTATTCTCTACTAGAGTTGCGTGCGACTCTATCACTAGCACACGTAAGAACGGCAACCAGTCCCGACAACGTATCGTACAGAGTTCTGAAAATATAGGACCCAATAGCATGCCAGTTTTTATGCGGATATATAATGACATGTGGACGAAGGCGTGCATTGCAATGTATTTGAAGGTCGCGTGAGTCGTACCACTGCTGAAGCCCGGTGAATCACCGCTTTCGCTTGACTCATTCCAGTCAGCCTCACAAGCTGTGTATCTAATGTCATGAAAAAGTGATAGACAGAAGATAACAGTGGTGGATTGAAGCTAACAACTCTCTTCCAGAACAGATGGCTGGCTCAGACGACGGCTATACACCATGCACTGCGTCTTCGACCTCGTTACATTTGTAGAACATGAGACGAGCATTAGAATCTTGGCTGTTGCGGCGGTCATAAATATTAAGGCGTTCGACCCTGTGCACCACCTTTCTGTGCTGTACGGGCTTACCTCACTTGGGGTTTATGGTCGTATCCTTCAATGAAACGCGAACTGCCTGCGTAATAGACAAATACGCATTTCAACCAAAAGCGGAGACAGCGATCGCTTCAACATGAGCAGAGGTGTACCCCAAAGAGGCGTTCTAAGTCCGCACCTTTTCAACGGTTCAATGGCAGGTCTTCCAGAAGTGCTGCCCGAAGCCTTGAACATAACCATGTATGCAGAGGACATAGCAAATGGACGTTCCACAAATCATACAAGGACTAAAAGCAGTAAGTGATTACCTCAAAGAGCGAGGCATGTAGATTTCTTGCGCCCGATTGGTGGTTCTGCCGCTCAAAGGAAAATCAGTGAAAAGCTTGAAGCTTTTGTGGATGGTCAAAGAATCAAAATCGCACGAAAGCGTCGCTTACTTGGTGTTACCTTAGGTAGCCAACTCAGATGGGGTCAGCATATTGCTGATCTAGAAAATCAAGTGGACGGCACCATAAATGTTATACGTTGCATCGCGGGAGCAAAATGGGGTTGTACGTCAGCGTCTCTACTCCACGTTTATTGTGCACTAGTCCGAGAGAAAATTGCCTACTCTGTGGCAGTTCTCTACATCTCTGAGACGTGTCTACACCGACTTCAGCTGTTACAAGCACGAAGCTTACGCATAGTTGGGGGGTTCCACGGGCAACATCAACTTCTCTGACGCCAGCAGAAGCAAGAGAACCTAACTTCACAGTAATTACAAATGTGGAGACATGTCGGCATCTCTCTCGACTAGTCACGCAAAACCCTTCAGATCTGCTCATATCCAACATCGTGAACCATGCCGGAACGCAAATACACCATGTATACCGATAGTACATTTCCAGGCTTCCTGCGTCAACACATTGGCCACTGGACCAAAACTACCCGCCATGGCTGCTTGAGCTACCTACTATTAAAACATGAATAGAAGGACCTCACAGCAAACATGAAGTGCTAATTGTTGCCGCACAGCAGAGGACATCACATCATATGTTTGACAGGTACCAAAGAAACGCTGACGTGTACACTGACGGTTCCGCCACCAAAGAGACAGCGACATCAGCATTTATTATTTCAGTATTGCACGATGAATATGCATGTCGGTTCGGGCACCTCTCCTCTTCAACAACTTTGAAGCTCGTTGCAATTTTGTTAGCCATGAGCTTCAATAAACGGTCAACGACCCCTTGAAAATGGCTAGCAATTACAGACTCTCTGGCAGAACTCGCATGTGTGCAAAATGCCACTTCAAGACACATTGATGTGCGTATAGCATACGCTATACTAAAAGAGCTTTCAGAAGCTACGAAGCCGAATCATCGAGTCGCATTTCACTGGGTTCCTAGTCACTGCGGAACTAAGTGAAATGAAATGGCGGAGGAGTTGGTGAAAACCACTCATAATTCTACGCAAACACGCCTCAATTCATTATCTCAATACGCAAGGTAGGCTGGCAACTATAGTGGCCAGCCTCTGAGGAGGATAACAATGTAGTTCTGTGGGCGCGTGATTTGGTGTTCATGCTTTGGACCCATAGTACTGAAAGTAAATGCCCAGTTTCGTGCTTGCACCCCTGTGGCTTTGCGAAATTTTCTGGTGCAGGTGCAGGGTACGGTAGATGATACGGTCCCCAAGAGAAGCTATGACGCAAGCCCATCGAGTAGCTCAGTCAAGCTTACCCCTGTGCACCTACGTTCCAGCAATCGTCTCCAGGGTGCACCTACGTTCCAGTGATCGTCTCCACGGACTCGATCCACAGAACGGTTTGCTGTCTAAACGTCAGAGGACTATGAACCAAACACCCCTAACTTCACCGCGCCAGCACCAGCGCACCTGGTTGTCAACCAGCCCAAGACACCAAAGACATTTCACTGAGCTGCTTTTGAAGATGCCGATGACTGGCTCGAGCATTTCGACCAGGTCACCATCATCAACGATTGAGCCCCAGAGCGTGAGCTACGGTATGTGCACTGCTTTCTCGAGGACTCCGCGAAAACGTAGTTTGAAAACTACAAAGCAACGCTTACGTCATGGGATGTGTTTCACCAGCAGTTCCTCAAGGCCTTTCCCGAGGGGATAGGAAAGAGACAGCGGAGCGTGCTATAGAGGCAACGGTTCAAGGCCCTAACAAATGATGACGACCTACATTGAGGGCACGGATCAGTTTTTCAGGCGTGCGGGGTCCTTTATGACCAAATACATTAAAGTTTGCCCTTTAATGTGTGATGTTAAAGAAGAGATATTTGCTGGCCTGATTCGAAACCCGCCTGCGACACTTGTAGAGCTGTATGAGGAAGCCACTGCCATGAGAGGGCCCTTCAACAGCGTGTCAGGCAGTATTATCGTGGTGCACATCCAAGCGAGGTCACTTCTGTCAGTCTCAGAAATGACATCAGCGCGTTGCGAGAGCTCATCAGAACTCTCATCAATGAGGAGCTACAAAAGATGCAGGTGACTGCTTCACCTGTAGAACAGCTCTCCATGGCGGAGATAGTGCTCGCCGAGCTACGGCAAGCAGTTCACGCTCCACGACAGTTCGAGGCGCCACTAAAGCGGCACTGCGTTGATATGAGTTACGCGGAAGCATCGCGATGTTCTCTATCATGCAGTTCAACCAGTGTTTTTTGCCCCAATGAGCAACGCGCTCAGCAAATGAAGGTAGGCTTCCGTCCTCACAGCCCGCCATTGATTGGCGAAGCACGACCGAGAAAGAGTGACATTTGGCGTACACCTGACCACAGGCCCCTTTGTTTCCATTGCGGTAAAGCCCGACACGTCTATTGAACATGTTCATAACGTCATGTGGGTCTCTGTAAACTTTCGACAAGTGACCCTCGTCCACAACCTGGGGAGCGACCACTGGAAATAGAAACTTTCATCTTGAATTGTCGCGATATCGAACATCGTTTGCCCGAGCCCCGCTCGTCATCACCTGCTTGCTACAGGTCACCGAGCACAGCCTATTCATGTAGCGGTCCGAGGCGCTACTCACCCAGTCCTGCAAGTCGGAAAAATTGACTTCAGCGACCTCCGGAGGTGAGGCCGCTGACGCTGACTTTACGGAAGATCTTCCACTACGACAACAGCAACGGCAGCAAAAAGATGTACAGACGCAGTCAAACGTGGTACAGAGTGTGGTAACATAAAGCATTGCGGTAACCGTGGACGACGAAGAAGTAATGGCGCCAATCGACACCTGAGCAGACACTTCCGTTATGAGCATGAGTCTTGCCTGCAGGCTGAAGAAAGTTTCTACCTAGTGGGCTGAGTCCCAGATACGTATGGCAGGATGCCATCTTCTCTCTCCGGTGGGACGATGCACAGTGCGAATCAGTATCCACGGATTTACGTATCTCGGAGATTTTGTATTACTGCCGAGTTTCTCGAAGAACCTGATTCTCGCACTGAACTTTCTGCATAATAACGGAGCCGTGCTTGATCTGCAAGAGTCGCAGGTGACGTTTTCTATGGCACACGCTTTAGTGCGCAATCCTCACGACAGTTACGTCAATGCCTTGAGGATTGTCAATGATGGCGTCACGTTACCGACGAAGAGTAGCGTGTTGACCTTGGTAAACTGCGATGTTTTCAATGAATTCAATTACTTCGAAGGTATTGCAGAGGCAAATATCCCACTACTGCTCAAACGAAACATCTGCATAGCCCGAGGACTTGTTCGGTTAAAGGATAAACGCTCTCCAGGTGTGATGACCAACTTTGCCAATGAGTTTCAACACGTCCCTAGAAGCACTACTGTCTTTTTCCTGAACGAAATCGCCGACTTTTCCGCTGTCGGCACATTAGATGCGACTTCAACGTGTGCAAAATGTTGCGGTGACCTGGGCAGCCGCATTCACGTTAATCCATACTTGCCAGATTCCCGAAAAAAGCAGCTGATAAACGTTGTTACGGATTTCTCGGACTGCTTCTGCACAGCATCGAAAGTTCAACGTACTACCGTAACAAAGCATTGCATAGAGTTTGAGGAGTCGGCGTGGCCTCTTCGCCAACATCCATACCATGTGTCCCTGAAGAAAAGAGAGGTGATTAGGCGTCAAGTTCAAGAAATGCTGAATGATGACGTCATTTCACCTTCAAGAAGTCCTTGGGGGTCACCTGTTGTTCTAGTAAAGAAAAAAAGACAACACACTACGCTTCTGCGTCGACTACCGACGACTTAACAAAGCCACAAAACGCGAAGTTTATATCCTGCCGTGCATCGATCACGCCTTAGACCGTCTGCGCCATGACTAGTTCTTTACATCATTAGATCTAAAGTCAGAGTGCTGGCAAAATGAAGTTGACGAGAGCGACCGTGAGAAAACCACATTCGTGACTCTAGACAGGGTCTACGAATTTAAAGGGCTGTCTTTCGGTCTCTGTTCTGCTCCCGCCACATTTCAACTCATGATGGACACTGTACTCAGTGGGAATAAATGAAAGACGTGTCTCGTATACTTAGATGATGTTCTGTTTTTAAGCATGTTGTACAAACACCTTTCAAGGCTAAAAAGTGTCCTCACTGCAATACGAAGAGCAAACCTTGCTATCGAACCCAAAAAGTGCTACTTTGGCTAACAGGAACTCATGTTTCTCGGGCGGCCACGTGGTGAGCCCGGGGGGGGGGGGTGTTCGACCATATCCGGAGAAATTGGCTGCCGTTGCCGAGTTCCCTCGTTTGTCCTGGAGACACGGAGGCTGTTCAGCGATTCCTTTGAATCTGTGCCTACTACCGTCCTTTTTTTCTAAGGATCTAGGAAAATTGCGTAACTTCTTACAAGACCTACACGGCCAGATGTGCCTTTCGTATGGACGGAAGAACAACAAGCCTTCGTAGAGCTACGCAATCGACTGCAGACAGCTCCAGTGCTGGCACATTTTGATGACACTGCCGACACTGAGATTCACATGGACGCCAGCAACGTAGGAATCGGAGCCATTCTTGTTGAATGGCAGGGGGCGCAGAGCGTGTGATCACTTACGCGAGCCGCCTTGGCGCTTAAGTCTGGATGCTCTCGTGATCGCGTGAACCAAAATCAGTATAGGAGGATAATTTCGTGAATATCACGCGATAGTCAAGACATGAATACTGTCATACTACCTTCTACTGAAGAGGCTCAAACCTGTGACCGGGTATGTGCCATTTGTATGCGGGTAAGTGCCACAGGTGATCGACACTTGGAATCTACCCAGCAACGACGAGAACACATAGGAGAAGTTTCAACACGTCCTTCTTGTCTCTGTGTCGTCGTTTTGTTCTCGCGCTATAACTATCGTCATGCCATACCAACTAGCCCAAGCTGCCACACTCCTAAGTAAGCGTGAAGAAAAACTTGATATAAGCAACGTTTATCCAACGAATTTAAAGAATAAATGTCAAGGTCTCAACAGGAATCGAACCCAAGCATTTATACATGACGATCAAGCATTCTACCACAAAGCCACGCCAGGTCTCAGAACTACTATTCAAATAGACCCTAATGTTTGTGAAACGTTAGTTTTGATAATACAAACATCTGCAACGTGTGTCTGTGCGTGCAAGGACTGTAAATATATATAGGCTCATTTCATAACGTGTAGCGATATAAAAGTTGCAACATGCTCACCTCTACTACGCATGCTTAATATAACGTTGAATATTAAGGTACGTAGCACATGCCGATTTATTTTTTGGAAAACTGTGGTGGCTGCCTAAACGGCAAACTTGTTGGCGGTGCCTGTAAGTCGATATAAAGAAAACCCACAACTTTCTGGAACAAATAGGTGTATTCCTGCTGATATACCAGAAGCTTAAAAAAAACTGGATTCTGTAACTGTTTAGCTCCCAGAAAAGTTATGCATTCCAATTTCTTTAGAAATGTTGGCATACTCGTGCTCGATAAAAAACTGAGACAGGAAAATAAAACAACCATTTCGTAAGAAACCTCTTCTGAAAAGCGCTTCATATATTTACCGATCGGCCCCATCCTGAGGTGTCACGTCATTTTCCAGGCTCAATACTCTGCAACGTTTCAAGGACTAAGAAAGACAGAAGTATTGATACACGTATTTTTGGTACACTGTACTCTCGTTGACACATGAATCTACACGTGTAATAATTACACCTGCATAATTGCAACGAAACAGCATTTTTTCGAGTGTTCATCGTGCATACGAAAATCACCGATTGAAGTGTATTTCGCTTTTTTCAGTGAATGGCAACTGATATTGCAGATAAGAAATAAATCCTGGATGGCATGTAAACGTTTAAATTGGTGCACAATTTACGCTTCACGAACTCGACAATCTATACAACGAGGAAAGTTAGCAAATAAATATAGCTTATGCAGCCACTGCATGTTTAGACCGTATATTTTACTTTATAAGGCCCCTTCAGTGACCCGGAGTGCTACGTAACAATCGTTGATAATCTTAGACATTCACGTGCGGAGGGTTGCCCTTCAAATGGGAGCCAAGGGTTAAAGCAGCACCCCCTCTCTATCAAGGCAAAATGAAAGGGGTGCGCACGCCATGTGCCCCTCATGTGCACGCCTATGCTGACAGAAGCTCCCATACTCCGTTTCATACATCAGGTGATACATCAGGTACATCGAGTTCAGCCTGAAACTTGTGTAACTTCACGCGTCTCGCGCTTAGCCTACATCGTTGTAAGTGCTCGTGCGAGACGAGACACAAACGCGCCTGCAGAGCATCGCGAAAGGCTACAAGTAAAACATCGAGAAATAAGAACCAGGAGAAGCCGTATAACGGGGCGTTTTTATGTCCGACGCACAAAGCAGAACGAAGAAAATAAATCATGTCACAGACACGTTCACTATCTTGCTCTATGTCTTAGATGCAAAAATAATCGCACTAGTTTTTAGTGTCAACGCATTCATTGCGAAAATACTTGCTAACCTTCACAGCGTTGCACTTGATGTAGGAAAAGGAGTTTAGGAAAAGACATTCGTAGAACACATGAACATGGGCTTAGAGGTGTGGCTTTTAAGTGGGTGCCGTTATGATCCCTTATGATTTTCGAATATGCTTAACCCCCCTCTCTCCCGCCGTCCCACTAAGCGACGCTGAGCTCGATTGTGCTGCTACTCGATAATCTGTGTGTTCGTGCAATTACGTTGCATTTGGAAATCTGGGCTTGGCAAAGATAAAGAATTTCCTAAAGCAAACACTTCGTGGAAGCTTAGTTTATCACGATTTAGGCAGTAGCGCAAAGATGATGAAAGCAAGACGGGAAACAGCGTGAACCAACTTATGAACTATCGCGCTTCAACCGATATACTGGGTGGTCAAGGTAATTCTCATGAAAACTTTTAGAGGAACCATCGGCTCTAAAAGCTTCCAACTTTTCTATATTAGTGTAAATCATCTGTTCAACTAATCATCAACAAGAGGCAGTTTATTTAGGTAACGCTTTTTATAAAGTTAGAAAGGGGGAAATTTAGCAAATAACCTCAGGAACCTCAGGTTATCTTGTGCTGAATACCTGGCTGGTTTTGTAGCGTAAGCTACATTGAATGAGGTGGAGCTTTTTCGCGTGGCAAGAAAAAGAAAGGGGGGGGGTACATGCTCGCCTGACGCTACATCAAGCCAGTGTCTCTACATCAAAAAGAAGGTTAGCGGTGATGCCAGTGCAATCAAATGCTTCAAAGCGTATCGTTGATGACTTGTTCAATCGTTATACAATGCGCCTCAGTGAGTCAGAGAGACCGAGAGAGTGGGTGTTTGTCTACGTGCGTGCGTACGCGCGTGTGTTTACACGTTCATGAACGACGCTGGTTTCATTTTGCCAGCTGTCACTGGGGCACCTTTCGTCGTGTCGTTGAAACGACGGCCACAGTTGGCGGATTGTAAGTGAAATACGCCGTCTGCGTTTGTGCTTTTTGGCTTTCATCGGCTGGTTTCCACCACCTCGCGCGACTTACAAGATACGCGTGACTAAACGCTGAACGTACCTGCGCGAGCAATTATCTCGCTTTTTCAAGCGTGGACGAGTACCGTTGTCTGGTGTCATCTTTCGAACTTTTGCGAGAAGGACGGAGTGGAACCGCCACCCTAAATGGCCCCTAAACCACTAACATACGCTCGCGTGCAGCTCTCTATGCCTTTTTTTTATTGAGAAAAGCCGTCATGACGTCACTTATAAGATTATAAAATTTCACAAGGAACAGATGGTGTTATTGGGCAAATGAGAGCCTGTATTCTGCTACCAGATGCACGCGCTTTTTGCGTCTTCACCTCGGACGCAGAGGAAGGCCACTCGGAGAGATGGATCGGCGAGCGGACGAACGAAGCCTAGCGAGGGAAAGATCGGAACGACCAAACGGGTGCAACCACGCCAGCGTTCCTTGTAGACACATCTACAACTGGAATGCCACAAAAAACTTCTACCTCTTGGCGCATTAGGGGCCCTTTAACAAGAATCTCCTTCGTTTTGGCAGCGAGAGACAAACCTGCAGTTGCGATGAGGCCGATAGTAGCATTCAGTACACTCTGCAGGAAGGGCTGAACAGTGTGGAGATTTAGAGTAGGGGCCCAGTTACACAAAGTGACGTCATCAACGTATATGGCACAGTGGACTGGTTAGGATATACAAGTAGCGTATATGAAGTAGTGTTGACCGTAAATATGGGGAGCTGGCAGTTCCACCAACGCAACGTTGAATAAAGAAAAATTGGCAGCGTATCCACGTAGTGAATGATGGAGAGTGGGGTGGAGCATTCGTGCGTACATTCGTTTTTGCTTCCGTCCGTCCATGCGTCCGTCTGTGTGACCGTCTATGCATCCATCCGCCCGTCCGTGCGTACGTCCGTTCGTGCGTCCGTCTCTGCGTTCGTTCATGCATCCGCCCCAGCGTCCGTTCATGCGTCCATCCATGCATCTGTGTGTCCGTTCGTCCAACTATTGAACACTTCAAGTACCCCCATCTCGCATTTTTTCATCACATATTCCCCACATAGAAGCACCGCCATCCAGCGGACATTCCAAGGAATATACGAGAGGTGGCACACGCACACTTTCTTAAGGCTTGCCCTTCGGGTCTACTTCCCACTTTTAACCACCCCGAGTTCATGGTATATACTAGTTCACTGTATTCATGGAACTGCGGCCCAACGCTCGCTAAACCTTTCTAAAACCAAGGAGGTTACGCCCAGTGAGTATAACGTAGCAACCTTTTCCTGTCAGATAGTGCTCAAGGTACACGCCAAAGGCTGCTCGTGCGAAATGAGAGGATGGACAATTCAGCTTTGACTTTCTTACGGCTTGCGGTTCGTATCTACTTCCCACCTTTAACCACCTTAAGTTCATGGTATATACTAGTTCATTGTATTCCTGGCGCTGGAGCTTAACACTCGCTAAACCTTTCGAAAACTAAGGAGATTACACCCAGCGAGTATAACGTAGCAAACCTTTCTTGTCAGATAGTGCTTAATGGCTGCTAATGGGGATCGCAGCGTGCGCGTGAACTAAAAGCCACATGCTCCTGTCTCTCATTCCCCATTAGCAGCCATTGGCACGTACATTAAGCACTATTTTTTATTTTTCAAAAACGCACAGAAGAAATCTCCCAACGGCACCACGTTGGAGGTCAAAATGTAACAAGTATAACATACTACGACTACGAGGGAAGAATGAGTGCCGTTATAAAAAGCTTCACCCCTAAAAGGGGCTCAGCGAAGAACCCTGGGGCACACCTGTCATTACCGGTAGGGGAGAGCTGAGTACGTGGACAACTCACGCGAGAAAATTGTCGAAGGAGAAGCCCTGCACAAAGCATACAATGCGGCCTTAAAAACCCAGGGCTGCTAGTGCCTGTATGACCGCCAGGTGTGAAACTCCGTCGAAGGCACTTTGCACTGCAGCGGGACGACATCACCAATTGAATCGGCCAGCGGTGGCGCTAGAATCTGGTAGGCTGCTAGAGAATTAGTTCAGGGCCCTAGCAAATCACTCAAGGTGGGCCAGGACCTTTATCTTCATGCAGGTGGTTGAGATGATGAAAACAGGCCTGTACGTTGCGGGTTTGACGCAAATTTTCGCGGTTTTATTATTGATATAATGATGGCAATACACCGTTGGTTTATTTGTCACTAAAGTAGCCCAGTAGCTGAACCTTCTCACTGTCTGCCAGGTTGCACGGCATCTGGAGCGCAATGCTGGCTGCTTCCGGTGTACTTCGATGCTCCGAGCGGTTGAGAGATGCGGTCAGTTTGTTGGACAGGAACGGTTCGAAGCACAGGGCTGCCACACTCTGGATTGTAAATGATGCACGGGGTGTATGGGCCAAATATACTTATCAGTCAAAGAGCCGGACATCTGCTGGTATGTCCTTCAGAAGAAAAGAGAGGTATTTGTTGTGGCGTGTGCTACGTCACAACAAGTTCTTCCCACAGCTCTATTAAAGATGGGTATCAGAGGAATGCCCATCTTCTACAGCAGAAGCTGTATATAACTAGGAGAAGCGAAAAACCGTCCAGCAGAGGTGTCTTAAGTGGTCTCAATTGGCTGTGTTATCAGTTATGTCGTTCGCAGCGTCGAACGCAAGCACGCGTGCTTTTGGCTGTGTTGTGAGTTAGCTGACGACTTTAGATGCTGCTCGTTATCTCGCGATGCCAAACGCTTGCAACAGCGCGGCATTGCGACGTCAGTGTGATGATTGCGGAAGTGCGTTCGCCGCGGCGACCACCTGCTTCAGGCGGGAGTTTCTCCAGCGGGATTTTGGCTTTGGCTGCGACTTTTGTGAACGCCCGTGGTTAGAGAACAACCAGTGTAATTAACGTATTTGGATACGCATTAAATCACTAATTACACTCTTCCAACACTGAGTATGCGAGACACAATCATGTCTCTAACCTTATTTTGATGCGTGAACACGCAACCAATAATTGTGAAAGGCTTCAGTGCAGCATCGTGTGCCACCCACTGCAGAACACTGGGGCTGAACGCTCCCGATTTCACTGGATAACCATTTTTCGGAGTGCTTGGGCGGTGATTTTTTTTCTTAGGAAAAATGATAGCACTTGCCCACCAGACACGGCGAATGCTATCCAGGGCTACCCGCTGAATTATAAAATGATGTTCCAGCTCAGCACGTGTGCACGCTAGTTGATGTTGTTGTTTGGACAGCCATCTTGCCTGTCTTCTGTGTTTCGTCTCTCCAGTGGTTCAGTTCTGCGTAGTTCAATACCTCTTGAAGCACGTGGCAATATAAATTAATCCTTTTTATTAACTATACAATTGTGATTTTGTCAGATTCCCTTGCTTCATTCTCTGTTCGGTTTCGCCCAAGCCAGCTAGAACCTGCTGCACATGGTTGTGTTCGAAGCCATATATGTGATCAGTGTTCAACGTGTTTTCAAGACATCAATACTCGGCACAGCTTAAGGATTTGGGTGCCATTCGTTGTTTCTTAGCTTTCAGTATATCTTGTAATAGTGTTGGTTCGTAAAGTGAACGCTTCTGTTTGTATATTACATAACTAGACTTATACTTATTACCCATAAAAAGTCACAAATAGTGTTCCAGGAACTGTTAAAGTCAACTTTAGGTTTTTATGTACTGTGCATAAAATTTTACACTACTACTTTTTCGCCACCAACAACGCAGTTATATGCGTATTGCGTTTTAACAAGCCTTTTCATTTCTTTTCAGGAATGCCAAACTGTGTGTTCTGGACAAAACGCAGCCGTGTTGGGAAGAAGTCACAACATTGCGATTTTGTTTTCCAGCATCATTGTAGTTTGCCAGAAACTGTTATTGAGAGCGTAGATGAATGCCCATAGTTGCATTCAAATCAGCTTAAACTGGCTACAGCATTGAAGACGTGCAATAAAGACCATAGCTGTAACATCTTTTCTGAAAGTGTAAGTTTCTTGATTAGTAGTATGAAGAGAGCATGAAAACCTGAATTAATTGCCAAAAGGTAGGCCATATTTATTTCGAAACATCAGCGAAGTTTTTGCTTGATCTTGCTAAGTTTGTTAGTAATGGAAAGATTTTGCCGAAGTTGCCAAGTTTTCACTTGAATTGCAAAGAATCACTAGACATTGCTGGGCGTTGATAGGCACCGAGAAATGCAGTTTACGAGATCTGATGGTAGCGCCAGAACACACAGCCTAGCGAGTAGGCGCAGCAAAACTGAGTCTTCTAATGCGTAGCCTTGCGATAGACGCAGCAAAACCGAACTTGCACGTGCATATCATTTTCTTTTGCAGTTGTGAGCAAGGGGGTCATGGCTGATTATGTAAGCGACCAGGAAGTGTTCTTTGAAAACGTGCCAAAAGGGGCAGCAAGCGTTACATTTTTCAGTATTCCTAACTGTCAGTACCAACAATGCTGAGGCGACCCAAAGAGCTTCGTCGCGCCCTCTGGTCCACTGTCTGGTGTCTATAGACGTGTAACGTTACTAATTGCTACTGAATGTCTTGATTTTAGTCAGAAGACGAGCTTTTACGTGGTGTTTATAGTGAACATGTCATATAATTAGCCCTTACTTGCGCATGATGGTAGCATGTGACCTGCCTAGCTATCGCAAAATGTTGCGTATTTCAGTCCGGTGACTGTGTACACGCCACACGATGTTAAGTCACGCGAGTATTTACGTGATGTTACATAATTACAGTGACATGGTTACTTAGACTGTTTTTATTTTAGTCACGTCAGTATACAATAATTTTGGTAACATGAACAGACGTTACGTGTAATCACGTCTTTACGTGACTACTGCAAAATGCTGAGCAAGCGCTTCTTTACGTTTTCCGGGAGATGTGAAATAAGTGCCTTAGAAGCGTCGATGACCGGCCCAGAGCCGAACAAGTGCCTCGCATATTCCGCTCTGTGAAATATGGTCTGATTATCCCGTGACTAACACGACCCAGCAACTACACTTTGTTTCACCACTGTGTTTCAGCACCACCAAAGCTACGTGGTTAAAAAAAGCAACACGCTGACGCAGCAGAAAATTGTTCCAGATGCAGTTTGCCATGAAACGGACAGGATTGACAAAAATTTGCGTTTGTTTGGCGTGTGAAATGCCACATTGATATAGGATACGTTTATTCTTCGGATTTATTTTGTACACATTAATTTATTTGCGTGGAATAATGCCGGCAGCACCCAAGCAGAAGCAACTGCCCGCTTCGATCCAAACTTTGCTCTTGCTACACGCCCATTGCGCAAACAGCCTGAAATGAATGGTGAAATAAGCCTTCGATTTGCTTCATCTTACTCCGATGGTAAAGCATCTGGTACGTTTTGTCGTTATTGGGAAGATATGCGGCTCGCTTAGCCGTATCAGACCCTAACGTGCCGAGGCAGTACCGGGGCTGCGTTGCCCGATCAAGAACGCTTCATCTCTAACAGATGTGCAACCCGCCACGGCGTTTCATGTTCGTCGGATTCTCCTTCGATGAAAACAATCAAGTCCCCGCTTCGCCGCAAAGGTGAAGCAATGAACGCAATCACAGCAAATTGGAAAGTCACGCGCCAAATGTCAAGCAGATTGAAACGTGCCCCGTGTTTCTGACGCACAAATAACGCACAAAACGCATCATAGGTACAGACGAACGCGAATAAGTGCGACAGTTGTCACTTCGATGTGTCCGAAAAATGCGCTCTTTTCGCAACGGAGACTGTGCAACAATTGTAGTGACCTCTGTGCGTCCGGTAACTACAAAACAATCATTCCGGTGAAAGCCAAACGCTAGCCAAGACGTACGATCCTCCACACGAAGAGATAAAGGCATGCGAGTGTGCAAGTGTGCGAGTGTACCTCTACTATCGCCCAGTGAACCGCTCGTGCCAGCGGAACTCTGGACTGAGGGCCCGAGCACAACAGTCTGCATTTACGTTTTAGGGCCGAAGCTCCTTATACCGGCACCCGTTCGTCCCTCGTAGCCGTTGTAGTAGTGTGTAACAAAAATAACATTTAGACCTCCAATGTGGTGCCAGTGAGAGATTACTCTTGTGCGTTGTCGAACAATAAAAGTGCTCAATTTACATGCCACTGACTGATAAGGGGAAATGAGAGAGAGAAGAATTCGGCTTTTAGTTAACGTGCACGATGCGAATTATTTATTGTTCAACAATGCACAGAGGTCAAGAAAGGGTGGCTGCGTTATACTCGCTGGGCGTAACCTCCTTGCTTTTAGAAAGGTTTAGCAAGCGTTGGACCGCAGTGCTATGAATACAGTGAAATAGTATATACCATGAACTCGAGGTGGTTACAGGTGGGAAGTAGACACGAAGCGCAAGACGTAAGAAAGTGTGCGTGTTCCACCTTTCGTTTAGTCCTTGGAATGTCCGCTGGATGGCGGCGCTTCTATATGCGGAAGATTTGATGAAAAGATGCGAGATGGTGGTACTTGGAGTGTGGATTAGTATGACGAACGGACACACAGGCACATGCATAGACGGACGCACGAATGGCTGAACGGGCAGATGGACGCATCGACGGACGCAGGGGCGGATGCATTGATGAACGCAGGGACGGACACACGGATGGACATGCGGACCAACGAACAGACGCACACACGGAGGGGCGGATGAACCCAGCGAGCATTGGGCCGCAGTGCCATGAATACAGTGAACTGGTATATACCATGAACTCGAGGTAGTTAAAGGTGGGAAGTAGACACGAAGCGCAAGCCGTAAGAAAGTGTGTGTGTGTGCCACCCCTCGTTTAGTCCTTGGAATGTTCGCTATGTCAGTGTTTCTATATGCTGAATATATGGTGAAAAGATGCGGGATGGCGGTACTTGGAGTGTTGACTAGATGGAGGAATGGACACACAGACAGATGCACGGATGGACTCTTGCATGGCTGCACAGACGGGTGGACGCATGGACGGACGCAGGGGCAGATGCATGGACGAACACAGGGACGAATGCACGGATGAACGTTCGGACGCAGGGACGGTCACATAGACCGACGCATGGACAGACAAAAGCAAGAGCGAATAGACGGACGCATGCTTTGCCCCACTCTCCACCATACACCCCATGGATATGCTGGCATTTTTTTCCTGAACAAAGTTTCTTCCACCTCTCCTCTGCGCAGTGATACGCATTGGAGATGAGAGCACACGCCGCCTCGTTGTGACCTTGGTCGTGACGATGTGGCGACGCACGCTCATTGCGCCACCTTGCCGGTAAAGCTGAAAACTCGATAGCTCCCACCCAAGATGCCCAGCCCCAGCGATATGTGGTAGATATAAATAGCTTGCTGTTTGAACGTTGAAATACGTGCTTCTCCGTGGCTCAGTGGCTAACGTCTCGCGCTCACTTTCCGTAGGTTCCACGTTCAATTCCTCACGCCGAAGTCTTTTTCGGGATTTCTAGCGGCGAAGCTCCTTATAATCTAGCCTTGTGACTATTCACACGCAACCAATACAAGAAGAGACGAGAAAAAAAGGCAAAAGAATTGGATGACCATTTCTAGTATCATTTCCTAGATGGCGTTAATCTGCCCCTACTCTCCGAAGTGCCACTACTCTCCAATTAGCTGCTGCGCGCGCTTTGCTAACGAATGCCTCTCTCATTCTCCTGGATAGTCGCCATCCATGGTAGATCGTTGGTACAGCATGGACGGAGCAGAGTGGCGGGCGCGTTGATGACGCTTCAGCGTGGGCTCGCATCGCGTCGGTGGTACCCATGCACCGTCAGCATTCTTGAATGCGATAGGACGCATGGACGCATGCGCGGACGAATGGACGCATGGACGGACGAACGCTTAACCTCACTCATCATCATTCATTCTATGAATATGCTGTGATTTTTTTATTCCTTGCTATTTCAAAATGTTATGAATAAATTTAGGCTAACTATGTTAAACTACAGGTGAGATGAGGCGATGATCGTCGATGATGGCGTACTTAGGCCAAACAAACCATATTCCTCTTTCTCTACCTTCGTCAGGGTGCGAGTATGAGCAGTTTGGCGGACTTCTTCAGCTCGACACAATGTTCGAGCAACTGGCTCGTTCGTATGCAGCTCAAACGAAAGTATTGTACTGAGCCAGCTGCGTGAATGTCGAGCGTACAGTAGGTAGAACAGAGTGAAGTTCGTACGTTAGTGCTTCTTTGTACTATAAGCATAGGTAATGAATGATGAAATCTCAACCCAGTTCTTGTGATTCGAGAATACATACATAGCCAGCATATTAGTAATCATGTGGTTTATGCTTGCGATAAGGTCATTCGTCTGGGGATGGTTTGGCGTTGAATGGCGAAACTGCAAAGTGCAGAGACGAAGCAGTTATTCTACAGTGTTGGCGACGAACTGGCAACCACGATCACTGATAATGACGCGTGGCGGACCATGGCGAAAAACGATGACTCGTAACAGGAAAGAGGCGAAAGAATCCGCTGTGGAAGATGGTATCGCAGCAGTTCCCGCATTTCTTTTGAGGTGATCGACGTAGACTATGATTCAGTGGTTGTGGCAACACTGCGTAAACGGTCCTAGCAGGTCGATACCAACTTGCTTGAAAGGTGTTACGGGTGGCATCATAGGGTGAAGAAGGCCATGCGAACTTATTTTGAGGTCGTTTGTGGCGCTGGCACTTGTCGCAACTGGAAATGTATTGCTTCGTACAGTGTCCCATTTTAGGCCAGTAGAAGCACTCTTGAGTTAGATGTAAAGTGCGGATGGATCCAACATGGTCGGACGACGGATCATCTTGCATGACATGAAGGACGGCGTGCCGCCGACTTTGGCAAACAACTAGGAATACCGCGCACCATTTGCCGAGGAATTGACTTTGTACAACAGTTCATCGCGAAAACAAAAGTGACGACTGCCCCTGGGGCTTCTGAAAGTGGCGAACAAAAAATCTAAAGTCAAGTCATTGCGCTGTTCCCGCTGAAGCGTGGTGACGTCTGAAAATGCGTGTAAAACAGAAGCAAAGCATATGTTGAACGTGCCGGTATTATCGTCAGTCGTAGACAATGGAATGCGAGAAAGACAACTGGTGGGGGTATGACGCCGCATACTTTTGTACGCAACATTTAAGTCAAATTCCTGGAGGCGTAGAGCCAAGTGTGCAAGGCAGCCAGAAGGGTCTTGGAGAGTAACGAGCCAGCATAGGGAATGATGGTCTGTTACAATCACGAAGAGACACTCATACAGGTAACGACAAAACTTCTGAATAGCAAGTACGGCTGTCAAGTATTCTTGTTCGTTCACAGTGTAATTTTTTTAGCCTTGCTGAAGGAACGTCCCGTATAGGCAACGATATGCTCCGTGTCACCAAGACGCTGAACAAGAATGCCTTCGATGCCGATACCGCTTGCATCACTGTGCACTTCTTTAGGAGCAAGCGGATCAAAGTGAAAGATAATTAGCTCTGATGTCAGCAGAAAGTTGACTTGGTAGAACGCAGTGTCACATTCAGATGTCAACTCGAATGCAGTGTCTCTTCGCACAAGGCTGGTCAATGAATACATGATATCGGCTCATTTTGCTACAAAGCGTCGAAATTAGGACATAAGCCGACAAAGCTTGAAAGTTCTTTTATAAACGAGGGTGGCTTACTGACCGCTTCAACTTTCCAGGGTTCAGGCCTGACTCCATCTTTGTCTGTCGAATGACCAAGAATCAAGACCTGCCGTTTAACAAACGGACACTTCTTGGAGTTCAAGACCAAGCCAGCCTTTTCCACACAGTCCAGAACGAGGCTTAAACGGGCGTTATGTTCTGCAATTATGTGGCTAAAAATGACAAACTGGTCCAGATAGCACAAAAAGATCTCCCATTTCAGTCTACGTAGAATCGAGTTCATAAATTTTTCAAAAGTTGTGGGGCCATTGCATAGCCCAAACAATATCACACTGAACTGATAAAGTCCATAGGGTGTTACAAATGCAGTTTTCACCTTGTCAGCAGGGTGCATAGGGATCTGCCAATATCCTGATCGTAGATCGAGTGAGGAAAAGTAAGAAGCAGAATTTAGACATTCGATTACGTCGTAGATCTCAGTCAGTGGATATATTGTTACGGTGCATCATCGACAGGAGCAAGCGTGGCACTTAGCGAAGATGAAGAAGACGACTGTGCGTTAGGCGCTTGCACGAGAGGCAACTCAGACATCTTGTTCGGCTGCCGATTCTCGGTGGACGCTGTCCTGTAAGCCAAGACCTCGTTCCGTCACATTTGGTGGAAGTGCTGGGCAACCGCCTCGCAACGGAACTTCGCAGCGGCCGACATTTGAAGGGTCATTCCACAACGAGGACGGAGAGTACGGCGTCTGCATCTGCTCCTGGTGTTGTTGCGGCCGGAGATGATGCGGTAACTACATCTCCTTCTGCGACCACAACCTTCGTGCTCGAAGCCCCGCAGGATCCTGGGACGTTCAGCGGTTCCGGCGATCCAGATGAAGTTGACGTTGAAGATTGGCTGGCAGAGTACGAACGTGTGAGTACTCGATACCGATGGGGCCCGACTCTTATGCTGGCAAGCCTGTTATTCTATCTTAGGGGAACCGCCAAATCGTGGTATGAGAACCATGAAACAGAACTTGGGAGTTGGGCAGTGTGCAGGAAGAAAATGTTGGACCTGTTCGGAAAGCCGATTGGAAGAAAAATGGCCGCGAACAAAATGCTCCCATCTCGGAGGCAGACCTCGACCGAGTCTTACGTCTCCTATATAGAAGATGTGTTGTCGTTATGTCGCAAATCCAATGCCGATATGCCGGACGCTGACAAGGTCGGGCATATTTTTAAGGGGATTGCGGATGACGCATTCAGCCTCCTCATCTGCAAAAATTTTTCTACAGTGGACGCCATTATAAAATAATGTCAGCGCTTTGAGCAAGCGAAGAGCCAGCGGATTAACAGCGTGTTTACCCGCCTTCCGAATACGGCTGCAACATCATCTTGCGAAGACTGTGCAAGAACACAGCCACCACCTCTAGATTCATCGGATCAGGTGACCCGAATTGTACGGCGCGAACTTGAAGCCATTGCCTCTGCTCCGGCTCAAACCGCTGCAAGTGACACCACCCCACTCACTGCTAAAATGGTTCAAGCCATCGTCCGCCAAAAAGTCGTCAGCATAGGTATTCCCTCGGTGTGCACTTTGCCCAGCCCGCAGCGAGCTTCATGGCGTCCACCCTCGTCCTATCACGAGCAGCAGTTTACGACCCGATCTCATGACACTGCTGCCTGGAGAACCGTCGACAATCGACCAATTTGTTTTCGTTGCCACCGTATCGGTCATGTCGTCCGTTACTGCAATTGCCGCTGGTCCTTGCCACCTCGGACTTCAACTCAACCTCACTACCGACAGGACAGCACCCGCTTCGCATCTGCTGCGCAGCCTTCTCCGCAAAACAACTACAGAAGGTTCAACAGCCGATCTCCGTCACCGCATGGTCATCAGTCGCGTTCGCCTCCAGGACGTCGCCAGTCGTCTCGCTCACCGCAGACTCGCAGGCCGTCGTCCCCATTCAACCCCGCTCCTGCCTACCCGGAAAACTTAACGGCGCAGCACCCGGAGGTGACGCTGCATCTTCGAATCCCTCCACAAATCCTCTCTTGACGCTTCCGACGAGACAAAATTTGTTAGACGTTGCCGTTGACGGTGTGCCTATTTCTGCCCTTATAGATACTGGAGCGCACATTTCTGTAATGAGCGCGAACCTTCGCCGACGCCTACATAAAGTGCTCACGCCTGCCGCTTCCCACAAACTTCGTGTCGCTGATGGGAGGACCCCTGATGTTCAAGGGATGTGCACGGCCCGTGTGTCCAATGCCGGTCATCTTACATTAGTTCAGTTTGCCGTCATTGAAATGTGTCCTCATGACCTAATACTTGGTTTGGACTTCCTGTCACGTCATTCTGCGCTCATTGATTGTGCCACTGGTGCTCTCCAGCTTGAACTGCCGCAGTTTGCCGATTTTCCAACAGACTATTCTCCCTGTTTATGCTCTCGTCATCACGTTCGCTTGCCTCCGCAAGCTGCTACATATGTCGCTTTGTCGAGCTCACGTCATGTGCCCGACAGTGACTACCTCGTCACTCCTATAGTCGACGTACCGATGGCCCGAGACGTCGCCCTTGCTCACACTGTTGTCACCGTCGCTAATAATACAGTGGTTATACCACTACTCAACTTGAGTCTCTTGACTCAAGTTATTCCGCAAGACATGTCTTTGGCCACCCTATCTCCACTTGACAGCTGCAACGTTACTGGTTTGGACATCGATACTACATCCCCCTGTCTTGACCGCAATCACACTCTGCCTGCAGATGACATTAAGAAGATGATTGCTCCCGACCCCACTGCAGTGCAAGCTGCCAGCCTCCGTAGTCTGCTAACATCATATAGAGACGTTTTCGACTTTGACCACCGCCCTCTCAGCCAAAGAACTGCAGTGACTCACCGGATCAACACTGGTGAGGCCAGTCCTATACGGCGGCGTCCATATTGCGTATCTCACAAGGAACGCCAAGTAATTCAAAATGAAGTGGATAAAATGATTTCTAAAGACGTAATAGAACCCTCATCCAGCCCCTGGGCCTCCACAGTCGTGCTCGTTGAGAAGAAAGATGGCAGCTGGCGCTTGTGCGTGGACTATCGCCATTCAAACAAAGTGACCCACAAAGATGTCTACCCTTTGCCCCGGATTGATGACGCCCTCGATTGCCTCCATTGTGCCCAATACTTTTCGTCTATCGACCTTCGATCCGGCTGTTGGCAAATTTTGCGTCGACCCCAGGGATCGTGAAAAAACCGCTTTCGTTACGCCCGACAGCCTCTACCAGTTCAAGGTCATGCCGTTTGGACTGTGTAATGCACCGGCAACTTTCGAGCGCATGATGGACTCCCTTCTCCGAGGATATAAGTGGTCCATCTGCTTATGTTACTTAGACGATGTCATCGTCTTTTCACCTACCTTTGACAGCCAAATAACACGTCTGTCAGCCATTCTGGATGTTTTTCGAAGAGCTGCTCTCCAGCTCAATTCTGCAAAATACCATTTTGGACGTCGCCAAATCACCATACTCGGCCACCTTGTCAGTGCCGATGGTGTTCAACCAGATGCCGAAAAGGTGCGAGCAGTACAACAATTTACTGAACCACGCTCAACCAAGGACGTGCGAAGTTTTGTAGGGCTATGTTCCTATTTTCGTCGATTTGCCGCAACTTCGCCGACATCGCTCGACCGCTTACTGATCTCTTAAAGAAGGACGTTCCCTTCGCATGGGGTATAGAGCAAGCGGACGCCTTTTCGGCTCTTATCTATCTGCTGACTACGCCACCAATACTGGCCCATTTCGACCCAACATCACCTACAGAGCTTCGGACCGATGCCAGTGGCCATGGAATCGGAGCGGTCCTTGGCCAACGACAGCACGGGAAGGACCGCGTGATTGCTTACGCCAGTCGTCTTCTTTCACCTGCCGAACGGAAGTTCTGCATCACTGAGCATGAATGCCTAGCTTTAGTGTGGGCCGTGGCGAAATTCAGGCCTTACCTGTATGGCCGAACTTTTTCCGTTGTTACGGAACATCATGCTCTTTGCTGGCTGTCATCGCTAAAGGACCCAACTTGACGTCTCGGTCGCTGGGCGCTAGGTCTTCGAGAATACTCATTCGTGGTTCACTACAAGTCGGGACGTCTCCACACAGACGCAGAATGTTTGTCACGTTATCCGGTTGAAACGCCCGACTTGACAGACCTTGATTCAGACCCTTGCGTTCTCTCCATCCACGCTTTGGGTGATATCTCCACCGAACAACGACGTGACCCGTCGTTATTCTCCATTATCGAGCGTCTGACCTCTGCTCCAACAGAACCTTCTGTTCGCCTGTTCGAACTGCACGACAACATTCTGTACCGTCGCAGCTTCAACGCTGATGGCCCGTAATTATTACTCGTGCTTCCCCATCACCAGCGTACCAGCGTTCTCGAACAACAACATGACGTACCTACAGCCGGTCACCTAGGCGTTTCTCGTACCTACGATCGTGTGCAACGTCGCTTTTTCTGGCCCGGACTGTATCGTTCTGTGGTTCTGGTTCGCTACGTCACTGCTTGTGACCGCTGCCAACGCCGCAAGCGCCCCTCTGTGCTACCGTCTGGCCTCCTACAGCCCATTGACATACCGACGGAACCATTCTTCCATGTTGACCTAGACCTGCTGAGCTCGTTTCCTACGTCCGCCTCCGAAAATAAATGGGTTGCAGTCGCCACAGACTACGCCACACGCTTTGCCATCACTAAAGCACTGCCGACAAGCTGTTCCACTGACGTCGCTGACTTTCTCTTGTATGAAGTCATTCTTCATCACGGCGCTCCGCGGCAGCTGCTTACTGATCGAGGAAGGTACTTTCTTTCACGTGTTGTGGATGACATTCTCCGTGCCTGCTCCACTGAGCACAAGCTTACCACCGCTTATCATCCACAGACAAATGAATTGACCGAGCGTCTGAACCAAACGCTGACGCAGATGCTGTCAATGTACGTTTCGCCAGATCACCGTGACTGGGACAAAGCACTCCCCTTTGTCACGTTCGCGTACAATTCTTCATGGCACGACACAACTAGTTATTCGCCGATTTATTTGCTATTTGGCCGACATCCAGCATTACCATTTGACACGCTCCTTCCTTCGGCTGCCCCCTTGTCTACTGAGTACGCACGATGTCGTTTCTAAAGCCCATGCAGCCCGTCAGCTTGCCCGTGATCGGCTGCACTTGTCGCAAACGCAGCAAAAAGACCGCTATGACAGTCGCCACCAAAGCGTGCACTTCTCGCCGGGGTCTCTGGTACTTCTCTGGACACCAAACCGCCAAGTCGGCTTATCAGAGAAGTTACTATCACACTACCATGGCCCCTACAAAGTGTTACGACAACTTAGTGACGTGAGCTACGAGATCGCACCCCTAAACATTGCCTTTTCGACCACCTCACTTCAGACAGACGTTGTACACGTTTCCAGACTGAAACCGTATTACCCTCCCCGTTCGTCGCCGCCGTACTAAGCGCCGTGACAGCGCTTCCGCCGCAGGAGAGTTATGTTACGGTGCATCATCGACAGGAGCAAGCATGGCACTTAGCGAAGATCAAGAAGACGCCTGTGCGTTAGGCGTTTGCACGAGAGGCAACTCAGACATTTTGTTCGGCTGCCGATTCTCAGTGGACGCTGTCCTGTAAGACAAGACCTCGCTCCGTCACAATATATCAATTTTTTTCAAGGCATTCAATCGTTTACAATCAACACAATACCTCAAAGAACCATCTTTCTTGCGAAACAAAATCACAGCTGTTGCCCACAGACTGCACGTCTCTTCAATAACGCCCTTCTGCAATATGTCCTGAGCTTGTTCAGTTATAAATTTCCGCTCGGATGTAAGATTTTTGCTGGAGTGGTTGGGCAAAGCTTGTACAATAGAATGCTGTGGTCAAGAGAATGGTAAAGGCAGTCGCTTACTCTTTTCGCCGAAGTAAAACTCTGACCCACGTCGTTGTAATAGTTGGACCATTTCTCATTGTTCATGGGACCGTAGCATCTTGCTAACCATGCTCAAAATGTGGGACTCATGGAAGGTACTCCGTTTACGCATTTACTCCGCCCACGCGTTTCTCACTTTCCTCGTCGTTGATGAGCACAATAGGATTTTCCGTCACACCATGAAACAGTGCGAGCTTCATTCCTCGAGGAAGGATAACAGGCGCAAACGAAGAGGTAAATGCCCACAAAAACGCGCAATCATTAGTAATTGGAATAATCGAACGAGGTGCTATTACATCTTTTTTGCGCTCTGAACCATGAGTGGTTGAACGACGGCATCAAAGGCTGATACTTTACCTACTGGAGCAGATAAGGCTACTGAACTCACAGACCATGTTGATAATGTCAGCTCTTTAAAAGCAATCAGTAAGTCTTCTGGAGCTGTCGGCTGCTCAACTAGGACGGGAAGGGCATCACAACCGCTAACAGAAACTTCACCCGTACCGTCGTCGATGAAAGCGCCACACACTTAGAGGAAGTCAATGCCGAAAATAACATCATGCATACACCGCTTCAGAATCAAACTCAGTTAGGAATGTCTTTCCCGCCAACAACACGTCAATGGCACATACTCCTACGGGTTGAAGTATGTCCCCACCCATGCCACGAAATCTACTAGAATCCTGGCAGAAAAACATAACTTTGCGACCTAAGCTATCTTTGAACAAACTGCTCATAACATAAACTGTGGCACTAGTATCCACTAAAGCTGTTGCACACAATCCGTCTATTGACACACATATTCGGTTTTTGTCCAACGTAACTCACGGAGGTATATGCGCTGAATCCTGTTGTGCAACATCATTTCCATCGGCCACACCAGATAGTTTCTCGGCGGTGGTGGCGAACGCCGCCGTAATGGCGAAGGCGAGTGACTCGTTAGGCCAAGTGGAGGTGTCAAGCCACGTTCTGAAGCGGGGGAGGTACTACACCAGTTCTCCTGTCCTAGGATGCTAGTGTGATACGTGGACCACAAGGGATCGTCATAACTGTGGCCACTACGAGCAAGTCTTGACAATCGCTGGTATCTCAATGTCATCTGTCTCTGCTTTTGACCGAACTGAGAAATGTGTCTTGAAGCGCCACAGTTGTAGCACACAGGAGATTGACGATATGTGTTTTGAAAAGCATCGCGCGGGCGTGGCAACAGAGGTGCGCATTCGCTCGGGTTCTGATAGGTGGCGGCCAGCAGTCGAGGAAAACTGAAGCGCTGGTACCTGGTGTAGTGGTAGTGACTGCGCTGCGGCCTTGATGGTGTGCCAGAAACAAAGTTGTACTCCTCGAAGCCCGTTGTGGCAATGAAAACAGGATGATGCTTCTTATCGGGAATCGGCCAGGGTGTAGCTTCACAAGGCGTCGCGCGAGTGTGTCGACTGAGTTCTTCCCGCATGATCTCACACATTGTAGACGCAAGATGAGAAGGTTCATTGTTGTCAACGTGTGCTACCGTGCTCACATTCGGTAGTCGACCAAATTTAGAAGCAATACGCCTCATCTTCAACGTCTCAAAAGTGCGACAGCGCCGTATAACATCGGCTGTACCAAAGCTGCCTTTGCCGGTGAGAAAGTGATAAACATTCTTTGCAATTTCCTTTAACAGGTGGCCGACTTTTTCCTCCTCGGACATGCAAGCGTAGATGGTTTTGCATAGCTTCAGAATCACCTCGATATACATCATGTACGTTTTGCCTAGGACCTGGGTTCTTTGCTTCAGCGTTTGTTCGGCTTGCTACCTCGTGGCCATAGTGGCCTCGAAACATTCTATGATTCAGGACACGCAGCATTCCCACGATGTGAGGGCGTCCTCATGGTTCTCATACTATGTGAGCGCCGTGTCCCTCAAGAAGAACACCACGTCAGTCAACTGAGCTGCCGCGTCCCAAAGTAGTAGTTGCTCACCTGCCTATTATGTTCGAGCTACTCGTCTTAGTCCTTGCCTAATTCACCCCCTAAAGAACGGGCTGTATCAGATGCTGACGCTGCGAAGGACCAGCTCCGGCTGAGGTCGGTAGTAAAGGTGTCGCTGGAAGTGGTGGTGCTGTACCATTAGCAGCTGGCTTCAGAGTTTCGTCTTCTCCGCAAAACAACTCAACCACCAACGGTAGCGGGGTAAGCCCAGCAATGCGGTGGCTTTGGCGTAGCTCAGGTTGTTGCAGAGCTGGGTTGCTTCGTTAAGTACCCAGCACCACAAAACTGTTACGGTTAAATTAAGTGTAACTGTGTTTATTTAGAGGTGAGATCAGGCGATGATCGGCGATAATGGCGTACTTATGCCGAAACAATTAAATTCTTCTTCCTCTACTTTCATACATCATTCAAACCATGGCCCAAATCATACCGTATCAATTAATACAGATATTTATACATATATGTCGAGTGAAGGAGATGCCCACATCGATGACAACGTAGAAGCCGATGTCAAAATCCAGCCGAGTGTGTCCATGTAATTTCCATCGCAATACAAAAAGAGGGGAAAAGCGTTGCGGCAGGAGACGCGAAGAAACGTGTCGACGGAGCAGCAGTCATGCGAGAACTACGAACAGCGTTGTGAACAGCCACGAAGAGAAGCTTTCCAGTTGTATGAGTATCTACCAAATTTCAGCAGAGACACGAATTTACGCTTCAAGCTTTTGATGTGGTTGCTTATTTGACAGTTTTACTATATCTTCAAGTTGATAAACCAGTCATATTAGAGGCCATGAGTGTGTATAGACAATCCGGAGAGCTGACGCCATGAAGACGGTGAGCAGACGACATGGTGCGGAATAATACATGTGGAGTGCCTAAGCGTGCTTCCAGCCTATAGTCTACACAGGGCTGAAGGGAACCTCTTAAGCAAAGTATATGTCCGTTAATAGTTGCTCAGTGGTAAGTGTTTTCAAGAGTCGTTTATCATAGCATCTCTATTCCTTTACCGACATATCGGCGCACGTGTTCATGGGAATGGGAAGCATACATCGAAAATGATGAAGGGAGCTTGAACGAGTTCATGATAATGATAATTACTGTTTGCACTACTCGGCGCAACGAAAAGTGTCAAATATCTCCGGTATCAAGGGGTAGAGGAGGGGCAGAGAAGTTAACCAGAACAAATTACGATTGGCAACAATGTATATGCGTAGGGTAAATGGGACGAGAAAGCATGAACAAGGATAAGAGTCGGTATAATTACTTCGATCTCATGACAAGTGTGAGGTCAAGAAAAACGACGAAAACCACACCTGTTCACAAGCTTGCGGCCTCTGAGGTACCCATATGCTACAGCAGACAAGACTTTCAAGCTAAGTTTCCAACTGCTGTACATCGATTGACTTGGAAGACGAAAAAGAAATGCAGACCCAGGAAGCAAGACTGACTTGGCGAAACTTACTCAGCGGATCCACATTGACTATATTGTCATGCGGTCTGGACGTGGTCGATTGGAGCGCACTGCAAGTCGAATAACAAACTGTTTATTTGGGCGAACTTGTGCACAGTAAACGTAAAATCAGATTTCAGTAGCAGTCTTGCACTGATAGCGGCGAATGGAGCGTGAGCCGTCAGTCGACTAACAAGCGGCGAAATGTGTCGGCATTTATACCTTGCTGTCGAATATTAGAGTGATATTGCTAGCGGCGACGTAGATTCCCCAAAAAATCTGTGACGTTCACGACTGGGCGTAACCTTAGCAAAACGATCCACTAAAGTTTCGAAGCTTCTCCAACATCGTAGGCACGGATTGCGCTGAACGTAGTATAACAGGGTGACCACAAAACTTGAGGAAAGGAACGTGGCATTGTCCCCTTTAAAAAAGGCATCGTCCCGATGCTTTAACAAAAGACGAAGGTACAGTAATAAAGTAAATAAACCATAACTACAGCGGCAACAACAAATACAGTGCTCAGGTTCACGCAAGGATTGGCTTGAGGCGCCCGACATGGACGACTTCAGGTCGAGCGTGGTGCCGTTCAGAGTTCGTAATGCCGTCAGGAACAACCTCGTTGTCGAGTGGGCCGAGACGTCGAAGTACTTTGTAGGCTCCGAAGTACCGTCGCAGAAGTTTTTCACTGAGCCCACGTCGGCGTATTGGCGTCCATACCCAGACACGGTCCCCGGGCTGGTACTCAACGAAGCTCCGTTGAAGATTGTAGCAGCAGTTGTCGGCCACCTGCTGTGCGCAGGCTGGCGGGTCGACGAGCTTCTTTCGCGCGCTGAAGGTAGGTGGTGACGTCGAGGTTATCTTCGTCAGCAACGTCTAGAAGCATAGCGTCAAGCGTCGTTGCCGGGCTCCTTCCATACACCAACTTGTACGGCGTCATCTGTGTCGTTTCTTGGATAGCTGTATTGTACGCGAAGGTCACGTACGGAAAGATTTCATCCCACGTCTTGTGCTCGACGTCGCCGTACATAGCCAGCACATCAGCGATTCTCTTATTGAGACGTGTGGTGAGGCCGTTGGTCTGTGGATCCATGGTAGGCGGTGGTGCAGTGGTGACTTGTCTGGCTGTACCTCAGGATCACCTCAGTTAGGGCTGCCGTAAAAGCTGTACCTCTATGAGTAAAGAGGACCTGTGGAACTCCGTGACGCAGAACAACGTTCTAGATGAAGAACATTGTTACCTCAGAGGCACTGCCTGGGGGGAGGGCCTTTGTTGTGGCGTTGCGTGTGAGGTACACAGTAGCTACGATGATCTATTTGTTCCCAGAGTTTGACGTCGGGAACGGTCCCAGTAAGTTCATGCTGATTTGCTGGAATGGCCGGTGAGGTGGATCGATGGGCTGAAGAAGTCAGGCTGGCCTAGTCGGCGGTGTCGTTCGTCGTTGACAGTCGCGACAGATGGAGACGTGGTGAGTGACGCCGGCGGAAAGTCGTGGCCAGTAGTGCTTTTCTTGTATTCTTGCGAGCGCACGGGAAACACCGAGGTGTCCTGCCGTAGGGTTGTCGTGTTGGCCTTTAAGTACTTCTGGTCTCACTGCTGACGGAACCATGAACATGTGTTCGGCTCCAAGAGGCAAGGAGTTCTTCTTTAAGACAACTCTGTCTCGCAAGAAGAACAACTCTAGTCCTCCCTTCAAAACATTTGAACAGTAGTGCTGTTACCTTCGAGGTCTCCCACAAGACTTCTGAGTTTCGGGTCAGCTTGCTGTTGCTCGGCGATGTCGTCGGCAGTTATGGTCCCTAAGAAGCTGTCCTCATCCAGGACGTCGGGAGATGGTGGTTCGACGGGGGCACGAGACAAGCAGTCGGCGTCGGTGTGTTTTCTTCCAGACTTGTAAACGATGGTCACGTAGAATTCTTGAAGTCTGAGGCTCCACCGTGCGAGGCGAACAGAAGGATCTTTCTAGTTATCTAGCCAACACAAACCGTGGCCGTCACTAACAAATTCGAGAGACCTGCAGCAGAGGTAGGGGCGAAACATTGACGCTGCCCAGATGATGGCAAGGCATTCTTTTTCTGTAGTGTGATCGTTGGCTTCGGCCTTGAATAGCGACCGGCTGGCATAACAGTTAACCCTTTCCAGGCCGTCAGTCCTATGCACAAGGACGGCGCCGAGTCCTACGCTGCTTGCGTCGGTGTGTATGTACTTCTGTTTCGACATGTTCATCGAAGTGCGCAAGTATCGGTGGTGTCTGGAGGCGTCGTTTAGGTTCTTAAAATGCTTCCTCTTGTGCTCCTTTCCACCTCAAATATACGTTGCTTTTTGTGAAGCGAGTTTGCAGCGTCGGCAAGCTGTGAAAAACATTTGACGAAACACCTGTAATATGCGCACAATCCGAGAAATCGGCCTACAGCCTTCTTGTCAATGAGCGGTAGGAAATCAGCGATGGTGGATGTTTTCAGCGGGTCGGGACGGACTACTGACTTGCTTATCACGTTTCTCAAGAGCAACGTCTCCCCGTACGCGAAGCGGCACTTTTCTGGCTTCAGGGTTAGTCGAAGGTGTACATAGCTTGAAGTACTGTTTCGAGGCGCTGAAGATGCTCGTAGAAGCTGGAGGAAAACACGGCAACGTCATGCGAGTACACTAGACAAGACTGCCATTTCAATTCAGCCAGCACAGTGTCCATAACGTGCTGGAACGTCGCAGGCGCCGAGCAAAGACTAAATGGCAAGATCTTAAACACGAAGAGGCTGTCTAGTGTGATCAAGACCGCCTTCTCTCGATCTCTCTCATCAACCTCACTTTGCCAATAGCCCGTTTTGAGGTCTATTGAGGAAAAGTACTTGGCGTTGTGGAGTCGATTTAGAGCGTCGTATATACGTGGAAGGGGGTACACGTTGCCCTTTGTGAATTTTTTCAGGCGGGGGTAATCGACGCATAAACGTAGCGTCGCGTTCTTCTTCTTCACTAATACCATGGATGACGCCCATGGACTCTTGTATGGCTGAATGATGTCATCGCGTAGCATTTTATCGACTCGTTTTTTCATGGCGTCGCGTTCGCGCGTCGAGACTCGGTACGGGCTTTGTCGAGCTGGTTGGGCACTTTCTTTTGTTATGTTGCGATGTTTCGCGACTGGGATTTGTCCATTTTGCGACAATGATAAGAAGCAGTCCTTGAATCGCAAGAGCAGAGACTTGAGCTGGTCATGCTTGCGCTGCGAAATGCTCGGGTTGACATAGAAATCCGGTTGGGCACCTCGATTCGTGGAAGCAGCATCACCAGCATTGGAGAGGAAGAATGAATTGCTGGCCTCCACAAATTCATCGGTGTGGGCGACCGCCGTATCATGGTTGAGGTGCCTATATTCGTGGCTAAAGTTTGTCAGCACCAGCCTTGCTTTGCCGTCCCGCAGCTCACTTTGCCTCATGCAACGCAAATCTGACGGTTCAGAAGAAGGTGCTGATCGTCCTCGACGACACCTTTAGAGTTGTCGGCTTTTTTAGTGCCAATCAAAGGGATGATGCTGGAGGAAGGTAATAAGGTGACCAGCCGTTCTAGCCCATGCAATGCGTGATTCCTTTTGGAGTTGTTGGGGTCGGCAGCTTGTTTTTTGAGGTTAGTGTGATTGAGTCAGACCTCAGGTCAATGAAAGCGTCGTGTTGACTTGAAAAGTTCATTCCAAGTATTACACTCTGGAGCAATTTTGCAAAGTTACAAGGCTCGCAGGATAAGCTTGACTATTGATGGTGATTGTCACTGTGCAGACTACAGTTAGCTTTGTTACGTGACCTCCAGCCGTCCGGACTTCAGGGCCTTGCCATGCAGTGCTTACTTTTCTCAATTTCGTCGCTCGCGAAAGATCCACTGACGACGGAAAAGTCGGGCCCAGTATTGACGAGAGCAGTGACGAGGTTGCCGTTAATTAAAACGTCAAGGTCGAGAGTTTGTCATCGTGCATTGCGGTTGGGTCGTAGCGTCAGGTCACGGCTACGTCTAGTTGCTCCGCTGCTTCCACGTTACATTGTCACGTCTATTGCAGGCTTTGAAGGTTCGACGTCAAGACCCTTTTTCTCTTGCGGTGGGTCCTTTCGATTTCATCATGGCGTCGTCTTCGTCGGCAGCAGAGGATCTTAAGTAGTTCGTCGTACAGCAACCACAGCTCTATCGGTTGCTGCCCTTAGTGTTCCGAGTACGGGCTCGAAGATCGGCCCCGAACAGATCCAGTGTACTGCCCGCGGTGTGGTGAGGCGTAGCGGCTTGCGACGGCAAACAATAAGGTCGTCGGTGTGTCGACTGCACTCACGCGAGGTAGTCGGCGATATCATGCGGTCGTTCACTCCATTGTGGGCACAGTGCGTTTATGTCGAAGCTCCGTAGATCAATATGTCGGCACTGGCAACAGCGGTAGATGTGCCAGTACCGACATGTCGAAGCTCCGTATATCAATCTGTCGGTACTGGCAACAGCGGTAGATGTGCCCTGCCTCGTCGCAGTGGTAGCAGAACGGGCAGTTGTCAGGTTCCCGCCAAACGTCAGTTTTCCTCGGCTCACTGCGCTGGTCCGCAGGCAAACGGTAGGACGTCGGTGGTGGTGGTGGTGACGGAAGTGGGACGGGATGGCGTTATGGTGTAGCGCGGAGGAGGGGCGTGACGGCGGCCGCAGCCGCATAGATGATGGCTTGTGGTTAAGGCTGCGCTGGTTCGGGTGTCCGTAAATATTGCTGGACTTCCTACCATACAACGTCGTTTATTGGGTCGACCGAATGCTTTGAGCCCAGTGACAATTTACGCAGCTCTTCTTGTACGACCGCTGGTATCGTTTCGTAAAAGTCATCAGAGCCGAGAGCATGAAGAGCTGGGTTGTCTTCCGTCGTTCATCGATTGTACTGGCGGGTTCGCATTTCTAGTGTATTCTCGATTGATCTTGCTTCCGACAGGAATTCCTGGACGGGCTTTGGGGAGTTTTGGATCAGTCTAGCGAATAGCTCTTGCTTGACCCCTCGCATGAGAAAACGAGCTTTTTTTCCTGAAGCATCTCAGGGTCAGAATGTAGAAAAAGTCGCATCATTTCTTCCACAAATATTCTTACATTTTCATTCGGGAGTTGCACCCGCGTTTCCAGCAGCTTCATGGCTCTTTCCTAGCGGGCGACGCTGCTGAACGTATCCCGGTATACGCCCTTGAAGAGATACCATCTCCGAAGGGCAGATTCCAGATTCTCGAACTGGATTATAGCCACGTCCTCCAAATAAAAGTAGACGCGATGTAGCTTCTCTTCTGTGTCCCTGTGGTTCAGGATGGCCATCGGACGTAGGTCTCTGGCCAGGTCTTCGGATCTTCAATGGATGATCCACGGAAAATTGGTGGCTCCCTTGGCTGCTGCATCGCGATCATGGGCTGTGGCGCAGCAGTTGTCATCGTCTTCGTGGTCGATGTGATGCTATTGGTCTTCCGAGTCTGGTCTAGTGAAAGCCCGAACTCCGGTGGCAGACCTTGTTGACTGCGGCTAACTCACTGCTCGTTGCTCACGTCGATGTCTTCTTCGTGGCGTGGGCTGGGTTCACGGCTTGACGGGGGCGTAAGGTACGTGGAAGAAATAGCACCTCCGCCCGATGTCACGGGGTTGTGACGTTGTCGATTGGAGCTCTCTGTGAGCCGAATAATAAACTGTTTATTTGGACAAACTTGTGCCCAGTAAACAGAAAGCTGGATTTCATCGGGCCCCTACTCTTTCTTTTATACATAGATGAAATAGTATCAGTTGTCCAACCACCAGTAAAAATAAGCTATTTGCAGATGACTGCCTAATCCATTGTCCGGTATCATGCAGCGAAGATCAAGTGAATATCAATCAGTGCTTACAAACCCTAAACTTATGGTATTCTAAATGGGGTATGGAAATTAACATTAAAAAATCCACTTACACACACATTACAATAAAAAAGGAAGTGCTTTCGTTTGCATATAACATTGGTGATAATGTGCTGGTGAAAGTCTGTAATTTTAAATACTTGGGTGTAACTATAACAGATAAGTTGAGCTGGCGTCCTCATGTCAATAACATATGTCAATCAGCATGTCAAAAATTGTGCTTCCTACGAAGGAAGTTAGGCCGAGCCACAAAAGATGTCAAGCTGCTTGCCTACAAAACGTATGTGCATCCGAGATTAGAATACGCTAGCGCTGCGTGGAGCCCACACCAAAAGGTCTTAAAAAATAAATTAGAACGCATTCAGAGAATGTCAGCTCACTTCATCTGCTCGAAATATCGAAGAAAAGATTCTGTTACTGGAATGTTAAAAGAATGTAAATTAGAATCGCTAGAATTAAGAAGGCGGAAACAAAGGATGAAACTTCTTTTTAAGATCCTGCATGCCGGGGTGAAAATAAACAGGGGTGATTATTTGAAGCATTCTTACTAAAGGTTTCAAACAACAGCATGCACTACCTTCATACAACCAATATATGCTTGAACAGATATCTTGCGGTTTCCTTCTTTCCTGATGGTATTAATATGTGGAATGAATTACCGAACGATATGGTGCAAATAAGAACTTTGAGTGATTTTTAGGTTGCTCTTGATAGGCATTTTGTTGAGAAGGTATAGTTTGCAGTGTTCATGTACATGTTTCCTTAGTAATGTTTCATTGGTCAGAGAGATCATGTTGTAAATATATTGAGTGAAAAAGCATGTGACTGTGTTTCTCATATAAATATGTTATATGTTACGGAGTTCAGCTTATCATTTTTCAAATATATAAATTTCTGCAACTCAATTCTTCACCCTCCCTGTAATGACCCTCAAGTGAGGGTTAACAGTACGACAAAAAAATAAAAGAAAATAAATTAGCAGTCTTGCACTGATAGCGGCGAACGGAGCGTCACCCGTCAACCAACTGACAAGCGGCGAAACGTGTCGGCATTTACACCTTTTCCATGAAACATTCTCGTGCTACTGCTAGCAGCGACGTAGATCACCGAATAATCTGTGACATTCCCGAAGTGGGCGTAATCCCAAGAAAACGATCTACTAAAGCCTCAAATCTTCTCGAAGATCGTAAGCATGGTTTGCACTGAAGGTAGTGTAATGGGGTAATCACAATAGCTTAGGAAAGGAACGTGGCAATAATAAATCTAAGGCAACTCGTGGTAGTAAAACAATTCGCGAACTTGGTCGACACCACACTGGCCTACGGAAAGACAGTTTAATTATGATTTAACGTGTGTATGTTCGCCCAATGCTTGAATTTGGTTGCCGTTATGACGCTGTTCAGATACTACAAGAAAGCCAGATAACGCAACAAGAAGGATGGTTTATTGAGCAGATTGCATTTATACTAAGCGCATGTGACGTTTCAGTGACGTGCCTTATTAACACTGCATCGTGCTGTCACATAATCTCTCCCTCTGTAAAATCCATAGCGTTCAGGTTGTTTTCGTGGCCGTCTTGATCGTCGCAAGAGTGGTGGTGCTGGGGCCGATTTCGTCAACATTTTTTCCGGGCTGTCTTGCAGAGTTTCGGCGGTGGCTTCAACTGGCTTCTGCTTTTGTTTCTAGCCAGGGTCATGGTCCACCGATTCCACTCAATGTCTCAGCTGACCTAGATGCCATCGGTGCAGTCCTTGAGCACAATCCACGGTTACCATTCTGAAATCTTTGTAGTATTGAACTACTCCTGGAATCCATCTTCGACTTCTTCCAAAACTGTGCATCCGAACCGGGTCACCTGCTTTGACCTTTCTTGCATTTGCTGCTGGCAAACCATCAGCATGTTTTTGTTTGGGCTTGATGCTGTCTATCTTCGTTATAATCTGATACCCACCAAACGTTCAGCCGGTGACTTCCCAAATTCCCCCGGTGTTCAGCGATATCTGCACAAACATCGATTTAACCTTGTTATCAAGTCACATCCCGAATTTTTCTTTAGTCCTCCCTTGAGCATGCGCACAACTCTCTCGGCTAAGCCATTCGATTGTGGATGATATGGTGCTGTTTTTAGTTGTTGTATATTGCTACGTGCCGAAAACTCGCTAAATAGAAGCTCATGAACTGTGGTCCATTCTATGACACGAACGTTTTCAAAAGCCCGAAGTGCAAATATTGAACGCAAAGCTCTGACCGTAGTTTCAGACGTAGCAGGTTTCACTTGCACCACTTTAATCCATTTTGTTTCAGAGTCTACGATGACCAAGACCATGTGGCCGTCCACCAGCCCAATGAAATCGGCATGCAGACGGCTCCATCTCTCCGCAGTCACTGGCCAGGATGCAGGCACCTGAGCATGCGACATCACGAAAGCTTGTGCACAAATATCACACGATCTGACCAGTCACTTAATGTCAGATTATAGTCCCGGGTACCAGAATAGCGTCCTGACGACACTCTTCATGGCAACTATGCCGGGATGAGTTTCATGCAGCAGGCTTAGTAAGCGTCCTCTTGCTGCTACAGGTACAACAATGCGATGTCCGCAGTACAACAAATTGTCACTTACGGTCAATTCCATCCTTCTGTTGCTGTATGGCCGGTACTGTTCGTGATCTTGGGGTCGGAACCGCGGCAATGCTTGTAAAATCTACTTGCTTACCTGTTAAAGAGTAGGGTCCTGATCGGTCATTTGTTTCATCCCTCGAGCGCACATAACTGTTTCCCCCATCGATTTGGCAAACCAAACATACTCCTGTTCATCGGAATGGTCCTCTCGTGGCTCTGTGACCAGCAGCGGCAACCGGCTGAGGGCATCCGCGTTTGAATGCTCACAGCTGTTACGATACTGTACCGTATAGCGGTAGTTAAAGAGAAACAAGGCCCAACGCTGAATCCGAGTGGCTGCAATCGGTGGTATCGCCTTTCTTGTATTTTAACCAAGTAAGAGGTTTATGGTCAGTCAACAAGACAAACTCATGACCGTACAAATAGTCTTTAAAACTTGCAACCACAAACACAAGTGCTAGAGCCTCTTTTTCTAACAGTGAGTAATTGCATTCTGCCTTTGTAAGCTTTCTGGAACAGATACCAATCGGGTAATCAGCACCATTGACACGGTGGGAATAACCGCTCCGATACCTTGAGGACGCGTCGCAGTCAAGCTTCAATGGCTTATTAGGGTCAAAATGGGCCAAAACCTTGGACACTTCTATTGCCTCTTTCACTTTCCGCAAACATTTTTTGTGCTCCTGATTCCACTGACATCTGGCCTTTTTTCGGAGGAGCGCGTAAAACGGTGCTAGTGTGGCTGCTAGGTTCAGCAAGAATTTGCAGTAATATTTCACAAGACCCAGAAATGCTTTCAGGGACTACCTGATGTGGGCTCCGGCGCTGCGCAAACGGCCTTGATGTCCGAGAAAACGGACCTCGCCTTCTCGAAATTCGCATTTTCCTTGTGCAACTGTAGACCATATTCCCGTAGTCTCTGAAAGACTTGACACAGCCGCGACAGGTCACTTCGTTTTCCGGCGACGATGATATCTCCCAGATACACCTGCACTCCTGAAATATCGCTCATAAGTGCGTCCATCCATCTCTGAAACAAGGCTGGTACGGAACTCACACCAAAAAGCAACCGTTTGAAAAAAAACGCTTTTGCGTGTTCAATACTGCTATGTTTTTGGCGTCTCCATCCAACGGTAATTTGTTGTAAACCTGGCGCAGGTCCAACGTTGTGAAAACTTTTCCGCCATTCAGCTGTGCGGCAAAGGGTACTGATCCGTCAGAGTAGCCGCGTTGACAGTCGTCCGGAAATCTCCACAGACTCTGAGCGACCTTTCCTTCTTTATGACGGGTACGACTGGTGTTGCCCACTTGGTGGTTTGCACGGGCGTAATGACGTCTTGTGCTACTAGCTGATCCAGCTTTTCTGACATCTTGTCTCACAACGCGTAAGGTACAGTGCGGGTCTTGAAAAACCGCGGAACTACTTTTTCTTTCGAATGGAATGTCACCAGTGGTTCCTTACAAAGTCCAAGCCCTCACGTGAAGACATCGGCAGATTCGCTCAGCAGGGCCTCAAGTTTCGTGTTGGCTTCGTTGAACTTAATGGGATGCATGCACGTGATGACGTTTGTCAGCATGGAAACACCGATTTCGTTAAAAGCATTTATGTGTCTCTGCCACATAACTATGATTCCACGCAATCAACCACTATGACCGTGCCTTGCATGTCTTTGCCGTCGAATCTGGCTGTCATAAGTAGCTGCCCAAGCATTGGTAGTTCACCCAATAGGCAGGACAGTTGTAGTTTCGTTTTCGTTACTTCATTTCGTACATTCGAAACATCAATGCTGAAAGATGCTTACAAGTGATCCAGTGTCCACCAGGATTGTCAAAGGAACGCTATCCTAGGTTACTACTTTGTAAATGGAGTTCACCTTGCGGATGCTTGCTCCTTGATAAAGGACGACCTGTATAAAGCACAAAGCCTCATTATCATCCGAGGTTGAGCAGACTTCCGCTGTCACCGCGTACGCCCCTTGCCGTCGTACATCCGTATGTGAGCTCTGTTGGTGACTCGACGTGGCTGAATGGCACATTCGTTTCAAGTGGCTTCTTTTGCCACACCTGTGGCACACCTTGTGCAGGTGTTTCCATTCCTTCGCTACATGTTTCGTGCTACCACATCAACCGCAGCAGCCGCGAGTATCCGGTTTCGGTCGCAATTTGCGATTGCGGTCCCTCTGGCGGGCGAAGTTAGCAGGTCTTTGTTCGGTAGATAGAATTACTCGGGCGTTTTCAGCAGCATCCTTCGTCGAAATAGCAAACCAGTCTGCCTGTTCTAGCGTGAGCTTCCGTTGCGACAATAAATGTCACCCGACGTCTTCATCGTGCACGCCGCACACAATTCGATCCCTCAGCATGTGCTCCAACGATGTCTTGAAATTGCACTTCTCCACCAGCCGCCTCATTTCGGCAATGAAATCCTGAAAAGAATCACCAGCTTTTTGTGTTCGCCTGAAGAAGGCATAGCTTGCGGTGGTATTGTTGGCGTGTGGGGTGTAATGTTCTTCCAAATTCCTGATAACTTCGTCCTAGCTGAGCTCGTTGACCTTCTTCGGGAGGCAACGCCCCTGAACAACTCCCACTGCATTGTCCGCTAATGACAATATCAAGAGTGCCCGTTTCTTTGCTTTGTCTGCGGTGTTTTGAGCTTCAAAGTAAGCCTCCAAATGAACACGATACGTTGGTCAGGTACCATCCACCTCTCCGAATTCGGGCGGCCGCCCGGCACTCGTGATTGTGCGGGTCTGCTCGTCGCCACTGTTATAGCGCTGTCCAGATACTGCAAGGAAGCCAGGTAATGCAACAAGAAGGATGGTTTATTGAGCAGCTTGTATATATACTAAGTGCATGTGACGTTGCAGTGACGTGCCTTGATAACACTGCATCACGCTGACACATCAGTTGCGTTTTACATTCTGGGGGGGGGCAGCATATAAGATTAACCCCTCGTTATCCTATGACGAGAGGCCCTGCAAAGTTGTCTGGGTGTTCCGTAATTTACCAGTGTGTCATATCAAGAAGCCCGACTTCCCCCCTACCTCGTAGATTCCACATGCCTACCACTAAAGAGTATTGGATATTTTACGCTTCCTCAATTAGACGTTCACTGTTTGAATCCATATCCGAACTAAAAACATTTTTAATGAGCATTGGTGTAGAACACATAGAACTCAAATTTGGTTTGTTAAAGGGCAGCTAGGACCTTTAAACGTCTACATACGCAGCGATGTTTCCAATGTCACAATGGCAAAAACCAAAATAGAATTCAATGATGCGAAACGTCTACCTAATACGTATCTGAAAAGCTTACTATAAGACTATCTACTTGAATTGAGAATTGTTAACGTTATTGCTACGGATGCATCCACGTGTGAAGAAAAAGCGTGGGTAGGTATCTTCTTAGAGAGATTGTCTTGGTCATTCTTAGATTGTCTTGGTCATTCTCATGGTATTACACCTTTTTCATGCGCTCATATTTTTCCTGCCCATTATGTGTCCAGTCGCACTGACCATGCTCGTAAAGTGTCGTCCATATTTGCAAGGACCAAAAAGTACCAATATTCCCCTTTTGTGTTATCTGTAACCGAGTGGAACGAGATTCCCAGCGAGATTGCGATGATAAATGATCCGTCTGCATTCCAATCAGTGCTGCGTAAATTTCTTGATATGTAATACGTCTACTGCTACTCTATGTTACCCTGTTGTTATATCTCGTGTATTAGTGAAATGATGAAGAACTAGTGCCATGCAGATTCCTGGAATTTGAAATGTACTGGAGATGTGAAATGAGCCATGTGTTACATCCTCGTCGTAAAATGCACCTTTTACCTAGTTATGTCTGATCGCTGTGTGTGTTCCTTTTATATGAATTGATGTATACCTTGTTTTTAACAGTATCTCCCCCTATGTAATGCCTCTCGAGGCCTTTAGGGTATTTAAATAAATAAATAAATAAACAGGTCTCCCGTATTACACTTCTATATTTGAAGGAGGGTTTTTAGCAGCTATTTTCGCCCTTAAAAACTTTCGATCAATGATTCGCCAGTTGTTATTGCTACTAATCGACTTTCCGTATGTGAATCCATAGCCTCAGTTTCTGCATTAAAGTATTCCCGTTGGAATGCTTTTGCTTCTTTCACCCAAAAACACTGAAGTACAGAGGGGAAGGGGGGGTGCCAAGTCACCAAGGCATATATATTAAAATACCATGATATATATGAAATATGAATGATTGATCGGAGCTCAATACATTTTGCCAGGGCTTTCTCAGAGAAGTCGGGTCGCAGGCGGATTGACTGCAGGGTATCAAGCCGCTGGCATGGAGATGACGTCTGAAACCGTCGATGGGTTGTGCATGGCGAGGGCGTTAAAAGCATTAGGTCTGATACCCTTCAGAAGATGACGAACATGATCAGCTTCTGGCATAGTGTCGTCAATCCGGTGGCAAAGTGCAAGCACATCCTTAATATAAGAGGTGTAGGACTCAGTGCAATGTGGGCCGCGTTCTGCCTGTTTCTTCCGAGCAACTTCCGAACGAACGGTCGGTGTGCTGAAAATATGGCGGAGCTGGTCTTTGAAGGAAGACCAAATGCGGAAGTCGCTCTCAAGATTTAGGAACCACGTCTTGGCAACCTGAGAGATGTAAAACTGGACGCGCGCTGATTTCGACGCCTCGTTCCGGTTATTCTAGACACCTACATTGTAATAGTTGTCGAGCCAGTCTTCGACATCTCCGCCAGGTAGACGGGAGAAGATTGGAGGCTCTCGAGGGGGGTTGTTGACCAGGTGGAGTTCGCGGCGGGTCGTTTGGGCTGGGTGAGTGGGCGCTGACAATTGTTCATGTGACATGGTGCTCTGTTGACGTAAGCAGCGTGCCGAACGGCGCTTCAGGTGCTGGCTTTGGTTAGAGAGAGGTCGAAGGTATCGAGAAGCACCTCCATCGCTTGAAATGCCACAGTTTAGCTGACGCTTTATTCAAGCAACAGCAAGATTGCGCCGATGACGAAGAGGAACGATACGAAGACTGATGATAGTTATTTACAGATGAGGAAGATGAAGTTCAATGAATTCTTGCAATATAAATGCATTGAGTGACACTCTCGTGCGGTGGTTCCTTGATGGTTTTGTGATGTCCATTGGTATCGGGGTTTCGGTTCGGGTTTTAAAACCAGATGGCTGGCCCCTACCGTGCGTTGTATATGTATATATATAGTGATGCTTGTGTAGGTAAAAAAAAATTCCTGCTTGGCTACCAGCTGCTGCGTACCTCGTATTAGCCAGCGCTTCAGTGCCGTGCCTCATGTTCTCTGTGCGGTGCGTCTGCCGCACGATACTACATTTTGGTGACGAGGATCTTCAATCCACGTGCATCAGGCGTCAAAGGGAGCTTCCAGCTTTCTTCCTCATGCTGTCGACCCAGCACCCATACAAGCTGTCCCACCGCTACTGTATTTCTTGCATAAATTTCTACTTTGCATCACTTTTGGTGCTAGTCCGGTCACGAGGCCTACCGATGTAAGCGTCTCTTCTGAACTGCCTTCTTGAGGCTCTCTTCGGCATGCATGAACGCCACTATTCCTCCTCCTTTGTTCCTTCAGTGCCCTGGTGCACCACCTATTTCATAGAGGCAGTGGCGTTCTGTGTTACAGGTTTACATCGACGCTGTTGCCAGAGACGCCCTGCCGGAGCACAATAAGGCGCTGCTCCTGAACGCATTGGGCGTCGAGGAACTTACAACCTACTTGCATGCCGCCGAACATGAGCCTGGAGCCGGCTGGCCAATTCAAGAGACAACACCGGACGTGTTCGACGCAGCCCTTGCGCTGCTGAATAAGCCCTTTGACCCTCAACCGGACGCGGCATGTCTGAGCGTCCACTTCAAAGCCCTGCGTAAGGGCCCAGACCAGTTGGTGGTAGAATTTATACAGAAAGTACGCCGAGTAGCCAAGCTTTGCGAATTCGGCGCGGCGGGTGATATCCTCGCTTTCGACCAGATCGTCTCTGGCATCTCGTCGCCGCATCTACAAAACTTTTTTTCAAGGTGGGCAAAGACTTCACACAACAAAAGGCGCTCGACGTAGCGAGAGAGGAGGAGCACGTCAATCGCGCGTTGCTACAGTTACCTGGAGCGCAAGTCAACGCAGTGCCGTCGCGTCCGATTCAAGATGGGTGCTAAGTTCACCGAGCGATTCAAAATTTCAGGCCAAATATTGGCCGTCCTCCCCAAACTTCGGTGCAAAATGGCGCCGGCGGGACTCCTGCTGCGCGCCTCTTCGCCTTCGGCTGTTGCGGACGCCTGCTATCCAGCTTCGCCGCCGGCTCGCGGGGGTGCCTGCCACCACTGCGGATCGACATGGCATTGGGTCAACTCTGCCGCTTGCCCAGCCAGGAGCCGGACGTGCTCGCGGTGCGGACGTCGTGAACATTTCGCGCGGGTCTGCCACACTACTACTGAGTCAACCGGTCATCAAGGCACATCTACGAAGACCAATATAGTTACTGTCCTGCAAGTGGACGAAGCAGTCACCACTGTTGGACTACATCTTCCCGCACGAATGATAGGATCCACCTTCGACATGCTCATCGACACTGAGACAGCTGTGTCATTACTCAATGCCCAAGATTATAAAAGGAACTTTTTGCATATCAAGTGGCTATCTTCGCACTTCGTTCTACAGAATTACTCAAAGCAAGCCATAAGTAAGCATGTCTATTTCAAGGCAACTGTCTCGTACAACGGCAACTGCGCCCCGATTCCCGTCTACGTCACGGATAAAGGCACCTCGCTTGTGGGATTAGATGCCATCCGCGCTCAGAAAATAGTCATCAGAGGTGAGACCCTCACATGTGCTCTTGTCGTCTCCTCAGTGGTTCAGCTGAATGCGCCATCGGAGTTCACCACCAGTTTTCGTCGGACATCAGCGAATTAGACTCACCGCGTCAGGCGTCGACCTGGTGTGCAACCAGTGGCGGCCAAACTGTGCCATCTTCCCTTCTTGCTGAGACAACAAGTTGTCGGTGAGCAACGACTAGAGTCGACTGGCATAATTGAGAGGGTGGATGCTTCGGACTGGTGTCTCCCTTCGTCATCGCCCACAACAAGGACGATTTCTTCCGACTGTACGTTGATCTCTGTCAGCCGAACAAGGTCATTGCGGTGGGCGGGTACCCTCTACCTCACATCGAAGAACTCTTAACAGTTGCTCAAAGGAACTCTTAGCAGGTGGTCAACTTTTATCTAAACTTGATCTTGCATTCTCATACCACCAGGTTGAGTTAGCGGAGGCGAGTCGTGATATTACTACTTTTCTAACGCGTCAAAGGCTTCACAGATTTTGCAGAGTATGCTTCGGGCTGGCATCTGCGGCAGCTATTTTCTCAAAATTGATGAGCGACGTATTGAAAGAGTGCCCAGGTGTTTTCTGTCACAAAGATCACATTTCAGTTTCGGGCCGTAATTGGGAAGAGAACGATGTTCACTAGAAAGGTGTCTTGTCTAAAAAAGTTCCTGTGGCATGAAGCTTAATGACAAGTTTGTATTAGCTGCTACTGAAATTGCATTCTTAGGTCATTCTATAAGTGCTTGCGGGTTCTCGCCGGTTATACTTGATGCCCCTTTTTCCTCTGATGTTAAGCACTCCAATTCTTCTTGTGGTTAGGGGCATAATATGCTCACTCACTCGCCGGAACCTCCTAGGCACCGTACACCTCAACCAATGGTCAACGCAAGCCCACAACAGGTGCCCCAAGGCAGCTTTCTAACGCTCCCATCTCAGGTGACCATCTTTCAACCCCTCGTTTCCGATCGCTTTAGTGGCGGTGCCCATGAAGACGTCCACGACTGGCTTGTCAACTACGAGCGTGTTGCCAAGGTCAATCAGTGGTTGGAACAGGAAAGGCTTTCTCGCGTCTATTTCTACCTTGACGATGGTGTTCGTACTTGGTATGAAAATGGAGAAGGCAATTTGTCAGCTTGGCCTGACTTCCGACTGAAGTTTGTCGATACGTTCGCCAATGTCGATTAGAGGGACCGTGCGCAGCAGTTATTGGAGATACGGGTTCAAAAACCCAACAAAAGCGTTGCAATGTTTGCCGAGGACATCACTCGTCTCTTTTACCGAGCTAACCCGCACATGACGGAAGATAAAAAGTTGAGTTACCTCATGCGCGGTGTCAAGGAACAGCTTTTCGCTGGGCTACTGCGCAACCCTCCAAGTACCGTGGTTGACTTTATTAAGGAAGCTACGGCTATCGAGCGGGCCCTTCATCAAGGCTGCAGGTAATATGACCGCATGTCCTGCAATGTCCCAATCAACGCCAACGCCATGACGTCTGAGAATCAGACCTCCTTACGAGAGTTGATTAGGGAGATAGTTCGCGAAGAGCTGCAGAGGTTACGGACTCCGGTTGCTGAAAATCCCATCGCGTCGATCGCTGAAGTCGTACGTGACGAAATTCACCAAGCATTGTCTACGAATGTTCCTAATACTCGGCAGCGTCCTATGAGCTACGCTGTCGCTCTTCGACGTCCACCACTCACTATGCCAACGCAGTACCACCAGGCGCCCTTGGTCCCTTGGTCTGTGCCGCAAGAGCAGACACTGCATCAACCCCCCACACTGCGGTCATACAATCAGCCGTCCACAGCCACACAATAAGCAGCGACGCCAGGGGAGATGCTCAGACGTCCACCGACCCGGAAAACCGATGCATGGCGCACAGTGGACAGACGTCCACTATGCTTTCACTGCAGAGATGCAGGCCATATTGCCCGTCATTGCTAGCATCGAGGTGATTCATTCCGTCCTCATCGACCTTGGTTTGATGGTCGACGTATACCAACGACGAATACACACCACGCCGTGAAGACACCCTTTTCTATGGAGCCCGTTCTCACTTTCAGGATGGCTGTACCACTGCAGAGGAGGGAATGCCTACTCACCCTCCTAGTCCGAGACGTCAGTCCTGCTCTTCGTCCCCTGCGCGTTCGCCTTTGTCGCACCGCCGCACATACGCGGTTCTTAATACAAGAAGGTCACCTAGCCCGCGACGGGGAAACTGAGGGCGGCGACCTCCAGAGGCAAGGTTGCAGGCCATAAATATGACGACAAGAAGCCCCCACAGCATGATGTTGTACAGCCGATAAGCCGTGAAAACGATGAAATTGTGACTGCCGACCTTAGTGTATTTCTTGACGGTCAAAAAGTGACAGCTTTAGTCGACACTGGTGCCGACTTCTCTATTATCAGTCAGGACCTCGCCGACAGCCTCAGAAAAGTGAAGACGCCGTGGACGGGCCTTCATATAAGAACAGCAGGGGGCCAGTTACTGACGCCCTCTGGAAGATGTAGCGCAAGAGTTGACATCAGAGGTTCTCCTTTCACTGCGTCGTTCGTCGTTATCGCCGCATGCTGCAGAGATGTAATTCTTGGCATGGATTTTTTACGGGAATATGGCGCCGTCATCGATATACCAGAGAGCTTGATTACGTTTTGCAACTGTTCGGGATTACCCAGTTCTCCAGGGGCGCGACCAAACCAACTGCGTATTCTGATGACACCATGGTTCTCCCTCCTAGGTCATGCACGCTTGTTTCGGTGGCCGCCACTGCTCAGTTTGACGCCGAAGGAGTGGCAGACCAAATTAGCTCGCTATTCTTCGCCCACGGTATTTCCTTCGCACGAGGTATCGTCAAAGTTGCTGCTGGACGCACGGACTTGCTGCTGACCAATTTCAGTGCTGAGCGCTAGCACCTCCCTAAAGGCACGGCTGTCGCTTACTTCGACGATGTCGTAGATGCCTAAGGCTGCTTGGCGGTAGTCGATGAGTCGCTAAATCTTGATTCAGCGCCTGTTCTGGACGTTAGCACTGCTTTGCCGAAATACGACCGACGCAGACTCCTTGAGCTACTGGCCAAATTTCAAGACTGCTTTTCGACAATATCAAAAGTTGGCCGCACGCCTCTAACCAGGCATCGAATAATTACCGACGAAACGGCGAGACCTATTCACCAAAACCCTTATCGCGTGGCTCCAAAAGAACGTGAAGCGATACAACAGCAGGTAGACAAAATGTTTGAAGACGATGTCATTCAGCACTCACAGAGCTCCTGGGCGTCACCTATAGTCCTCATTAAGAAAAAGGACGGCAGCGTGCACTTCTGTGTGGATTACCGCAAGCTAAATCAGGTGACCAAGAAAGACGTACATTTACTACCGCATATAGACGACTCTCTCAACAGACTTCAGCACGCTCGATACTTCTCTTCAATGGATTTGCGGAATGGATATGGGCAAATCGAGTTGGGCCCGAGAGACCGCGAGAGGATCGCTTTTGTAACACCAGATCGGTTGTATGAATTTAGGGTCTTGCCATTCGGTTTGTGCTCAGCACCTGCTACCTTTCAAAGACTCATGGATACTGTGCTTTCTGGGTTAAAGTGGAAAACATGCTTAATATATCTGGACGACGTCATAGTGTTCTCCTCAAAGTTTGACGAGCACGTTGAGAGACTTGACGTGGTCTTACGAGCCATACAGTCCGCGGGCCTGACGTTGAAGCCTGAGAAGTGCCACTTTTGCTACGAAGAGCTGCGATTTCTTTGTCATGTCGTCAGTTATGCAGGTGTTCGTCCCGATCCTGAAAAAATCGCAGCCGTAGAACAGTTCCCTTTGCCGATCGATAAAAAGCTGTCAGACGCTTTCTCAGCCTCTGTGCATATTACCGACGATTTATCGCAGACTTCGCACGCATACCATCACCGTTAACTCGCCTCGCAAGAGAAGACGTCCCCTTTGAGTGGAATAACGAAGAAGAAGCTGCTTTTAACGATCTTCGCCAGCGACTACAAACACCTCCAGTCCTAGTCCACTTCGATGAGAGAGCCCCTACGATGCTTCACACCGATGCTAGCAATGTTGGTCTGGGAGCTGTGCTTGTGCAGCAGCAAGAAAGCACAAAAAGGGTAACCGCTTACGCAAGCAGAACGTTAACACGCGCTGAGGCTAATTACTCCACGACTGAGAAGGAATATGTCTCGCCGTGGTATGGGCGGTTACGAAATTTCGTCCGTATTTATATGGTCAGCCCTTCAAAGTAATTAGCGATCACCACTCACTGTGTTGGTTAACAAATCTTAAAGACCCTACCGGCCGATTAGTGCGTCGAAGTCTCAGGCTGCAGGAATTCGATATGGCAGTCGTGCATTGGTCAGGGAAACGGCATATGGACGCCGACTGTTTGTCCCGTTCACCCATTGAGTCGGTGACCCTACCCGAGGAGGAGGAAACATTATTTCTTGGTGTCCTCGACATGACCACTATTGCGCAGCAACAACGGGACGACGGTGAGTTGCTTGGCTTAATTACCTATTCGGATGGCAGTTCTCGGAAGGCGCCAAATGTTTTCACAAGAGTGTTGCCATCGTTTTGTTTACGGGGCAGAGTACTATACAAAAGAAAATTTTCGTCGACGGGATCCGCCTATCTACTCGTCATCCCAGCAGCCCTGCGCACCGAAGTACTGAAAGCATGCCACAACGAGGTTACCTCTGGCCACTTGGGTTACACAGAACGTTGGCTATGGTACAGCAAATGTATTACTGGCCAAGACTAACCACAGCAGTGAAGAACCACGGTCGTACCTGTCTCGTCTGCCAGCGACGCAAGTCACCACCAACTAAACGAGATGGCCTCCTGCAACCCGTACAGGTCCCAATGACTCCATTCCACCAGATTGGTATGGAGGTTTTGGGCCCACTCCCTACTTCTACTGCAGGCAACCGATGGGTTATCGCCACGACAGATTATCTGACCCGTTATGCCGAGACAAAGGCTATACAGAGAGGTACAGCAGCGGAGGTGGCAAGATATTTTATTGAGAATATTGTACTGAGGCATGGTGCACCAACCGTCGTAATCACAGACAGAGGTACCGCATTTACGGCAGCTCTTTTGGACCATGTCTAGATGCTGAGTGGAACAAAGCATCGTAAGACCACCGCCTCCCACCCGCAAACAAACGGGCTGACAGAGCGTCTAAACAAAACCATTGAAGACATGCTTTCAAGGTACGTAGACGTTTAACACAAAAATTGGGATCAAATCTTGCCATACATAACGTTCGCATACAACACGGCCAAGCAAGAAATGACCCGCATGACACCGTTCAGCCTCGTTTATGGACGAAAAGTACGAACAATGTTAGATGCAATGTTACCGCACGAAGGCGACGACATCAACCCGGATGCCGACACGTTTGCCGAAAGCGCGGAAGAAGCTAGGCAACTTGCTCGTTTACGCATCAGCCAGCAACAAGAGTACGAAGCAGGCCGTTACGATGCTCCCCACAGAACAGTCGTCTACCAAACTGGCGACAAAGTATGGGTTTGGACGCCGGTGCGGAAACGAGGACTTTCCGAAAAGCTCTTAATAAGATACTTTGGACCTTACCTAGTGCTGCGAAGACTAAGTGACGTCACTTACAAAGTTGTTCCCGACAGTTCACATAGTACAAGGCGTCACTCGTTCACGTAGTCCGCATGAAGCCTTACGTCAGCGAGTGATGTGAGACTTTTCTTGTGAAAAAAAACAAAACTTCATGACAGACTTTTCATCGGGGCGATGCTCTTTGAGAGGAAGGCAAATGACGCGTGTCGACATGTGGACGAAAACAATGATGGGGGATGTAGTGGATACGATGTAGTGGGCCTCTGGCTTCACTCGAGGCCGAAAAAGACGATCTTGTGGCTCAGCTGTTGAAAACACGCTGCTTTCGTTGCCTCAAGGTGTACCTCTGTTTTATTCGCGTTGTACCGCGACAATATGCGGAGTTTCCACCGCATTTTGCTGATGTTGTCGAGCCTCTGCGCCGCATGCTCTGGCTAGGTTAGAGTTTTAACTGATCTGCTGACGCCAATGCCAGTTTCAAACAGGTTAAACAACTAGTTGCTGACCGCGCAATTATATATCTATTTCTGATAACAATCATCCGGCGGTGGTTACCACCGATGCATCCAATGTCGGCATGGGAGCAGTGCTTCAACAACAGAGAGGAGATCAGCTGCTAACTGTTGCTTTTGCATCTAGAATATTGTCCCAGGTGAAACACTGGTATTCAGCAAGAGAGCGCGAAGATGTTGCTTGTTTGTTTGCTGTAGAAAAAATGCAATGTGTATCTTTGGGGTTGGAATTTTACATTACGGACTGACTGCCGGGCTTTAACTACCTTGCTGTCCGCTGGCGTGGTGAGGCGACGCCTCTTGCAGATTTCTGGATGATGCGCGCAGCTGTTATATCCTAACGTTTCTGTACAATATAGCGACAGTGTCGATAATGTTGTAGCGGACGCATTATTTCGGCTGCCAGTCCAGCTTCCGCCAGCACAGGCGCCGAAAAAAGAGATAATTTCTTTTGTTGCTGCATGATTAAATAAGGACGAGTTACAGGCAGCCACTGTTAACGATCGTACCCTTCAGCAGCTTATTCAATACAATGCTGAGGGTTCACCTTCAAAGAAGCATTTCACTTCAGTACTTATACCGTACTTTGCAGTGAAGAACGAACTGCCTAATGCCGATGGGCTCATTTTCCGCGGGGAACGTGTTACGGTTCCAGAAACTTGCAGGAGGCAATTAATTCAGTTAGCCTATGAGAACATGCAGGCATAATACGTACAAAGCAGCTGCTTCGTGAGAGGTATTGGTGGCCGTGCCTTTACAAACAAGTGGAAAGTGTGGTTCGGAACTGTTGCATCTGTCAGACTGCCACCAAATCGAAAAAACCTGTCTTTGCACGGCTAGAACCAGTTTCTTTTCCTGAGAAACCGTGGGAGAAATTAGGCATAGACATACTGGTCCTCTTCCAAATGTTTCCTCAGATTGCCGCTTTGTAGTCACTTTAATTGAGTATTACTCCAAATGGCTTGAGGTTTGTTTCGTTCGAAACGTTACGTCTGATGCAGTCATCACCTTCTTGTCTTCAGTCTTCAGGCGTGAACGGTTTCCAGCATGCCTAGTAAGAGACAATGGTCCCAAGTTTAAGTCTTGTCAGTTTGAAGATTTCCTTTCCGAACGTGGTATTCAACACCTCTTTTCTTTCAACTACCATCCTCAAGCCAATGGGCAGGTTGAGGGGTTCAACAGCGTCCTGAAAGAGTACATTCAACTAGCCCAAATACAGCAACATCGTCTAAAGAAGGCAATTACGGAATACTTAGGTACTTACCATAGGCAACTACGGGATCATCTCCCGCGATATTGCTTCATAAGCGTCAAGCTCGCAGAGCGGTTGACATAACTGATATGCCGTTGCCTTCTACTTTGCAGTCAGTTTCGGACAATAGCATTAGGGTGCGAGTTTTTCATAGGTTCAAGTACATGAAGAATTATGTCGATCAGGAGCGAGGAGCCAAACCTCCAGTCATTCACGTTGGCCAAAGAATTAAACTACGTGTTCCAGGGAAAAAAACGGAAGTATATAGAGGTCCGTTTACTGTTATGTCAGCAGTCAGATCCCGGGGATTTAAGCTCAGTAATGGATCTGTTTGGAATGCTTCTAACCTTGTAATCGTCCATTCCGAACAGGAACCACCTTCACGCTTGCACTTTCCAATACCTTTGCAGAACCAGTCACAATACTCTGCCTCGGTTCCACGATTGGTTTCTATCCTTTTCCTACAGCATCTCCATCTTTCCCTGGGGGAAATGGTATTCCGGTACTTGTTTCCATTCTGGCTGTGGCGCTCAGCCACCATAAAGTTTTACCGTGCACCAAGCATGCTTCAGAGTCCTCGGACTCTTCTCAAGCTCCGTATCAATACTTGACTGACGAGCCCAGTCCCCATGCGAGTATCGTTCCTAACACTAATGAACATGCTTTCGAACCTTCAGGTCCCCATGTTTCACGCCCGGGTTCTCCGTCCCCAGCTACTACTGAGGGACACTTAAGGGAGTCATCGGATTCATCAGTGCTTTCAGCTGTGCTTGACCAGCACGTAAGCGAGCCAGTAGGCTCATCCTCAGATACAAAACTTGCTGCTCCACGAAGGAGCACTTCAGAGGGCAATGAGCTTCGGCGTTTTAAGTGTTCGCGTAAGAAACCGTCCAGGTTTAAGGACTTCGTGTCCGAAATTCTTCTTTCTTACTCGTATGTTGGAATATGTACCATACGTGTGCATTGTTATGTGTACGCTTTGCATTTATTTGTTGTATGAAGGCATAAGGAATACGCTGTTATGCTGCGATTTTTTGTTGTATGTTGCCTGTATAAGTGCTTTCAGCCGTGGTGCGCGGTGTGCAAAGCTATGTTTTATTTCTCCGTCTCATGCCACTTTCTTCAGTTGCTTATTTTGCGACTAAGGGAGGGGAATGTTAGGTTGCAAAGGCAGAAGTTCTATGTGTCATAACATTCTTCTACAACTGTATAATGTTATAAAAGTTACTCATGTGCCGTTAATCATTGTATAAGGATCTTAGAGCCACATGTTCTTTTCTTTCTAGGGGGTGGGGGATGTGGTGTGGTGTTTCGGTTTGTGGTAGCCTCCAGGTTGCTGTGTCTGTTCTTGATTTGGTGGAGGTGCATCCATCAAGCGCGCCATAAGAGATTCAGGAAGCGGTTCCTGTTGTGTGTGCTGCGGAGGTGCTACCGCCGGTCACGTCTGTGCCGGCCGTGCCAGTTCCTGTTCAGTGCACGGTGCCTGCGTCGGTGGCGCCAAGCCATGTCCCGTCAGAGCGTCACTTCATGCTTGTACCGGCCCCTACTGTGCCAGAAGTACACTGGAAGAACAGCACATCGACCGATTCCTACGTAGCACCAGAATGCTGTGGGCGGTGACTGCGCCTGTCGTGGAATTGGCACCACTACAGGCGTCGACGCCGTAGACTCAAACACAACAATGGCTATGCAGACATCCTCTCTCGGGAAAGGGGATGTTGTGGTGGTGATTAGGCAATGTGTCTTGCATCGTGAACTTTCTTACAGCGCAACACCAGAAAAATACAGGACAGGGAGGAGTATTTTTTCTGGTGTTGCGCTGTAAGAAAGTTCACGATGGATCCTAACCAACTGGCCCGACTTACCGTCTTACTACAATCTGCCTTGCTATTGCATTGTTGGTCTGCATGCCGTATATTTTTATTTCTTCATAATTATATGTGCTACGTCCACTGCGTTTCATCATGCACTGTGTTAAGTGTGCAAAGGTCAATGCGATTTACTTCTTGTTTTAGTCTGCATGCTGTATATTTTTGATTCTTCCTAATTTGCTGTGCTACGTCTACTGCATTACAATATGCACTGTGTTACTTGTACAATTGTTAGTGTGCTTTACTTCTTATCATAGTGTGCATGCTGTACATTTTTACGTTATGTAAGTTTTTCACCATGTTAAGTGGTAACACCCCGAATGCTTTTTATTTCATGGGGGGGGCTGATGTGGTATCGTGGTTTCGATTCCAGTGTTGGAACCGGTCGGCTGGCACCTAGGGGGCGTTGTATATGTAAATATAAGAGAAAGAAGTGTATACCTAAGGGCTCGTTTTTCTGTGTTTTGACACAATATTTTTGAGATCTAACAGACAATAATGTCAAGAAATGTATAGGTCAAGTTATTAAAGCCAATGTAATGTAAATAGAAAGAAAGATAAGTGGGTGAAAAAATAACCTGCTCTGAGCAGGAATCGAACCTAGAACCTTCGAAAAACGTGTTCGATGCTCTAACCACTGAACTATCACAGCGGCCATCCCCCCAACCACTTAATTGGGTTTATATGGGATTTTAAACGTGGGAGTGTCACTCAGCGCCATCTGTAGCCATGGCCGCAAGGAAGGAGCACACTTTTATGAACCTTTGTGGCGTAACGTAGCACGTGAACTTAATATGAGCGCGCAGCTGGTCAATAGTCCCTCGTATACAACCTATATATATATATATATATATATATATATATATATATATATATTGTCACACGACATCGGCAACGAAAGAGCAGCATAGACGACGAAGACGATGGAAGGGACCGTGCTTGTGTTGTTGCTGCTGTTGTACCTCCATCTTGGCTGCAGCTGCCTCTGACTCTCCCTGTATATTTTGCAAATATATTTATTTATTTCATTCTCTCATCCCCGTAACATTTCTTGGTGGTGCGGGGTACAACATGTTATAACGGAGCTCCGCAGTGGCCGACACTTGAATTTTTCCATCATGGCAAACCAGGGACCCGCTCCCGCTGAGGCGACTACAACAACAACTGTTGTCCTTCCACAGATAAATGATCCTGGCACGTTCTGTGGCACGGATGATATCGACATCAAAGAATGGTTGCCGTTGTACGAACGTACAAGTAAGAATTACCGCTGGGATGAAACTCTTCTGTTAGCGAATATCCTGTTCTACTTGAAAGGAACAGCAAAAGTGTGGTTCGAGGACCATGAAGATGAAATCGGAAGCTGGAATGCGTGCAAAGAAAATATGCGTGCCCTTTTCGGCCAGTCTGTGGGTAGAAAGGCAGCGGCCAAGAAGGAGTTGGTATCTCGCGCGCAAACGTCATCAGAGTCCTACGTGGTTTACATACAGGACGTGCTTGCCTTTTGCCGAAAAGTAGACAACGGTATAGCAAAAACTGAAAAAGTAGCTCGCATATTAAAAGGCATTGCAGATGATGCCATAAACCTTCTCATATTCAAGGACTGCATCACGGTCGATACCATCATCAAAGAGTGCCAGGGTTTTGAGGCCGCGAAAAGTCGACGTATCACCCGTGATTTCTCTCGACTACTAAACACAGCAGAAACCTGGTCGTGCGAAGACGGGCCTGCTCTACAGACGCCGTTAACCTCCGAGAACGTGACCAGGATCATCAGACATGACCTTGACACTCTGTTTCCTGCGTCCTGGTGCTCCCAAGCCTGTGACTCTAGCCCTCAGATGGCGCCACAGGTACATGCCATTGTGTGGCAAGACCTTTCCAATGCCGGACTGGCCTCTAAGTGCACTACAGCTCCCTCTCAGCCGATCGACCGTCGTCGACCCCCTGTTTCGTATGCCCAAAACCAAAACTTTCGGGCGCACCCTCGCAATTCCGCCAAGTGGAGGACTGCTGACGATCGCCCGATTTGTTTCAACTTCCACCATATCGGACACGTGGCCTGCCACTGTAACACTGGGTAGTATTGGCATTAGGCATCTTATGGGTACGCCCATCGGCCAGAGAGGGATCATGGACGCTTTCAAACTTACCAAGAGTCACCTCTGGCCTCCAGTGAAGACGTCCCTTCTAAGCCGCCACATGGTTGTCGCTCTCCATCTCCGCATACTCACCAGACCCGTTCATCACTCTCCCGTCACCCGTCGTCTCGCTCGCCCCAATTTTACCAACAAATGTCGCCGACTGACCTCCTGCAGCGGGAAAACTAGATGATGCAGCTCCCGGAGGTGACGCTGCATCGACCACTTGCCCGCCAACCTCTGACCATGCTGCCGACTCGACGCAACCTTATTGACGTTGAAAAAGATGACACGCCCGTTGTTGCACTTGTGGACACAGGGGCTCACATATCAGTAATGAATTCAGAACTTCGTTGCCGCCTTAGGAAAGTTTAACGCCACCCACAGTACCACTCATCCAGGTCGCCGACGGCGGCACGCTTCCAGTGCTCGGAATGGGCTCCGTGCGTATAAGTGTGGCTGATCGCTCCACGACAGTGCTATTTGCTGGGCTCGAGAAATGTTACCATGAACTTATCCTTGGCATGGACTTTTTATCCGCCCACTCTGCCCTTATTGATTGTGGAACCGGCGTGCTTCAACTCAATTTATCGTGTTACCATGACGACCCAACACCAGCTCAACCCAGTCTGTGTTCAGCAGATCACGTTCGCCTAGCACTTCAAGCCATTACTTACGTGAAGCTGAGATCTGTCCCTCCTGTTCCTGATGGTGGCTACATGTTGACATCTATTGCTGAGGTTCTGCTGGCCAAAAATGTTGCTGTGCCTCACACACTTTTGACAGTCACGGGAAATACAGCATCTCTTCCGATCCTAAACTTCAGCTGGAGCGCTCAAGTTATCCCAGATGGTATGACTTTGGCAAAAAATTCTTCTATAGATGCTGCCATTTCGTCGTTCGTTGCCGAATCTTTTTCGTCCTCTGTTCCGTTCTCATCCTCGAAGAGTGCAGCCAATGCCACCATCGACAAAATGATCGCACCGGACCTTTTTCCAGCACAGACAGCTGACATCCGGCGCCTGCTGAAATCCTACCGCGACATCTTTGATTTTGATGACCGCCCTTTGGGTCAGACATCCTTTGTAACTCATAGGATTAACACTGGAGACGCCAGCCCCATTCGACGACGTCCTTATCGCGTGTCAAATGCTGAGCGACAAGTTATCCAGCACGAAATTGAAGAAATGCTCACAAAAGACGTCATCGAACCTTCCTGCAGTTCATGGGCATCACCGGTCGTGCTAGTCGAGAAGAAGGATGGCAGCTGGCACTTATGCGTAGGCTACCGTCATTTAAACAAAGTAACACGTAAGGACGTGTATCCACTGCCACGGATTAACCATGCTCTCGACTGCCTGCATTGGTCTGCCTACTTTTCATCTATCGACTTGCGATCAGGATACTGGCAGATTTCTGTCGATCATCGAGACCGTGAGAAAACCGCATTGATCAAACCGGATAGACTTTTCTAGTTCAAGGTTATGTCATTCGGATTGTGTAATGCGCCATCTACATTTGAAAGGATGATGGACTCTTTCCTGCGTGGATACAAATGGACTACGTGCCTGTGCTATCTCGATGACGTCATCATATTTTCACCTACATTTGAGAGCCATCTTAGCCACCAAACGGCTGTTTTTGAAGTTTTCCGGACAGCAGGACTTCAGCTCAACTCTTCCAAATATCGCTTTGGCCGTCGGGAAATCACGGTGCTGGGCCACCCTGTCAGTGCTCGAGGCGTGCAACCTGATCCTGACAAAATTCGACTTGTCAAAGATTGTCCCATACCACGTTCCGCAAAAGATGTACAGAGTTTTATCTGCCTTTGTTCTTACTTTCGACGTTTCGTGAAGAATTTTGCTGACATTACCCAACCACTTACGGAGCTACTGAAGAAGGGCATGCCTTTTTATTGGGGTACTGACCAAGCAACTGCCTTCAGCACCCTTACATTACCTACTTCCCCACCCATCTTGGCCCATTTCGACCCGTCAGCAAATACTGAAGTTCGTACCGATGCCAGCGGACATGGAATGAGTGCTGTTCTCGCCCAGAGGCACGAGGACAGGATCGCGTCATTGCTTATGCCAGTCGCCTCCTTTCTCCTTCGGAGAGCAAGTTTCCCATTACAGAGTGTGAGTGCCTCGCACTGGTCTGGGCAGTCGGAAAATTTTGACCGTACTTGTTGGCCGCACCTTTTCGGTAATTACAGATCACCATGCCTTGTGCTGGCTGTCATCCTTTAAAGATCCAACTGAACGACTTGGCCATTGGGCCTTGAAACTACAAGAATACAGCTTCGACGTGGCATACAAATCTGGCCTAATGCAACAGGATGCCGACTGTCTATCCCGTCACCCCGTGGACCAACCTGACCTTTCAGCACATGATTCTGACCCTTGTGTCTTCGCCATGTCGGCTTTCACCGACATACGCAAGGAACAGCTCAGCGATGTCCACTTGCGGTCTATCATGCAGAATCTACGTTTGTCCCACGTAGACCCGTCGCTACACTTGTTCGTTCTACGCGATGGCATTCTCTACCGACGCAACACCAGCGCCGAGAGACCAGAGCTATTACTCGTAGTTCCTACGACACTCCGTTCCGCTGTACTTGAACAGCTTCACGACACCCTAACCGCGGGAGATCTCGGGGTCATCGCACGTACGATCGCATGTGGCGTAGATTCTTCTGGCGAGGCCTTTACCGTTCTGTGTGCCGATACGTTGCTGCATGTGAGTCCTGCCAGCGCTCCAAACATTCCACCTTGCCACCAGCTGGTCCGCTCCAACCAATAGACATACCCACCATCTCTTCTACCGCGTCGGTCTTGATCTTGTTGGACCATTTCCTACTTCTCTCAGTAGAAACAAGTGGATAGCCGTAGCCACTGATTACGCCACAAGATACGCTATCACACGAGCGCTACCGACAAGCTGTGCCACTGAGGTCACGGACTTCTTGCTTCATGACCTAATTCTTCACTATGGCGCTTCTCGACAGCTGCTGAGTGATTGTGGTCGCTCATTACTTTCGAAAGTAGTAAGTGACATCCTTCGCTCGTGTTCGACGCGTCACAAGCTCACTACGGCCTATTACCCACAAACAAATTGTCTTACCGAGCGCATAAATTGAACATTGACAACAATGCTCTTCATGTACGTTTCCAAAGATCACCTTGATTGGGATAGTACTTTGCCTTCTGTGACTTTCACGTACAAGTCCTCACGCCTCGACACCGCTGGCTTCTCCCCCTTCTATTTATTTTTCGGCCGCCATCCAGCCTTACCCTTCGAGACTCTTCTCCCATAAACTGCGCAAACGGTTACAGAGTACGCCCGGGATGCCACTGCTCGTGCTCAAGTGGCCTGCCAAATCGCACGGGAACGCCTTCTAGGCTCGCAGCTCTCTCAGAAGGCCCGCTACGATAGCAATCACAGATTAGTTTCCTACTCTCCAGGTTCATTGGTCCTCCTCTGGACACCATGCTGCCACATTGGCCTCTCTTCGAAGCTCCTGTCTCGCTACTCGGGGCCTTACAAGGTTTTACGCCGGCTTACAGAGGTCACATATGAGATTGCTCTGTTGGACAGTCAGTAGCCGTCGTCCGCACAGGATATTGACGTCGTCCACATGATCTGCCTCAAACCATACATATCCGCATATGACCCTACTCTCCTTTAGGCACCGAGATGGCACTGCCAGCGGCGGGGGGTTATATATTACACGACATCGGCAACGAAAGAGCATCATGTACGACGAAGACGATAGAAGTGGCCGTGCTCGTGTTCTTGCTGCTGTTGTACCCCCATCTTGGCTGCAGCTGCCTCTGACTCTCCCTGTATATTTTGTAAATATATTTATTTCATTTATTCTCTCGTCGAAGCGGCTGCTCTTTTGTTCTGTTAACACAGACCTTGTCTTTCCTGGACGCACCTTCGTCCTGCATCCTGTTAATTTCATGTCACGACATTGGTGGAGGTACTGGACTTTTCCAACTGATGCTTGGGACACCTCCGCATCCTGGTACTTCGAGTCCACTACCGCAACCCGTTCCTGCAGTGGATACTCCTGTCTACCGCTACAGTCGCCGACAACGAGGCCTTAATCCCGAGGCAATCTCCCTCAAACTTTTCCAGCAACACACTGTGCTCGAAGAAATGGCTACTGGAGGGCCTTCGCAGCTTACTGTTGAGCAGCCTCTAATTCCCGAGACCTTTCACGGCGAGGTCTATGAAGACGTTGAGGACTGTTTAGCGCAGTATGAGCGAGTCACCAAGGCCAACCGCTGGCGCACTGAACAAAAGCTATCACGCGTCTACTTTGCTTTGGCCTACAGCACTCGTACAGGGTACGAGAACGTCGAATCAACGCTGTCTTCGTGGGATGAATTTCAAAAGCAAAGTTTCATGACATTTGAAAACACCGACCGCCGTGATTCTGCTCTGCAACTCATCGAGGCACGCATACAAAAACCGAACGAGAGCGTCGCCTTGTTTGCGGAGAACATGACCCGCCTATTTGGGCGGGTTGCCGTGAGATGCCAGAAGGTCAAAAAGCTTCGACATCTGATGAGGGGCGTGAAAGAAGAGCTGTTTGCGTTCTCCTACGCAACCCGCCAACAAGCGTAGCAGAATTTATCGAGGAGGCTACGACACTTGAGCGAGCACTGCAGCAACGGCGCCGATACCACAACCAACCAAACAACACATCTCCCAGCCTCTCTGGTTTGACTGCCAGCAGTAAGTGTTCTCTGCGTGAGCTCGTTCGTGAGGTCGTCCGTGAGGAAATAAGAAACTTCCTTGGGACTCCGCAAGAAAATACCGTGGCTTGCGTTGCAGACGTTGTGCGGCAAGAACTACGCCAGGCATTTTTGTTGCCCTCGAATCACTTTCAGACCAGGTGTATGTAAGCTACGCACCGGCCATCCGTTGACCCACTCCAGTGACGTACAACTCGACGCCACTGGCTTATCGCGACGTCAGCCAAGGGCATTACAACTAGCCGTGGGCCCCAGCTTCCAATCCGCCGCTGCCGTATCCACAGTCTAACGTGCCTACGCAAACGTCGCCGATGTACACTCCGCCGACATCTGCATCTTGGTCGAAAAGAATGCCCACCAGTCGACTATTCATTCGTAAGACGGACTTGTAGCGCACTGTCGACCACTTTGCTTCCATTGCGGAGAATCCAGCCACGTTTTCCGCAGTTGCCCATACCGTGACCATAGACACTAGAACTTTCTACAAACCACGCCACGTGCTTAATTTGATAACCACCATTACAGCAGTGCAGGCCCGCAAGCACAGCAACCTGGTGTGCCGTATCGCCGACCCCACTCTCCTTCACCTGCACCTAACTCGCCGCAGCAGCGCAGTTACACCGAGGTGGCCCGGGGAAGATCCCCTAGCCCTCGTCGGGGAAAATAACAGCATCGACCTTTGGGGCGAAGGTTGCCACCCGTCGAGATGCTATCACACCCCCAACATCTTCACTACGACGCGATACGACGGATGACACCACGGATCGTACGACCGACGATACCAATGACGATACGACGCCACCGACATCAACAGAAATCGTAAGCGCTAATCTAGACATTTGTATAGACGGACGCCCAGTAACAGCGCTGGTAGACACAATCGCGGACTTCTCTATTATCAGCCGTAAACTTGCCGACTATCTAAAGAAAGTCAAAACAATATGGACGGGCCCGAACATAAGAGCCGCAGGGGGTCGATTGGTGACGCCGACCGGCAAATGTACCGCTCGAATTAATATTGGCAGTTCAGATTTCATCGCTACTTTCGTAATTTTATCGGAGTGCTGCAAAGACATGATTTTGGGATCGGACTTCCTGCGTGAATACGGCGCCGTCATCAACATTCATCAGAGATCTGTAACGTTTTGGATGGCTCAGGTGAAGTTTCGGATGGGCCTTGTACAGACCAGGGACATAAATCTTTGCACATCTTCGATGACGACGTGACCATCCCGCCGCGGTCGAGTGCACTCATGGCTGTGACATGTGACACTTCGAGCAATTCGAAAACATCGCCGAGCGAATTCTAACACTGTTATTCAGCCATGGTTTAGCAATCGCAAGAGGCGTCGTAAGCATAAAGTGCGGACATACGCACGTCCTTGTTACGAACTTCAGCTCTGAACGCCGACATCTTATGAGGGGCATGGCAGTCGCGTACATAGAAGAGCTCGCCGCGATGACAGACTGCCTTAATTGGAGACAAATAATTCAACTGATATGCCCCCCGTGTTGATATTGGCCCAAGTTTGCTGCCGGAGCAGAAGCAAAGTATTCTGCAGCCTAATAACCAGTTCGAATACTGTTTCTCTTGGACATTTAGCGTCCATCAAACGCCACTGACGAAACATCGAAATATAACGGACGACATGACCAGACCCATCAGGCGAAACCCGTACCAGGTAGCTCCGCGGAAACGTGAAGCCATCGAAAACCAGGTGCGACAGATGCTCGATGAGGACGTTATTCAGCCGTCGAAAGCCCTTGGGCTTCGCCGGTTGTATTAGTGAAGAAAAAAGACGGCACCTTACGTTTCTGCGTGGATTAGCGCAAGCTGAATCAGGTGACAAAAAAAAAGACGTCTACCCACTTCCGCGTATTGACGATTCACTCAATTGACTACGGCATGCACACTATTTCTCGTCGATGGAGTGAAGGAATGGGTATTGGCAAATAAATCTCGATTAACGAGACCGGGAGAAAACAGCTTTCGTCACACCTGATGGCCTTTTTGAATTTAAGGCACTTCCAATTGGCTTTTGTTCAGCACCGGCGACGTTTCAGCAGGCTAATGGATACCGTACTATCAGGCCTCAAGTGGCAGACGTGTTTATTGTATTTTGTTGACGTCATCGTATTATCTGCCACATTCGACGAACACGTCAGGGAACGTCAGGTGACTGCACTGAGTATTTCAAGCTATCCGTTCTGCGACTAACACTTAAGCCAGAAAATGCCAGTTCGGCTTCGAAGAGCTTCTGTTCCTGGGGCATATTGTCAGCAGAGAAGGTGTGTGGCCTCACCCTGAAAAAATAGCCGCCGTAACGAATTTTCTAGCTCCAAGTGACAAAAAGGTGGTCAGACGGTTTTTTGGACCATGTGCGTACTGCCGGCGCTACATCGAGAACTTCTCGCGCATTGCCTCGCCATTGACCCACCTTACCAGAGAAGACGTCGCAATCGTATGGAATGAAGAACAGCAAAAATAATTCGACGAGCGGCGGCAACACCTTCAGAAGCCAGCAGTCCTCGCAGACTTTGATATTGACGCCCCAACAGCAGTGCACACCGACGCTAGCAATGTCGGCGAAGGAGCTGTACTCATGCAGTGGCAGGATGGCGCTGAACGAGTAATTGCTTACGCGAGCAGAACTCCTTCACGTGCGGAGGAAAATTATTCCACCACGAAAAAAGAACGCCTTGCGGTAGTTTGGGCCATTATGAAATTTCGCCCATATTTTTATGGTCGTCCTTTTAGTGTTGTCCGCGACCATAAGCCCCTCTGCTGGCTGACAAATTTAAAAGACCCTTCAGGACGGTTGGCACATGGGAGCCTGAAGCTTCAAGAATTTGACATGACGGTGCTCTACAGGTCGGGAAAGCGACATTCAGACGCTGATTGCCGTTTTCGTGCAATATACGAACCTTCAACGTCAGAAGAGGACGCTACAGCCTTTGCTGTAGTTGTAAACACGGCTACTGTCACACAGCTGCAACGAGACGACCCGGAACTAGAACCCATATTTCGTTTTTTGGAGGGGCACACTTCAGCTGTACCTAGACTGTTTGTGAGAGGGCTTTCATCATTTTGATTGCGCAACGACGTCCTGTATCAGATGAACTTCACGTCACACGGAAACGACTATTTACTCGTCGTGCCAACATCTCTAAGGAGTGATGTATTGCAGGCATGCCACGATGAGCCAACATCTGGCCACTTAGGTTACACGCGTACGCTGTGCAGAGTGAGGCAGAAATACTGCTGGCCAAGACTGACGGCGACCATTCAACGGTATGTTCGGACGTGCCTTGATTGGCCTGTGCAGAAAAATCCCACCCGTCATACCAGCGGGATTCCTCCATCCTATTTACATGCCTCTTACACCATTCGCTTAAGTGGGAATGGATCTTTTGGGCCCCTTTTTCCACCTCTTGGCAGGTCGCAGATAGACTATAGTAGCCACCAACTACCTCACTCGTTACGCCAAAACCAAGGCTCTGGAGAGGGGCACGGCAAGTGAAGCAGCCCGATTTTTTGTGGAGAGTGTGGTGCTGGTACATGGCACTCCGTCAGTGGTAATAACTGACAGGGGAACTACAATCGCAGCCGAACTATTACAGACAATTTTAGGACTTAGTAGCACATGCTACCAGCGAACAACGGCGTATCATCCGCAAGCGAATAGTCTTACGGAGCGTCTCAACAAAACACTTGCGGATACGCTCTGCATGTACGTCGATGTGGAGCATAAAAACGGGGGCGAGATCTTGCCATATGCCACGTTCACCTATAACACGGCTTATCAAGAAATAACAAGAACAACGCCATTCCGTCTTTTTCATAGTCGTGAAGTCACCACTATGCTGGCTGCTATGCTGCCGCACGAGTGTGAAAACGTCGAAACGGATGCTGATTATACCAACCAGCTTGCCGAAGAAGCCCGACAACTTGCACGCCAGCGTATTAGTCGCCAGCAGGACTCCGATTCAAAAGGGTACAACCTTCGTCACTGACTAGTCTCATACGAACCAGGAGAGAAAGTTTGGATATAGACTCCTATTCGGCGCCGTGGCTTCTTAGAAAAATTATTTAGACGGTGCTTTGGGCCCGCTAAAGTTCGACGACGTCTCAGTGACATAATATGAGGTTGTTCCTAATACTGCGCACTCCTTAAGGCGTCGAAGGTGTGCTCCAGAAGTTGTGCAGGCTGTTCGATTGAAACCTTATTTCTCCGAATGAACTCAGGCGTTTCCAACGAGTACAAACCACTTTGATCATAAAGCACCGGGACGATGCTTTTTTGAATGGGAGGCTAATGTCATGGCTAAAGACTGGACAAGAAAACAGAGGACGATGAAGTGACGAGCATGTACAGCACCCATGGTTGCTCCGAGGAAGACGACGCCGAACCGGCTGCTCTTTTGATCTGTCAATACAGACCTTGCTTTCTTTTCTGGTCGCACCGTCGTCCTGCGTCCTGTTATTTGCACGTCGCGGCAATATATATATTAGTAATATGGGCGCGCTATGATCAATTAGAAGAAAGGATGATTCCTAGATATTTATAGGTGTCTACTAACTCAATAGATGAACTTGAAATGCAATAGTGGATGCGGGAGGGATTGTGACGACGAGAAAGGGACACAAGTTTACATTTAGTAGAGCTGAGAGCCATTAGCCAGGCAATACACAAATTCGGTATACTGTTGAGGTCACTATGAAGAATGGAATGGTCTAAATGATCAGTAATGGCATGTTAGATTACGCAATAATCAACGAACATGCGAATGGAACTGCAAGCATGCAATGGTAGGTCATTAATAAATATTAGGAACAAGAGAGGACCGATAACAGAGCTTTCTTGAACTCCTGAGGTTAGTGGAAGGGTTTTAGACAGATGGCCATTAACACAGACCGCTTGACAGCAGCTAGTTAAAAACTCATGGAACCACTTGAGGATGTTAGGATGTAAGTTAAGCTTTGAAACTTTTAGGAACAAACGCTGGTGAGGAACTTCGTCAAGATCTTTTGTGAAATTAAGAAAGATTGAGTCAATTTGGATATTGCACCTGAGACTAGTTTGAAGGTCATGATCGAATTGTGCTAATTGCGTTTCGCAGAAGAGGCCTTTGCGAAATCCATGCTGCGAACGATGGAAAATTGCGTTGGAGCCCAAGAAGTTGATGATTTACAAGGAACGCTAGTTAATGAAATGGCGCGGTAGTACCTGATTCGTAGACTGGAACGACATTGCTTTTTCTGAAACAGCGGTCATAATTCCTGATGTGAGCGACTGTGAGAAGATGAGACAAAAATATGCTGCCCAAGTTGATTGAACATTTTGAGGAGTTTCGAGTTGATATATTGCACACCAGCTAATGAAGAGAGCTTCATTTTGTTAATAATTGATGAAATACTTTCTTCAAACAAGGTGATCGTTGGCATGGAAGTTTCTAAACTAGAGGATGGTGACTGTGAGGGCTTGTCGAGTGGAAATACAGATGAAAATGCTTTGTTAAACGTTTCCGCGCAATCATGGTCAGTCAGTGCCTCGTGCGAATCGCTTGTTAGTTTGATATCGGAAAGATTTGTGGACTTTAAAACTTGCCAGAATTTATTGGGGTTCCTGAGTTGCAGGTTACGTAAATCCATATGGACAAACAAGTGCTCGGCTTTACGAACAGATGATAAATATGACTTTTCAGTGACAATGTTGTCTTTCCTTGTGGCACGCTTCTCAGTGCGTTTTGCAGTGCGAAAAAGTTGTTATTTTTTCTAATAAAGCTTTTTTAACTGCCGTGAAATTCATAGCTGATTGCGGTTAGTGCGAAAGGTGATGTTCGGGTTGAACACATCAGAGAGGATTTACTTTGTTTTTGAAGATCTGCCAGTGGTCATGAACGGAGCGCGTGTGAAGTTTAGATTCATACTGATTGAAAAAATTGCTGAGATCGTGAGATATTTTGCCATTATTACCTTTATCATAAAGAGAAATCTTTTTATGAAAAATTTATTTTGGCCGAGGTAAATGAAAAGAGAGCAGGATTGAGTTAGTAATTGCCTATTTGAGGACGCAAGTGAATCGATAGGTTTTCGGAGACATCGGGTATCATCAGGATGATAATATTTGCCGATCTTCATGAAACTAGTGTTGATTTGGAGACCAGTTGGGTGAAGTTAAAGTTAAGGCACACATCGAGGAAGTTTTTGCCTCTGCATGACACAATAATGTCAATATGATTATGTTTTCCAGGAAATATCCGAGTATTTGAAGTCACCAAAAAGAATTTCGGAATTTTGATAACTGGAAGAAAGTTTTTGAACGGTATCGTTCAGATGACGTGGAAAGCTAAGATCCGCTAGTGGGGGGGGTATAGCAGATGCCAAGTAGGGCGGTCAGGGTATGGGTATGACAAATTAGCCATTGGGTTTCTATATTAGAATCTATGTTAATGACAGTGCAAGGTAAGCCATGATGAATTGCAACACGTACTTCGCCACCTCGTGAGCCTTTTTGGTCATTTCATTACAAGTGGAAGTCTTTTAAATCAGTTAAGATTTCTGCATCCGTTACGTCACTCTTAAGCCATGTTTCTGTTAGTAAAAGTATGTTGCTATTGAATGCCGAGATAATGTTAGATATAAGCTCTCGTTTCGGAAGAAGGCTGCGTATGGTAGTGAATATCATGGAAAATAACAGGACGTGGCTGGGAGGTGGCAGGGGGAAGCCGTATGGCGCACTAAGGCTTGTTGTTTGTGGGGTGGCTGCTATGCTAGTTCCTTAACAGTGTTTGATGATGTGTCAATGTATGGTGCTTCGACCTGATGTGCAGTGTTTTAAATCATAGTGAGTACTTGTCCGAACGTGTTTTGCCAATGAAAGCAGCTGCTTTGAGCATATTGAACGGGGTGGGAAAATGGCCTCTCCGATACTGTACGTAGTATGTTTTTGGCTTCCTGCCGTTTGATGAAAGTGCGTCTCTTGTTTCGTGCGATGAATTCCCGATTGAAGAGCGGTGTTGGTTGTTTCAATGATGACCCAGACGATGTGCACGCTCTATCTTGCTATGGTGTACTAGTATACCAAGGTTATTACTGCAGATAATAATGATCTCTTTTTTAAAATTCATCCCATGTTTCGTTCCTTGTAGGGTCAGGAATACCGTAGAAATTGAGGTTATTCCAGTGTAACCGGTTTCAAGCGTTATCGAGGGAGGCTTCTAGCACTTGAACTTTATTATTCATGTACATTGTGTTGCTCTTGTTTTTTAGAGATGATTTCGAAGGGGAAGAAGAGTTTGGTGATGCTTTCGAGATCGGTCATTCGTTTGTTTAAGTCTGTAATTGCTTTACCCGTCGTGCTTAGCCAAGATTTCTGACTCTGAACATTGGCAATCAACTGGGCCCTGCTGGTGCTTAGGTTTTGTAGTTCAGTAAAAATAGCAGCGTTCGCACTAGGAATAGGATTAGTTTCGACGTCACCCAACAGCATCAGTAACGAATGAATAACATCAGCACTCACGACAGCAATAGTAATACAGAGTGGGGGCTGGGAAACTGTATTGAAAAGTAATTACTGGACTTTTTAGCGAAGAGGGCATATGATTTACTGACCTGCATCGCAAAGGTAAGTGTATTAGATGGCTTCATTGTGGTGCAGTCACCGAGCCCAGGAAGTGGTGCCAGCGGGGGAAGTTCTTTTATACTTGTTGATTCTGTGGTTGATGACGATGTGGTTTCCCGTAGCTCGATGATTTCTGGCGACCGCAGCTCCTCCAACGCCGTATCTCGTGGGGACGAGCAGTTGGTGTGCAGTAGGTGACAGAAGCTTGGCTCGCTTTCGGAGCCCGGTAGTGGAAACACCGATGACGCCCCCGTAGATAGGCCTATCACGCTCTACAGCAGCAGGCTGGCAAGCGCACGGACGGTCGTCTGCATCGCAAAGGTAAAGAGATTAGACGGCTGCATTGTGGTGCAGTCACCAAGCCCACGAATTGGTGCCAGTGGGCGAAGTTTTTTTTATACTTGATGATGCTTGATGACGATGGGGTTTCCCATAGCACGATGAGTTCCGGCGACCACAGCTCCTCCAGTGCCGTAGCCGGTGGGGATCAGCAGTTGGTGTGCAGTAGGCGAGAGAAGCCTGGCTCGCTTTCGGAGCCCGTTAGTGTAATTACCGACGGCGCCCCCGTAGACAGGCCTGTCACGCTCGACAGCAGCAGGCTGGCAAGCGCAAGAATGGTCGTCTGCATCGCAAAAGTAAGTAGATTGAATTGATGCACTGAGGTGCAGTCATGAGGTTAATCAACCTCACCTCATTCCGGTCCCCACTCCAACTATATCACCGACCTCCTCTCTCCAGCTTGCAGACGTTCCCATGGTCGTGGATGGGAGCCAGGGCGTCAACCCAGTGAAAAGAAAGGCTGTCCTCAGCATGCCCGAAACATTAAAGGCTAAAGCCAAGTGAGAAATCCAAGAAATGCTGAACTCTATCTGCTTCGAAATCCAGAAGATCAATGACCGACTGTCTGCCGTGGGTCAGCAACTATTGCTTATGGATCAAAACATAAACGTTCAGAACGTCCGAATTGAATGCGTAGAAAACAGGATGGAAGGAACTGAGTCGAAGGTGCAGCCAATCAATGAACATCAGGACGTACAGTTGCATGCGTTATGGTTTCTTTCCGAATGACGCGTCGGCGCCACCATCACCATTGCAAATCTCCAGAATGAATAATCGAACAACCTCGCTCGAGGCCCTGGCAACAACGCCGGCAAGCGCTTTATACAGCAAGGATGGTGCGGCACACTAACTGTAAGGTTTGTCACTGAACTTGCAGGGGATTCCCTCATAAGAAAAGCAACCTGCAGCAGTTCGTTCGAACTCACAAAGAAAAGCCTCAAGGTACATTACTGCGAGAAACAATGACAGATCAGGTTTCCCTCACGGGACATAAAAACTTGCTCTCCACGGGGTCGGCAGAGGGATCTGCACATTCGTCAGAAACAAGTTCACCTTCGTCGCACATGATCTAGGGGCGCCTAGCAAGACGGAGATCTCTCTGGTAGGCGTCATCTGAATCGGTTTTAACAAGTGTATTATTTTTATTCTTTACGTGTACAGCAGCCTGAGAGATCGCAGACAGCGTTTCAAAACTATCACCACTAAGGAAACCAAACTCACCGGTAACTCTCCATTGGCTGTGGCCCTTGATTTTAACACTCCTTTTCACGCGTGAAACTACCCGCATGACACGGTCAAGGGCAGAAGTTTACGGTTGGAGGTGGAAGACGTGGGGCTTTCTCTACTGACGGACCCGGCGTTTCTCACTTGACGCGGCACGTCCTCGACTAGGGACTCTGTCCCAGATCTCGTCTTTGTTAAAAACGTTGGCTTAGCTTTGTGGCCGAATCATCTGGTAGACTTAGGTAGCAATCATTACATCACTGCCACCTGCCAACAAGCGATGCAGAAAAAAAGAGGCCCTTCTCAATTTCCAACGGGGACAAATTTCAGGAGGTTCAAAAGGCCCACGGCTCAAGTGGCGAAAAGACCGAGAGTCTCGTCTAGTGGTCCAGAGGTATTTTGTAGGACGTATGCTTACTCATATAAGTAGAACAAACGGATAGCAGGCTCGCACACCTCCTCGAGGCTCAGCTATCAATCCTCGAGAGGTGTAAAAGCCAACGCTTGAATCGCAAACTCAGGAAAAAGCCTAGCTCAACAAACACATCGACAAGCACTGCCAAACCATGTCTAGGCAGGAATGGGACGCAATCTGTAATTCAGTCGACGGGCAGATGCTCACGGGAAGCAAGTAGAACCTTCTCAAACTTTGTTTTGGCGATTCCATCCCCAAGTCAAACCACTGAGGTGTCCGAGTTAATGGGTTGCATGAATAAAAAAAATTATCCTTAGAAGTGGAAGTGCTGAAGAAGCTAGCTCAAAAGTACCTGACACTTATAACTGTGGCTGATGACGCAGCTTCTCCAGTACACAAAGGGATGCCGAACAGTGCGCTGGGTGAGCCTTTCACGGTCAGCGAAATTTGCCGTGCCCTACGAGACCTAAATGGTTGATCGGCAGCAGGCCCTGATCACATTACCAACAAAGCACTCAGAAACAAAGAAGACGAGTCGATCAACTTTCTCAGAGATGAAATAAATCACATTTGGGCGAAGGGAATAGTTCCTGAACAATAGAAGGAGGCGAAGGTAGTACTCATCCCGAAATATAGTAAACCACGAATCTTGGACAACCTGTACTCCATCTCCCTCACGTCTTGTGTAGGGAAGGTGACTGAGTACGCCATTTTTACCTGACTCATTGAGCACAATGAGATCATCGACATCTTCTCTCACAACTTAGTAAGTTTCAGGTCAGGCCTCTCCGCCTAGGGTGGCATGAAGCTTATCAAGAGCCAAATACTAGACATCGGCACTCGAGACATGAGAGTCATTATTGATTTGAACCTGGAGAAGGCTTTCAATAATATCCGTCATGAGTTCGTTCTTAATGTCATCACCAAACTCGAGCTAGGCTCGTTCTTCTATGCTTTTATCAGACCTTTCATAAGCATACGATGTGCCTGCCTCAAGGTTAGAGTATAGAAAACGAATAAAATGGAGCTCAGCGGAAGGGGCAACCCACAGGGATCACTTATTTTCCCGCTCCTCTTCAATACTGCAATGGTTGACTTCTATAGAGACCTAGCCAAGATCTACGGCATTGGTCACACGATCTACGCAAACGACAGTACTGTTTGGTGCTTGGTTGGCAGTGACAGACTAGTTGAAGCCGCTCTACAGGAAGCTGCTGACACTACAGAGCGCTTTCCAGAAGACATGGGACTGTGGTGTTCCCCCAAGAAATGAAAGCTCCTCCTCTACAATCCAACAATAAAAAAACCCAAGCCACCTAACTGGAAGCCTTCCATCGAAATTGACATTGATCTTTAAACCAAGTGTGGAGATCCGATTCACAAAGTCTCATCTATTCGCATCTGAATGACCCTCAAAGCGGCGGTCACAAATCGGTTAACCATTCATAAATTGTCAAAGCAGACGGATAGCGTCATCGGTCTCATTATGCGGGTAGCTAACAAAAGGCGAGGTCTGAGCTAAGAGAACCTGATAACACTCATACACACTTTCTTGTTATGCCATTTCGCGTATGTAGTGGCTATGGACGTCTGGAAGAGGGCCGAGCGAGACAAGCTGAAGGCATGGTAATGAGGGGGATCAAGAGAGCGCTCAGACTACTAAATTACACATTCACTGACTTCTTGCTGCGTTTTGGTATTAACAATATCCTAGAAGAGATCGCAGAAGCACAAGAAAGGCCGTAGATTGTCAGACTTTCTGGCACCAAGGCGGGTAGACGACTGCATATAGTGGTGGGCCTCCAGCACGCCAAAGTTTAAAATACCTACCAGGGTTTTTTTTTTAAATTCGGCATTGCTAAAACACGGTTATAGCTCATGCGTAGTCGCATATCTTTCACATCAGAAACCATAGAGTTTTTTTTGTCTGCACGCAGTGCAAATGCTGAGATGTACCCCTCGCAGAAGACAGCATCAAATGCTTGTTCACCTTAACTTGAATGTCGAATTGTGAGCTTCCGTTGACATCCGGGTACTGCCACCGGCCCACAACGAGTGTCAATTTTTTCGCAAAAAAGACGTATTGTTATTCACTGTGCACACACCACGCCCAATACTTTCAGTTTTGCTGTCTGAATAAAGATGAATAATAATAAAGACGCCTTTGAACGCACACTACATGCCACAATCAAGGCTGCAAGTTATCTAAGACGATGCACTGCTCCTCTCACAGGCTGCCACGTGTGTTCACTTCTCCAAGATTAACAACCAGCCAACGTGTAAATACTTCATCACGCAATTTCCCGTACATATATATGTCCTCTGAAGCATTCAACAGCTAATGCCTTGTGTAAGCTTCATTTCCTGTGTCGCTAATACCCGGTGTAGCTTCGGCCTGTGTAAACTCATTTCGCGCGTGCTTTTTGCATGAGGTGAGTGCTTCAAATTTCAAGCTGTTTGCCGCTTTTTATCGTGGCAACGGAATTTGTTGCAGTAGCATTCATTCCTTCAGCCTTGTGACGAAACAATGCACAATAAACACTGAACGGCCTCTGCAGAGACCTGTTTCACCTTTGCGTTCTACCGATTCCTAGGCAGAAAGATCAACCAAATTTTTCAATGCTCAGGTGATTTTAAGCGATTCATGCAGGTTAACTTAGCACTTCGCATTCGGCACAGCCATATGCACTTATGAATGCTGCACTTATGAATGCAGTGTGTTAATGTAGTACATCTGAACGTGAACAACTCGCCAAGTATCCTAAACGACAGTCTATACAGCCCAATATGTGAAAATCAGCCATATTGCTCTGCGTTTTCTGTAAAAATTTTTAATTAACGACTGTCATAATATCAGAACACACAATAAGTAAATAAATAGGAATTTCTCTGAATGATGCATAAGTTGCCCTTTGAAGACAATACGAGGGAATGTATCAGCGTCACTACATCTGAAAATTTCTGCTTTGCAACCTGAAAGAAGCTGCGCCCTCCGTTACAGCAGCTTCGACAACCGGAAATAAACTACTAGAAATGTATGCATGCTTTCTTCGAATCCATATTTTTTGTCTGAGGGACGGAAAAACATGTTTTGAATAGTGTCTTTGTTTCTGCAATGCATGATTGGCTATCAAGTGCGCCGAACTCTCACGTTATGGGACTTATTTCAGCCGCGGGAGAGTCCTGGCCGATTTATTGATGGCTACAGTAGCGACAATAACAATGCTTGACACATGTCGCCATCGACAGACTGCTTCATAGAGTACAAACATATCTTCCTAACAATAGGATCCACTGAGCCTATTTCCTGAAAACGCAGCTCGACTTGACAATGTAAGCCTTCTGCAAAAAAACAAGCAGTGTTTTTGAAGACTTTTAAACAGCATTGTTTCAAAACTCCAAGCTGCAAACTACAGTATAGAAGCCAGGAAAGTAAGAGCTAGTGGTGGACACTTTATATGATTAAGGTATGCGAAATAAAAATTCAAATACATTCACATTTACTTTACTGGCATAAACAATGTTCACAGTAATAGCTAAATTTCTTTCGGTTCATTTAGTTACACTGTAGAGACCAGCAATGAACTTTTCATTGAGGAAGGAGGCATAACAAAACTCAGTTTTTCTACAACTACGACAAAACTGAGCATGGAGAAGTATAATTACAGTATTATTACATAAATATTTGACCATATATTTACACTTGTCGGTATTTTCATGCCTTACCACTAAGTGGGTGTCCTTTTATCTGGTCACAATTTTTACGTAATCAGTCTGTCGCTCAAGAGTGGTGCTATGCTTCAGTTATCATCATCATCGTCAGCCTGACTACGTCCACTTCAGGGCAAAGGCCTTTTCTATGATCCACCGTCAACCCGGTCTTGTGCTTTCCATTGCCACGATATACCTGCGAATTGTTATATCTAATTGGCGCACCTATATTTCTGTCTCCCTTTCGTGCGTTTACCTTTTCTGGGAATACATTCAGTTGCCCTTAATGACAAGTTGTTTGCTATATACTCGGATACGCTTGAGCGCGAACTTGACGAAGACAAAGGAGATACACCGAAAAAAAAACGAGGCTTGTCGAAGTGCAAGTAAACTCAATTGCAAGTCAGTGCTCGTCTGTGTTCCGTGTGGCTCCTTTGTCTCCGTCAAACTCGCGCTGAAGCCTATCCGCTCATCCTGTCTACGCGCTACGTGCCTGGTTCATGTCCATTGCTTCTTGATTTCAACTAAGATATCGTTAACCCAGGTGTGTTCCCTGACCCACTCTGCTCTCCTATTATCATCTAAGGTTACACCTATTATCTTTTCTTTCTTACGCGTGTTTATTAGTCGGCATCGCATGCATTAAAACAACTATCGCTAAGTATGCCTAACAGTTGTATGCTGAAAGATTGTGGAGACCGCAATTACTAAACACATTCATTTTCTGGAAACAAAACAGCTTCGTCGTGCAAATTAGCATGGTTTCAGGAGGTGCCTATCTATGGCTATACGCAACCTATTGAAACGGTTGACGCCTTTTCATGGGTTTCATTGAACATCAACAAATTAATGTCATTTGCTTCGATAAAAAAATGCTTGACAAAGTTTCACAAGGTAAGCTGCCTTCTAGCTGCGTGATGTTGGTATAAAATGTCTAAATTAGATGGGGGCGTATCTAACAAGCGAAGGCATTGGTGTGCGTTGATAATCCAGAGCCAAGCTTTTTGAATGTACTTTCCGAGGTACCAGAGGGTTCGGTGCTAGGTACTTGATTAGTTTTGTGTATCTTAACGATGTTGTCCAGCCACCGGTTGTGTTGCAACGTTTTGCAGATGACCGTTTAATTTACGCTCCGGTTACGTGTGAAAACGGTCAGCAAATTATAGGCTTGTGTCCTGAAGGTCTTCACACCTGGTGAGAAAATTGGTTTGTTGCAATTAACTACACGAAAACCACTTTCGCGCCTATTACTCAAAAAAGAACGTTCTTGACTTTTGATTTTGTAGGGGCAGTGTAATTTAAACAATTTCTATAGTTTTATACATCTAGGTGCTGTGAAATCAAATAACTTTTAATGGCTATGAAATGTTCAAAAAAGCATGTTCGTCGTACGAAAAGCTGTGTTTTCTTCATGCAAAGCTACGAAACGCAACTGCACACGTAAAAATAAGGATATACAATACTCTTATGTGGGCTTTTAAGATTATGCTGCCGAAGATTGGAGTCCCCTCTAAAAATGCCGAATCAATTAGCTTCAGGAGCCCAGACTCACCGTCGTATATCGCCAAGATTGGAAAAAAACAATCAAGCAAACAGAGTCAGTTACCCAGATGATAAAGGTCATGTTAATTGAGATAGCGTGAGATTCGATGAGCTTCAAATGAATATTGATAAAAGTATAAACAAACGAAAAGCCCGTAGAATGAACAGAACAATAAGTTACAGTGCAGCCATTAAGTCTTATGTCACATGCAAAAACGTTCTTCGGTATTCGTTTTCCCCCATCATTATCGAATGACCGAATGCACTACCTGTACATACTGCTGAGTGCACGGATATGAAGGTTTTAGAAAATTTGCTTGACAATTGTGTCACTTAATATTATTTGGAAAGAGTGTTTATGTGTTGATGGTTTTCGTTTCTTTTTTGTTGTTGTGTGACTTGTGGATGATTTTTTTTGTTATTGTTGGCATTTGATGTTACTTGAGTGGTTTTTTATATACTAATGGGCACTTGTATATACACCTTCCCTGTAATCACCCACAAACGTGGGTTAACGGTATGCTTAAATAAATGAATTATTAAATTAATAAACAAAAAAGATAACTTTACCACTAGTTCAATCACTTCTTACCTTTTTAGTGTACTAGTACTCCTACTACTAGATATAGAATAATTTTAAATCAACCAGTTCATGTAACGTGCTTCATAAACGACCATATTGTCTTTGTGCAAGAGCACGCAAAAATAAAACAATAAAAACAATACGTTACAGTCTACAGAAAAAATCAATTAAACAGAGCGTAAACCTACAGACAAAAAAAACAGCACAAATTGGGAATGATAAAGAACAAGACAAGAATCTTAAAACGGTAGTGAAAAATAAGGGGGAATAAACAACTATATGTGGAAGTCTTCTTGAAAAATGAGAAGGGAAAGAATCTGTACACAATGAAAAACTATCTTAAGACAGTGAAAAACTCAGATAACGAATGGCAATGGACTGTGAAAAACATCAATTTCATGAAAGTTACCATTATATAGACTTTGTATTCTATGAGCAGAACAGTGATGAAAGAACCTGGCAGGTGCATGAAATGGTCGACTCGCTGGACAACTTATCCGGAATTCAAAAACTTACACAGCTTAGAAACAAAGGACAGGGTATCATATTGTGAACTAGTTTCTAAAAAAATGAGTTCAACGCGATTTTTTCGGCAGAGAAGTGAAGGCGATGATAATAATCAGGCAGTGTTAGAACGAGATCCAGAGTTATTTCTAGCAAAATGATGGTCTCAATCGCTTGATTGCTTTTTATTAACTCGCTCAATGGCGTGACTGCCTGATTTAGCGATGCCATTCCAGATCACATATGCATACTCCAGTTCAAAAAGACATAGTGTGGTGTACAATTTTGAATTCTCGAGAGATTCTGCAAACACAACCGAAAGAACGAAGGCCTCGCGTGGCAGGATATGTTTCGTGTGAGTTGAAAAATTGAGCATGCTGTCAAAAAGAACACCAAGATTACTGAACTCCTAACCCTTACATAACGACACGATATTGACAGAGTATGAAAATGACACGATGAATGTCTTGCGAGATACCCTCATGAAATTCTTTCTAGAGACATTCAGGGAGATGTCATTGTTGTCACACCATTCAAAGAAAGAAAATAAATCTGAGTGCAGCAAGCGACAGCCGTTAATCGAATGAGTTGCTCGAGAGCCTATAGCACTTTTGAACTATAAAAACACGTCTTGAAAAACAAACACTTGAATAATACCATTTCCTTTTGTTGACGTTTTTTTCTCTGTCATGGGGTCTGTAGAAAAAATAGAACAAGTTTTCTCAAGTGGGGACATGATTTCTTAGAGGTGTGGACTCATAATCGGTGCCACCAAATAAAAACGCATCCGCAGACAGCCAGGCCTGAGCTGAAAGTGGTTGTATTTTCCCACGCTTTACGGGTGTGGTTGAGTCTGCCTTTGCGGGACTCTTTGGATGTGTATACGCCAGGCACTTCCGTAGACCATGATAAAAACTACACTTTTTTCAGATGAATCTTCTAATAGAGGGCTGTCGAGAGGAAGACATCGATGCTCTCTTGTCCCCTGGTGAAGAGGTTCGACGGCGGGTGCCCTTTCTCCAATAAGAGCTAGCATGAGTACGTCAGCTGCTGTTGAAACCTTGACTTCTGCTGAAACCTCGATGGTTCATCTGTCTCTCTGTTTTTATGTCTTGCGATGAGCACGAGCCACAACAGCCCTACGCACCCGCCTCTCTACTTTGTCCATGCCACACCAACGATCGGACACGTACGGCGACAGTTCAAGACAGTCCATGCCCCACCAACGACCCCACATGCACAGCGACAATCCAGGAGACTGAGAGAGGTACTCCTTCCCCACGCACCCAGGCACAGCCCACGAAGCAGCCATTGGAGAGTATAGGTACAGGGCCGTCTAAAATATCCTCACTCAATTGCAGTTTGTGGGCAGCGCGACCTATTATACTGTTCGGGAGATACTGCCGGTTACGCCTGACATGAGGCATGGTTAGGCCAAGAGGAGCTTCGCTCCTAAAAATGCACGATTCGAACTTCAGCTGGCTCTCGACAACGTGTTCATACGAGTGGCGAGGTCGGCGATACGACATGAGAGCGTTACCAAGCAATCGCACTGCACTCAGTTAAAAAAAAACGTTAATTTCGCCACACTTTTTGCTTTGCAGCTGTGAGTGCGAGGGCCTCTCCTTAGATTTTCTTTCTCCACATACCTCTGATAGTGCGCGCAACAGGTAGGTGTGCCATCTGAGAAGTCGTGACTCGCAGTGGCAATGCATTGGCGAGGCAATGCATTGGCGAGAAGAAGGGTTGAAATGTGATTATCCATAGCGGTTTTGGTATGAAGTGTGTTGGTTCGTTTGTGGTGCGAATGAATTGACGATGCTGTAGCCTAAACATTGACAGAACTTAAAAATACCCCACCAGGTCCCAGTAAAAAAGACAAACTGCATACTTTTATATTCAATAACACATGAAAGCCCTGATGGTGAAGTCGAACAGCTGCCGAAAAAGTTTAAAACCAATTCAGTACCCTACGTTATGTCACTGAAAAGAGATTGAAAACTGAAAACTGACTGAGACTGGCCTCGCACATCTAAAACGGGATTTGAACGCGTGATCCGCGATGCACTGTTGTATACTGACTCTTTTTTCTCTTTCCAATAGCGAAGGCTTGAGCACTGGCAGCAGTCAACCATTACGCAACGCGCAGAGGCTTGTCAAGCAGTAGTAAACCGCGAAGTTTTTATAGGGTATAATTTGCAGAGCGGGACGCACATGTTTCAAATAGTATTGTCGCAGCTGCTAAAATATGACCCCACTTTTCCAAGTAGAAAGTCTAAATCTTTTGTCCATTGTTTTCAACAAATCGTGTAGTTATGTTGGCGTTTAAACAATGTCCCTCATAAGGCGTCATCGACGTCGTTATTGTAAGGTGGATTACGCACAAAATATGTATGTTTGGGCTGCCTCCTGTTCGTGGCAAAAATAAACATGCATTATCTGGCAATGCGTGCTATAGGAAGGGTGGTATAAAAGAAAAGAAAGAATCGACAAAGGAGTAACTTGGATGCTAACGAGAAACATAATTTCCAACCGTTTGAGGTGAGCAGTTATTTTTCTTTTTAAATAGAGGTAGTCATCAAATACTCTCAGAGGATGATATCTCCAAGCATTTCTTAGTTTTGAGCCTATATCTATGATGCTCATGTGCCCATCCAAGGCTACACGTTATTGGGTCTTCAAGGACTGAGGCGGACTTTGGTTCAGGTCTTCCTGCAGTACATTTCAACAGGTCATGTTCTTGAGCTAGTTGGCGCATTATTGAGGGAGGTAGGTCTGGCTCTGTGAAGACAGGACCAAAGTGCTTTGGTCGAACAAGTGGCAAGGAAGCGGAAACCCCAGCAACAGAAAGCAAAGCACGGACACAGCTTCGGTGGTCGATAATCTGATCTGCTGCAAAACGCGTCGGCATTCGTACATGTGGTATCGAACAGTAAAGCGGTATCATTGGTGGCCGCTTCTGTTCGAGACACAGATCTGTGGTTCTGTTTTCATTTTTGCGCTGAAGCCAAACGGATGGTCCTAAAAAAGTAACCTGCAATGCTCCCCGAGATTTGTGCAAGGAATTACTTACACGTGCAGTGGGCCTGTAACACAAAACTTAGAAAGAAAAAAGTGTGTGACGTTACCCCCCTCCATTTCTAAAAAAGCATCACTTCAAATCTTAACACAAACTTGAAGTACAATAGCGTCATAAGAATTGCAATGAACAATAAGTACAAGCAAGTAAGTACAATAATAAACGAAAAAAAATATACACTCCTCAGGTTGGCTGACGTATACTAAATATGGCTTGAGGTGTATGAATTGGGTGACTTCACGTCATGAACGGCGAAATTTATAGTTTTTGATGCCGTGCGCGATATCCTCATAATTCAGAGCTCCGTGACGGTGAATCCCCTCCGAATGTTTCACCGAAGGAGCTGTTCGCTGAGGCCTTGCTGGCATGTGGGTATCCAGAACCACACATGGTCATCTGGTTCTATAGTGACATGTGGCGTCGCCGAAAGGTTGTAGCTGTGGCTGTCTGTGTTTTGTTGGCAATGGATGCGAAGAGCGGTTAGTAGTCGGGCATTTATGGTCTGATGAACTTTCATAGTGGCGTCAATGTTCTGAAGGCCCATGATGGCGTCAATGTTGTCTTCGTAGAAGACGGCGTCTAGTCTAGCCGGTGATACTTCCGTAGATGAACTTGTTTGCGCCATTTGCACTGTTTCTTCCACTGGCGTGTTGAACTGAAAGGCCACGTACTGAAAGATGGCATCGCACACTTTTCGCTTGACGTCGACGTACAGTACGTTCCACTTTTAGCGGGGCCCAACCGCGGTGGTATAGTGGCCAAGGTACTCGGCTGCTGACCCGCGGGCCGCGGGATCAAATTCCTGCTGTGGCGGCTGCATTTTCGATGGAGGCATTAATGCTGCAGGCCCGTGTGCCTCGATTTTGGTGCACGTTAAAGAACCTCAGGTGGTCTAAATTTTCGGAGCCTTCCGCAACGGCGTCTCTCATAATCATATGGTGGTTTTTCAACGTTAAATTCTACATATCGTCACTCTTGGAGCGAACATGCAAACACAAAGCTGGCAGCCCGCGTGGCCAAAACACGTATGGAGATTTCTAATCGTGTCGAGGTTCGTAAACGTGCTTACCCGCACTTCCTTCCCAGAACAGGACTGGCCACCCTGGTGCAGTACTTGGACACTACCTCCCATTATTACAGCGAATAACGTGGCAGATGCTGATAAAAGCACAAAAGCAGCACCTGGTGGATTGCGTCTGCTGCTTTCCGCTCATGCGCTTGCCGAGTGCTTCTCTTTCCGCGGTGTGATTCAATCAGCCGCTGGGTGGCCGGCGCCTCGCCAGGTAGTCATGAGGCACAAAAAAGGTGCCGCTTGTTTCTTATTAGTTCTGATAGGACCCGATTCACGCCCACAGCGATTTTACTTGGATTAAAGAAAAATACAATGAAAAGCCACATGCTTATATTTTGTAGCATGTTAATAAACACCTAATAATGTTTACTGGGGGTTTGAAGTCACAGATACACAATGTGATTACGAGAGTCGACGTAGTGGAAGCCTCCAAAAATTTTGTCTACCTGGGGTTTCTTAACATTGCACCTAAATCTAAGTGCACGGGATTAGAGCATTGCCGCTTGCATCGATAATGTGGCTGCCTTGACTGGGTGCAATCCGTTGACCTTCAGGTCAGCCGTAGAGCGTCATCACCCCGAGACTACCGCGGTGGGTTAGGGCAACACTTGGGGATGCAATTCGTTAGAATTATTTCAATACGAAATGTGCGATGGGGGCTTTTCGGTAATATACTTGTTGTAAATACAGATATTTATTGTTGATAATAGTGCTTGTATTACAAGCTTTCCACACAATCGTTACTCAAGTAGCTTTGTTTTTTACGCATTCGGCGATTCATGGCATTATCAGTTAAAGTTTGCTTTATGTTGATTACATTTTCGAGCATTTATCTCAGTCGTACCACATGATTATTCATCTGCCTGACGGTTATGACTTCAAAGGCAATCTAAGTTTGAAAAAAAAAAGAAGTTGTTGCTAGTAGCACTCAGTCCTGTCCATCTGTACCCACCTGTAAATTCCCGTATTTCGCCTCGCGCTAAATAAAATTTTTTGGATACGACGTGATCCCTAATATTATTATGACGCTGGTTTGCCATGTTCAAGCAAATATTAGTTTAACGTTCTGAATCTTAAGAGCTTTCAATCAGTGAAGCAAAGCCTGTACAAACGCCAAATTTCAAATATGCCATACCAAACCCTTTTATGAAAAGCATTGCGCTTCGCTCACATTCGTGTGCATAACAATTGCGTGCATAGAACTGTACATCACAATAAACGAGGAAGAGAAAGTTTATTCGCCATATTTTTGTGACAAATATGAACCAGACCAGTTCTACAGCCTCTCCACATCAGAATAGTGCAAAGCTACGTTTCGTATCGCGTCAAGTTACTTCCAGAATCATGTACGGTCTTCATCCTGGTAAGCAGAGACCTGTAAAACGGGTAAGCGGGTCCATGAAGTATGAGCCGCACTTACGCCGCTCCCACTTTTTGTTTACAGAAGCTAACAGGTCATGGTCATCCACAGATTTTCCGTAGAGCCATGGGCGGGAGACAGAGTTTCATTCTGCCCCCCCCCCATTTCTTTCGTAATTCTCAAGTGACATTAACGCCTGCGCCGCACGAGCATAGCCACTTCACGCTGCTGTAGTAAGCAGTCCACCTTTTTCGCAGAGTGAACCGGCGAGTGAACGTGCTGTAAACTGCAGCCTTGCTGTGGTGTCATGTGACTGTTTATCAGTGGAAGGCCGACCATGGCCACAATATTGTTACATGCGTCTGCTCTGAGGGCCTTCTGTACACTGCCTTGAACCATCACCCCTGTCAATGCACTTGCTGGTACTCGGTCAACAAACTCGGGCCTGAACCTACAGTATTGCAACACGCACGATCGGGAAAAAAGTTGCAGAAGGCTGTATGTTCCTATTTTCGTGTTTTGCAGTGCAAATAATATTAAAAGGGAAGGAAATAGAATACGCCTCACCAAACTTAAGATTACTAATACAAAATTAACCGTTTGATTCTCAGCCGCAGATACCTTCATATTTCTGAGGCAGGCAGCTGACTGAGGCCGGCTTTTTAACTTCCGCATGTAGCTCTAAGGGCTATGATAAGTAACGTAAAAACACTGAAGGAATTTCGATTACGACACTCGGGTGAGGCACATATCTTTTTTTTTTCTTTCGGCTTTGACACCTTAGAACTCAAATATGCAGTTTGCTTTACTATGAAAACTGTAGCAAGGTTGTGAAACTGAAGACGGCTGAAGACCGTTCCAACATACGTAGATTTACCTGGATGCCAGGCATGAGCTTTCTGGTTCCATTTTGTAGAGAAGGTGCACTCGTCGCTGAGAACAAGTCGGCCTGAATCGTCAGCGGACCACGCTTCTTGCTGCTGGGCAAACTACAGGCACTTTCACTTGATCACATTCGTCACAAGCTGATTTTGCACTGCGATTCTGCTCTACAGTTCTGCTTCAGCAAGCCATCTTTTCACAGATGTTTTCAAAACATTCAGTTGAAGCACTGATGTATTTTATTAACTGAAGCTCGTGGGTCGGTCAGCTACGCTGGCAACAATACTCCTCATATCTTCTTTCTAAGTTGTCACTTATGACTTTGGTTTGCGAGGGGCGTTGCTGATGCTGTTTTCATCCATGAAAACCTGGGTAGTCATGTTAACGGTCCTAAGTGGCCTACAGCACGCTGTACTATTTAGTGTGAAGCTCCGTTTTGTAAAGCTTTTCATTGCCAGGTACTCTGGCCATGGCATATCTAAGAGCTGGCACCATCAAAAATCCTTTCAGGAAAGAATAATGCTCCTAACTGTGTAACTCTGTGAAAGTGATAACGAGGCCCATCACTTTCGTAACCTTCTGTCAATGCTCAACGAAACGTTAGTGGTCATCTCTGCGCAAGCACTCAAACCAGCTGGCTGATTTGATAACAGACAATGAAAATATTGCTTGACGAAGGGAACACAGCCAGCTTGCCCTGCCGACCACTGCAATCTAGCAGGGCACCGGCACACGCTGAGTGCAAAGGCGGGGAAGTAGCAGACGACGCAGGGCACGAACCACCCTTGCGATTTCGTGCGCATGGTCCGCCTTTTCAACCCTCGCTAGCAGTTAACCCCCCTCCCCCCGTAGACCACGCGCAACGCGCTCTCGTGTTCTACCTGGCAGCGTATCATACTGTACATTACAATGGTGTTAGCGATTGTCTTTTTCAGATGCTCGCAGAGGCCATCGGTTTGTAGATGGTAGGTGGTGGACCGGAGGTGAGTTGTTTGACTGTATGTAAAAGCGCCTCAGGTAGATCCATAGTAAAGGCCTTACTTCTGTCTGTAATGAGGGCCTCCGCAGCACCATGGCACAGGATGGGGTTCACGACCACGAACTTGGCTACCTGGATCACGTTGCCTTCGACCTGCTTAACCAGGGCTCTTGCTCTCAGCGTACTCAGTGAGATAGTCGGTAGCCACGACTCTTTATTTGTTTGTAGAATTTCAAGTCGAAAACGGCTCCAGTAAGCCCGTAGCAGTTTTCGGAAATGGCTGGTGGGTTGGCTACATGGTCTGCACAAGACAATCTGGCTTGTCGGCATGGTCTAGCCACTGCCAATCACGGCAAGGTGGCGTCGTGAGTGGCATCAGTAGTGAAAATAATTGTGTCTGAGGTTTTACGTCCCCAAACCACGATATGACAATCAGAAAACCTGAGGTTGATGACTCCGGAAATTTCGATCACCTGGGGCTCTCTAACGGGCATCTACTTCTAAGTACACAGGCCTCAAACACTTCCTCTTTATTCAAAATGCAGCCGCGATTCGATGTCGCGACCTTAGGGTCAACAATTGAGTGCCATCGCAAGTAGTCCACCACAGTGGGTTGACGTCAGTGGTGATGTGAGGCCAGTAATACGTTCTTTCTATTCTGGCAAGCGTGTAGAAAAACCAAGTTGCTCCCTCGTCGGTTCATTCCACACAGCTTCCAGAACGTCCGGGCGTAGTATAGAAGCTACTACGAGGAGGCATTTGACCCAACGTGGAGAAATCTTTTTCCGAAGAACGTCGTACCACGAGAAAAATTTTATCAGTCCCCACTTGAATACCATTGAAGCAATGGTGACCTTTCTCTCGAGGTGCTCCACAAGGCCCTTGAATTTGTGATCGGCTGACTGTCTATTAGCCAATAGGTGGTATTGAGGTTTGTCGATGAAAAGTACTTCCCACTGTAGAGTAGGCCCAGATCGTCGTCTATACACAAGACAGGATACACGTCCTTCGTGATTTTTTTTCGGGCGGAGATAATCAATGCAGTAATGCGGTGTTCCATCCTTCTTCAATAAGACAACAGATGACGCCCACGGATTGTTACGCGGCAGAATGATGTCGTCTCGTTTATGGCACTTCGTTGACATGTTTCATTCCGACTCCACGTTCTCGCATCGACACTTGGTAGGAGCATTAATGAACTGGTCTCACATTTTCTTGCGTTATAGTGTGATCGTTTGCGACTTGGCTCCATGGGGTTCTTTGGGATGACGAAAAAGAGCCCTTCTATTGCGAAAAGATGGTTTTGAGATGCATGTTAATGCTTCGAAAGGGTGGTAGTGACGTCGAAGGCTGGTTGAGAAGCCAAGTTTCTTAGAGTCTGTTAGGAGGAATCAGTGAGGGCGAAAGTATTGATGGCGTCTACAAATTCTTCGATGCATGTGACCGTCGCACATTTGTTTCCGTGCTTTTACTCATTACTGAAATTTGGAATCAGCACTGTTTTTTCACCCTTGGAAGCGTGGCTGTTCCTCTTGAAACGCAAATGTCGTATTTGGTTATCTGCGGCTGGTCACCTCGCAACAATGCTGTCGTGGTCTGCTGATTTCTGAGTGCCGCTAATGGAAATGACGATGCCGGGGTGAAGTGGATGATGAACTAGATTCTAACACAATCAAGACGTGCTTCCCGGGTTGTGCGTGAAGTGGTACCTGGATTGTAGTCCCATAGTTGTTTATAGTTGGATTATAGTCGTATAGCACCGTAGTTTTCCGCCGCCTCTGCCACCGCCGTTGGTGTCCATAACCCCATCGCGCCAAATGAGAAAGAAAATCCTTTTACCAATAACACAGTGGGGCTCCGACCCGGGTCAGCATGGTGCCAGTCCAGTATTCTACCACTGAGCCATGCCATTACTTCGGACTTCTTAGCAAACTTGCCTTAGGCTGGCTTGATGTTTGGTTAGCAATCGCGTTATTACGACCTATAAAGCGTTTTATAACAGCGAAAGAACAAGCAGTCGTCGCACAATGCGAATAGTGTAACGACTGCGTTGTTCAGTGCTCGAACCCATTAGAACAGCTTGTTTTTGTTCTGCTATTAACTGAGCCACTCACTCACATCAGGCGTACTTCCTCATCTTCGTCTGTCACTGCATGAACAATCAGCACAAAATTCCTGGAGATATATAGTTTGGCGGATAGCACGATTCTCGAAAGAATGACGCAAAACTGCATAACAAATTCCGGCCTATAACCCTAATTTTTTTTCTAATAATGCTCTTGTGGGCGTCAAGCAAGTGTGCTTACAGCAGTTACCCGATGAGTGTTTAGAAAAGGCTCAGAAAGGCCGCTCTCTTAGTTTTTGCTGTGACTTTGCTGCGCCTTCCGCGCAGGACTGGCATTTTTGCTTTTTTTTAATTTCTCGTGATAGCGGTTATGGGCAATAAGAAAATAAACATTGTGCTGGCGGTGGCGCACAACTACGACGCCAAAATTGACTCTTGTGAATTCGAAACAGTTTTTCGTCGTGACATATAAGGGTTACAAACACCAACTTTTTTAACAAAGCCATTGCGAAAAGCACAAAATGGTTGCTTACCGATTGCTAGGCAGGTGGTGGGTGGCAACAACGATTAAAGGTCGACACCAGTATCCGCCACCCAGGTCAATCAAATCGCTTCATCGTGACCAATGAGGTTTAGGATACGGGAGTGTATACGCGTCGAGAAGGGTTTCGGTGCGTGGTCGATGATGGTCAGTAAGAGTGGCCAAACATTTCACAATTTTTACTGCCACTGCAATAATTGGTACTCGTACGCTGGCGCTGGTGTCCGTACCCCTTATCACACGAAATAGTAGAAAAAATGAAACGAGAAAAAAAATTTAGAAGCTGCTAAGGAATGCGTCGCGAATACTTACCCTCGTAATCACAAACGCTCCTCGACTCGACTTTCCCCCTTCACTTGACAGAGTTGAGCACAGCGCCGCTGCTCGGCTGAAAATGGCGCTGCGCTACTCAAGAATAGCAGCAAATTATCACTGATAGGCAGTGACTTGCCCTGCCTAGAGATGGCAATCCCATCGGCTTTCTGAAGTCAAGGTGAAGCGTTGAGTGAAGTATTCTGTGCGTTCTAGAATACTGGGGTTAGAATCCCTAATGGTTAAGAAAAGCGCGGTACATATCAAAGAAATGATCCACACACCTTGCAAATACCATGTTGAGTTCTGCGCATATGTGGTAGCACATGCAAAAATGTCAGCGCCGTGAAGACAACAACGCCTTTCGTGCCGTTTCCCTGGTCCCCCGACTTGATGTAGTGAACAGGAAGTGTTTCTGCTGATCTTTTCTTTTTCTGTTTGCTTCCTTCCTTGGAACAACAGCTTGCGTCACTTATCCATACTTAACATGCGCCAAGCAGAAATCTTTGGTGCAATGTTTGACGTGTAGTGAAGAAGATGAGTGCTACTCGGATAGGCAGGGGGTATCACTCAATCTGTGAAGAGGACGACGTTTGGTTGGCTGGGTACACAGGCTGGTTCCGCCATTACCACTTGACTTGTCATGACCGCACTCCTGTTTTATAAAAGAGTGCCGTTCTAAAACGCCTAATTTTAGACGTTATACTTTCGCCTTGCCTTTCGCTTGCGGTATCCTAGCGCGCCTAATGCTTAAAATACTGATGAAGCATGCCGCATACCGACCGTATAATTCAAGTCACGTTACTAGAGTGTATTTATTACGACGGATAAATAGTGATGTAAAAAATGCAGATCATCTCGAACAGGTCTATCCACGACCATCACAGTTAACACGTCATCAATTAGATTGATGTTAGAAAATATTCGTTTTAACAAGATGCGCAATAACCAGCATAGATGGAAGCCGCTTAGGCCTGTGCATCTACCTCATGTTCAGCGCTCTTTATACATCTGGCAGTATACGTTGAGGCACGCGCTTACGATGCACCTGCAAACTAGGGCAATTATGCAGCATACGTGAACTTTGCCCTGTTTGCTTTTTCATACTGTGGTGGCAATTACTTCGATATGAAGTTGTAGCACAAGACAACGACGGATAATGACGGAATATTAGACACAATGGTCTTGTTGTCTTTGCCAAAAAACACGAAGGCATTTCATCGAAGATCGTGACATAACAGATCATAACAGAGAGTGCAAACTGAAGGTGACGAACCTATTATCAAGCTCATCGTTTTCAATGCAGTTTGCATTGTTTAATTGAGGTCACCAGAGAGGAAACATGTTTTATAAGTGCCCAAAAATAATGTTCAAGGTACCTTTTTTCATATACGGAGTGACTTCTTAAGACGTTGAAACTATCTCAAAGTAACGTTGTGATTAAAGTAACGACATCTTGCTCTAAATCTCTCTAATAGGCGAGCGGCATATCGGCTTATGAAAAGTACTTGAGTATTCAGCAGTTCTGAAATATATAACGGACGCTACAAACAGCTTTCAGTGTCTCAGCTGTGCAAACGTACAAAAAAACCTGATTGTACTAAGTAGATACCAAAACCAAGTGCCCTATAATAAAATATTAGAAAATGTGCCTTTCCTTTATGCAGCCCACTGTTACATTGTTAAAATTTGGGAAATACAATACATCGTGTGGTGAATTCGGACTTGTGGCATTTTGTTACATCAAACTGAAAGATTGAGTTTCGTAAGATATCTTCGTCGTGCACAGGATAACGGATACGTGGGCACTTGCGGTTTTCTTTGTCACACTGCTGCTTTTGTTATCTGCAGGATTTTCAGTGCCAATCATGAGGTTATTATCTACTTTTATGCCCACCTGTGATATGCAATGTAACTGGATATTAAAATATGAGATGCTGCTTTTGCTTTAGTGTGAACTAATACGAATTCAATTACATAGATTAAGGTCTATTTTAGGAAAGAGTTTCACTCATTCGTTGAAGTGACAATGCAAATTCAAGCAGTAATGCTTATTATGTAGAGGTACTATATAAACATTTCACAGTTATTTCATAACACTGCTATCTTTTTTTTCAAGGTACCACTTACAAAGTTTTCGATATGGGACCAATATACCTAGTGTCGATTATAGCTTTCATCAGCGGGGTATCTTTTGGTGAGGAAGAGGGTAAGTAGGTTAACCTTGACCCCCGCCTTATAATATTGTTCTCTCTGTCATAGCACCTAGTGTAACTGCCGTATGAGAGAAATATACGTTGGTGGGTGAACATGCCCGCTAGTTTGTGGAACATTTTGAAGTAGGGGAGCATCGCTCAGCACAAAAACCGAAAGAGCACACTTCCAACCTGGGCGCAACGTGTGTTGAATGTTACGTCTTTTTCTAGTTTTTTTGTTCAGTCCTTCTCCCTAGCTTTCGAAAACATTATTCACTCTGGTGCTTAGTGATTCTTCTTACATGCACGTCATATACCATCATATTGTACATGTTACTTCACATTGCAGCATTTACAGTAACCACTATATTCACACGCATCAAAAGCATTCTAACTTCTCGCACTAATCGGTGCATGCATGATATCGATATTGCAGCGAACATTGTCATGGATAAATGAACCTTAAAGGTGTGAATAGTTTGTATTGTTTAATTTTCAATGTTGTCCTCGTCAAACAGACGCTGAGCCAGAGTCCAAGGGCAATTCTACATTGGGTAAGTTAATACAAAACTTGTTAGCACAAATGCACCTGCAGTGCCTTTCTATCACGGAGCTGCTTTGATCATGAAACATTGCGGATGCTTAAACCCCAAAAATGCTACCACCTGAACGCTCACCTTGACAATTCACAAGCGCTAGTTGATATCCAGTCTCTTCAGCGGGCTTGTTTATAGTCACAAAATATCCACCGTAAAGCTCACTATATATGTCTACAAAACACATCGCAACTACAACAATGAATTAGCACAAGGAAAGTAGTTGACGTAAAAGGTTTAATGTCTTAAGTAAGTATGCACAGAAAAAAGCCATATGAAATAATATGTTTAGTGTTTTAAATGTAACTCATTCATGATAATAAACATAACACACAACATTTGCATTTTTAATCATCTATAAGTAAAGGTGCACACCCTGCAAGGCTATTTGTACAGAGATAATAGGCCTCCGGTGCATAATAAAGAGCCTATATTAAGTGAAGACGTGAATTTAATATTAAATTAGTAAAATATTGCTATACTTATTCGAGATTTAGTTTTGTTTCCCGCTAACTAGTCTTTACTACGTTATATTATGTGTATTTCGACGCTGGTCGCCTTAACGGTGACATAATCTTAATTCCGTCAAATAGTTTGTACGTGAAAATTCGAATATTCTCGAAAAGCTTTGGTGTTTTAACAGCAAAATTTCAATAAAGTAGGTGCGCAATATCACAAACAACAGTTAAATCGTAACGGCATCCACTTACAAATGACGTTAACTTAAGGTACATAGGTGAGGCTGAAGTAGCTGATTTTGGACACTCACGACAAAAGAGGGCACATAAAACAGGAGACGCCATGGTTGTCAAGCTTTTGGGATTACTATATGTTGGGATTGCCATATAGCAAAATCCCACCTTGCTATCAAAATTAACACTGAGGGACACATACCTTCTCAAAAGTTGAGCTTTTTTTGTGGAACATATATATGACAATACTGCAGCTTAAGAGCATTTCCGCCCCGCCGCGGTGGTCTAGTGGCTAAGGTACTCGGCTGCTGACCCGTAGGTCACGGGTTCGATTCCCGGCTGCAGCGGCTGCATTTCCGATGGAGGCGGAAGTGTTGTAGGCCCGTGTACTCAGATTTGGGTGCACGTTAAAGAACCCCAGGTGGTCAAAATTTCCGGAGCCCTCCACTACGGCGTCTCTCATAATCAAATGGTGGTTTTGGGACGTTAAACCCCACAAATCAATCAATCATTAAGAGCATTTCCATTATCTGGGCATGGTCTAAAGGCATACTAGCGCTCCACAGAGTACGCCTATTCTTCAAAGGATTCTAGAAGCTTTTTGATGGCATGCAAAAGCCCGCAAACAGCAACAAAGTATCAGCCAACAAATATCAGCAGTTTTTCCGCCTCAGTTTTTTCCGGGCAGCACACACGGCAGCGTGTGCGATTATCAGCTAGGCTTTCAAAAACGAGCTGATCAATTCATTACTTCGGTATCCCAAATTTGCCGGCAGACGCCGTGGTCGATGCACCTCGAACTTAGACTGCACTTGTTTTTGGCACAAATGTTGCGATTCGCTGCTGTTCAAAACCAACGGAGAGTGAAGCTGAATTGCAAGGGTTAATCACAGAAGATGGTAGTTAGTGCCGACAAGGACAGCAAGAATAATGTGTCTATTTGTTTTCTTATGTTGATGTATGCATGCCTGACCCTTCATGATGTTCTGTGTCACAGAATGGTGACGTTTGATGACTCAATTTGTAGTGCAGCTTGCACATTTTACGAATATTTTTTTATTTTAGAAAACGTCTTTCGGTAACGGTTTCTTTAGATAGAAATTCGTTCGGAAGCTGACTGCGTAAAGTACGCTCTTAAGACACCTCGTATTTTTTCTCTCTTCCTTTCTTCTTTTATTCTGAAAGTTTGCAACAAGCGACACGAGATGCTACATGTGTGTGGCGACAAAGGAGAGCCGTACGAAAGACTTTGCCCAAACATGAGGCGCAGATGGTGTGACGATGCAGGGCAGCGAATATGCCTCTGCAAACCGAGGTATTTTCGTCGCTTATTTGACGATGAGTGCGTCCACTTGAGAAACTGCGGTGAGTGTATCCTTGTACTACGTTTGATTGAATATATTTAAATATATCAATAAGCAGCATTATTGTTTTCGTAATTCTAAAACTAAAGCTACCATTATTGAAATGAAGAGACACAGAACTTTATGAAGGCGTGAACTAGCAGAGAAGGACCCATTAAAAAATTGCTTTCCTGACTTTTTTTTTCATCATACTATTCATCTTAGCTAAGAGATTTCAAGTTGGTTTGAAGTGTTTCCGATGTCAGCTGGAAACAATAACGGCCCACTATTAGGGAGGACACATAAACAATTGGTTTGCACAAGCAAGTTCTTTTTTTCCCGGTAACATCTGCAAAAAAATAGGCCATCATTTTTCCTATCATTGAGACGCTCTATTGTGCTGAGGACACGGTGATTTGGCGTAAATGTCGAGTGCTTTTTCAGTCAAATTTTCTTATATGCTGTGTGTATTAACCTTCTTACAATTCTCGTTTCTCTCACAATACCTGCAATGGGCATTTAATGGAGTCAGAGAATAAAATACATAAATAAATAAATACATTATTAGCTAAACAAATAAATAAACTAAAAAAGGTGCACGTTACTTTAGGAGACGTTTTTTACTGACATATGCACACAAGAACAGTGTGGCTCTTTCTATTCGTGAATGTTGTGAGCTGAGTGGTAAAGTTCATTCCATGTTGTGGAGAGAAAGGTTTTAGAGCAGCATACAAAACGCACATCTCGCCCAAAACTGAGCTGATCTAGACGCAGTGCGAACTATTCGAACAGGTTAAGCATACATAGAGTAACTATAACAGAATATATTCACTTCCAAACCTCTAGAAAGTTTGGCTAGTGCGTATTCCTTTAACAGACTTCTCGTATAAAAGATATGCTTACGTAAAGACGCTAAGTGTTAGGCAATAGCAGAGGTGTATGCGTAAATTTGACTATTAAGTTGGGCGTCATAGTGACGAATGGTTATCATTTCAATCGGGCCGAGTCGAACCGATGTGGACCAATGGAGTAGTGCATGTGAATGATCAGTGGTCGAGATACATGCAGTGCTCTAATAAGTAACACAAACACGCGGGTGGCTTTTTCTGTTTAACAACAATCCGGAATAACACACTGGCATTGGAGATTGGAGAAATATGTATTCTCTTGCAAATTACTCATAATCACTATAGTTAGACCTCAATAATTGCTTCCTGTTGCATTTCATGACTGGAAAATCCAACGTGTATAGGCAAACAAATATATTGCAGGTAAAACAGTCTCAATAAGCTCCATGCCCTTGTTTTTCCCTAACTCGGTTTTTATTCAAGTGAAGTCTGTTCCAACCGCTTACCAGTTTAATAATGTATACACCAATTACCAGTGTTACCAGAGTTAATATCATAGACACCAATTCTTTCAACCTGTAATCAATTGAAAAGGAAATGACAGCAGGAATAAAAACTCTCAAAATATTCCATGAGCCTCTTTAAAAATGAAAAATGTAGTTATAGTAATGTAGTATTATCTTCATGTTTTAGGTTGATCCTATGAGAGCATATCATTCTTAGTTGAAGCATGGATTAATGAGTGCGAAACTTCATTTGAAGTCCTGAGGTACATGACTCAATGTGCGCATTCTGCTTAGCAATATATTTGTTGCAATATAAAGATGGCGTATTGTGCGTTTACAGCTAAAATATTTTATTATGTTTCTTTCTCTCTCATGTCAATACTCATCGACCGACTCCAAACAGCCAAGAGAGAAGTTGTGAAACTTACGGTAAGCGCTACAATGAGGTTGATGAGTTTTCAAGGATTACACGCCAAATTATCTATACAATTGGTATTAAACAAGTCTAATTTGATAAAATTGTTGTCGTCAAGTATAAAATCGACACCTATGGAAGTTGGAGCGCTTAACGAATATTAGGAGCAGCAGTGTAGGCTTGTGCTGTAGGTTGCCCTGGTGATAACCCTGTTCTTTACAAAGTACTTCGTAACGCGAATTATGCTGCGACGATCAATTTATATATTTTGCTGTGTCTTGAATGTAGCTAGATGAACACAGAATAACAAATGTAGCAATAAAACATTGAGAACTGATTACAGGCTTGTAATCAATAGAATCTGTGCCCCAGAGCTGCAGGATGCCTGTCTTTTCTTTTTGCAAGAGAGCCTGGTGTGCGTTGCAGCCGTTGCAGCCGTAACTACTTGCAGGTTGTGCAAATACTATGAACAGCAACATTTGAATGTTCCTTGTACCTACGAAAGTTATGTCCTTCGACATCGACTAAACTCCATCGAAAAAAGCTTGTTATGTGTAGGAAAATAACTTACCTGAAATGCGGGAAACGTGCTTAAGGTCGTAGAAATGAGCAAATGTCATTGCAGTGAAAGTAGAGAAGAGCAGCTGGAGTTGTCTGTTGTCCCGCAGTAACATATCTTTCACTCTATGCATTAACAAGCATCTACAAAATTAGATCAATTTGATGCAGTTCATGTTCTCCCTAATTTGAGGACATTCGCACCTGTGGGAGTAAATCAGTGGTTTAGTGTTAATCTGTGATATGCAGGTTGTGCTTTTTGTATGTTTTGATTATTTAAATACAATTTACATGTAGAATAAAACCTCCTATTGCATACGGCATTATTTTGCGTTCAATGTATGCGGGATAGCAATGGCTGTGGATGGTGTTTAACTGTAAACGACTATAGTTGAACAGCAACGCTAAGCCTGTATTAGAACACAGTTATGACATCTTTTCGATGTATCATCGTCCACAACACCTCGTTGATGATACACTTTTGTTTATCGAGCGAATGTATCTCACACGTAACAAGATAAATCTAGCCACACCTCAAGTCCAAGGACTTTTCCTCTTTTCAAGCTTGAGCGTCTGCTTTATTGAATGCTAACACGGCATTCCCATAAAACTGCAGTTGGCCTGCTTTGGCGACGATGTCTACATGATTGGAGCATCGACGACCCAGTTCGATCCACATCACGCAAAGTGTGTCAGGATGATACATCGCGGTGTAACAGAGAATGGATGTGTCCGTGTCGTGATGGTCAAGGAGAGAGCCAACGACTTCGAGTTGTCGCAGGTACACAAAAAAACACTATCATTCAACTTTTTTCTCACCAATTATGGAACCTCTTCGTGTTACCATCAGTCTTATTGCTTTTTCAAGCAACTTATGTTGACATAAAAAGTTACGCACATAGGATGCATTTCTATATATCGATTGAGATCTGGGTTTTTGTGAAAAGTCTACCTTTGTTTTGCAATACAAAATGTCATGGAAACAACTTTTAGCATGAAAGCTTTCTTTTTTGCCGTGGTCCGCGTACACTATACTGACGTATTTCAATCACGGAAATACGTAAGCATATTGAAGACGACTGGATGGCAAATAAAAAGCCACGAAAAAGCAGTATTCCGTTCAGTATTCCGACAGTAGAACCAATGACCTCTTGGTCCACGACGATGGCTGGAGAGGGTTTAAACCACTGCGCAACCGTATAACCGTACAGCGGTAGATATAGGCTGCTACCTTATATCTCTCGAAGTGATCTTGTTCGATGGCTGGTGTAGCCGTCTAAAAGTAAAACAGTGAAGTATTTTGTGTTTTCCGCAGTAAGCCAGGGGGCAGGAGCTCTCTATACATCCCATGTATTGCTGATACGCAGTCCAGAACCGCTTTTACTACTGGTGGTCGCTGGGCATCCTACTAGAAATATATCACGAACAGAAAATTCATTTGATGAAGTCACAGGTGAGGTTAGCAAATGGAGGGAAAGGACGAAAAATTAACACGAGGAGAGCTGCCGCGGAATGCCCTCCTTTCCCATTTCCCATGCAATCGGAATGCTCTCGTGCATTCTTTCAGGTCCCTAGGCTCTTGGACGATCTGGCCATACGTAAAATTTTGTTGATAATTATTTTGTTCGTGTGTTCTGAACAGGCATTATTTAAACTGATCGATATCTCAGTAGGACGAAACTCGACTGCCACAAATGAAATGAACTTTTTTATTGCGTGTTTTGTACGCGTAGTATAATCTATGCTGTAAGCTGTCTAATATATGAAAGCATCTGTAACTTGCAACTGGCATACGGACATAACGTGTAAATATGGAACCCAAAATATCCGAGCCAATGCAAACATTATCAACAATCGTGAGTAGGATATGCCGTATTTGACTCAATCACACTTGTTATGACGACGTGCACAGTTTTATACCATACCTTGAGTAGCAAACGAGACTGAAGTTCAGAAGCACGAAGAGGCTTGAAGCGATAAGAAATTATTGAGAAAAAACGTCACTGGAAACAGTGTATCGGCAAGGTGACTTGTCCTAGTTAGGGCAACAGCGTTGCCTTAACGAAGGAAAGTTTACTTGTCAAAACGTTGGCTCCATCGACATTCTCTGTAATAAGTTTTCGGAGCCTTTAGTCTGTAACGTTTACATGTAGTTCAGTAACAGTATTAAAACTAAAGCTGCACAAATTTTCAAACCGCGGCTACAAAAATTTCATGAGCGAGAAGGAGCCTATATTTACTTGACATCATTTGAGTTACAAGTCAAAAGTAAAAGAAGCTGAGACTGTAAGTAGCTGAGATGACTCAAATTCAAGTCTTTAGAGAAACGCATTTTTCCTACAGGCGCTTGGCTGCCGCCTGTACCAATTAGCGAAGCGGCGCTGCACTTCTTTCAGTCCAGTCAGGCTTGTAGAGGATTGGGTTTACTCATGTACTCATGAAAAATCAGTACCTGCTCAAGTAATGGATCCAAATTTTCGTGCTCACCAATCGTCTTTTGGAAACGCCGAAAAACCTTCGCGGAACAAGAAATCACCAAGTCCACACACCGCAGCGCCGCAAGAAACATGTGTTGCCCAATTAAGCCATCTTCGACAAATGCATGGTTGACTTGCCGGGTGTAGCTCACTGTGGCTTCTATTCTCTGCTTGTCGTAACTTGATCGATCGCCTTATCTTTTCCGTATTTGGCACGCCAAGCGAGCGAGATTACTTAGGGCAATCTAACTTCCAGTGTTGCTCAGCGAGGGCCGAGAAGGAGTGGAGGCAAGCGCTACGAACTCAAGTCAATCACTTCCAGCGCTTCACCCGATTTAAAATTCAGAAAATATTGAATAAGAAAATACACATAAGCAAAAAAGAAGTTCTTTACTGGTGTATTGAATTTTTTTATTCGTAAAAACTTGTGATAGCAAATAAATCCGAACATTGACCTCAACCTCACGCTGCTAAACCGGATCACGGGATGCCCAGCAACCTACCGTTACGAGCGTGCATGTTTCTTGAAACCAAAACTAGCGCAGAGTTTTCGGGTCCTGAGTTAGCTCCGACAGTGCACCTTCGCTACGACTCTCCATTCGGCTTCAACGTTTTAACACAAAACGAGGTGGCATTAGAGCTTTGCTCATCGTATTCATCCATAGTAAGAGTAGCTCTGCGATGCTCGCCTTGTTATGGTGGATAGCCTGGTGGTCCTACGGCATTCTCAGCTCGCCTTGTGAGAAATTACAGCTGGGCTGGAGGGAGAGACGAGCAGTGTATACGGGTATAGGGTACACCGAGTATGTACAATCGCTTATTGTGAGCTTTTTTCCTCTAACTCATCATATGTGAGGCACAGGTATGTGTTAATAATAACTTGAGCTGCCACAAAGGTTAATTAGTGGTCGTGGGCGGAAGCTGTCGGGACGGAAATGTGCCCCTAGTTGTCAACGTGGGCGTGTCTATAGTGTCTATAGCTGACTGTCGTTCAGCTATAGACACTGTATTAGCTCTCACATATGAAATCACTACCTCTGGGAAGAGACATTTCACCTTCGTGTTTTCTACGGCGTACTCATTCTTATGGCGTACTCATTACACAGCTGCCTTCGTTCACACATCACTTGTCCCATTAAAATGGACAGAAGAGGATGGTGGTATTGAATTGAGTGCATTCGCTCAAGCTATGTAAGTCGACAAGAGAAAGTTAGCCAAGAAAATTCGCAAGTAAACCAAATGTTCACTTTACAGTAGCATCTAGCACCATTAATTAACCTTCAGTGGTAACATAATGTTGCCTATAGCAATATAGCACGAAGCCAGCAGTCGGCCCACCCTAAATGCTGATCGAAAATTATTTTCACGTAGTGCGGAAATATCTATATCAGCACTGTAATTTGCCACACTTACAATCAAGAAAACTCACAGGCCGCATCGGCATTGTTATATGAGTAACGCTTGCTCACAAATGTAGTTTTCAAATATTCATAACTTTTTTAATATGTATTTTCAGAACAAGCATAACAACGGCTGGAAGCACACGTATGTAAACTTATATGCCTTTATGTGATAATAATTTCAGCTAATTTACTAGTTTCATACAAATAGGATGAGACCTATACTTGGGCTTCTGAGTCTATTTGAAGGTAGACGTATACGCATGCAGTCATCCCCTTTTAAGGATAATTCAGTGGACTTTATATATTTAGATCACCATGATGGTGAAACAGGGAAACAAGACCAGCATTTAAACATTTTTAGAGAATCTCATTTCTTTTTGTGAAATCTGAAAGTGTCCTGCTTATACTTGTACATTGTATACAACGCTTGGTTCCACTTTACAAAGTAATCTTTGCTGCATTAAAGACAGGAAAGAAGAAGGAAGTCGGAAAGTTTTAGGCCACCAGAAAAAAAATTAAAGAAAGAGATTGTGGTGATAAGTTACCAACGTGAACTCAGCAACGGGCCGACGACGTTGACTGCGAGGATCCAACAACACTGTCGCGACACCTTAGCCCAAACGAGTGCTCTGAGTGCACGTGTGAGCATTCCTGAAAAATTTCCGACGCTTTACATGCCAAAGCTGCGGTATTATTAAGACGCGCACAGTACTGGAAGGCCCCAATTATTTCGACTATAATTGCGGTTATTTTACCCTCTTTCACATGCGAACGATTTTGCCTCAAAAGCGGAGCGGCGGCCGTCGCACGAGCCCGAAACAGGTTTCTAGAGAGTCTTCTAGATGCGGTGACCAGCACCGCCAAAGTTGGGAAAAGTTCGCTCGTGGCAGAGCGTCTACTAATAGGAGAGCAGTGACGAGAAGAGCACGTGAGATCAAAGGAGGTGTCGAGGAGCGCGCGAGTGCCGAGTGGAAGTCGATAGTTATAGCACGAGAACAGAACGACGACAAAGAGACAAGAAGGACACGAAGGACACGGGTGCTCGTGTTTTTCGTGTCCATCCTGTATCTTTGTCATCGTTCTGTTCTCGCGCTCTAACTATCGTCTTCTTATAGCAACTAACCAAAGCTGCCACACTTCTGAGAGGAACTCGCCCTGACCTCGTAGTATGAAGAACACTGCCAATTAGAGCGGTTGGGGTCGCACAAAAGTGGCTCGTGGGAAACAAGCTCTCTTCCGCGTGGCCTGCTGTCACTCGTCGCCACGACCATCGCCGCAGCAGTCGCTCGCATGTGAAACAGGCTTCAGGTTCTTTAGCGTGCGACTAAAGGGACTGGTCTCCAACGTATTCCTGCATCGTTCCGGTCAGCAACCGTAACCACCCTACCATCCCTAAAGCCATCCGCTATATTCTGCACAGTGAGCGCGGTTGCGAATGACGTGGCGGTGTGTCCAGGGATAACGTTCAGCGCGAATGATGGAAACGTGCGCTATAGATTATAATATAGTGAAGCTTCCTTACTCTATTGCAGGAATTATTCAATTGATATTCGTGCTGAAGTAGAAAGTGGCGTTCCATACCTCGTCATAGGACAGGAAGGTGAGCCACAGACACAATGATCTATTCCTCTCTCTCTCTCTCTCTCTCTCTGTATACAAACACGCATGCCCACATACGCACATATACACGGAGAGCAGTTCACGGTGCCCTTAAGCCGGCAAGTAGCATTGACACGCTGTACTTTTCTGACATTTTGCGGGCGTGTGTGGTATACAGAAAAACACAAAAGAATACCACATCTGAAGTTAAAAGCTGTCTAATAAGACGTTTTTAAACCGGTGTGCACTATTATTCATGAAATTCTTGCCCGGCTTCGCTCTTTCAAAAGTTAGTTAATCTAAAAACGTGGGGTTAGGTTACAAGTGAAAAAATATTCTCAATTTTTTGATGAAAATGTCTGCAACATAGTTTTGGTTGCAGCGTGACAGACTGCGTCGGCGTATTTTTAAGCTATCTTTAGGGTCTGGCTGAAGGTGTCTTAGCCATGATTTGTGTGAGTTTGCGTGTATAAAACATGACGGCCAGTGTACAAGACATGACAAAAAAAGCGATTAATAAAAGCAAGCAGACCTCTAATCAGAACCAAAATTACTTTGGCAGCTTCTGTAAGAGTGTTGAAACATGTTTTAAAATGTAGTTCCTACATCAGTCTCATTTTCTTATGGCGGCGCCTTATAGTTATCATGTTATCCCCACTGAAACGTGCGAGCGCAATGAGATCAAAGGTATGAAATCATATTAAGATCTATCTTTGCGCAATTCAGAGTATTCAAATTACGCGAGATGTCTGACGTTTTCTTAAAATATTGTTGCGAAAAGGTAGATTTTGAAATCACAACACTGCTGGCGATGCGTGAATGTATACACGATCTGTTCACTGGACACCAGGATTGAATGGGCGCATATCGTGCTAAACATGGAGGGAGGAAAAAAACATGAAGCTGTGTTACATGAAAATTGGGAAGTCCATCGATCAAATAAGAAACCGGGGCATGTTGGGAATCTAACAAGAACATGGAGCGTGATGAGGGAGCAGCGTCTATTGAGGTAGACTAGTGGACGCTAGGTGTGCTCCCTCTCAGGTTTTTCTTTCTTTTTCTATTGGTGGTGCAGCTCGCTATGTGCAACAGTTATGAGAACCTTTTTATTAAGTCAAAACGAAACATATTTGCGTTTAAAAAACAATTGACCTTCCAATAGAGCCAGAAAGAACACTTTTTCAAGGGAGATAGCTAACTGAGTGTACCCATATGTTGCAACAAATGTATCCCAGTGTCCCCTATACTTGACATAGTTCTCTCGCGAAAACCATAACACTTGCAGTCTCCTTTACTTTTTGCATGTTTTACAATGGGCTCTTAGCAAGAAAAAAACATTAAAAATTTTAAAAATTTTGTTCTACCTGAAAAACATTTTATTGAAATATATATATATATATATACATATATTGTGAGAATAATAACTCATTGGCCAGCTTTCCTCGTTAAGTTATGGGTTATAATACACCGGAAGCGTTGTCAACATTAATACATTTGTTTATTTCCCAACACTTTAGGGACGGGCCCTCCCTTCGTCAGGGGTGCGCTAAACTAACGTCGATGTGCAAACTAGTTCACTGCCACGTCCTTTTCGCTCTGAAATATATGTGCGAGTGTGAGAGGAAACTAAGAATACCAAAGGAGGGAGGGAAACAAAAAAGCTAAAAAATAAGACATGACAAACAAAGTTACAAAAATGAAAAAACGACGAAGAGTGAAAACACGACACAAAACTCCCTAGAGCCGAAAGTCGTTGAAAGTCCACATCTGGTTCTGATAATCTTGTGCTGGCCAGTATCGATGTGTCTAGGGCTCTCCAGAATCGTTACTACCCAAATATACCCAAAATTTCCTACGAAGTGTGTCCTCATCGGGATGACTAACATGCGGTATGTCCATACGGACAACAGCCCGACCAATTTTACAACGCCGTGTTCCATTTGGTGTTGTTGTCGTTGATGATACTTCCTTAATGTTTGTCAACACGACCTCATCAAGTGCGAGGCCGACGGGACGGCTTAGTGTTTTCCCATAGTGAAGTACCAAGTACTCCAAATCGTCCACCACTTTTTCTAAACGCTATGTTTTTCTATGTATCTGCACTGCTGGAGTACCTGCCAGTGCAGGGGACTCATTGGTGCTCCATGTGGGCACCACAAGCATAATGAATATTGGGTCTTCAAAGTAGATGGACTCGTTGCAGGAGCCTTGCAATGTGCGAGGCAGATTCGCTCGAACATCACGACATTGCATATCAGTATGCGACTGCCTCGTGCACCCATTCGCCACGTCGTGACTCGAGCTGGCGCTCCATGTCTCGGTTCAATATGAAAGTGCAGCGTTTCAACAGAGAAGCCCACCATCTTTGTGGACACGGTATGTTGAGAGCAGACGTATAATGCTTGGAACACGGTTTGTAAACCCTCCTGTTCCGACGCTTCCCGGTTGCTCATGGCTTACATGCGAGTTTTCAAGGTGTCGCGCTACTAGCACATGGCACCAGAGTACAGCTGCGATGGACTTCGGTGGCATGGAGATTGGCCCCAAGCGTTTTTACGGCCAACTCCGGTGTGAAGCCCACGCAACAACGAGTAACCGAAGGACACACACAGCCATCCAGGGCCCTAGAAGTCACGACATCGCCACTTTCACCAGCGTGGTGATACAGCAGGCGCACGAATGAGGCGGTGACTAAGGCGACGGCTTCCAGTAGACACGCGGGCGCAAAAGGTACCGGCAGTCTCAAACTAGCACGTTCCCCGTGATTTATGTCGATTGGAAAACCCGTTTAAAAAATGGCTGGAATACGAAAAACACGCTAAAACATTTAGCATTTTTTCCTTTCTTTCGTGTTTTTCGGTCTTCGTAGTTTTCTCTCACTCTCGTAATTATAATTCAAGGCGAGAGAGACGCGGCAGTAAACAAGTTTGAACGTTGTTAGCCTAACTCATACCCAGCCAAAGGGTGGACCCTTTCCGAAAATATAGGGTATAAATATTTGCATCATTGAGGCCCCTGTGCGCTCAATCACGACTTAACTGAATGCACGTTGGCTATTTCTGTTGGTATTAAGTTTATATCCCTATAAAATTTCCAGTTGTGTATAATTGCTTACAAAGTTAGCCTAGAATGTAATCTTACAACTTCTTAGCTAATGAAGTTAAACAACAACATTAAAGTAGAAAGTTAAGTAACAGATTGTGTCCCAAACAAGTGCCTAAACAGCAATTTGAGCTTCTTTAAACATCTCACTGCTTCTTGTATTGTTCCTTGTGCCCTTGACGACGCAGTTTCTAGGGTGCGAATGCACAAACCCAGCCTCCTAGATGTTGACAAAGCTTAACGGTTGCTACATTTTGAGAACGGTGAACGTTGTTAACGCAGTCTGTTATTTTAAAATTTGCTTGTTCCTCCGGGGTATTTCATCTCGCATGATTCGCAAAGTTTGCAAATTTAATCAGTCGTGGAAAAATCAACCATATATTCGCAATACTGGCTACCTTTATGAAACGATGTGATATGTCGTGTGTGTAAGGAATGAGTGAGAAACTTTGCTGGCTTGCACTATAGTGATGCTTCCTAAATCTTTGTCGGTTTTCTATTTTACCTGGCAACCCAGAGTGACACGACAATATAGCACAGAAGAAAAAGGAGTACACACAACGAGGTGCCTTTTTCTTGTGTGGTGTATTTTTGTGCCTCCTTAAGTTATTATGCTTACACACGAACTAAGCCACCATTTTATTTTGCTGTTTTGTTTGACGCACCTCACAAGCTCTTGACGCGCCTTACAAGGGTACCATGTAGCAATTAGAAGAATTGTTTTGGCAAGTAGAGTGGCTGCACTGGGTGCAGAGAAGACTAGCCTAAAGCATTTTTCGGGGTGGGTCTGGAAGATATATGTTTCAGGAGCTTTGAATGTCATGATAAGAATGCAAGCAAAGACTTATAGATACCGCAATATTCGTATTCCAAGCCAATATGCTCGAACGTAAAGGTAAGGGTTACGTCTATAAACGTCAAGTAATGCTTTCCTAGTATTTCACGTGTGATTTCGGAAGGATATAAGCATAGGGTGAACGTGAACCTGAAAGAAGGAAACATCTCAATTTTGCAGGTAGGACACCGCTACCTCCGGAAGTCCGCCACAGATATCCCGTTTTGCACGCAAACTCAAGATGTATCATCACAGGGCATTATCCAAAGCTGGGAGGTTAGTAAGTTTTATCACTTTACAAAAATTTTCATTATAACAAGTGCCGTTGATAAAAGCAATAAAACAACGCCTGTTGAGAAGTACTAACCACTACCGCCGAAAGAATGGATTTACGGCGTCCAAACTTTAGACGCTCTCACGTCCCACATAGTGCATAATTCTTTTCCTACGGATTGAGCGGCAGACACATCACTGGATTTCAGGTTTCAAGGCCATTGCATTCACCTTATTGTGTATTTGGTGTGTTAATGAAGATGGGTGCGTGACAGAGCAGAAGAATTAGCCAACACTTCGCATGTCCGTCGTCATGACGACGCATGTGCGAGGAGACATTGCAGGCAATACACTTTTTTCATATTCTTGTGCTACCCTAAGCCGTTTTTTTAGGGGCCGTGGTCAACAGCCAATATCCTCCCAGGTGAAGAGCGTTTGGCTACTTTTCAGCTAGAGGAACAGTGCATGCGCCGGAGTACTCTGAAGAAGCTTGGATTGCCGTTAACGGTGCTTCAAGGCCGAATCCTTGTAAATGTGATTTTGGGCGCTCCTGCCAAGTTTGACAGGCAGTGAAGGTAATGCAAGAAATGGGGCAATCAGATTGAGACAGGCGAAGTACTGCGCACAAACCGCGGCTGTTATTTTCACATACAGTAATGTAGGCAACGTTTCAGAGGGTTTAGAGAGGCCGAATAAGATAACGTGAACAGTTCTAAGCCACCACGAAGCGCGCGTCAATCAGATCACAGCTCACAATCACCATGAAAATTTTAATGGTAGGTAGTTTCCAAAACCATTGTGTGAATGGACCTTAAGCTTCGCCTTTAGGAGTTGAACTCGATAGCGACATCCTCTTCTTAGTGCGTATTTCAAACGCTCAGTGCATGAAAACTATTCAAACTTGCTATCCATCTGTTCTGTTCTGTTTTAGCTGTTTTGCCGTGGAGAGGTTGAGGTGCCTATTGCCTCGGCTACTTCATATCACAAAGTTCTGCAGCGAAAAATAAAATAATAATACAGAGCGGTACCCAAAAATTAACAATGCGGAAAAGAAAAAAAACATAATAGCACACTGAAAGCAGTTCTTATATCATGCCAATACACATTTTTCTTCACGCAGTTCACACAGTCATAAACTACTTACACACACACCTTACTAATCTAATGTCAGTATATACATAACCACATTTTACATAATACCCATCTCTGGCTGTCAGTCACAGGCGCTTGTCCAGTCCGGTCTCCACTAAAAAGTCTGTCAGGAAGATTATTGCCTTTTTCTGGAGATGCATCTCAGGCCATGTTCCAAGTAGTTTCTTTATTGTGAGGGGCAGTCTGTGCAAATTTGTTAATTTGTTTTTTAATATTTCTCTTTCATTCGCGTATTTAACGCACTCCAAAAGAATATGGCGAACATTTTCTTCTGCATGACCACAATGGCATTCCGGTGAGCTGGATTGATGTATCTTGTGCAGGAAGCTGTTTGTGTATGCTACTTCCAATCTAAGTCGGTGGATCAATGTCTCTAGGTGTCGTGGGAGGTCTGTCACTATGGAAAATTTTCTGTGTGGATCAACTTCATAAAGTACCGTTTCGTTTGATTTAGGGCTCTCAGACCACTTCTCCGTCGAACAACGGTTGGCTCCTACGATATAAAATGTCGAATATCCGCCCCAAACATAGGGATTGCGCAATCCCGTCCTTCCTTCAATGCTTTCTTCGCGAGACTATCAGCATCTTCATTTCCCTTTATTCCAATGTGGCTGGGTATCCATTGGTATACGATGTTGTGACCCTGCGATGAGGCATGTTCCACAGTTTCTGCGATACATTGTGCTATTTCACCATTTTTGTAAGGTGATCTCACATTTCTAATTAGCTGAAGAGCAGGTTTGCTATCAGTGCATATCACCCATTTTCGTGGCTCAGGATTCTCGCAGATAAGTTGAACTGCTTCAAAGATAGCCACCAATTCTGCTGTCGTCGATGAAGATTTGTGCGATAATTTGTACATCTTCTTTTTCTGAGTTTCGAGTATAAAGACCGCACAGGCTGACGCTTCTTCTGTGCATGATCCGTCTGTATATATCTTCGTTTTTTTCTTATACAATACATGAAGCTGATGAAGTACCAACTGCGCCGCTACTAGAGGTGTCATGTCCGCTTTCTTCTCTATGCCGTCTATTTCACGGATAACATTGAGATGTGGCAGCATCCAAGGTGGTTTTGAAGGTTTTCATTGTTTAATTTCTGGTACTACTGCTTGAAATGATGATATAGTATCCTGTAGTCTCGTTGCCGTCCTTTGTGTTAGTGCACCAGATAAAAAATGACTTTCATGTTGCGTGAAAATTCTGAATAAATTTTTAGATGTTTCTTTAGTTCGGAGTACTGCCAAAAGTGGCTCTCGAGCCTCCGCATAAACTAAAGCACTGGAAGTTGACCGTGGTAAACCCAGAAATACCCTGAAGCTCCTTGCCAATAACAAGTGAAGTCTCCTTTCGGTGGAGGCTGGGAGTCCATGCAGCAGAGGCAGTGAGTAAGTTACGATGGGGCGTATCCAGGCAACATGTATTGCTAATAACGACTCTGTAGTACCACCCCATTTGGCCCCACAGAGATGCCGGAGGATTCGAATGGCCTGATTTACTTTTTGTTCCAAGGACTGGACATGAGGCGACCATGTTAGTCTCCGGTCTAAAATTACTCCCAAGAATTTATGAGTTTCAACCATTTGAATAGGCTGATTTTGCAGAATAATCTGGAAATTTCCTGGTCTTTTTAATGTAAACGGAAGTATGGCTGTTTTAGCCAGACTCAGTACCATACCTCTTTTTTTTTAGAAAACGGTCTACATAATCCAATCCTTATTGTAGAGTTTGTTATACATCCCAAAACGGTGGACCAGACGTCCATATACTTGTATCATCAGCATATACTGAACATCTGATGTTAGGTGGAAGATTATATGGGAGCTGCGTCATGACTGCATTAAAGAGAGTAGGGCTTAGTACGCTTCCTGTGGCACTCCTTGGTTGACGACATGTTCTGACGTTGGGCCCTCCTGCGTAACTACAAAAATTTTCCGGTGATTCAGGAAGTCAGCGATTTAACGCAGTATCTTGCCCTTGAATCCCTGTAACACCAGGCCTTCCAGAACGTGAACGTGACTCACTGTGTCGTATGCTCGGTGGACATCAAGGAATACAGCGACAGTGATGTTTCCTTGCGTTCGTTGGTTTTCCAAGTCTGTGACCAAATCCAGAATGCAGTCCATTGTGCATATACCTCTTCTGAAGTCGGCTATGCTTTCTGGTAGTAGTTTCTTCATGTCTTGCCACCATAAAATTCGTTCATTGATCATTTTTTCCATCACTTTGAAAAACAACTTCTCAAACTAACCGGCCTAAACGAGTCCAACTGCATAGGGCTCTTCCCTGGCTTTAGCAACGGTACTACTTTTGATATCTTCCAACTTTCCGGAACTTTTTCTTCTTGCCAATTTTTGTTATAGATGTCCAACAGGTGTAATTTTCCTTTTTTGCACAAATTAGCAAGAGCAGCGTATGTAACTGCATCTGTTCCTAGGGAACTAGTTTGTTTTACTGAAGACAGCATATATTGGAGCTTTTCTCGTGTGAAGCTGTCATCCAGATCTGATGAACTGATCGAAGAGAACTTTGTTACAACCGCCGAAGCTGATTCTGCTGAGAATTTATATTGCATCCACTATAATTTTATATGCATCCACTATAGGTCACCCTAAAAGAATAGGCGAAGTAGCGTGTGTGCCTTTTGTAGTGGGGTACTGATTGTCAACCACGAAGCCATTATGATAATCACATATTCTGACGCCCGTTGTCTATGGACGCTTGTAACACGCATTATTACTGCAATACTACCTTACATTTATGAACCAAACGGACCTGGCCACCCGTTTATAGATGGTTTTTTATTTTTATTTTTTATTTTTCTTATTTTCTTCTTTTTATTATTATTTATTTCTTTTTTACCCATACTTGTCGAAGTCTACGTCATTTTTTTTCTCCCTTCCTCATCTTCTTTCCCCCTTTTCCCATCTAATCTTTGTTTCCCCCGTTTATTCCCTCCCCCCGAAAGAGTGAGCAGGCGTTGTGCCCCTCCAGGTGGCAGTTGCCAGCTAGCTCTCTTCCTCTTTCCTCTGTGTCCTTGTGTATCGGTGTATGCAAATAAAATAATAAATAAATAATGTTGCATTGTCAAGCATGTATACAGAACCTGTCTGTATGTGAAGCATGAACGCTACTGTCACTGTATTTCCAAGCACAAGAATTTTTTATCACTCTTTTCACAAGCACAGGCATGGCCATGGGGTAGAACATCCGCTTGCCATGCAAACGACCTGGGTTCGATCCCCACTCGGACCCGATCAACCCTGCTTAGGTCCTTACTCTGCTCCAGGGCTTTTTTCATTTATTTTATTTGCATCGTTCTCGATCTTTCAGTCATGCATAAGATAATGACTTTTCGCTCACAACCAATGACGCTGACACCGGAAGGAGACCTTCAATGCTATTCCGCCAGCAGCAGCTGTCCCGTGACGCCTGATAGCGTCGCTGGACAGCTGTTAGTGTTGCGAACAGCCTCAAAAATTTGACAGACGAGATGATATTAACACGTTTCTCCCTTATACTTCGAGAGGTTTCTTTAGTGGTGCCTCAAAGGGTTATAAAATATAAAACCCATTTGCTTGCATCAACGAGTCGGTGAGGTGTGATAAGAGAAGGCGTTGCGGAGAGGATTACATGAAGAGGATGATAAAGCTACTGAGTGAAAGCAAATCACAGGAGAGGTTCGACAGAAGGAAAACTCTTGACTGAGAAACACACATTTCCGGCTGGCGCTGTAAAAATATGAGGGGGTGAGTCATGCCTCACATATGTAAGTGGTGGGTTATAAATATTCATGTTTTGAGGGCTGCTTTTAAACCTACTGGGACACCTTCTAGGTGCTAGTTTGTGCTTGTTTTCTCTTTTTTTCTTCTGCTTCAGACACGTACTACGTTTTTCTTACTTTTTTTCTTTGCTAGAAATCTTTGCTTTGTTAGAAATCTTTCTTTGCTAGAAAACAATATTTACATGGCGTTCCTTTACAAATGTTTAAAGAAAATAGTTTTCACAACCATATACTCTGTCTTATGTCGTATTTCTGCGTGGTCATGACAGTGGAACCATTCTTTGCGTTTATGTTTCAGAAAGGACCGACTGCTTCTTCTTCGTCACCGAACACGATGTTCACCAACCGGATCCCGACTGCAAATATATTTTCGAGAACTACTGCCACTCTCCGAAAATTATTTTACGAAAAACGACATCAAGGCACTGCATGCTATAAAGGCGTACTTTGTTTTGTCACGTCGTCTTCTTCGTTTATTATAGTATCAAGTCGCTGTTTGCATTATATTCAGTTTCGAAAGAATAATACACCGTAACAGTTATCATATGGATAATACAGTGTTGCTAAACAGATGATGAAAGCGCCTGCGCGGGGAAAAAAGAATAAGGAGGACCCCAGAATCACCCTTTATCTAGTGTCAATGCAATAAGGCGTCCTTCTAGTTCTTTTTTGTATTGCTTATTTGTTCTGGTATCAATAGATGTCCAATGGTACATTCAATGTTACCGACAGAATCTATTCAAACAGGCTTCAAACAGGTGTGACGTTTTCATTGTTATCTGCCGATGCAGTATCTTGTTCCAGTGATCGGTGTTATCTATTATTCAAAAACAATCATGGAAGCTTTCGTTGCAGCGGCACCCGCTCCTGAAGAATTTTCTCATTTCTACCAAGAAAGCGGCTCGCAACAGAAAGGAAACGGCGAAGTTGTCCATATTCTAATTCAAAACTGAGTAGAACACAACGTTGCACGCTCAGAATACTTAAAACGTGTTCGTACCCATCGAGAGATTTTCGTAGAAGGCTCCACACAGAGACAGATCCTCATTGCCCGGATCGCGGGGAAGATTTCTGTACTTTAGCACATATGCTCTGGCAGTGCCTTATGAAACAGTACTGTGAGAGAGCGTAGACCCATGGCCTCCCGACTACAACATGCGACTAGCTGACAGCAAGGCAAGAGTCCTCTGTAGGACAGCAGTGGCCGACTCCTCAGAACCTCAGTAAAGTTCGTGGTCTGTCTGTCTCCCAATTACTAAAATGCGCCAAAGAGAGAGCGGTATCTGTAGGAAACACGTTCGCGTTTTACAGCCAAACGCAACCCCCCTCAGCGCGCGCGCGCGCACACGCACGCACACAGGCACACACACGAAAGCCTATGTGTGTTGCCCACTCTTGAGTTCTAGCGGTTTCTAGATAGACACATGCAGTAGGCCAGGTATCTGTCTAGTCGGAGATAAATTCTGACGTCAGCCATTTCATGACGCAGAGCATAGCTAGTACGATAGTTTAACAAACTTCTGCTTCCACAAGCTGCCACTTTCAACTACGTTGCCTGATTCATTGTAAGGCAGTATCATGAGATAACATAGAAGTATATGGTGCGCTACTTGGGGCGCTAAACCCCACAAATCAATCATATATAGTGTACTATCTAGGAGGCCGAGATGGTGTACTATCTAGGAGTTAGATATGGCGTGACGATTCGCATGCAAAACTAACGAAGCAGCCGCACAAGTAAATAATTGAAAAATAATGTCATTTTTGTTGCAAATCTTACAAAAAAATGTCAAATGTGAATGATCTTTGCCACGTAGTTTCTAAGTCATACGTGCGAAATGAAAGAAACAATATATCGCACTTCGGGTTAAAACGTCCGCACCTTTATTCAGCTTTGCTTGGTACAACAACCATTTGCACTGTCATCATTTGGCATAAAATCAAGCACTCTTCATTCTGTGATCGCTCGCAGATACGCGGCCAAAAAGTTACATCACATAAGAAATAATCCCACGCTTTCAGATATAATAAAGACAATTACCGGAGCGGCTAAAAAATCGTCACTTTCAAATATATAGCTCGAAGCGTAAATTGCTGCACCGATTAAATAGAGAGGAAACAGCTGCTGCCACGCATTAGCTAAGAAAACAAAATCTGGTATTCGCCAAAGGCGTGCAATATTAGGCCGGGCGTTCAAGTGTTGGTCAGCCTGTACATCATCCAAGATTTCCTCTTCCAGCCCTTCCGAGCCAGACACCCACTGTTGCAGAAGCGGGTGCTCTCCGTTCATTTCCGGCATCGTGGCCAGCCGTGGTTCGAGCAGGTCTTTCAACATAGAGGCCTCAGAACCTTGAAAGCTTGTCTCGGCGGGTCCTCGTTCAGAATCGACTCTTCTGTTCCGCTCCGAAGGCGGAAGCAAGCCTTGCGACGACACAGAAGCCACAGGTTTCAACGCCGCTATTCCTTGACAAGCTGGCCTCAGAAGCCTGAAGTCATGACCCTCTTCCTGATGATTTTCCAATGACCCTCGCGACAATGTGCAGAGTTGGTCGGAGGTGCTGGTAGCAGAAGTTTTGAGCTCACCTTGAGGAGCCTGTCCGCCGTTTTCAAACTCGTGATGAGGCAGCACACACTGTTGTCGTGTCCACAACTCAGGGACACGTATAACTTCACTGAAATGACCTTCCAACGATGCAACTCTTGATGAAAGGCTCCTCTGAGACTCGTAGGCCACGTTGAAGCATATATGCTCGTCGCCTGGTGTCTGAGGTTGCTCGCAAAGCTTTTCCATATTCTGTAGATCTTTCGTGCTCGAAACAACATCCGGCGGTCGATTGCTATCACTCCCGTGTGCATCTTCCGTCAGCTCTCTTGAATCGAACTCGAGGAAAAGCTTGGAACGCTGAGGTCTCGTAGCCACAAACTGTGAGCGACCGCTTCCTCCACGGCAGTGATTTTCATCGTCAAGCTTACGGTTCGACTCGGCGGCTTGTGCCATGACAGATTTTTAGAGCAAGTACTTTCGAATACTTCGCCTTGAATGATGTTTTTGCTAGCGTGCAAGTGTAAGGAACTTTATCTTTAATGCAACAATCGCGCATCATCACATCCCCATGAGGTGCGTCGCGCCTATTTCTAACACTAGCTATCAGCTGAAGTGCTCACGCACCACAGTTTACTGCAACCACGTGTCAGGTGCGATTTCCGTATCTATTTACTTTATCGCAGGAACGAGAGACGACAAGGAAAGAGTGAGATTATTTTTACAGATTTCGCTCGCACACATAAATGCCTATTAGATTAGTTCGTTTATCATTGCGCACTTTCTCAAGAATATTTCGACGACGTACCAGTTATCTTGTGCGCGTACTAGTATCAATGGTTGTACCCACTTAGTGCAAGAACAGGCTGCGTAACATGCATTGCAATGATGGGCTTCCGCACGGAAAGTGTGAGCGCAGCAACGGAGAAGTGGCGCACATAGCTTAATTCGTGTCGCGTAGGGGACAGGCCCTCTGAGCTAGCACAAGAAATATCTTTGCTCCTGGGTGCCCGGAAAAAAAAGCACAAAGTTCAGCAGATCTCACGTACCGTGGGAATCTATGAGATGTGAGCCGCGTCCATCGAGACCCATTAAATGTGCTTCCCACTCCATATAATCTATGATACGCGAAGCGTGCAGAAGCTTTTTGCTTCGCTGCACTTTTCAAGCAAGCGTAACCTCATGATGTGCAGATTACTTGAGCGAACTCCTGTGGCGTTGTTCAAAGCAGAATGAAAAGCAGGCGCTAGAAGTACGTAAAAATATAAGCAACACGAAACATACATCTTGTGAGGTATATGTAGATTCGTGAAGAATATTTCATAGAAACCCACATTTCAAGCATTCGGTGGGTCGTTGCAACCGTAGGAGTCTACGTATCGTGGGAACAACAAGGGGCAAGCAAACAGCAACTACGATAAAAATATTATTGATAATTATAGTATAAGATGCGAAGCAGCTTTTTGACTGGCCTGTTTAACGCTGTCCCTCTGTCCGCACTGCTCCCCTCGCCGCAGGTGTTGGAGCGGTGCCAAATAGTTCACGCCCTCCTAGCAGTGCGCGGTGACGTCTCTATCCCTCGCCTGCCACATGTCAGCTTTCTTTCGCTTCACCCTCTCCGTTGCTCGCAAGGCTCAAGCCCACTCCTCACGTGGGCATCATCTCACCTATGCCACCTACCTCCATCTGTCGGCGAGAAGAAGCAACGAGCTGGTGGGTGCACGCAGTGCGCGCGCCTTGAAAATGTCGTAGCGCCGACATTGTGGAAAGCTCTGTTGCTTGGCGCGCAATTGCGCCGAGAGGCGAGACGTCGTCATGGCATGCTTCCCGCTAGTGTGCGCGTACCTTTTCCAGCCGTCGCCGGCGTTGCGAAGGTTAGCGAAGCCGATCGCGTTCGTGAATGGCGCCGTCAACACCGATGAGGCGTGAGCCAGGGAACCCGAATGCAAGCGTCCTCGGTGGAAGACCAGTGACACCGACGATTTCAAGTCAAGAACACCGATCGCGTTCGAGAATACAGAAAGCGCGTGGGTAACACCGACGAGAGGCGAGCCAAGGAAGGCGAGCGCAAGCGTGTTTAACGCATCCCACCTCCCGTGTCTTCGCATTTTAGATAAAAGTTTACTCGAGTAAACGCTGCACCGAGTTTCGCTTCAAACGATTTTTCCAGCACCCGCGTTGACACCCGTATCAACCGGGTCAACGCCGTGCGCACCGCTGCTGCTTCGCATCTCATCAGGGTTCCCTTTGGGGAGATGGTCCCCAGTTTTCAATAATAATAGTATCATTATTAATTTTTAATAAATAATATAGTATTATACATATATATAGTAATATTAATATTAATAAAGTATGACGTTCAACCAAGAGTGGTTACGACTCTGTTATTTCACGCTACTGGGAGAAAAAATCATAGTTTTTTTCATAATTCATCCGTTTCGCGAACCATTTTTAGCTACAGGAATATTTTTGGGCCCTTACGTCTTAATAATAAGGAAGACAGATAGGTTATGTAAGACCTGGTTATGTATCGTGAAATGCTATTTGTTTTGAGCTACTTTATTCTTATAGGTTATCTATTAGGCGCGGTATTTCTGCCGGCAAGATACGCTGCCAAAGTGACCATGCAGGAGGCACTTACATTCATGACACCTATAGCCAGCTATACTCGGCGACAGCTTTTCTTGACATTGGAGCGAAGGCTACGGAGGCGGGGCCTCCGCACATTTGTGTTACTACGCAAGTAGTCCGGCAGCTTGCAGCCGATTTTGGTTCCAGTTTCGGCTTTCGCTTGCTTGCTGCGCTAGTGTGTTTAGCAAAATGTATGCACGCAAAGTGGGAACGTCAGAGTTAAACTTTGATGAGAGTGCATACATGCAGCTAGTTACTGTGCTGTTTATATACTGGTACATATAAAATTTTCCGTTGTTCGAACGTTTTTCCAGAATTATTCAGCCTTTATAGCAGTGAAGTTTAGGTTCCGTGTTCAGCCCAGTATATACGGGTAAGCGCCACACGTGATCGAATGTTTACGTTTACGGTATTGAGCCCTAGTACAGGCGAAATGGAAGACCGGTTGCAGCACGATCCGGCCACGGGCCTGTCTTGTTTCAGCTTTGCTGTATTCAGTTTACGCCCTCAAAGGCTGTCAGCAATGATCGGCGCAGACTGCGCCTCAGTGTTCGAGAAGCCTCAAAATTGTTGTAGATCGTTGTTAAGATTGCGCGCAAGACGCGAACAGTGAAGCTTATTTCAGAGCTTGCGCGGCCACCAGTGATAAGGCTGGAAAGTTCGATGTGTAATGTACAAAAGACGTCGCGTCCCAACGATGAGCAGCTTTTCCACGGCCGATGCTGTGCTCGCCGCTGCAAGAGCAAGCAGCAGACGCAGCCGGCGTGCGGAAAACGTGGTGCCCTCCAAGAAATAAAAAAGAAAAAAAACTAGAGCGCACGATAACTTCTTTTCCATGAACAGCGCCCCATACTTGTTCTATCCTTATAATGAAGAAAGTTTTATTTATTCGGGACAAGTAACTACTAGAATCAGAAAATAAAATAGGTACTATATCCTGGCGCGCGCGCATGCAGGTGGTTCGGCTCTATAGCTTCCACAGTGCTGTCAAGAAAAGCTGTCGCCAAGTTATAGTCTTTTCCAGGCCACAACGACTAAGTTGTCTATCTGTCCAATCGTGTTTCAGTATGACTCGTTGGCCATGGCTGTTGCAACGTACGTCTCTCCACACTTTTCACGCACGGATGACTACATTAGGCGCAGCTTTTCGAAAGCAGCAATACGATTGTACGAAAGCAGCAATATGATACGAGCTAGACGGTGGCGACCCGGCTGTGTAGAGTCTAGCTCAAGTTAGTTAATGTGTTGACCAAGAGAGCTTCCTCGAGCGTATTGGTCTTCGTTATCACTGTTAACACCACTTTCAAGCTTTAAGCATTTGCCTTGTACGAAGCGTCTAGGCTTCGTATCTTTTCTGGATAACCGGGAGCATGGATAGTGATATGTACTGATAACGGCTGAAATTCTTTCTTCGCTTCTGATAGCATTTAAATATTGCCTGATATTCGAATTGTTTGCGTTTTGTGTATCACTTTCCCGTTTTGGTACTAGCGGGTCACGTGTATACCGCGCGAAATTAGAGCAGCAGCAGAGCTTAGTTGAACCATTCTCTCACTAAACAGGTGCAACAAAACATATTAGAATGTGTGCAGAATAAGTTGCATGCCCACGAAATATTCTTGAGAAAGCGTGTGAAGATGAATTAACTGGCATGACAGGTATTTCTATGGCAGACCAAAATCTGTGAAACTGGTCTCACTGTTCAACTGTAGCCGTCTGCACCTGTGGTCAGATAAATTGATATAAATATTCTAGCCCAGCGCCTCAATTATTTTACCAATACTGGCCAGATGAACCCTATCCAGTTGATCACCACCCTCTACTCTATAGCCCTTTCCTGCTTTCACCCATCGCCTAGCCTTCGCGTGTGCTTCGCGGTCACAGGGAAGTGAGCCGCTCGTGCAGTGCCTCACGACGGGAATAAGATAAAGGAATATTCTGTTCAGTTGTGTACAGATCCGTGGGGCGGCGTCTTGCATTCCTCGTGATAAAATTGTTGGCGGTCACAGTAACTCTGTAAGTGATAAAGTGTTTACAGATAGCGTGTCGCCATTCGTAGCGCTATGCGGGCAACCAATGGGGACGCGTTACGGCGACGTTGCTGCATAACTAGCGCTGCGAGGTGGCGGCGGCCTTCTTTCGAACCTCAAAGAGGAAGCACGAAGAAACAAATCTGACAGACACATGATATTGGAGAGGGACACACGTCTATTGAGCCTCTGTGAGAAACCGCTCAGACGCACACGTGATGCAAGCAGCCCTTCCCCATATGTGGCGTCACATCACGACCACTCTCTGAACTAAGGCGGACCGACGGCTCCCGTTGAAGAGCGCGCGTTTGCACTGGCATTGAATGAAATAAAGGAGGCGTTGTCCAGTCAGACGACACGTGGATGATCTAAAATCTAGCGCGTCATCACATGAACTGATAGAGAGGGATAATAGTGAGTGTCACGCAACTCTTAAGTTTGCGTGATCCGTGCTTCTAGTGTTAAATCTAAATGATATTTTACTCTACGCTAACATAAAAGGCAGTGAAGCGAAACCATGCGGAAGTACTTGCTTTAAAATTACCGTCATGGCACACGACGCTGCGTCAAACCACGAGCTCGCCAATCAAAAGTACTGTGGGGTGGAGAGCCCTCAGTCCCAGCTTCGCGCTTCAAGACCCGGGCGTCCTAAGCCTTCTCTCGAATTCGACTCAATGCCACTGGCGGAAGAAGCACACGTCGGTGGTGTCAATCGGAAACCGGATGCTTTTACAAGCTTCACACGCGCAGAGAGTACGGACAAGCTTGCCGAGCAACGTCTCAGACCGGGCGACAAGCATTTGGGTTCCAACGTAGTGTTCCAGCTGCAGAGAAGCGTTTCATGCCATCGTTCATCGTTGGAAGGTACTTTCAGCGAACGCATACGTGTCACGGATTTGTGGGTGCGAAAGCTGCATCTTCTTGCCGATTTCGAGCTCAAAGACACGTCAACGTTTGAGATCACCCCATGCAATCCTGAAGGTGGGCTTCATACTTCAGCGTCGAGCCCTTCAGAGCGACCCCGCACGTTCACAAACGGGCTGTTTGACAATACGGTTGATGACTTCAATCTTGACATGCTGGGCATCCAAGGAACAGCTGCGGTGAGACCTGTGCGTCGGATAATATCGGACAACCAGTGTACGCGTTCAGAACAGAATACATGCGGGGAGACTGAGCGAGCTTCAGCTGAGTGCGTGAACTTGCAAGAATCTGAGGCGTCTGTATTGCAAGACGAGTTCCAACCACTGTTGGCCGCAACGCCTGACTTGGACGGCGAGCAACCGTCAACAAAGCAATTGTCTTCTCGCTCATCGACGCCATCATCGAGGATGCTCTCTCTAGAGTCGGCAAGGGCCATTTCAGATGATTCGCTGGCCGGCGAGCAGGAGAACGCCAGGCCTACTACTGATGGTGGTTGGCGAAGACCAGATCTTGGTCTCTTAGCTGAATTGTTTAGGCTGGTACTGCCTTTGTATGGTTTTGGCGCAGTTTTTTTCACTGTGAAATATTGTTTCCAACGTACCAACCTTTCCTGTGTTCCTTTACTGGTACTAATTATCTATAAATGCTTGGAAATTATTGAAGCTTCATAACCTTTGGTCAGACATGTCCGTGTGATCCTCGAATGAACAGCACTTTTTATTTCAAATATTTCACCTGCATTAGTGAATGTACTGAACACCGCTAAATAAAGGCGTCGACGTTCATAACAACTGCTGGATATTTTGTATGTGTCATGTCGCACGTATGACTTAGAAGCTAGGTGCAGAAGAAGCGCGTTGCGGCCTGACAGTGTGAGTTGTAATTGTCAAGATAATGTCGTATGCACCCACTTGCACCTACAATTTACTCACGCATCACATGCGCCGATTTGTCCAGCGTTAACCAAAATAACTGCGTTTGGTGATTTTGTAACTACTCAATGTCACGTAGCTCGACGTAACAACTGCCCCGCCGTGGTGATCTAGTGGCTAAGGTACTCGGCTGCTGACCCGCAGGTCGCGGGTTCGATTCCCGGCTGCGGCGGCTGCATTTCCGATGGAGGCGGAAATGTTGTAGGCCTGTGTGCTCAGATTTGGGTGCACGTTAAAGAACCCCAGGTGGTCGAAATTTCCGGAGCCCTTCACTACGGCGTCTCTCATAATCATATGGTGGTTTTGGGACGTTAAATCCCACAAATCAATCAATCAATCGACGTAACAACTATCTACAGGACTAAAATCGCGTAACGTTATGGGACCACTATGACCACGTGACCAAAAATCACTTTATAACGAGTTACAAGTTTGAAAATCATGTGACATAGCACAACATCAAGTGACGTGACTAAACTCTGGTATCACTTATTCGGGTGTCTAAAACTACGCTCTCATCGCGTGATAGCTAATGACGGGGGATGTTCCCGCCAAATGTTGCGTAAGTGCCAGTCACGCCTCCATGTCCTCGTGTAGGGTAGCCATCAGCTAACATTTTCGGGCAAGCAACGTTGTTTTGTTGCAACGCGAGGATGTGGCTGCTAAATAATCGCACTTTTCTTACGTCCCGAAACCATGGTCTAATTGCCACAAACACAAAAGTATAGGGCTCCTGAACTATTAACTGCCAATGAATCCAGCATAAATCTAAATAAAGTGCCAAGGGGTTCAGTTGTGTTTGGGGTACGCGAAGGATGACCAGTCGGTAGACGGCGCCCGACGAAAAGGGAAATTAATGAAAAGAGGCTGCCCAGACGCGGACTAAGCCGTTCTCCTCAGAACGCGTCTTTGTCGTCGAGCCCCGTGCGCCTTTATTCACCGCACCTTGTGCTAGCGAGTCACCCGGCTGTAGCGCTCTCACGGTGAGCCAGACTTAGAAATAAGTCGCCTATGTCGCGACACGGCCCCGACAAGATAATGTGGCGCCATGCTGTAACATTACACGTGGATATACGGCAGAATCACGTCTACTAACGCCAGACAGCCGACCGGTCATCTAGACAGGCTTGTTGTCGCACGAAAGTATCATTTAAGCTGTACGTCGTTGAAATGACGGAGTTCTTATTTAGCCGATGCTTGGAGGATAGCAAAGTGTGGGAACGCAGAGGCGGAGGCCCATCTCTGAGGAAACGGAGTTGTTTGCTACATTGGTGGAGCATAGAGTAGGGGCTCGTCCCACGAGGCGTTCTCAGACGAAATGGGAGGTATTTAACGAATAGAAATGTAGAGAAGGGGAGCACTATGCGGATGCTTTGGTGGCCACCCCAGCCTTTATTTGTTGTAAATAAGTGTCAGTGTGGGAAAAAAATCAAAGTTTGCCAGGAAGTGAGCAAGCAGTCCAGTCCTTCAACGTGTCGTCGTCATCACGTGAACCATCGGGCTTACATATGTCATCCCAATCTTAACTGGTTCCAAGGTGTTTGTTTTATATATATTGAAAATGCAGTCGCCACGGACGAGTTTTTACGCACCTATCTAAAGCATCACATTTACAGCTCATATGTTCGCATTAAAGAGATATTGTCACGGGGTCGTGACGTGGGAGAAGACAGGGAACTTTATGGTGGGATTTAGCTGTTTATTTGGGCGAACCTGTGCCCGGTAAAGAGAAAGTCCAATTACAGTAGCAGTCCTGCACAGATAGCAGCGAACGGAGCGTCGGCCGTCGATCAACTACTGCCAAGCGTTGAAGTGCGTCGGCATTTATACTCTTGCCATCGAATGTTCTAGCGTTATCACTGGCGGTGACGAGTGTTCCAGAATAATTTGTACAGTTCGCGGAGTGGGCATGATCTTATCGAAATGATCTACTACAGTCCCGAAGCTTCTCGGAAACTGCAGGCGCGGTTTGCGCTGAGAATTGTGTAGTGTATTGGGGCGATAACAAAGCTATAGCAGGTCTTATAGCTGGAAGACTTTCCACTGGGGCCGGGAATTTTCACTGCCAAGACCAATCAATTTCTTTTGATAACATAAAATTCAGCGAAACTGGAATAAAACATTACTCGGAGCGAAAAGTTCGAAAGAAAGCTCAGTGGCGTCAAACTGGACATTAATGCTTTCGTATTCGCAGTTCCCTATAAGTATTTAGTTGAACTCAACATCATCTCACTGACTTTAAAATTGGTAGGCGTAGGCTATGAAGTAAGCAGTGAGATCGATCGTAAACTTGTTTACATCGCAACACAAGAAACACAGGACCGGGAAGGAGAAAAAAGTAAGAAATGACGGCACCGTCTTTTCTTTCTCTTTTGCTTCTTCCCAGTCCTGTGTTTCTGGTGTTGCGCTGTAAACAAGTTCACGATAGATCCCAACCAACAGCCCCAACTAACCGTCTTACTGTAAGCAGTGAGATATGGCACTGAGCCACGCATGCGAAAAGAAATCAAGCAGTGGCGCAAACACATCTACGAGAGGGAACAGCACTTCTCGTAGTCACTGATTATTGAAAATTTTTGTCTCTTTGTAGGGATTTGAACAAAAATTATTTAAGATGTTTCATACCACAACTGCGCTTAGCTGTGTTCGAAGTGTCACTACCAAAAGGTTGATTCATCTGTCATGGAAATAGAAAGAACATTAAACTGAAACGCGTCTTCGCAGAAGCAGTTGAGCGCTTGTTTTGCTACTAGAGCGAAATAACAAATAATGTAGCTTAAAAAATTGTGAAGCAGCTCAAAACGTGCAGCATGTTTCTGAAGTATAAAAGGACTCACAGAAAGATCATACGATGGACAAGCCCGCAGTAGCAACCATACAAGCTCGGCACGTAAAGCGCTACGCTCAAACACAACGAACGACGCACGAAACAAACGCACAAATATACACATGAATAAATATGTAATAACAACTGCTTCAATCCTTTCTTTGTGCAGCATGCCCCTGCAGCAACCGCGGCCGCTGCAGCTAGCCAAGTCACCTTCATGCTCTCTTTACACCAGAACAAAGCGAGCTCAGTGCTTGCTGTCATATTGAAAAGCGCGTGGCGCCGTCTGTTGCAAGCGCGGCGAAGCAACACCCCCAACTGCCATGTGAGCGAACGCTCTGCAAGTTAAATGCGAAACTTCACAACGCGAGTCCGACTGTAAGCAAGTTTCGCGCTGTTCCTTTAATGGAATTTCATGTTGATTTCGTGTGAAAACGTCAGCAATGTCTGCAGCTCGTGGATTGCAGACTGTGGAAGCAACTTCATAAGGTACGTATTATCCGACTGAAAAAAACACGAGCAGCGGAAAGACTCAATCGAACTGCAGTATGTCTTGGCTGTGACAAGGCAGAATTTGTGTGGTAAGCCGGCGTCAACGCAGCGCTAGAATCTGGCTCCAACTTACGCTCATGCACTGCTTGTGTATCAATTGCCAGTCCTGCCGGGCACTCGGAACCCACACGCGGTGCAAAAATGCCAGCCAAAAAAACATTTTAAAATGCTATGGTGACGCCGGCGGAAAGCACGTGTAGATTCGCCTTGTGACGGTGAAGCTATGTCGCAGTTTGACCGAGTGGAAAGCCATGATTTCCGCACCGTTCAGGTCTCTTTTTATCGCTATAGTAGGCCGTTACTGTTGTACTAAACATGTGCGGGGCGTGCATCCACGCGTGAGTCGTAATACGTATATCCTATTAATGACATGCAGCCCGCGAAAGAGTACGGCAATATTTTAGATGCGGAGCATCTAATACTCGAGGCTTGTAGTGCGGCGCCGTCCGCAAGCTTCCTCCTCCTTCTTCGACCATCTGTGCATTCCTTCCTCCTCTACACACCGCGCGCGCTTCACTCCTCCACCATCTGTGCACCCTTCCTCCTCTACACACCGCGCGCACTTCTCCTCTTCACGAACATTCGCTAGCTGTATAATGTAGCGCGCATGCACCGTCACGCTTCGAGAACATCGGCAGCTGACGCGCGCGCATGCGCCGTCGCGCTTCGAGAACATCGGCAGCTGACGCGCGCGCATGCGCCGTTGTGCTTCTCCCCCTTCTCGAACATTCGACAGCTGACAGTGCATGCGCCGTCGCGCTGTATATATACTCAAGGTCGGCGCTCGCTCGCTCAGTTGCCGCTCGTCGGTTGGTTTGTACGGCGCGTCGACGTCCGAGGTCGCGGTGAAATGAATTCCAACGAATCCACAAACACAATGATCGACGTCCCTTCGACCAGCGCCGCCCTTTCGCATACGTGTGTACGTGTTCACTCATTTAACACCCCCTCCTACAACCACGTTAACCAATTTAGCCATCGACCCAAGTAAGTCGCAATTTAACACCCCATTTCACAACCACGTTAACCAATTTAGCCATCGACCCAAGTAAGTCGCACTTTAACACCCCGTTAACCAATTATATGCTCCACATCCTCCTCAGTGTTCCCCCGAGGGAAGCTGCGGGCAATTTTTTTTGTGCCGCATACTACAGGCATACTGCATGCAAATAGCTACTGTAGAGTAAAGCAGCTGGAGTCACGCTTGAATAAACGCAATAAGTATACTCACTCGTACACTTCACAAGGCTCGTAGTTTTTCCTGCCGATTGCAATTATATCTGAAAGCTGCGGAGCTCAGCGTTCTTATTTGTGGACGGAAGTCTGTGCAATCGCAAAACACCACACCGGCACAATTCCCGCGCTGCACTGCGAACTTCATAGGCAGTGCTGAGCAATATCTTCCTCTTGTGCTCTTTGTTGTGACATCAGATGACCGCCCAGTAATACCCAGATGACATTTTATAAGCGGGCGCAACGTGAACAGGCTCTTTTTCGCATTTTAAACTCCCAGAGCCACTGAATGCAATGCTAGCGAGGCGCGCCTTGGCAGGTGAACACAAAATATGGCGTGTCTAGGAGTGAGGGTCAACCGCCGAAGGTGCCTGGGTGCGAGATAGGTGTGCTCTCGTCTTTAACTAAAACAAAAAAACTCGGTGGTTGCACAAGGCTTTCAAAATGCCTCGATCACGATATAATTGCGCCCACACGAGCACGCGCGCCCTGCAGAGGCAGGTGGGAATCACAACGCCCGGGGGGATGACCTGTAAAGCACGGCCACCCGAACCTTTAACGACATCTCACTAGTGGCAACAAGCACACGCTGAGACCACTGGGCTTTCAATACCACAATTGGTAATTGGAGCTTATAAGTAAATTGCCATTAGTAGGCCGAAAACCTTCTCACCGGGGCGTAGACGATTCGCGTGGCACGCTGAAAACTGAGGGGTTCTTGGTTCGACTCTCAGCAAAGCAAGTTTTACTTATAGTTTCTCTTCCCGTTGCAATCTTTTATTTTATACTCTACAACGTAAAATTAGTAACGGAAAACGTAAGAGGAGTCGTTGTGGAGTCCCAAATATAACACTTTAAGGATAATAAAAATTGTCAAATATTTCAAGAAATGAATATGTCAAAGTTTACTACTTTGCTTCTGAGTGGTAAATGAGAAAATGAAAACATAAAATGAATATCCAACTGCATTGATAAACGCCGGCGCCTTATATTAGCTGTCCATAGTACAATCACTATTGCAACATGTTTTCGACACAGCAGTGGTGGCTGTTGGAGTTGGCCGCCGCCACAGCCATCACCGCTGGTGTGTGTAACCGCTATCATGTGAAATTAGAAAAAAAAATAAAACTCAGAAAATATCTAGGAACGTCTGCGACTGGACGAGTGCGCACCATCCCCACTGGCCAGTGCCATTTTTTCTTCTTTAGCCTAACTATCAACCTTACCTGAACTCATTTACCACTCACGTATATAGTCACACGTATTCTAATGCAGCATCGTTTAGGTAGCGATTAAATATTTATTGAACAGAGGTGTAAGCTAGGTAGGAGGAGACGGGGTGCTGTAGCCTAGCCCACCAACGTTTCTAGAATATTTCTAGATAAGGAGGTATTATATTCTCAAGTTTTTCAAGAAATAAATGTCCTTAATAAATTACAACCACTCATCACTAGTATTCGAATGTACTATATCAAAACGCACGAAGAGCGCCAAAATTCCATAACACATCGGCGCGAAAGAGCATTCACACCGAAGTCGACAAATCTAATTCTAAGCTAAAAGACTCATAAATCGACTCACTTCGACTTACTCAGACTCATATCGAGCCACGAGTCTGAGTGTGAGTGAGTGCCCGGGTGAGTAAGTTTGAGTGAGTCCAACTGGGGAAATTTTTTACGAGCTTTTACCGGCCTATGCTGGACACTGTACAAACGAGCACTATGGATCTTTGAGTGTAGAACAAGCATCCGGTTGCCAATTGCTAGCGCTTAATTCACAATAACTCTTGGAATATACGTCCCAAGACCACAATATAGTTATCAGAGTTGGCCGTAATGGTGGGCTTCGGAAATTTTTACCACCTGGGGTTATTCATCATGCACCTAAATCGAAGTACGTGGACCTCAAACATTCTCGCATCCGTCCAAAATGCGGGTGCTGCAGCTGGGATTTGAATCCGCAACCTGCAGGTCAGGATCTGCAGTTCACGTGCCAAGGAGCGAGTGGGCCCGTGTGTGTGTAGTAGTAGAATAAGAGGACGAGGACGCTGATGCACACGCAAGAGAGGCGCGAGCACATGCAGTGCGAAAGATAAGGAAGAGATAGATGGTGCGAGCCATTCGATGCAGTCGGGTAGCCGGGCCTAAGGAATTGCTAGAGTGGAAATGATTGCCCAGGAGTGAAGCCGTGCCTCTGGCAAGATGGTGACTGCGGTGGCCATCTTACTAGAAGCATGATAAAGTGTGCTTAGAAATAGTGGTTAACAATTTAGAGTACTCTACTATGGGGGAGCATAGAGCCGTCCCATCATAGAGTAACTAGTATGTTACCTTATGGTCCCGTGTTTAGAAAAAGTGGGTAACATATAACAGTACTAGGTACTCTACCTTTGGAGGTTTTGAAGCCGTCATGGGAGCTTTTGTAGAAAAAAGTGGTTCACGATTTCGAGTACTCGGTACTCTGCTACGGCAGAGCTAAAAGCCGTCCCGTATGTTCAGAAAAAAGTGGTTAACGATTTCGAGTACTTAATACTCGACTATGCGAGAGCCTAAAGCCGTCCCGTGTGTACGCATAAGACAGGCATAATACCGTCCTGTATCAAAGAACGAAAAACAGACAAACGAATATGCATAACCGCAACATACACTGTTAGGTCATCTGTGCCTTATTTTTAGACCTCCAGCAGCGCCGCGGGTGCATATATCAAAAGTTGCACTTGCATTTATTTATATAATATGAACGTCAAACTTCTCGTGTGAAACCAAGTATATTATCACGTTGTACGCAATACCTTTATTGCATTATTATGTGATTGTGAAATTGCCTGTCCCAAACAACGTTTGGGTTCTTCGCTGATTCGAAAAGTAATGAGCCCTTCTTCCACTTACTATACCTTGCCGAAACTTTCTGTGGCCGCACAGCCAAATTCACGTAGGCAGAGCTTCCGCATGTGTTACTTGGCCAACGAGTGTGTTTGCGTGTGGTTTCTTTTTTTTTAATGCCAAACATTTCCTAGCGAATTTCGGCTATGCTGAGCGTATCTATCTATCTATCTATCTATCTATCTATCTATCTATCTATCTGTTTATCTATCTATCTATCTATCTATCTATCTATCTATCTATCTTTCTATCTATCTATTTATCTGTCTATCTCTCTATCTATCTATCATGTAGCCACCTACGACTTTAAGCTCTTCTGCCGTTTCGATTATAGTATCAATACCAAACTTGGCATGGCATCACGTGACTGTATGAAGAGCATACTTAACTAGTCATGACATTAAAATTATGACACGTATGTCATGACTTACATTTTATGATCCTGTACCTCTTGCGGTGGATTCGTTCACATGACATGTTGCAAAACTGGTATAGTATGACATCATTTCATGGTGAGCACAAGCGCAGACCCTAACATGAAAATCATGACAGACGCGTCAGGCAACAACATGACTACATGCCATGCTCATCATACGCTCGCGGCCGTTTCGCTAGCGTCACATATACCAAATTTGGTATTAAGGTACGTGTATGGATGACGAAGGTATGTGACTGCTGCAAACATAATTATCATTGAATGCGTGTCATGTAACAACATGACTACATGCCATGCTCATGATGTGCTGGCGGTCGTTTCACTAGCTTCACTCATACCAAATTTGGCTGCGCGGCTGCATTTTCGGTGGAGGTTGAAATGTTGTAGGGCCGTGTGCTAAGAGTTGGGTTCACGTTTCGACCCCAGGTGGTCGAAATTTTCGGAGCCCTCTACTACGGCGTCTCTCATAATCATATCGTGGTTTTGGGACGTTAAACCCCACATTTAAATCATTATACCAAATTTGGTATTACGTGATGTGAATGAATGACGAAGGTATGATACCGGTGCAAACATGATAAACGTGAGATGCCTGTCATGTAACAAGATGACTACATGCTACGCTCATGATGCGCTCGCAGCGGTTTCGCAAGCTTCACATGTACAAACTCAATATTACGAGACGCGAATGGACGACATAGGTAAATGACACATCCAAACATGATAATCGTGACATGCGTGTCATGTAACAACATGACTACATGGCACAGTCATGATGCGCTCGCAGCCATTTCACTAGCTTCACATATGCCAAATTTGGTAATACGTGACGTCAATGGATGAAGAAGGTATGTGACTGGTGCAAACATGATAATAATAAGATGAGTGTCATGTGAAAAGATGACTACATGCCACCATGAAGGCGACAATACATTTCAGTGTGACGTGGAGCGCGTGCTCGCCGGCGTTCATTTTGTCGCATCACGCTAACGTTGCGACGCCAGGTGCTGGTCCGGCATATACTTGCCGGCATGAGCCGCGCTGCGTTGCTTTGAGGCATGCACGTTTCAGCGTATACGGCGTACCTCCGTCACGAAAAGAGGAAGACTCACTGTTGTCTGAATAGCGCATCGGCGCGAATTTCGCGCCGGTGGCCTTCGGGCCGCGTCGACAGACGCTGGTCGCGCCTGGCGTCAGACTGTAGAGTGCTCGCGTTTTGCTAACATAGCGTCACTGTGCTTAGCGCACGGGTGCGTCAACGCTACATAGAAGTATATTGGGCCCTTTATGATGCACTAGCAGCCGTTTTGCCCACTACACATATACCAAATTTGGTGTTACGTGACGTCAATGGATAACGATATAAGTGACTGATGCAAACGTGATAATCCTGGCACGCGTGTGATGTAAGAACATGACGCGATACCGCGCTGATAGCGTGTTTGCGGCCGTTTTGCTAGCTACACCTATACTAAATTTGGTATCACGTGACGTGAATAGATGACCGAGATAAACGACACATCCAAGCATGAGAATCATGACTCGGAAGTCATGTACGATATCATTTACCTCCGCCTCGTAACATTGTGCTCATTTTAAACTGACATATCAACCTTTCTTATTCGTGCTGCGCGTATCATCGATTCGCACTGCACGTGGGAACTGCCAATTTTTCGGTTCCTCGGGCTCATCCAACATGAGCGTTTTCGCATGATTAGTCAAAGAGTACGATGGTATTTTATGACAATGTTTTAAAGGTTAGGTTATAGCTAAATTTCTTTGAAAGATATGGCTAGTCTTGAGATACTCATAAACGCACCACGAAGGAAAAAATACATAGTATCATTTCGTGGCTCTTTCGCTGATTCTATATTAAACGCAATTTAGGCCCACGTGCAAATAGAGCGCCATGTAATGCTTGCATTTGTTTTTCGGAAAGCAATGAAATAATTCCGATTTAAAGAGCACAGCCAACAGCCCTAGGAATGCTATAGGGCTACTGTTTCGAAAAAAGCCAGGGCACACTCAAGCAGAAACACTGTGATTAAAAAAGAAACTCAATGGCACAAAACCCTGTTTTGAGCTCCAGTGAATGCAGGGCCGGTATCATCGTTTTCCATCTTTTGGAGAAGCAAGAACTTTCTGGAGACGGTCACGTTAATTCTGTTTCTGGACGCGAAGAAATAGGTGGGTCGCAAAATATCACGCTACACTCTGAATGACCTCCCCTTGTTTGTTCATATATCTTACTGTTTATTTAAGTTTATTCATCTCGATGTCATGAATGTCCTGTCTTTGTTGTACAATTTTTGCGTTGTACATCACTGCATACGCTGTAAGTTCTTGCACTATATATAACAGTTTGCATTGTACATACGCATTGTTCATTGTCCATTTTTATGTGTGCACAAAAGCTGTGTAAGATATATCCGGAAATAAAATTCTCCTAAACGGGTCGCAGATATCTTCGCCAGGACTGGTAGCGAGCGGATACGCAGCGGACGTCGCACGTTCGCAGAGACTAGCAGGTGTTTTTGTACAGTCAGCCGCATCAAGAAAGAACGCGCCTGTTGCCCAGGCGGGTCTTTTTACAGATGATTTTATTAGATCTGAAGCGGCTTATTGGCGAGCTCAATCCGATGTGCGACTTAGAAGCCTGACAGCTTGGGCTAGTTGGCATGACATGATGATTGTTACAGTGCGAGAGCAGGACGAGAGAACACGCTAATAGTGTTAGAAACGGGAAATATGGTTGTTTTTGTTTTTTTTTTTTGCTCAGAACTGTACTGAGTGCAACTGTGTGCCTCTTTTCAAAGACACAGTGACGCTGTACAAGCACAGGTATGAGCGCACCCGAGTCAACGTCAAGGCCGCGCAGATGGCACGCGAACAGGTGTCATGCATTAGCAAGCCCTCCGTGTCTCTGTCCGAGAAGGAACTAAGGTTCCTTGAAGGTTTCGGTGCGCCCCGCCGCGGTGGTCTAGTGGCTAAGGTACTCGGCACCTGACCCACAGGTCGCAAGTTCGAATCTCAGGTGCGGCGGCTGCATTTATGATGGAGGTGGAAATGGTGTAGGCCCGTGTGCTCAGATTTTGGCGCACTTTGAAGAAACCCAGGTGGTCTAAATTTCCGCAACCATCCACTACAGCGTCTCTCATATTCATGTGGTAATTTAGGGACGTAAACCTCACATATCAATCAAGCTTTTGGTGCGCACAAGTACTTATATTACTTTTACTTTTCTGTTTCGTTTCTTTATAGAATTTTCTTTGCCTTTTTCTGTGCTTTTGTTTTTTTCCCTCTTACTCATGTATTGCTGTTTGTGCCAAATGGTTTTCGTCGCATGATTTACTGTCTCCTCCATATATTTTCGCACTCTGCACAATAAACTCAGTTGGAAGTTGGCGTTCGTGTCCTTCGTGTCCTTCTTGTCTCTGTGTCGTCGCTGTGTTCTCGCGCTATAACTATCGCCGATGTGCGACGACGTCCTAACCGCGAATGCACAACATCTGGCCCAAATGGAGTGGAAAGAATTGCCCAGGAGTGACACCGTGTCTCTGGCAAGGCGGCGATTATTGAGACCATCTTACTAGGGGCATGGTACAGTATCACAATTCAACGGCTAAGAACACAGCGTTTCCCACGCACGCCCAACGAGTGTAATGTGGGAACTTTTTCGCGTCACATAGTGCTCCAAAGTGCGTCTTAGTGCTACTAGTTTTCCTTAGGGAGCCTCTAATTGAAGGCAAAGTTATTTGGAGATTCAGTCTCTCATACCCGTTTTAAAGTTATTTCGCCGGGAAGATTTATCTTTTAATAAGAAACTAACGTAGCATTTACATATACATATCAAAGCCACTTGATCTTTGAGCAGGCACTACCGGAACAGAGCATGTTTCCACCACCTTGGCAGTGGCTAAAGCTGCCTTCACTTCTGGCAAGGCGTTGCGCGAGCTTACTCTCCAGCATTTTTTTTTCTATCCTCCGTGGCCGGACCCGATCTTCGTACAATTACGGTGGTGGTCGCCGAGTTGAGACAACGCCCCCTTTATCAACATGCCTGCCGTGTGAGAACAAAACAGCTGCCACACCCTTTCTCACTATCATTTGCGATTATTGTCGGCCTTTTGCGTCACCTGTGGTGGACGGTGCAACAACTCTACATTTTGCATAGCCACCAAAATGGTTTTGTATCATTGCAAATCTCGAATAACTGTTGACTGACGCGCTCCTAGGTGCCACAAGTAAAAAACGCCATGATAATAATGTCGGTCGTGAGCGCCACTGTGCGGTGCTTTCTCAAAACTGAAGGCAGGACGACCATACGTCAGGCATTTGTCAGCCATTCGTTAGGCATATTAATAAAAGAGGCGTTGGTTGAGGCTACGGGCGTCCCATGGCCGCCACCTACTTCGGTCCGCTGTACTCCGAAATGCAAGAACCTTGCTCCCTTGCATGTTACAAAGGACCTGTGCCCACCTGCCGGAAGCAGCCCTGTTGCCTTTCAGCGCCTCGCCTAGCCACGACGCCTCGGAGTTACGCCTCTCCGGCAGTGATAGTCAAGATGGCGAGCCTGCGTCACAATAGAGCACATGTCATTTGTGCGGGGTTAGAGACGCCAATATGTTAGTGCTGGTTTTCTCCGTGTTTGTACAGTATCGGTTTAGTGTGTGTCTGTTTCTTGCGTCGATAAAAAAAGTTCTTAAACCTGCAAACAACCTCGTAGATTTGTTTGATCGTCCGAACTCCCTATACCTGAATATTCGAAGAACCGCAATTTCATATTACAGCATCTGATGACCTTAGCCAGTAGACCATCATGGCGGGTGATTGCTGTCGCTTGCGTCTCATTTCTTTTTTGGTCAATGGTCTAGAATGGAACTTCAAGCAAAAGCCCAGAACGACCAGGTGTTTCAGTGGGAAAATTTGAGTGAGTGCTCTCTCCTCCACAATCCCTTTCATCGTCCAACTCGCGGTTTGACGCAGGATCGTATGCCGTGGCGATAATACTAGTGCAAACAGTTCCGAAAAAGCCGGCTTCACTGACCCCTATATCAACGCGAGGTAAGAAGGAGGTTCCACTTTAAGACTAGAAGCACGAACCAGGACGCCGTTACGAGGTGCACCACATGCATCATCACTCTTCACCATCATTTCAAGTGTTAATTCACCGACTTTCACTCCATTCGTGTGTCGTCTAGCTTCAATTTCCATACCTATTCACTAGATCGCACTTGCAGCCGTTATGGTGAAACAGTGAGATTAGTTTCTCATATTTTGCTCCACCATACGAATACTTGCTACGATTGGTAATACATATGAGCACGCTTGTAAAGTAAACATTGTGAGCATATCTGTGCACATTCAAGTTATTATTGTTTCCACCATTTCGTACCGAACAATTTATGGTCCCTTATCTGCCAATAAATTTACGAATGGTTTAAACGACACCAGAAAATGAAGATACAGGGGGCCGGTGCACACAGCTAAAATCGCGTGGGATGGCACACAAGCCTTATAAGCGGTGAGAACTACATAAAACACTTCAACCATTATCACTACAACTTATTATCTATGCTCCTCGTTATTCAGAAAATGCTTCTTGCAAGCCACTTGCGAAAAGCACAAGTGCCTAAACATAGAAGAAGACGATTCGGCGCTTATCTCACCCTACGCTCTCTAGATACACGTATTAAATAGGTTAAGGCTTCAAATAGCACATCGGCACTGCCTATCTGGGTGCGAATTGTGCAGGGACATATTTTTGAACAGCCATGGCTGATAAAGCACAGTGCAAACAAGGACGGACGTAAAACCATCATAGTCTAGTTAAAACCTGAAATGAATTAGCTTGCTGCTTATCGGAAATATGTATGCTTTCGCCACGGCCGTTTCATCGCTTGGAAATGCCGGCGGGCATGTGTGCCTAATGCATAACGTTCAATAAAGGACGCCCAATGAAATTAACCTCTAAAAATAGATGACCCCGTACTATATAGCCTATTTTTTTCTTATTTTCTTGAAGACAGCTATTAACAAGCCGTTAGGGCACAAAAGAATCATTTAAGAGCAGTATGCGAAAGAGTAACATTTTCAATGACGTATGCCACTATCCAGTCATGTAGCGCCAAAGAACAAATTTTAGGCGCTTGTACTTAGGATGTCACGTTTTATTATTATTATTATTTGAATTAACCAGCGGTTCGATGTTCCCAAGGTACGTAGATACCTCCGTTTGCAACGAGGCTCCAAGCTATTGTAGTGTGGACGTCTACTGAAGCTTTGCTCCAATCTTACACAAAGCTTGCAAGATTATGTATTCAGTCGCTTAAATTTGCTGGCCCATGTGGCACAAGCTATCGATCCTGGTGTAAGCTTTTGCGCGCTTCAAGCAAAACAAAATTGATAGGAAAGAGCGATACTCGACAGGACACCGTATCATTATTTCTTTGAACAACACTGCGGATGTAAGACGAGCATATTTACGCTACATTGTGCACACGTCTAGGGAGGCGTAAATTGCTTGCGCTGTGTAACCTGAAAGTAACGAGTATCGGACCTCTCACAGACACTGCTTCCTGCGGCACCCCTTGCCGATAGTTACCTAACTGCTACGTTCTACAGGCCCTAATGCACTGCGTAATGCACTGTGTCGACGTCACAAAATGACGATTGCAGGTGGCACCTGCTTGATTTGTGACACTTGACGATCAATTTGTCAATGGCAGGCCCAAAAGACTAGTGCCATTGTATATGGATGATTAAGCGTATAGATAATTCGGGAGCATCAAGAATGAAAAGGATTGAATTACAGTTGCAGCAATGGCCCCCAAAGTAAAAACGCGTGGTTACGATTGTCACTGCTTCGTTTTAATAGCTGTGACGCCCCTTTCCGCTAGCCCGGTATACCTCCCACATAATCTAATGTATTGGGAACACGACTGTTACGTCGAAAGTGTGGAACTGTGCTCTTATGACACGCCACAGAGAGCAATCTGAGCCGGCCCAGCGACCACTGAAGAAGGCCACTCTCTTCTTATTCAAAGTAGCTGAGACTGACTCGACTGCAAGGCCAAGCTGCGCGAGGAACGATTGCTTCAGCGAGTGCTTTAGGGAATATTTTCACTTTCGCGACATGTTTGAATGTCGACTAGGAGCCGCAGTGGTCCGACACTACGCCAACAGTGCAACATTACAGCTCAAAGACGCCGACGCATCAGGTGACAAATCTTACTAGGATGTAGTAGAACAGTTGAGTGCCCGGAATGACCGCAGAACTTATATACAAAATGTAAAGCACAATGAAGGTGAATCTGTTTATGGAGTTGCGATCAGCAGTCTCCTATGTGTGATCGCTCAAGAGTTGCGGAGGTAGAACACTTGCTTCCCACTCAGAAGATGAAGCACCATAACTCAGTTCAAGAAAGCATGTTTCTTTAGTGCAGTTTCTTATAGGCGTATTTGTTTTTTATACTTCTTTAAAGTAGATTCAGCTGCCACGCATTGCTAGAAAACGTAGCACAAAATGTTAAATTTCGTTTTGAGTTCTCTATTCACAAATATTTCGGAGGCTATAATTTATGCCTCACTTGAATGATATGTGATGACGCTGAAAACAATTGCGTTCAATGTCTTGTACTTTACACCAAGTTTCATGCTACTATTTGTAGCAATACGTAGCGGCTGAAGCTAGCTTTAACATACAAAAGCACAGAGGTACAGTATTAGCAAGTGACACTAACAATCAAAAACCTGCGATCCCCAGCTGCGAATCATACCCGGGACTTTTGAGTGGGAAGCGGGTACTCTATCGCGGCACAACTCTGGTGGAGGCACACGCAACTATTAAACAACAATACATTGCAGACTGCCAATCTGAGCGCCACAATCGGCCGCGTTTAGGGCTTCATTTTTCGAAGCTTGTATTGAGTAATCGCCTGCTCTAGTATCACTCTACTCTCGCGAAGGTGATCGTTTCCCATGTATCGGTGGTTTTTGATTGATTGATATGTGGAGTTCAACGTCCCAAAACAACCATATTATTACGGTGCATCATCGACAGGAGCAAGCGTGGCACTTTGCGAAGATGAAGAAGACGCCTGTGCGTTAGGCGCTTGCGCGAGAGGCAACTCAGACATCTTGTTCGGCTGCCGATTTTCGGCGGACGCTATCCTATAAGTCTAGACCTCGCTACGTCACATTTGGTGGAGGTGCTAGGTAACCGCCTCGCAACGGAACTTCGCCGCGGTCGTCGTCTGAAGGATCATTACACAACGATGACAAAAAGTATGGCATCCGCATCTGCTCCTGGTGCTCCTGCGGCCGGAGATGATGCAGTAACTACATCTGCTTCTGCGACCACATCCTTCGTGCTCGAACCCCCGCGGGATTCTGCCACATTCAGCGGTTCCGGCAGTCCAGATGAAGTTGACGTTGAAGATTGGCTGGCAGAGTACGAACGTGTGAGTACTCAATACCGATGGGGCCCGACTCTTATGCTGGTGAACCTGTTATTCTATCTTAGGGGAACCACCAAATCGTGGTATGAGAACCATGAAACAGAACTTGGGAGTTGGAAAATGTGCAGGGAGAAAATGTTGGACCTGTTCGGAAAGCCAATTGGAAGAAAAATGGCCACGAACAAAATGCTCGCGTCTCGGGCGCAGACCTCGACCGAGTCTTACGTCTCCTATATAGAAGATGTGTTATCGTTTTGTCGCAAAGCCAATGCCGAGATGCCGGAGGCTGACAAGGTCGGACATATTCTTAAGGGGATTGCGGATGACTCATTGAACCTTCTCATCTGCGAAAATTTTTCTACAGTGGACGCCATTATAAAAGAATGTCGGCGCTTTGTGCAAGCGAAGAGCCAGCAGATTGACAGTGTGTGTCCGCCTACCAAATATGGCTGCAACGTCGTCTTGCGAAGACCGTGCAAGAACACAGCTGCCACCTCTAGATTCATCGGATAAGGTGACCCGAATCGTACGGCGCGAACTTGAAGCCATTGCCTCTGCTCCTGTTCACACCGCTGCAAGTGACACGACCCCACTCACTGCTAACATGGTTCAAGCCATCATCCGCCAAGAACTCGCCAGCATAGGTATTCCCTAGGTGTGCGCTTTGCCCCGCCCGTAGCGAGCTCCATGGCGTCCACCCTCGTCCTATGACGAGCAGCAGTTTACGGCGCGATCTCGTGACTCTGCTGCGTGGAGAACCGTCGACCATCGACCAATTTGTTTTCATTGCCACCGTATCGGTCATGTCGTCCTTCACTGCAATTACTGCTGGTCCTCGCCACCTCGGACTTCATCTCAACCTCACTACCGACAGGACAGCACCCACTTTGCATCTGCCGCGCAGCTTTCTTCGCCAAACAACTACAGAAGGT